>JAHRHZ010000067.1:7607002-7663171 GCA_024137785.1 Ginglymostoma cirratum | reverse complement strand
CTGAATATATTTGATTGGCACCCCATCTGCCACCTTAAACATTCACTCCTATCACCATCGACATCCAGTAGCAGCATGTACCATCTGAAGATGCACTGCAACAACTCACCAAGTTTCCTTCAACAGCACCTTCAAACCCACAACCTTTATCACTGGAAGGTCAAGGGCAGCAGATATGAGGGATCACCAGCACCTTGAGGTTCCTCTCCATGCCATTTACAATGTTGCCATTCCTTTACTGTCACTGGGTCAAAATCCAGAAGCTGTCTCTCTAAACAGCACATTGGTTGTCCCTCATGATTTGGGAAGGCAGCTCAATGCCCCCCTTTCAAGGACAATTACAGATGGGGAATAAATGCTGGCCTGGCCAAAAATGCCCACATTCCCATGACAGAATCAAAATAACCAATTATAGATTGGAATATACTGCCAGGACATTAGTGCTTATATGCTCCTTTCCACATCATGTATAACCCTTTGTGCTGTGTCTAAACCTACATCTACCTGTGTGCTGGTAATCACTTGTGAATTCTGCAATGGAGTATGTGGCAGAAAATCTATTACTATTCCTTCAGTTAGAAGGCCCCTGACCTGAAAGACTAACTCTGTTTCTTTTCCCACAGATGCTGCCTGACCTATTGAATATTTTGTTCATTTTCTATTCAGATTTCCAGCATCTGCAGTGTTTTACCATCGGTAATAAATGAGCATTTTAACTTTCTTAGCAATTACAATGTGTCTAAATTTTCATGAAGGCCTCTAGTCTAAAATAGATTTACTGACATAACCTTTAACTAGAACATGCTATAAATTCCAGGTTAGCACAGCAAGCCTGTAATATTTTAACAGTAATGTGCATTTTGAGATTGTCCTTGAGATTCTGTGGTGAGTTTGGCAGAAATCCAAGAGGAACAGCTGTAAATAGCCATTGACAGTAATTCTAGCAGGTGGAGATTAGCACACAGGTCTATGGAGGCTATGCCCATGGGTCCTGTCCCTGTAAAGCAGTAAAACCTTTGGATCAAGTATTCTCGCATTTAAACATACTGTCAGGAGGAGGACAACGTAAAGCCAGTAGAGTTATTGATACTTGTGTTTGCAAATGAAGTTTGGGTTTCAGTTAACAGGGGCAGACTTTGTGCTGAAGTTGTGGAGGTCCATCAATGTTTTTGACGTCTAGATCCCCAAACATTTTTTATCTGATTCTGTTTCCCAGAGGCTCTGGAGCAAATTAACTACAGCAGGAGTCCACTGCGAAATTTCAGGGCTTTTAAATTTCTCTGGCTTAAAACCTACCCTTGCACTTCCTGGAGTAGGTTACTAAGTCCTAGCTGAATGGAAGTCTTCTTAGTTTGGTGGGTTGATTAGGGAAGGTGACCAGAGTTTGGTTAATACCATGTGTAATTTAGTACACATTTTGTACACAATTCAGTACATGATAAATTGTGTACTAAATTGTCTACTAAATTTTGGGAAGATTGACCAATCCACAAGCCAATTGTGGAGCTAACCCTGGAATCAGGATAACAGGAACAGATACCCTTCCAACCAATCAGAACTGACAGTCTTGCGATCAACAATGTCCTGGGAGGTGGTGGTTGCTTGTGGATAGACAGGCTGTGGAATCCCACAATCACAAAGTGACCCACACCTAAGTAATGGGGTTGTGGGAGTAGGCTTGAGAGAGAAGCAAGGGTTAACCCAGCACTGGTAGGATGAAGCCTTAAAGTGGCAGGGCAGGATGGTCACCCATGGGGCTTTCTCACCCAGACCTTAATTGTTGTGGAGGCAGGGTTTGGGTATTTTATTTTGATTTATTCTTGTCACGTGTACTAAAATACAGTAAAAGTATTGTTTTGTTTGCTAACCAGACAAATCATACCTTACGTAAATACATCAGGGCATTGGAACAGAATGCAGAAAGTAGTGTTACAGCTACCAGGAAGGTGTGGAGAAAGATCAACTCTAATATATGAGAGTCCATTCATAAGTCTAATAACAGCAGAGAAAAAGTTGTTCTTATGACACCACTATGCATAATTAAATGCCTTCCCTGTCCCCAGGCTCACCATCAGAGAGAGCAGAAGATTCCATCTGTTCACGTAGAATTACAAAAGTACAGAAAGGGGCCATTTGGCCCATTGTGCTTGCACCAGCTCATTGAATTAATTTTACTATCCAGTGCCAATCCTCTGCTCTTTCTGCATACTCTTGCACATTCATAGAATCCCTACAATGTGGAAGTAGGCCATTCAGCCCATCAAGTCCACACCAATCCTGTGAAGAGCATTCCACCCAGACCCACACCCCTACTGTATCCCTGTGACTCTGCATTTCACATGGCTAACCTACCTAGCCTGCACATCCCTGGACAGTACGGGCAATTTAGCATAGCCAATCTACCCTAACCTGCGCATCTTTGGACTGTGGGATCCACCATCCAAATAATCATCCAACACCCCAATGAATGCCTCTGCTTTTCTCACTCCAGTGATATTGCCTGACCTACTGAATAATCCCAGCATTTTTTGTTCTTTTTCTGGTTCCTAGCTGAATTTTGCTCCTGTAACAGGTTTATCAACTTTGGTTGGCCATAATCCTGGAGGTTGCACCAAATGTTTGCAATGGCATAGCCTACTCAAATAGCTTTAATTTCCCCACATTTGTATAATCCTGGAAGTTGTTACTTTAAAATGTGGTCATGAGCTATGGGCTAGGCCAGCATTTATTGTGCATCCCCAATTGTCCAGAGAGAGGGCAGTTAAGAGTCAGCCATATTACTGTGGGTCAGATGTAGGCCAGACCAGGTGAGGGGGGCAAATTTCCTTCAATAACCAGATGGGGTTTTTTTTCAAAATCAAAATTGACAGTTACGTGTTACCATTAGACTAGCTTTTTATTCCAGATTTTTATTGAATTCAAAATTCGCCATCTGTCATGTTGGGATCTCAAGCCGTGTCTAATTTCTGGCCCAGACCACCAGCTCCTTAAAAATATAAATGTAATTTGAATATCTCAATGAGTCGCCCCCACCATCTCCACCCCTCCAAAAGAAATAAGCTCAACGGATATGGCAGCATCTGTGGGAGGAAAGCGAGAGTTAGTGACCCTGCATCGAAACAGCTGTTAAGTTTTCTCCGGCAGCCGCACTTTTTTCGTTTCTTTATTAACCGCACGTCAGTTTGAGGTTGTGACACATTACTCCTCCTTCCCTCAGTGAGCCAATCGTTTCCCAAACCGGGAGGGGCTGATGTGAGGTGATTCTTCCGACACCAATCTCATTTTCCAACTGCTCAACACAAGAGAAAGACAATGGTGCCCTGCAGCCGTGTGCTTGAGTGGATCTTCACCTGCTATTTCTTTACACACATCCCCATCACTTTAGCCATCGACCTGCAGGCTCTGCTGCCCGAGGACTTGTATCTGCCCGCGGTGAGTGTTACCAACCACAGAGCGGAGTCCCGTTCCCCGCTCCCCACTAGATAAAGTATCAATACGGGCAGGATGCTGAGACACTGCGAGCCCGTGGCTCCCTTTCTGATCCGCAGTAAGAACCTCACAATTCCTGAGCAACTTTAACCCGAGTTCTGAGGAAGAGTCACACAGGACTCAACATTTACAGAAACAGAAATTGCTGGACAAAGTCAGCAAGTCTTTTCTGACTCATAGAGTCATACAGCACAGAAACAGACCCTTCTGTCCAACTCGTCCATGCCTACCAGATATCCCAAACTAATCTAGTCTCATTTGTCAACATTTGACCTATATCCTTCTAAACCTTTCCTATTCATATATCCATCCAGATGCCTTTTAAATGTTGTCATTGTACAAACTTCCACCATTTCCTCTGGGAGCTCGCCCGCACCAGCCTCTGTGTGTAAAAGTTGCACCTTAGGTCCCTTTTATATCTTTCCCCTCTCACCTTAAACCTATGCCCTCTAGTTTTGGACTCCCCTGCCCTGGGAAATAGACCTTGGCTATTCTCCCCATCCATGCCCTTCATGACCTTATAAATCTCTACGTCTCCCCTCAGCCTCCAATGCTCCAGGGCAGATAGCCTCTGCCTATTCAGCCTCTTCCTGTAGCTCAAACCCTGCAACCCTGGCAACATCCTTGTAAATCATTTCTGCACCCTTTCAACAACATCTTTCCCATAGCAGGGAGACCAGAACTGAACGCAGTATTCCAAAAGACTCGAAAGGTTAACTTTGCTTTTCTGTCTCCATGAATGCTGCCAGACCTGCTGAGTTTATCCAGCAATTTCTGTTGTTGTTTCAGATTTCCAGCATCTGCCTTTCCAAGTTTTATTTTAGTGTTTAACTTAGTCTGTCTCTCTCTGCAGATGATGCCTGACATTCTGAGTTTCTGCAGCATTCCTTGCATTTGCTTCAGATTTCCAACATTCCTTTCATTAACCTGGGGATGTTGTATTGAAGAAAAAACAGGGCAGCAATTTGAAGTGGTTACAGTTGAACTGCCACCAATTGGATTTGTTCCTGTTGCCCCAGTTCCCATCACACCGGTTCCTATAGAAACATAGATACATAGAAGATAGGAGCAGGAGAAGGCCATTCAGCCCTTTGAGCCTGCTGCACCATTCTTCACAATCACGGCTGATCGTCTGACTCAATTGCCTAATTCTGCTTTCTCCCCATCCTATTCGCCCCAAGTGCTATATCTAGTTGCCTCTTGAATACATTCAGTGTTTTGGCATCAACTACTTCCTGTGGTAATGAATTCCACAGGCTCACCACTCTTTGGGTGAAGAAATGTCTCCTCATCTCCTTCCTAAATCATCCACCCCGAATCCTTAGACTGTGACCCTGGTTCTGGACATACCTGCCATCGGGAACATCCTCCCTGCATCTACTCTGTCCAGTCCTGTTAGAATTTTATAAGGCTCTATGAGATACCTCCCCCATTCGTCTGAACTCCAACAAAAACAATCCCAACCTAGTCAATCTCTCTTCATACGTCAGACCCGCCATCCCCTGAATCAGCCTGGTAAACTTGCGCTGCCTCCAGAGCAAGAGCTTCCTTCCTTAGAAAAGGATACCAAAACTGCATCCAGTGTTCCCGGTGTGGTCTCAGCAAGGCCCTGTATAACTGCAACAACACATCCCTGCTCCTGTACTCAAAACCTCTCACAATGAAGGACAACATACCATTTACCTTCTTTACCGCCTGCTGCACCTGCATGTTTACCTTCAGCGACAGGTGCACAAGGACACCCAGGTCCTACTGCACACTTCTCTCTCCCAATTTACAGCCATTCAGGTAGTAATCTGCCGCCTTGTTTTTGCTTCCAAAGTGAATAACCTCACATTTATCCAAATTATACTGCATCTGCCATTGATTTGCCCACTCACTTAACTTGTCTAGATCATGCTGAAGGATCTCTGCATCCTCATCACAGTTCACCCTCCCACCCAACTTGGTATCATCTGAAAACTTGGAGATGTTACATTTTGTTCCCTCATCCAAATCATTCATATGTCATTGAACTTCCTCACCTTGTGCAGGGATTCATTGCCTTCAATTGCCCTGTTTCCTATTGAACCAGTTTTCACTGGACCAATTATCATTGCACAGTGTGCATGTTGTGTATTTGACAGTGTCACTGAGCTCGAACAACAGGACAATGCATGTAGCCACCATTCTCTGAGACACTACTCTAGGATCTGGTTCACAAAAACTCAGGTTTAGGTCCTAAATATCATTTTTTGTGATGTTTGCGTTTAGTTCAGACCACAGTTGATAACTGTGGGCCATCCAGCAAACCCCAGCAGAGTGATTTTTGTGTGACCTCCAGTTGTTTTTACACCATGCAATCAGGCCCTAATAATCCAATCAATATTTTTTCTTCCCCAAGTCCCACTTTCATAATTAAATGCAAAAATCAAGATGGATGCAGCATTGACTGCAACATACACTGCCGGAGGTGCTGACTTTCAGGTGAGACATTTAACCACAGCTCCTCTTGGTTGGACATAGAAGATCCTGTGGCACTACTTTGAAAAAGAGCAAGCAGTTACTCATGTGATGTGCCTGTCAATATTTAACTCTCATTCAACAGCACAGGAATAGACCATTGGTCACAGGTACTTTGCTGTTTGTGAGCTTGCTGTACACAAACTTGCTGCTGCATTTCCTACATTATATCAGCAACAACAGTCCAAGTGTACTTCATCAGCTTTAACGTGCTTTTGTGAAAGGCACCATATAAATGAAGGTCATTCTTTCATTAAACAATGAGTAATTGGTTTAAGGAACTGGAATAAAACAATACTTCATGATGTTTTAGGGTAATTTTAATTCAGTAACAAAGAACTATCAATGGACCGTTTAAAACTTTCAGTGTTGCTGTGATAACCAATGTAGCATTGAAGGTACAGGATTAAAATGGACAGGTG
This sequence comes from Ginglymostoma cirratum, assembly GCA_024137785.1. Classification (NCBI taxonomy): domain Eukaryota; kingdom Metazoa; phylum Chordata; class Chondrichthyes; order Orectolobiformes; family Ginglymostomatidae; genus Ginglymostoma; species Ginglymostoma cirratum. The sequence continues at coordinate 7,656,758 of JAHRHZ010000067.1, read as the reverse complement.
ACTATTGGGGAGGTACCTAAATACATTGTTTTTATACAGCTGTGGGCACAAGACAAATGCAGCTGGCAGCATTCACAATATGAAACCTGGAAGACAGCCTGAATTCAGCTAAGGGCAGTACAGACCTTTGTTAGGTCTATTGCCAAACTAAGACTTCCTCAACTACCCATTAATGTACTGAATTAGTCCATTTCCTTTGTGATTCCCAGTGTGGGCTTAGGTAACCTTTCGGCAAATTGACAAGTGGCGATCCAGGACATTTCTTATCTGGTGAGAATGAAATTGGCGTTGAATGCACATGTGTTTTTTTGGTTTGTTTTGCCCTTCTGAATCTAAAAATAATCCTTCAAACGCTCAATGCTTGATATATGAGAAAACCTCACCACACTTCTACTGCACACTGTAACAAAGGAAACTCTATACTCTCATTGTGCTCGGTATCTAAGGAAACTCCACGACATTAACTGGCTGCCTGGTATTTAAGGAAACTCACAGTGTACAATATCCAATAAAAAAAAATCCTTTATACCCTGACTGCATAATGAGGGAATGTCATTAATACTTGATAATATTTGTGCAGCTTAATCCATGCCAGTGTTCAGCTCTGGGCAGTTTTGAAGACCTGTTGATGCGCTGATCTTTTCTGCTAGACCAAAAGAGACTGACCCTGCTGAAAATCTTCAGGGTATTGTTGCATTATTTTTATACTTTTGCTGGTAGCATTGTGAATGGTTAAACAGGGAATGTGTACAGCAGACAGTCGTGTGTAACAGTGACAATTGCTGAACAATGGTTCATAAATACTAAACAGTGACCCTAAAGATGGAACACATAAGAAAGGCTTTGATGACAGTTCCAAAGAAATTATTTTTAAACTCTGTTTCTTTCCTCAGCTGCAAGGTATATTAAAATGGTATGCAGCTCAATTCAAAGATCCGATTATGTTGGACCCTCCAGCATGGTTCAAAGCATTTATTCTTTGCGAGGCATTGCTGCAGTTACCCTTTCTTCCTGTTGCAGCTTATGCTTTCTATAAAGGTCAGTACAATAATTACTCATATTTGAAACTTTTCTTAGTAATCCCTATCTCCATCACACAACCATATTAGCATTGTTAACTGCAGTATTATCAGGATTGTGCCATTAGTTTGTATTATGTATTAGTAGAGGGGATTTTTGTCTTACTGTGGCCTATTAACATTAAATGGAAGTTGTGAAACAATAAACAGGATTTTCTTTCTCCAGCAATTTCGTGGGACACTTTGGTTGCAATAATTATATTGTGATGCATTTATGTTCCATTACATCACATTTGGTACACTTGCCAATCCTAGTTAGAAATTCTAATACTAGTGGAAGTCATTAGCCATTAAACATTTTATTTAATTTTAACATTTTTGTTTAATTTTCCTGTAAAATGTCATGATTGATTTATCTTTGTTAATCACCTATGGTAAAGAATTTTGCCTGAACCATTTACATGAAAAAAACCTTCAGGCTTCTTCCTTTATTGCTGTGATATGCTTTCGTACTTTGTTATGACATTTGAATCCTTCAATAAGTTTACATCAGGAAAAACAGTGAGGGTAAAAATTGAATCCTGCAGACTGCAGAAAATGGCATTTCTGAAGACATTCTATTTGCTTTAGGAATCTTAGAATTGTTTGCATTGGCTCTACAATATAAGTAGTTACAACAATTACCTTCGTATTTGTGTTGTATATCTGTTGCATGATTGAGCATTATCTTACCATATAACCTGGAAAAAAATGAGTGTGAAACAAAATGATCATTTGGAACTGATGGACAAATGGTTGAAATGAGTGCTGTAGAGCCAGTTCATGGAGTTCATTTGCTTTCTCCCACAAAGATAAATCATTTCGGTCACTCGGGCTGGCATTGAAAAAAAAGACAACAGTGTTGTTTGTAATCTGGCAAACCACAAAGTCAGGAATATCAGATCTACTGGGTCTCATGCTTTGCGTTTTCCTGTTAAGAGTCGTCCTGTACTGCAGACTTTACTGTTTCAAGCAGACTGCAGGTTTACTCCATAGTGTCAATCACTGTTTGTGTAGCTGCCAGCTTGCATACACAAGGTTTCCCTCACAGTGACGTGTTGCTTTCACCCAATAGTAAAACAGGATCAGACTTGCCCAATGTGGAATTGTCAATATGAATTCATGTCCTGTTCCTTCAAGGGTGTCTTGGAAATTGAGTTACCATAATTTTGAAAAATTTCAAATAATTACTATTTATACAATGTAACATTTTTGTTTTGCATTTCAAGTGTTATGCCTGGGATGACCCACACACAGTGAAGTATGATCAACAATATAACACTTGCTGTTACTTTTATATACAGGAAATTGCTCATGGATAAGGACACCCGCTGTCATATACTCCACTCATGTGACTACAACAGTTATTGCCATCCTTGCACATATTTTGTTTAATGACTTCTCAAAATCGAAGTATCCAGGACCAAAAACCATGTCAGAACGTTTGACACTCTCAGCTATTTACATTCCCTATTTACTAATCCCTGTTATGATTCTAATAACTATGCTTTTCAACAAAAGATACAATCCTGATGAGGAAAAGAAGAGACAGTAACTGCTACCACTTGAAAATAATTTCCCATTTGTTTCAGTGCTCTATTTGAAATTACTGTCTAATAATTTGACAACATTGCTACAATAAAATTGTAAATTCGAATGATATCGGATGTGTTTGAAGATTTGTCAGAGAAATGTTGCTGTTTGTTTAGTGGGAGTATTTTCGGTTAAAATTGACAGGATTCCAATGTTCAAGCATTTTGCTTTGAATCATTAAAGAGCGTATCATGGAGATTCAGGAGGTCACCGAGTTCAAATCCATGTTCCTATCCATTTATATGTATCTTGTGTTGCTAACACTAACACATATTGGTCTTCTGATTTACCAATCAGGCAAAAGTGCTAAGATCAACCTGTCCCAAATGCCTAGGCCAATAAATTCAAATAGAGCATTCAGGAATACTATGTCACATTGAATTTTGAGGGCTAGACTTCCAATGCTGAGAAATTACATGTGGTCCTAGGACCACAGATTGAACTCTCTTAACTCATTTGATTTCAGAAGTTCACCTTCAACTCCTGTGGCACAGTGGTTAGCACTGCTGCCTCAAGGCGCCAGGGACCTGGATTTGATTCTAGCCTCGGGTGACTGTCTGTGCAGAGCTTGTGTGTTCTCCCTGTATCTGCATGGGTTTCTGCCAGGTGTCCAGTTTCCTCCCACAGTCCAAAGATGTGCAAGTTAGGTGGATTAGCCATGCTAAATTATCCATAGTGTTGAGAGATATGTAAATTAGGTGTGTTAGCCACGGGAAATGCAGGGTTATAGGGTAGAGGGATGCTGTTCAGAGGGTTAATGTGGACTTGTTGGGCTGAATGGTCTGTTTCATTACTGTGGGGATTCTATTCATAAATGACCCTATTTTCATGCCCTCAACCAACCAGCTTGGAACCTGTAGGTCACCTTCTATTTAGAGAAATGATTTCTGCCCTGAATTTTTTGTTCAATACTTTGACTATTCATCATTGATGTTTGAATTATTTGTATGGATTTTGTCAATCAATTATTCAGGAGCAGAATTAATTTTTAAAAATTCATACTAGGTACATGTTGTACAATCAGAAAATCATTTTACCTGGCCAGTGGGAAGATGAACACTTGTTAGGCTGGATGTTATGTGCTCATGCAGGTATATTTTTGGCTTCGGGGCACAGAATAGGTTGGGTGCTAGCCCATCACAATCCAGTTCATCCCTGTAACACAGAGGGTGTGTGGGTGCTAAAATCAGCAGCCCACCCACTGTATGTAAGTAAACAATTAAGGGTTAATCGAGTTTCAAAGCTCAGATGGACTCAGTATTAATCTGCCTATGCAATAAAGCCATTAATAGGAGTATAGAGCTTTACAGCATGAAAAAGGTCCTTTGGCCCATTGTGTCCACACCAATCATCAAGTAACTATCTATTCCAATCCCATTTTCCAGCATTTGGCCGTATCCTTGTTTGCTCTGGTGTTACTAATCTTCAGCTGTTCATCTAAATATTTAATACAGCCTAAATATTTTTACACAGGCAGAGGTGAGGTCCCACTACAAGCGGTCTAGGAGCAGGGTCGCAGATTGAAAAGTAGGACCTCAAAGATTGTAATCTCTGGATTACTCCCAGCACCACATGCTAGTCAGCATAGGAATAGGTGGATGAGCAGGTGAATGCACAACTAAAAAGTCAGTTCAGGAGGGAGATCTTTAGATTCCCATATCACTGGTCCATTTCTGGAGTAAGTCCAGAATGGAAACAACGTCTCTGCAGTGGGTTTGTTGGTACTATTGCTGGGTTTTAATTTGGCAGGGGGGGTAGGATACAGAGTAAAGATACAGTAGGGGGTGATTCTCAAGATAGGTATAGGGGAAAAACCAATTAGTCTGGAAGACAGCATGACATGGCTGGATGGCATTTATTTTAATGCAGGTAATCTTGTAACAAGAGAGGAGTTGAGGGTGTTGATTACTACATGGGAAAACAAAATCGTGTTTTCATGTTAGCAATGATAGAGAGGGGGGCAGGACTGGCAACTCAGTATTTCTGAGTTTAAGATCTTCAAGTGAGACATTTTGGCAGCAGGGGAGGGAGGAATGAGGTTGTCAAAGCATTGCTCGAGGAGTGAACTGCTGCAATAGGGAGGGATGATAATTAGTGGGTTCCTCAAATCAGACCATTTGGGTAGAACATAAACATAAAAGAGAGACAATCATATTGCTGGGAGTGTATGAACCACCAGTCGGTAAGAGATAGCAGGACAACTTTGTAGGCAAATCAAAGAAGTGTGTGTGCCCGTAGAACCTTGAAGGCAGCATGAAAGTGGCATATGGGATGTGTTTATTAGTCAAGCCACTGAATGTAACCCTTCTGGTGCAGGGATAGTGTGCCTATCTTTGAGCTAGGAAGCGTGGGTTCAAGTCCCACCTGCTACAGAGATGTAACATCTCTGAACAGGTTGGCTACTAAAAAAAGCAAGACGGTTATAATTGAGCTGTATATTTATTGTAGTCACATGTACCTAAAAACAGTAAAACACTTTGGTTTGTGAGCAGCACAGGCAGGTCATAGCAAACAAGAACATACAGATCATAGGGTGCTTGGACAGAACGAGGTGTACAGGTTACACTGCACCAGAGGTTCATAAAGCGAGATCAACATTATTTGAAGTTAGGGATCCACTCAGCAGTCTAATAACGGCAGGGAATAAGATGTTCTTGAACCTGTTGGTGCATGTTCAAGCTTCTGCCTGACGGAAGAGGTTGGAAGAGAACATTAGCAGGGTGGGAAGGTCTTTGATGACGTTGGCAGGCTTTCTGCAGCAACAAGAAGTGTCAATGGAGTCCATGGGTGGGAGGTTGACTCCCATGATGGTCTGGGCTGTGCACACAACTTTGTATAGTTTCCTATTGTCCTGAGCAGAACAGATGCCATACCAGGCCATTATGCACCCAGATAGAATGCTTTCTTGTGGTGTATCTGTAAAAGTTGGCAACGGGCCATACGGACCTGCTGAATTTCCTAAGCCGCTTGAAGAAGTGTTATTGTGCATCCTTGCCTGTTGCATCTACAATGGGAGATCCAGGACAGATTGTTGATTATTGTCACTCCTAGGACCTGACCCTCTTGACCTTAGGGCTGAATCCTCCTACTATATAATGTTAGTTAAGCTATAGCTGGAGTACGATGTTCAGTTTTGATCACAACACTATAGGATGCGTGACAGCACTAGAGAACATGCATAAGAGATTCACCAGAGTGTTGCTTGAGTTGGCGCAAATCAACTGTAAAGAGACTCGCTAGGCTGGAGTTGTTTTTCCTTAAACCAGAGATCTGATTAAAAGTGTATGAAGTTCTGAGGGGCATAGAGTAGGTAGGGAGAAGCATTTTCCTTAGTAGACAGGTCAATAACCAGGGGCACATTCCTACAGTAAGGAAGAGGTTTAAAGGGACTCAGTATTTGTTTTCAGCCAGAATGTGGGGGATAGCTGGAACTCTGCTTGAAATTATGGTAAAGGTGCAAGTTTAAAAATAGTTTAAAACAACAGGAAGGTGGGTACTCTACTTAAAAAGTACCCTATGTACAGAGACTGGGCCTAAATTCTCTGGAGTTCAGAATAGTGAGGGACAAAATCATAGCAACTTACAAACTTCTTAAAGGGATAGACAAGAGACAGAAGGGTTCTCATGGGATCTAGAACTGGGGTGAGTTGGGGAAGGGGAGGGGGAAAGAAAGAGAGACAGAACAACTTCAAAATAAAAAACAAGCCACTCAGAACCAAGATGAGGAACTTCTTCATTCCGAGTAATGAATCTTTGTAATTTTCTATCCCAGACAGCCATGAAAATTCCGTTTATAAATAAGCTGAAGACAGAGAATGATAGATTTGTTACCATAGAGTCTTAGATGTACAGTAAGGAAACAGACTCTTTGGTTCAACTCGTCTATGCGAACTAGATATTCTAAATTAATCTAGTCCCATTTGCCATTATTTGGCCCATATCTCTCTAAACCTTTCCTATTCATGTACCCGTCCAGATGCCTTTTCAATGTTGTAACTGCACCAGCTTCCACCATCTTCTCTGGCAGCTCATTCCATACATGCACCACCCTCTGGTCAGTTTAAAAAACCCAATGTTTTGGCCTCGACTGCATTGACCTCAAGGGACAGAATGGGAGAATGGCGTTGAAGTAGAGAAGGCGCCATGATCTAGAGCAGACTCAAAGGCGCTGAATAGCCCACTCCTGTATCTATGTTCCTCCCTAAAGTAGGCAGACCCTCCTTTCTTAAAACCACCTAACTTACCTTGCTCTGGGATCCACAGCTGTCCTCTTTATAGGTCTGCCTGACATAACAGCAATGCCCACTACTGAACTCTGGCACTGCTGGCCAATCAGATCAGTTTGGGAAAAGCTTTTATTCTGTTTGGTAGAACATTGATGTTGTGTTGCAATCACAACAGGTTCACTCACAACAACATTCATTGACAAAAAAGTATTGATACAGGCAAAGAGTATTACTAGAAAGGAAAACAACAAAAAGAAAACAATTGTACCCACACCATTATAAAGGCAAGCCAAAAATGTTAGATGTATTCTCTAGCAAAGGAAAAATTAAAAGATTAGTATGATTCAAGTCAAAATAATGAAGATATGGTAAAGGTTATTTTCAACAAAGTCGGGACATGAAAACCTTTTGTCTTTACAACATGGTATAATGTTATACTAATTGACCGTAACTAATTATCTGAAATATTATAATCCTGACAATAGTGTTCAGCTGGACATTCTGTAACTCTGATTAATAAAACACAAAGGAGCAATGGTATATATTCAACTCAGGATACTGTGTGCCCTCGAGTGGAAATTGTTAGTTTTTGTTTCCACAGTATGTTACTCACCCTTCCACCAGAGAAATGCTGTCAAAGTAAGAGCTATGAAGTGAACGACTACTTGGCACATTAAATATTGACTTTATTGAAGCATTCAGAAATTTTTTTTTCCCAGTTTCAGAGTCTGAGCAGAGGGGACAGATTGGGACAAATTACAAAATTAATTGAGTCCTGGAAAGATGTACACTGTTGGCTGAATGTTCTTCCATAACAGTACGATACTCAAGTACTCTGTTTAATTTAAAAATAAATGTGAACATGCTAAGCAAACAAAAAGCCCATTAAAATAGATTCTACAGCTGTTCAACTGTACGCAGTGTGTAATACAGTTGGAGAAATACTGAAAAATAGATACTTTGGCATTCAAGCTCAATTACTATTGCAGTATATAATCAAAGCTAAATAAAATTCTATTGAAAAATTTTGGATGAGGAAGGCATTTAGTTTGAGACAACATTTTACATTATCAGACTAATTACAATGCTCACTTGAACGGTTTATTTACCACTGGGTTAAAACTAAGTGAATCTATTACCCTTGGTAAAGAAGCAATTGGTGTATTAAATTACCTGTTGCGCTAATGCATATAAGTGAACTTCCACAAGACTGCTGTGAAAGAGTTATCCTAACAATTTGCTTCAGTAAGGGTGACTGAGTTTTCATTCAGACTAATAACATGATCCTCAAACCTACATGTTTGTGGCTATTCTTGAGGGGAATTGATCAGACTTATTCCCATTCTAAGTGTTGGGATGTCATGTTGAGGTTATACGGGACATTGGTGAGGCCTCTTATACTGTGCAGTTCTGGTCTTCCTGCTATAGGAAGGTTATTATTAAATTGGAGGGGGTTCAAAACATATTTACCAGGATATTTCTAGGAATGGAGGGTTTGAGTTATGAAAATAGGCTGGATAGTCTAGGATTTTTTTCACTTCATTTTAGGAGGTTGAGGGGTGATCTTAGAGAGGTTTATAAAATCATGAAGAGCATAGAAAAGGTGAATAGCAAAGGTCTTTTCCCAAGGATGGGTAGTTCAAAACTAGGGGGCATATTTTTAAGGTGAGAGGAGAAAGTTTTATAAAAGACAAGAGGGGCAACTTTTTTTTAAAATTCTTGTCAGAATGAACTGCTAGAGGAAGTGGTGGATACAGGTACAGTTACAACATTTAAAAGACTTTTGGATAAGTACATGAATAGGAAAGGTTTAGAGGGATATAGGCTAAATGCAGGCAAGTGGAACTTGTTTAGTTTGGGAGTGTGGTCAGTGTGAACTAGTTGGACCGAAGTGTCTATTTCCATGTTGTACGACTCTCAGTGGAATATTTCCAAGAATTTTCTACATTGAGACAGAACTGAGGTGAACTAATTTTGAAATGGATATAATTGAGTAATCATAAGAAAGGGAAGACATGCAATTTTGCTTTGCAATGCGCCAAATCTGTTTCTTCGATATCACGAGAACTCTAACAATGGGCAGAACATGTATACACTTCACATATGTATGAAGTTACTCTAAAATAATCTCCCCCACTTCATGGATAAGGCCATAAAACATCTGTAGTGTTGAGGATGGAGAGAGAGGACGTAGGTCAGATTAAGCCAGCAATACTGAAACTACATTAATTTCTTTAAAAGACAGGTTGACAGGTCAGTCAAACCATTTACAGCTCAATGTCAAATATCTGTATTTCCTGTTGAGGATTGCATATTAAGCCATCATTCTAGTTTTGCTGCAAGATTGTTTTCAGCATCCACTATATCAGAGACAACCCTGTAGTACACAATATCACCTGAAATGGCCGAGAGGGGTAAGACTCAGCTTCAACAGTTTTATTAGTGCTAACAAAAGAATACTCAAGTGAAAAATTCATAGACCACAGTCTCACAAGTTGAAGGAACTATTTATGAATAATAACATAAATATATACAATAATTTGAACTAACAAAATATTTACATGTGAATTATAGTGTTTTGATACTTACGGAAATGTCATTCTAAAAAAGTAGTTATTACAATTGTGCACTGAAAATTGTTTTTGTAGTCGAAATAAACCACGTATAAATCTGTATTATAGAAAGAACTGCTTGATATATATTCAATAAATATGAAAAGGCAATGCAAGATTACACATTGTGTAAAATCACCGTTTGAAGGAATGTCATAATGGAATAGTCACTGCAACATTACAGTTAAAATGCTTCATGTTAGTGTCTCTTCTTCCCACTTCACTTCTGAAGAATGAACTGATCAATGAACTCATTTTGTTCAGCTTCTACTTTTGACAGTGCATCATATTCTATCCGGTACCTGCAAAGAGAATGATCTTGTGACATACTGCAGCTAGAAAGAACCAATTGTAGGATTTATGTAAATGATTCTATATTTATTAGTCTACTCTAAGAGCTGCAACTTTATGCATTTAGTAAGTTGAGCCCTATTATGGAAGATTAAAGTACTGTATTAACAGTAGTAAATTGAGAGAAAAAAACAACTCAAATTCAAATCAGAACGTTACTTTTACAAAGTTTTTATTGTTGTTGAAGAATAAGAATGATAAAATTGAGCAAGAGCTGTTTTGCATAAAGTTAGGAGGGGCTGTGGAGCTGGATGTAAATAGTTAGTTCTTCTTTGGCCTTAAATGATTTAGTCCGGTCAAATAATCTTCATATTACAGACATAACTCTTGGTATATTATCACCCATTTCTACACAACAAAAATAATTCTCATTTTTATGTCCAAACTCTTCCCTCCTTATTTCCAAACTCCTTCATCCCTGAAATCTCCAAAGACTTTTTGTGCCTATAACTCTGACCTGTTGTGCAGCTTCACTTCTTTCACAGCACCACTAATGGTCACATTTCTGGGATCTAAGCTCTGCAATTCGTCCCTAGACCTGTTTAGCTCCACATAATCTTAAAACCAATCTGTTTTATTAAGTCAGAGATAATAGGTACTGCAGATGCTGGAGAATCCGAGATAACAAGGTGTGGAGCTGGATGAACACAGCAGGCCAAGCAGCATCATAGGAGCGGGAAAGCTTTATGTTTCGGGCCTAGACCCTTCATCAGAAATGAGGGAGGGGAAGAGGGTTCTGAAATAAATAGGGAGAGAGGGGGAGGCAGATAGAAGATGGATAGAGGAGAGGATAGGTGGAGAGGAGACAGACAAGTCAAAGAGGTGGGGATGGAGCCAGTAAAGGTGAGTGTAGGTGGGGAGGTAGGGAGGAGATAGGTCAGTCCAGGGAGGACGGACAGGTCAAGGGGGCGGGATGAGGTGAGTAGATAGAAGATGGGGGTGCGGCTTGAGGTGGGAGGAGGGGATAGGTGAGAGGAAGAACAGATTAGGGAGGCGGGGATGAGCTGGGCTGGTTTTGGGATGCGGTTGGGGGAGGGGAGATTTTGAAGCTTGTGAAACCCACATTGATATCATTGGGCTGCAGGGTTCCCAGGCTGAATATGATTTGCTGTTCCTGCAGCCTTCGGGTGGCCTCTTCCCCTCCCCCATTTCTGATAAAGGGTCTAGGCCCGAAACATCAAGCTTTCCTGCTCCTATGATGCTGCTCGGCCTGCTGTGTTCATCCAGCTCCACACCTTGTTTTATTAAGTGCTTGGTCAGTCATCCTCGTGTTTGCTTTATCTCAGTGGCAGTTTGTGTTGACTCTCCTATGAGGACCTCAAAATGGCTGACAATGTTAAAGACACTACATAACTTCAACATGTTGAGGATCTATTTATAAGGACTACTTAGGCTATCTCCAAAACTAGAATTTTAAATCTCTACTTCATTCTAAATTAGAGATGCCAAGAAAAAGTGACTCAGCTTGCTGTGATTTCTCACAGCTTTTCAGAATGAAGGAAGCAAAAGAAAATTAGGTTTTTAGAAATCGTAACCCAATATTCTGCCAGCACTTCAGAGCAATCTGTTGGCCAGTAACTGAGAAATGGATATCCCCTTTGCCAAGGAATAGTGTACCAACTTTGAAATGAAGAAGATTTTGATTTTAAAGATATAATATGGCTAGTGGCTAATCTTGCATTCTTATAATCCTTGGTCTAGCAGGTGTACAGCAGTACCTGATACAGACTCAGTTTTTTAGACCAAGTTCCACACTGTTTGCACACGGCTTAAGACACAATGAATATTTCAACCTCCATACTCACCTCTTCAGTCAACAACAGTGGTACAAAATATATAATAAATCAGAATGCACAATGCACCAATACCAAAATATAACTGCAGGAAAGTGGCTGTATTTAACAGCGACTAATGCAAGGCAATTGCTCAATTCTCTTTTAGTATTAGTAAAAGATACATGATTCTGACAAACCTCTCAAGTTGCATTTTCTTTTCAGCTATTAAAGCTTGGAGCTGCTGCTGTTGAGCTTCTCTTTGCTTGGCAACTGATTTCAGAAGATTTCGAGCACCTATGGCCTGTAGATGACAAGAGAAATAATCAAAAGTTCTACGAGATCTTTAACAAACCTGACAGTCAGTTATTTTCCCTTACTCTATTAGATTCTCCAAAATGGAGACCATTCCTATTCCCAACTGCATAGCACAGTGGTATAGTGTGCAAACAAGTGAATCAATTCCATTACATTAAATAAAGGTTCAAAGTTTACGCAAAGATCTGTAGCTCAGATTGTGGGTGAGGCTGTTAACTTGCTTGCCGAGTTGGCTTGTTCTCATTCAGATGTTTCGTCACCGTGCTAGATGACATCATCAGTGGAGCCTCCAATGAAGCAGCGTTATTCTACTCCGCTTGGAATTTATACTTTTTGGTCCATTATGATGAGTAGTGTCATTTCTGGTTTTGATCTGTATGGGTTTGTATGTGGGGTCCAATTCATTGTGTTTGTTAGTTGCATTATGGGTGGAGAACCATGCCTCTAGGAATTCCCGTACATGTCTATGTTTGGCTTGGGCTACTCTGGTTACCTTGTTCCAGTTGAACTGATGGCCTTCATTGTCTGAGTGCACTGATATTAAGGAGAGTTTGTCATGACGTCTTGCAGCTAGTTGACGTTCACTCATTCTGATGGCTAGTTTCCTTCCTGTCTGTCCGATGTAATGTTTGTGGCAGTTGTTGCATGGTATTTTGTAAACCACATTGTTTCTGCATGTTGTGGGAATGGGGATTTTATTCCTTGTAAGTGTTTGTCGTGCAGTGGGTGTGGGCTTGTGGGCCACCATGATTCCAAGTGGTCTTGGGAGTCTTGCTGTCAGCTCCGATATATTCTTGATGTATGGCAGTATTTTAGGGTGGACTGTGTCCTCCTGTTGTTGTCTGTTTAGTAGGCATCTGCGGATGATGTTGTGAGGATATCCGTTTATAGCAAGGATTTTGTATTAGGTTTGTAGAAGTCATAATCAAATATTCTGCGGCAGTACTTCAGAGCAATCTGTTGGCCAGTAACTGAGAAATGGCTATCCTCTTTGCTAGGAAATAGTGTACCAACTTTGAAATGAAGATGATTTTGATTTTAAAGACATAGTATGGCTAGTGACTCATCTTGCATTCTTACAATCCTTGGTCCAGCAAGTGTACAGCAGTACCTGATACAGACTCAGCTTTTTAGACGAAGTTCCACACTGTTTGCACATGACGTAAGACACAATGGACATTTCAACCTCCATACTCACCTCTTTAGTCAACAACAGTGGTACAAAATATAAGATAAACTTTTTTTTTTTTATAGGCACCTATACAAAATCCTCGCTATAATCTGATATCCCCGCGACTTCATCCACAGATGCCTACTAAACAGAAAACAACAGGAGGACACAGTACGCCCTAACACACTGCCATACATCAAGAACATATCGGAACTGACAAAAGACTCCTAAGACCACTAGGAATCACGGTGGCCCACAAGCCCACACCCACTCTACGAGAAACACTTACGAGGATTAAAGACCCCATTCCCACAACATGCAGAACCTACGTGCATTACAAAATACTATGCAACGACTGCCACAAACATTACATCGGACAGACAGGAAGGAAACTAGCCATCAGAATGCATAAGCGTCAACTAGCACAAAACGGCTCGACAAACTCTCCTTAGTATTGGTACATTCAATAAAGGCCATCTGGGAGAAGGTAACCATAGTAGCCCAAACCAAACACAGACATGCACGGGAATTCCTAGAGGCATGGTTCTCCACCCATAATGCAATCAACAACCACAGAAACCCATACAGATCAAAACCGGAAATGACACTACTCATCATAATGGACCAAAAAGTATAAATTCCAAGCAGAGTAGAATAACACTGCTTCATTGGAGGCTCCACTGATGATGTCACATAGCATGGTGATGAAACATCTGAACGAGAACAAGCCAGCTCGGCCAGCAAGTCAACAACCACATTAGATAGAGAATTTTGTACCCTCAGACAACAAAGGTGGTTACCTCTTTCCTTAGCCCCATTATATATTCTCCATATTACAAAGCAACTTAGTTTATAATCAACTTTCATGGGTAATTATTGCAATTAATGTTATCTTACAAACCTCATCTGGAACCAGTTCCATAAAATTTTACTTAGGGAATGCATAATAATCAGTCTTGTACAGTCCTAATTGGGATAAAAATTATCTTATGTCATTATTCTAGCTGATTGTTCAAAGCTTCATAAAAGTGAAATATCTGTTTGAATCAGTGTTGAAAAGTCAATAGCACTGCCATTTCCCAACTGTCACCAAGTACCCATCATATGTATACAAATTTCAGTATTACATCTAAAAGAACATTACCTTCATCTTTTCATTCTCAGCTTCTTTAGCAAGTTGATCGACTATCTCAATTAAACCACCAACAATTTTTTGGAACTGGCCTATTTCTGAAAAAAGATTTTAAAATTATTGCCAAATTTCACATAAGAACCGTACAACAACATAATTGCCTATGACATGTCAATACATGAATTGTTCATCAACTGTTAAGAATCTTAATCCGTGAGAATTCAATTTTTATTCTTGTCTAAAAGTGCATCCAACTTTCAATCTCCAGGACACATCCACCAAAGTCTTACACCATTGCCCTCAAGATCCCTTCTACTGCCTTGATTGTTCCTTTAACACTGTTTTGACCCAACCTTGCTGTCTAAATCTCTGGATGTAATGCAATAGCCAAGTTATACTGTATTTGAAATACACGACAAACAAGGTTTTAAACACTAGCTTTACTAATTCTTATTTAGCTGAAAGTAAAACAATCAATAATCCATAGTCCAGTACAAAACAACAATCGACTGCATTCGCATGCGATGAAATGGAAGCACTGCCACGCAAATTTTGTTTTTTTTTCATACCTAGCAATATCAGCCTTGCACTAAACCATTAGCATAATGAATTTCCCATGTGTTTTCTAAAGCAGAATTCCAAAATTACAGTTTCTTACCTGAAACTGTTATACATATTTAAATAAGTTTAATTGTTCAATATTTCTCAACAATTAATACCTTGATTTCCTGATGATCTACAGCAGGACATAAATGACAATTTGTCAATGGCGTGGCATCTGGAAAGTGTTGAATTCTACTTGGGAGGTTTTGGTATGCCTGTTTATGGTTCATAAATTCTCATCAACTGATTACAAAACGTGTTTGTTTTTACTCACTGTTGGGAAATGAAACGAGACACAGAGATATTTATCTTGGATCGAAATTATCATCTGCAAATGAGTGAAAAGGTTTTCACTTTACCTGTCTAGACAATCTTTCAATTCAGCCAAAATAATCAAACCACATCCTTCTGGTATTTCACACATGGGAAACATGAGGAGGTCGTGTTTCGATTGTCAATCTGCCGCTGATCTTCATATTAAGTAGTGTAGAAAACTTAATTTGGGTTATCAATTCACAATGTATTTTCCTTAAAGAAGTGCACTGTTTAAATGCAGAAGTTAGTTCTAATGCAGCAGGCAAAGAATGTTTTATACAAGAATGTTCCCAACACTTTACAAATAATTACTCCACTGTTCTACAGTTTACATTTAAACCTTTTGTTGCTCATGTTACTGATGCTTTATTTAAATACACTGCGCACGAAGTAAGCTTTCCTGCAATTGTATTATAAATTGCACTCAATTCAGATTGACAAATTCCCCATCATTTTGTCTCTTTTGCCAATTAATGCAATTGTTGCTTGTAGTTAGCATTTTTAAGATCATCTGGTATCTGTTCCATCATTAATTAGTACAGTATCTCTTCTCATTATTTGAAAATCATCCAAGAAAGTGAACATTTGAGATATTGCAAGCCCACTTCTGTTTATTTTACACAAACAGCATTATCTTGGACTAAAAATTACAAAGATAGACACCTTGTTTTCTATACTTTTCAAGTAAAATTTCAAGTATGACTACCCCCGGTTGGGCACTGTAACTAAAAGCAACCAACCAGCTAACAAAACCTTGTTTTAAAAAAATGAATAGAAACTTATTAAACCAAATTATCATTGTCAGGGATGATGCTGCACCGCAGTCCCTGCAGTGTCAACAGGTTCTAAAGGTTCCCTTTCGATGGACACCCAAATGTGAACATAATTGCAAAAGAGGGGCAGACAGTCAAGGACTATGATCCCCTCCACAGGCCTCTGTCTGGGCCTATTAATGGCCACTTTGACCAAAACCAGGTGCTGAAGCACAAGGAGTGCCTCTGACCTGCCTGTCCATCCCTGCACAGGATGCCCACACATTAGGAGTGTGCGGTTAAAGTACAATCTAGGAGCAGCCCCTACAAAAAAACTGAAGCAAGGCTGCAAATGAAAATAATCAACATAAAATTTCCTTTCTGGATTTATTAAGGTGAGGGATTCCATGCTGGAAGCGTTAATTAGAGGTAACTGAATCGATATCTTTGGTGAGGCCGAGTCAAAGGAAAGAGTCCCATAGTCAGTCTCCAACACTGATTCATTTTGAAACTCTGCCACCTGTGTTATCACAGGCAAAGTCTTGCTCATCTATCACCAATCTCCACTGGCTCTCTGTTCTCGGTGTATTGAGTCAAAACCTTCAACCTCAATAGTCTCATCCCATCCACCACACCTGGATGATCTTCCCAAGCCCTACTTCTCAGCTTAAGTTTTCCAATGTTCAAACTCTACGTCATACACTCATGCATTTTCTTTCCCTCCACTTCAAAATTTTTCTAAACGAACAATGGTACAAGACTGGGCTCCTTCAACTTTAGTCCCTTGCGCATGTCCCACTGCCTTCATTCATCAATGGCTCAACCTGCAGTCCCCCACAAGTTCAAGCATTCTCTCTTTTTAAATAAGTTCCAGCTCTCCCTAATGTTTTTAAAACTTTTCTGAAAGCCCACTGCCCAGCAAGCTTTTAGTAACCCCACTCCTAAAATCCTTCTTTGGTTCAGTTTTCTTTTATTCAGTGAGACACAGCTGACAAGGGCAGCTAATTTATTCAATGCCCGTTTGTGGATTCTCTCGAGAAGTTGGAGGTTAGCCACCTTCTTGAACTGGTGTAGTCCATGTGGCGCATGTAACACCCACAGTACTATTAAAAAGGAAATTTCAGGAGTTTGACACAACAAATAAAGGAATGGTTATGCATTTACAAGTTAGAGTGGTGTATGTTAGAATAAAAGGACACACAAGAATTAGGAGGACCATGCCTTTTGACGCCTCAAGCCTGCACTCTCATATTGTGGTCTTCACTCCATTTTTCTGTCTGCCTCATAACCTCTGATGCTCAAAAATGTATGTAAACTCAGCCTTGAATATATTCAATGATCCAGCCTTCACTGTTCTTTGTGGAAGAGAATTCCATAGACTAACAGCCCTCAGAAAAAGGTCTCATCTCAGTCTTAAATAGGAGACCCTTTTATTTTTAAGCTGCAAGCCCTTGATCTAGATTTCTTCATGACAGAAAACACCTTCTCAGCATCTGCTCAAGCAAGCCTATATGTGTCAATAAAAGCACCTCTTACCCTCCTAAATTTCAACGTGTACCGGCCTAACCTTCCTCAAAATAATCCTTTCCATCCAGGAATAAGTCGAGTGAACCAGTTCTGCATAACATACTTTTCTATCTTTCCTTTGTGCCATCTGCAAATTTAGCTACCACACATTTGGTCCCTTCATCCAAAGTCATTGTAAATGACTGAAGCCCCTGCACTGATCTGAAGTCTGAAGTAAAGTCACAGGTAGCCCAAGCAAATACGATGGTTAGCACACCAAGAAGATGCAAGTTTCTTTTTGATTTTCACATAAAAAAGGTAGTGGTTTGGGGAGCGCCAATGATACATAAGTATATGAAGAATGATAAACAGAAGTTGAAAGTGCTTTACAGCCAATGAGGAAATTCTCAAGCTTTGTCATGTTGTGAAAACAATTTCCACGTGGCAAACAGCAATATATAAATGATTAGACCGATTTTGATGTTAGTTGAGGATTTACTAATTATACTAAATTTACTTTGCTATTTATTCTTTTTCTTTCCTGGAATTGTCAATTCCCATAACACCAAGGTACTTCAACAAGATCAACTCTTAAATGCTGAATAACAGCAGAGGGTTTTCTAGCTTTCCTCATGAAGTCAATATTTTGACATTTGGGGGTAGGCCTTGTGGCTCCTCTCTTCACTGCTTCAAGCACTTCCATGTTGCAGTCACCAGAGGTGGATGCAGTACAGAAAATTTGAACTGACAGTTTATAGAATCATGAAAACTTATGTATTCACTATAGAAAAGTTTGATGCAAGTATAGAAGTCAGGGAAGAGATGGTAATATACTTGAACGAATTAGCATTGAAAGGAGGTATTAGCAGTTTTAGCAGGCCTGGGGATAAATCCTCAGGATCAGACAAGATGTGAAGTGGTGCACTTTTGAAGAAGGAACAAGACAAGATAGTACTCAAATGGTAGGGAACTAGGAAGCTCAGACTAACAGAAATCTTGGGGTGCTTTTTATAGGATAGTAAGGGTGGCTTACGGGACACTTGCTACTATCAGTTGAGGCACAGAATAAAAGAGCAGGAAGGTTATGTTGCAGCTGTACAGAATTTTGGTTAGACCACAGCTGGAGTACTGTGTGCAGTTCTGATCACCACACTTATAGAAAGGATGTGATCGCACTGGAGGGGATACAGAGATTAGCAGGATGGTGCATGGAATAGAGCATTTTAGCTACAAAGGGAGGCTGACTAAGCTCAAGTTGTTTTCTTTGGAGCAAAGAAGGTTGGGGGGGGGAACTTGATAGAAAGCAAAGTTCCCCTTAGTTCAAGGGTCAAGAACAAGGGGACACAGTTTTAAAGTGAAACGCAAGAGGTTCAGAGGGAATTTGAGGAAACATTTGTACAAGTGCTGGAAACTGGGATTAGAATAGATGGACGTTTGATGGCCAGCACAAACACAGTAGGCCTCTCTGTGCTGTTAACCCATCTGATCAGCTACTCATCACTGAGCATTTTTTTTTCCTTAAAGTTTGATTCCTTTCTCAATCTCTTTAATTAACCATGGCTGGTGGATCTTCCCTTCAGAATTTTTCTTTATAGTAGAAACAAACTTATTTTGAGTATTCTGAAATATCCCCTTAAATTTCTGTCACTGCATCTCCATTGTTCTGTTAGCCTACTGGTGAGGATCGGTTAGCTCAGTCGACTGCATGGCTTGTTTGTGGCTGAGGTCACCATGAAGGTCCTGCCTTCTCAACCTCACCCCTCACCTAAGGTATGGTAACCCTCAGATTAAACCCAAGATCAGTCGTTTCTCTGGAATGAGAGTGCAGCCCTGTAGCCCTCTGGAACTCTGCCGACTATCTTGTCTTGGCTAGTTCACTTGAGCTAGCTATGCTTTCATGTCCTCATGGTTTGAAGTCTGGATGAAAAATTCAATTATACTGATTCACTGCTACCTAGGAGGGTCTTTACACTAATGTATTAATTAATCCTGTCACATTACACATCGCACAGTCTAATATAACCTCTTCTCTACTTGGTTCCAAAGCATTCTTGAATTTCTCATATAGGTTAGTAGTGCCAATCTAAACTTTTTTCTGTTTCTATGCCGATTAAAATCAAGCATGATTATTGATATCCTTTTATTACAAGCACCTAAATTTTATTTTTGTACACTTTGTTTTAGTGCGGTTACTGTTAGGGGGCTTGTAGATGACTCCCACTATTGACTATTTCCCCCCCGCCAAACTATTCTTCATATCCACCCAAAACCGATTCTACATCCTGATTTGCTGAATATAGGTCATCTCTAACCATTGCTAATCTGCTATCCTTGTTTAAAATGCTACCTTCTCCATATTTACCTAGCCTCGTATTTCTCTTGAATGTAATATAGCCCACAATATTCAGGACAATATGATGGTTTATAATGTCATACTTATAAATTTCAGTGTGTGCTATCAATTTCTTTTTGATACAAATGCTACATACAAGATAAAGATGGAGGTATCAACCTGATGAAACCGCCAAACAGCAAAAGCAGCAAGTGACAGACAGAGCTAAGCGATCCCACAACCAATGGATCAGATCTAAGCTCTGCAGTCTTGCCACATCCAGTCGTGAATGGGGGTGGACAATTAAACAACCCACTGGAGGAGGAGGCTCCAAAAATATCCCCATCCTCAATGATGGAAGAGCCCAGCACATCAGTGCAAAAGATAAGGAGCAAAAGAAGCATTCGCAGCCATCTTCAGCCAGAAATGCTGAGTGGATGATCCATCTTGGCCTCCTCCAGTGGTCCCCAGCATTACAAATACCAGTCTTAAGCCAATTCAATTCACTCCATGTGATATCAAGAAACGGTTGCAGACACTGGATACTACAAAGGCTACGGGCCCTGACGACATTCCGGCAATAGTACTGAAGACGTGTGGCTCCAGAACTTGCCGCTCCCCTAGCCAAGCTGTCCCAATACAGTTACACAACACTAGTATCTACCCAACAACGTGGAAAATTGCCCAAGTACGTCCTGCACACAAAACGCAGGACAAATCCAAGATAACAAGGTGTGAGGCTGGATGAACACAGCAGGCCAAGCAGCATCATAGGAGCAGGAATGATGCTGCTTGGCCTGCTGTGTTCATCCAGCCCCACACCTTGTTATCTCGGATTCTCCAGCATCTGCAGTACCTTTTATCGCAGGACAAATCCAACCTGGCCAATTACCGCCCTATTAGTCCACTCTCATTCGCCAGTAAATTGATGGAAGGTGTCATCAACAGTGCTATCAAGCAGCACCTGCTCAGAAATAACCTGCTCAGTGACGCTCAGTTTAGGTTCCGCCAGGGCTACTCAGCTACTGACTTCTTTGCAGCCTTGGTTCAAACATGGACAAAAGAGCTGAACTCCGGAGGTGAGGAGAGAGTGACAGCCCTTGATATCAAGGCTGCATTCGACCAAGTGTGGCATCAAGGAGCCCTCGCAAAACTGGAATCAATCGGTATCAGGGGGCAAACTCTCCAGTGGTTAGAGTCATACTTGACACATAGGAAGATGGTCGTGGTTGTTGGAGGTCAATCATCTTAGCTCCGGGACATCTCTGCAGGAGTTACTCAGGGTAGTGTTCTCAGCCCAAGCATCTTCAGCTGCTTCATCAATGACTTTCCCTCTATCATAATGTCAGAAGTGGGGATGTTCACTAATGATTGCACAACGTTCAGCACCATTCGTGACTCCTCAGATACTGAAGCAGTTCAAATACAACAAGATCCGGACAATATCCTGGCTTGGGCTGACAAGTGGCAAGTGACATTCGTGCCACACAAATGCCACACTATGACCATCACCAATAAGTGACAATCTAACCACCATCCTTTGATATTCAATGGTATTACCATCACTGAATCCCCCACTAGTCAACATCCTGGGGGTTATCATTGACCAGAAACTCAACTGGACTAACCACATAAACATAGTGGCTACAAGAACAGGCCAGATGCTACTGCAGCAAGTAACTCACCTCCTGATTCCTCAAAACCTGTCCACCATCTACAAGGCACAACTCATGGTTGTGATGGAATACTCCCCACTTGCCTGGACGAATGCAGCCCCAACAACAGTCAAGAAGTTTGACACCATCCAGGACAAAGTAGCCTGCTTGATTGCACTACATCCACAAGCATCCACTCCCTCCACCACCGATGCTCAGTAGCAGCTCAGTACCATCTACAAGATGCACTACAGAAATTTATCAAAGATCCTCAGACAGCACCTTCCAAACCCCCAACCACTTCCATCTAGAAGGACAAGGGCATCAGATATATGGGAACACCACCACCTCCTCCAAGTTCCCCTCCAAGCCACTCACCATCCTGGCTTAGAAATATATCGCCGTTCCTTCACTGTCACTGGGTCAAAATCCTGAAATTACCTCCCTAATAGCATTGTGGGTCAACCCACAGCAGGAGGACCGCAGTTCAAGAAGGTAGCTCACCACCACCTCCTCAAAGGCAACTAGGGATGGGCAAGAAATGCTGGCCAGCTAGCAATACCCACATCCCACAGGAACGGCACGGTGGCTCAGTGGTTAGCACTGCTACCTCACAGCACCTGGGACCCGGGTTCAATTCCACCCTCAGGTGACTGTCTGCGGGGAGTTTGCACATTAGAATCCCTACAGTGTGGAAACAGGCCCTTTGGCCCAACAAGTCCACACCGACCCTTGAAGCATCCCACCCAGACCCATCCTCCTATAACCCACACACCCCTGAACATTATGGGCAATTTAGCATGGCCAATCCACCTAGCCTGCACATCTTGGGACATTCTCCCCGTGTCTGCGTGAGTTTCCTCCGGGTGCTCGGTTTTCACCCACAGTCCAAAGATATGCAGGTTAGGTGAATTGGCCATGCTAAATCGCCCGTAGTGTTCAGGGATGTGTAGCTTAGGTGGGTTATAGGGGGATGGGTCTGAGTGGGATGCTCCAAGGGTCAGTGTGGACTTGTTGGGCTGAAGGGCCTGTTTCCACACTGTAGGGATTCTACGAAATGAATAGAGAAACAAAATACAATCAGATAGAACCTTTAGTTCTGTCTTTTTATAAAAACTTTGTAACATCTGCTGAGCCAAATGGATTCTATGAAGATAGAAGCAGGCTGTACAGGGTTGATGGGCTGTGAGCTTGGAGGCTGCAAATGTGTGGAATCCCCAGATGAAATTAATAACCATTGTATGGTTAATCATAACAGCCTGACGTTTGATGGTGGCACTGCAGCCCACGGAAAATAGTTAGTGGTGTCTGGGAGCTGGCATTCAGCCTCCACAATATATCAGTCAATTGACCAGACAACAAAAGCACCACCCTTGTCAGCAGGAATGATTACAAAGTCAGGGTTGGATCAAAGAGTGAGGAGTGCAGTCTGTTCAGAGGGAGATAGGTTTGACTGGATGGGGGATTGAAGTAAAGGCAGCCGATGTCAGTCAAAAGCTCTCAACAAACAGGTCAAATGCAGACCAGTAAAAGGCCACAGGAAGGGGTCCAAGTGGAGGCAGCGTGTTGGATGCAGCGTGTTGGAGGCAGGCGAACGGATGTCTATTGGTCAAGGAGAGGACTCTTGTCCAAATGAATGGGCATGGAGGCAAAGACAACGGCAGAAGAATTTAGTGTCATGTTGTGCTATTGAAGTAGGGACACAAAGGGGTAAAACGAAGTCCTTTTCTGAATACAGAACGTTCAGAGAACAGAAGGTCAGAATGGATAGTAAATATTTGACAAGAGCTGGGATCGGGAGAAAGGCCTAATTTAGGTTAATGGCCCACTGCAGTACAAAGGGAGTCAGAGATGTCATCTTTCAAATGAGTGTTTAAACTGATGCTCTGTTGGCCCTCTCAATTCCATACAAAAGATCCCACGGCATCATTTCGAAGAACAGGGCAAAGCTCTCAGTAAAAGAGATAACAAGGTGTGGAGATAGCAAGGTGTGGGGCTAGATGAACACAGCAGGCCAAGCAGCATCATAGGAGTAGGAAAGCTTGACGTTTCGGGCCTGGACCCTTCATCCTTTCCGACAGTTACCTCTCAACCAACAATTTGCCATTTTGTGGGATCTTGCTGTGTACAAAGCATTTTCCATGTTCCCCACACAACGGCAACTCCTAAAAAAAAAGTACTCAATTGGCCACCGAAAAATAAGTTTCGAAAAGTCCCGAGCTGGTGAGAGGCCTTGTATATTGTACATGTTCTTTCTATCCTAGTTTTCCTCACCATCCTACCCGCCCCACCCCCAGAACCCATAGCGTGACAGATATCCGGCTCCAAACCTACTTTCTATAAAGTCCTTGCACTCCTCCTTCAGTTCTATCGTACTTTGCGCCACCTCAGGGTCCAGGACCCTGAGTTTGTTGAGTTCGTCGAAGTGCAGGCCGGCCTCCCCGAGGGCCTCCATCGCCATCAGAATCAACAATGCCCTTTCGTCCCGTCTCCCGCTGCCACGGCGACAGCGCTCTCCGCCTTGCTGCGCATGCGCGGCCCCAGGGGGCGTGGCGCCCACGGATGTCGCGCGTGCTCAGTATCAAGTCTTCCTGCTCCTATGATGCTGCTTGACCCGCTGTGTTCATCCAGCCCCATGCTTGTTATCTCCCTCATGTGTGGGTTTCTGCAACATTTCTTTATTTTTGATCTCTCTTACCAGACAGATTCTGGAGAGCTGAAGAACTTTAGTTTGCCGTCTGTCCAGAATATAGTATACAGAAGGATTTAAAAAGAAATTTCACTTCAACACAACACAGCGGTTGAAGCAATCGAATCTTCGCTCTTTGTTGTATTACATGATCATTTATCGGCAAACTCTAACCATTGATGAGATGGTCTGGACAACTGGACGGCACTTTGAGCCATGTAAGTGGAAGACAGCGGCGGGAAAAATATCTGCGCGCGTGCGCAATAAGTCGCGAGCCGGCGCTTGGCCTGCGCGCGTGCGCAGTTAGACGAGTACCGCCGGGATCGAAGTCACGTGTAAATGCCCTTGCGCCGGAAGTGAAGGAGGAGCGGAGGCGGTTTGGATGGTCGGCGCGGCAACTGCTCCAGGTAGTGGGCCTTCTTCGGGGGTGGGGAGAGTTTTAACGAACAAACAAACTCACTTTGGATGGTGTTGTGAGAACAAAGTTCAGCAAAGCGGACTGACCGAGTGTCGATAAAGAGATGGAGATGTCAGTAACCGTCTCAATAGAAGCGAGTTCAGGCTCCTCATGGCAGCTGGAAGAAATGATCGTAGAGGGTGGAACTCCCTCAAACTCCCCCCAAATCTGAGAGCTCTAACTGAATTGTTTAAGTAGGCTAGGCCATTGGTTTAGGGTGAAGCTGGATATTTCCAAGGTTGCATCGGTTTCATCGAGTTTTCCCCTTTACCTCACCAATACTTTCTAAAAGACCAGACTGTATTCGACAACAGAAATTTCTTCTCATGTTTGAAAGACCAGAGAAGCCTTCAGCTTTTGTTGCTTACTGCCCCTTTGGTACCGATTCCGTTCCTCTCCTCAGTAATTGTCTGACGTTGAATCTGATCGTTTCAAATCTTTGTATTGAATTTGTCTTCAATATAAGAGTCCCAAACAAAGACTGCCTGTTTCCACCCCTGACTGTGGTTCAGCTCATCTGCTGGAACAAATGCATGTGTTTGCTACCTTTAGACACAGCTATTCCAATGTGTTTCAGCTTCTCATGATTTACCCTTCAAAACTTGTATGTGTACCAAATCCCCTTCAGTATCAACTCTGCTCACTTATCAACATTGGATCCAGTTAAGTCATACTTACATTTTGAAGTTTTCATCTTTGGTTTCAGATTTTGCCACAGTCTTGTCCCTCCTTATCTGATTTTGATCTTATTTAATTTAGTTTTATTTTATTTATTTTTGACACATTCTGAAACTGAAGAGAAGGTGCAGAGAATGATGAACTCGAATATATGAGAGGTCCATTCATCAGTCTGCTAACAGAAGGGAAGAAGCTGTTCTTAAATTGGTTGTTACATATTTTGAAACTTTTGCATCTTCTGTTGATGGAAGAGGTGGAAGTGGTCTTAGATTATGTTGGCTGCTTTTCTGAGGGAGTGGGAGTTTTAGAGTGAATCAGTGGAAGGAAAGCTGTTTTATGTGATGGACTGGGTTGTGTTCACAACTCTGTGTAATTTCTTGTGGTCTTGGAAAGAGCTGTGATACATCTGGATAGGATGCTTTCTATGGTGTATCTATAAAAATTGGTAAGAGCCATTGTGGACATGCTGAATTTCGTTAACCTTCTGAGGAAGTAGAGGCATTATGTGCTTTCTTGACTATAGCATTGATATGAATGGACCAGGACAGATTGTTGATGATATTTACTCCTAGGATCTTGAAGTTCTCAACCATCTCCATCTCAGCACCATTGATACAGTCAGGGGCGTGTCCTCCACTCTGCTTTCTGAAGTCAATGACCAGCTGTTTTGTTTTGCTGACACAGAGAGAGATTGTTGTCTTTACACCATGTCACTAAGCTCTCTATCTTTTTCCTGTATTCTGTCTTGTTTTTGTTTGAGATCTGACCTACTATGGTGGTGTCAGCATGTAAATGGAGTTAGAGCTGAATTTGCCCACACAGTCGTGTGTGCATAAGGAGTTTAATAAGAGGCTAAGCCTTGCGGAGCACTGGTGTTGAGTATTATCATCGAGGTCTTGACGCCCATCTTTACTGATTGCAGGTCAGGAAGTCAAAGATCCAGTTGCAGACAGGCGAGCAGAGTCCTAGGTCTCGGAGTTTGGAGATGAGTTTGGTTAAAATTATGGCGTTCAAGGTGGAGCTGAGGTCAATAAATAGGAGCCTGATGTAAGTGTCCTTGTTATCCACATGTTTCAAGGATAAGTGTAGGAACAGGAAAACGGCATCTGCCATGGACCTAATGCTATGTGCAATCTCCTCCAGCTTCTCCAACTCCTCAGGATGTCTGCAATCTTCAAACTCTGGTCTCTCGAGTTTCGTTCCTCTATTGTTGGTGACTATATCTTACGAAGTCCAAGCCTCATTCCCTCCCTAAAGATTTCTGTAGTGCTATGTGTCTTCCCTCTTTTACTACACTTAAACCTACTGCTTTGTCAAAGCTTTTGGTCAAATCCGCCCTCAAATTCTTGTGGCTTGGTATCAAATTTTGTTTCTTGGCTCTGCTGTGAAGTAAGTGCTTTGGAACATGTTACTATATTAAAATGGTATGTTATATAAAGCAAGCATTTAAATTTACTGATTGGCCTTAAAGAAATAAATCATTTTTAGTTTGAGTACAAAATTGCCTGCTATGGTAGGAAATTATCAAATGGTGAGATGGCTAGAGTAAAATACTTGGCTATTATCTTTGCTTTGTTTCTCTCAAGTACAACGCAAATTTCCACACTGACTGAATTTCCAATCTACTGTTGTTAGCAATGAACTTGATGCCGTCTGTTGAGACACTTAATACTGCATTGCTTTGATTTTGTTATCAATATTTCTCCCTCAGATAACTTTGTAAGAACATTGATCAATTTCAGCAGAACGTCAATCAGTGTTGGAATGTATTTCTGCAATGATTAATGGTTTTAATACTACTATTTCTCCACTGTATTGACACAGATGTTTTCAGCTTAGTTTCATTTGGCTTATCACACCTGTGATTTGTTCCATTGCCTGTTATCCGTTGTGATACTATTGTCTCTTCAATAAAATATTTTGTTTTTATTAACCCACCAGGTAGCACATTTTAAAGTACAATTGAAAATGGTGGTATTTCACTGTAGATTAAATGCTTAAATTCTCAAGTTTTGGACTGAAGTTTGAGAATCCTCTCTCATGAACCTACGTTATGGCAATGGGTTTGAAAGTGTGCAGAGTATTTATTCTGTTCGAGAATGTAATTCATTTAGTGGGTGGTTTGGTATTTTAACACATATTTGAATATGCCAAGAATGTAAAGTACTTTTTCTCATTAGAATTTAAAAGCTTGCGTACTGTCTTCTAGATAGTTAACATAATTGAATTTGAAGCAGCAGATAAGTGTGTAACTTTCAATTTATTCTTGAATGCTTCATTCCTAGCGTCTATTTGAACTCATAGCATTGGAAGATTTTAACTTTGAACTTGACCTGAGATGTTACACAGATGCATAATCATAATACAAAAATTAACACAGCCCTTGGATGGCAATGACAGAGGTGACCAAAAGTTTAGTCAAAAATGTGGCTGAGGACGATGAAGGGATGAATGGTTTTGGGAACATGGAGATGAACTGACTGCTAGCAGATTTTCCAGTGCTGTGTTCCAGGGAGGGGTTGTATATTAATGGTATTTTAATTGTATTGCCAAGATATACAGTGAAACACATTGTTTATTTAGGTACTTGGAGCACTGTTGTCATATGTTTATTTAGTTTAACTTGGTTGGATCAAAATAGTATAGTGACTGCTGAGATACTGGATTCATAGGTCAAAAGCAGACATAACAGAATGCTGCATTTTGTAAATAAACACATTATCTCAAAGTATCAGTGTCTAGTTTCGTACTTCAATTGATTTGGGATCTGAATAAAACTGTAGAGCTGGGGGAGGCAAGAGGTAGGAAATGGGAATGCCATAAATTCAATGGCTGCAAATCCTATAAATGTCACCAATAGGTGGTACCAAGGGTGGCAGGTGTGAAGAGGGCATAATTTTGGACTGATCGAGGAGGCAAAGGCAGTTTCCATGCTGCTATTGACATAAGTTCCAGCCAGAAGTGATTAAGGCTCAGGGGCTACAGCTAATAAAAGCATAAAGGTTTTATCTTTCAAAATTCAAGATCTTGCCACCTGATGCCGTGGAGCTGCCAGGGACACAGCATCAGCAAGCACTGTTTGGATCTGGGAAAGGCAACGCAGTGGCTAGAGAATGTTAGAGAAAGACAATGTCTTGTCTCTTACCACACTGCTCCAAGTATAGGTTGCCCAACCCCTACGCATAAATTATGACGTATACACAGGTGCCTCCTACAACTTGCCCTGTTGTAGCTAAGTGGTGTAACTAGCTGCATCTGTGCATGCATGGTGACCGTATTGTGTTATGGATAATCACTCCAAAATTCATTGTCCATCATGCAATTTTATGATGTACTCTTTTAAGAAATCTGTGATCATTAATTATCAGAAACATAAGTCTTCCAGAGCATAAGAAAATAATTTCTCATCAGTTGTAAATAGCTGACCCCAAATACATCTACCCCAGGGTCAAATCAACTTAACATCCACACTATCTACTTGAAAATCTGATATATTTCATTAAATCACCCATCATTTTTTTTAAAATTCCAGATGAAAGGTTGGATGAATTTAATGCCTGAGTTCTTTTGTCCACGGTGAACAAAAGAACAAAGAAAATTACAGCACAGGAACAGGCCCTTCGGCCCTCCAAGCCTGCGCCGATCCAGATCCTCTATCTAAACCTGTCGCCTATTTTCCAAGGATCTGTATCCCTCTGCTCCCTGCCCATTCGTGTATCTGTCTAGGTACATCTTAAATGATTCTGTTGTGCCCACCTCTACCACCTCCGCTGACAACATGTTCCAGGCACCCACCACCCTCTGTGTAAAGAACTTTCTACGCATATCTCCCTTAAACTTTTCCCCTCTCACCTTGAAATCGTGACCCCCTAGTAATTGAGTCCCCCACTCTGGGGAAAAAGCTTCTTGTTATCCACCCTGTCTATACCTCTCATGATTTTGTATACCTCAATCAGGTCCCCCCTCAACCTCTGTCTTTCTAATGTAAATAATCCTAATCTACTCAACCTCTCTTCATAGTTAGCGCCTTCCATACCAAGCAACATCCTGGTGAACCTCCTCTGCACCCTCTCCAAAGCGTCCACATCCTTTTGGTAATGTGGCGACCAGAACTGTATGCAGTATTCCAAATGTGGTTGAACCAAAATCCTATACAACTGCAACATGACCTGCCAGTTCTTGTACTCAATACCCTGTCCGATGAACGAAAGCATGCTGTATGCCGCCTTGACCACTCTATCAACCTGCGTTGCCACCTTCAGGGTACAATGGACCTGAACACCCAGATCTCTCTGTGCATCAGTTTTCCCCAGGGCTTTTCCATTTACCGTATAGTTCGCTCTTGAATTGGATCTTCCAAAATGCATCACCTAGCATTTGCCCGGATTGAACTCCATCTGCTATTTCTCCGCCCAACTCTCCAATCTATCCATATTCTGCTGCATTGTCCAACATTCCCCTTCACTACCTGCTACTCCACCAGTCTTAGTGTCATCTGCAAACTTGCTAATCAGACCATCTATACTTTCCTCCAGATCATTTAAGTGTATCACAAACAACAGTGGTCCGAACACGGATCCTTGTGGAACACCACTGGTCACAGTTCTCCATTTTGAGAAACTCCCTTCCACTACAACTCCTATTGCCCAACCAGTTCTCTATCAATTTGCTAGTACACCCTGGACCCCATACAACTTCACTTTCTCCATCAGCCTACCATGGGAACCTTATCAAACGTCTCACTGAAGTCCAGGTAAATGACATCTACAGCCCTTCCGTCATCTATCAACTTTGTCACTTCCTCAAAGAATTCTATCAAGTTGGTGAGACATGACCTTCCCTGAACAAAACCATGCTGCCTATCACTAATAAGCCCATTTTCTTCCAAATGTAAATAGATCCTATCCCTCAGTATCTTCTCCAGCAGCTTCCTCACCACTGACGTTAGGCTCATTGGTCTATAATTACCTGGATTATCCTTGCTACCCTTCTTAAACAAGGGGACAACAGTAGCAATTCTCCAGTCCTCCGGGACCTCACCCGTGCTCAAGGATGCTGCAAAGATATCTGTTAAGGGCCCAGCTATTTGCTCTCATGCTTCCCTCAGTAACCTGGGATAGATCCCATCTGGACTAGGGGACTTGTCCACCCTAATGCCTTTTAGAATACCCAACACTTCCCCCCCCTCCTTATGCTGCCTTGACCTACAGTGATCAAACATCTATCCCTAACCTCAACATCCGTCATGTTCCTCTCCTCGGTGAGTACCGACACTAAGTACTCATTAAGAATCTCACTCATTTTCTCTGACTCCTCACATAACAGTGATTTGCATTTAAACTAAACAGGAGATCAGAACTAAAAGACAACATTTTTCTGCAGTACATTCTATTGTGAAGTCTCTCAGCACCTTGTCCTGTGTTTAATCGAATGTTTTATTTAAGTTTCAGGAAGTCACATTGTTTCTACCAAATACCGTTAATGAGGTCTAATGCTGTTCATTCTGTACTGTAGAGGCAGTACGGTGTATGTTTCCTTCTGATTTTACAGAGCTGAACTAAAAGAATTGCAATATTTTAAATATTCTATAGGAAAAAAGGTTAATTAATTTTTTTGAAAGAACCTGTTCAGGGATGTTATTATACACTCCTAGGGTAGGTGGGACTTGAACTTCGACCTCTGAGTCCAGGGGTAGGGACACTACAGTACAGGAACCACAGGGATATTTTCCTGTATGATTTCTTTGTGAAAAATATACAGTATTACTTTATAGGAAGGAGCAGATGCAGGGATTAAGACAATGTTTACATTTAGTTGTGTGATATGTTAGATCAATGAAAGCTATGTTTTTCTGCCCAATATTTTTTTATTTAATCTACCCATTTACTTGCATCTTTGTCAGCCTTCTGTTGTGTGGGTGTAATTGAACATTAACTTTTCAAAGGGTGTACGAGGCTGTTTTCAGCATGATTAAATATTTGTTTCAACCTTGAGAAATCTTGCTGAACTGTCAGTCTGACTCACCAATTCATTTAAAAGGTGTGGAAGGATATTACTAATTGCATTGAATGCGAAGTTCAGAATAAAAGTGTACTGTCCTCTTTTGTTTCCTCCCCATAATTATGGATTTTGTTTCCTTTCAAGAGTAATAAAGAATCCATGTCCAGATATAAACTTATGTATTACCAGACTTCCTGTTTGTATAGAACATTACTGACATTAAATACTGTCCTTGATCTAAAAGGTGATTCAACAGTAAATTGAACAAAAAAAATCTTGCTTACTTGTTCCATGGCCCAAATGACCTCAGACCAAGAGCAGTGCCCCATGAAAAGCTAACCTTGACGTTAATTTATTTGCAAGATTCAAACAAAGAATCACTAAAAACTTGTATTTATCTTGAGCCTTTCATAACCTCAGGAAAACTTAGAATACTGATACTTTTAACATGAACACATTATTGCAATGTAGCAGCCATTTGCACACAGCAAAGCCCCAGAAACAACATCCGCCCACCACCTTAAATATTCATTGCCTCCGCCATCAGTGCACACTATAAATACTGGATCTTGGTTTACTGTACAAGCCATTTGGTTTATTTTGTCCTTTCAGTCTGATCTGTGAGGAGGCTCTGTATCACAGCAATGTGCTTGACCCTTAACTGCCCAATGGAATAGCCTAACAAATCATTCATTTGTGTAAAATTTTTGCACTTGCCAGGACTCGAGAAGGTAGCTTACCATCTCTTTCTAGAGGAGAATTACAGTGAACAATAGATGCAGTGGCATCCAGATCCTGAGATTTTTAAAGAATGTCCACAGTAGTCAGCAAGTTATTCAAGAAAGTTCAGCTGAGAAATTGGTCTATGTCACCAGCAACTTTAAATTGAAACTCAATCTTCCAGGCAACCGTCTTACTATGCTATCGTTCAAATGTAAAGTTTGTCATTTATTTGAATTGTGAAACTTAATTTCTAAAATTATACTTTTTATTTGTACTGAGTTGCTTTGTGTCCTCGGCCATTACATTGAATTTTTGTTTTGTATGCAAGAGAAGTCATCAATTACTGAAAGTGTATTTGAAAGTTTTTTCTAAATGCAAAAGCGTGAACAAAACTAAAATTTCAGGTATACCATTAAAGAATTCTAATTGAGGAAATCTGAAAGCCCTCATAGGGAACAGGATTGAAGACCAGTGGTTTTTCATAATGATCACTAGTGGCCTGAATTACCCACTCCCTCCCTTATCTTATGTTTTAGTACTAGAATTGAAGATATTTCATAAAAGACAGTCACCAGATTAGTAATTTCAATAATGGTAGTATCTAGAAAAATGATAGCTTAGGTAACCTGTATTGAAACATATTTTCAGATTAAGTGCAAGGTGCTGTTTGTTTCTAATTATTCATGCATTATAAAATGATTTTCCTTGTTTTTCAGTGGTGCGTATGTTTATGAGTATTTGTAAGCGTGGCCAGACCTTGGCTTGACGATCACGGCGGGACAGTTTAAGCCAACTGTGTGCAGAGTCACCATTTATCTGCAGAGAGACATGTCTGGAGACACCTGCTTAACATCACTGTACCCATCTTCTGGAGCCAAACCCAAGGTCCTTGGCTTTAAAGGAGGAAGCACGGGGAACAAATATGTCCGATTAAATGTTGGAGGCTCCCTGTACTATACCACAGTCCAGATTTTAACCAGACATGACACTATGCTAAAGGCAATGTTTAGTGGAAGAATGGAAGTTCTTACTGACAAAGAAGGTGAATATAATCTAACCACAAGTACCTGATGTAACCAGGGGAGTTATTTTAGGTTTTCAAAGTTACGCTGCATATATTGATGCGTATTGATGTACAGAAATGTGGGAAAGTGGCAGAGTGTGGCTTTTCTTCCCCCACATTTGCTGCTGTTCGGTGGGACATGATGTGCTGCAAATAAAAGTAAGGAAATAATTAAAATTAGAGATGCATACAAACAAGACCAGTTAACGCTAGCAACACGAATGCTGACCATCAATTTTACTGTTGGGAGGTTGGATAAAGCTGCGGAGCTCTCCAGTTTCCAAAGCAAATTGTATCTTGTAATGTTTAATTATTATGCCCCCTCTGCAAACTGTGGCAGACTAGTCATCTTAAACTCAGCAAATATGGAAGCTAGGAGTTGGCTTCAGAAATTCGCATTCATTAAATAAACAGAAATTTATTTTTGGAATTGTAATCTTGATTTATTTTTGGAATTGTGCAGCATGTGGGTGTGATAAGAGTCATGTCTAAAGTTGGATCTCAGTGTAAACAGCAAAATAAACAGTTAAGTTTACATACCTGTATTTTAAAAATTACAGATTTCCAGGACATATGTTTTAAGTTAGTACCAAGCAGCTCTAATCGGATGATTTTGCCTGACATTATTTGATTCTGGAAAAAATAACTCTGGTGATAAACTTTTATTGCAAGCAAGAAAAGTTACAATGTGAAATAGTTAAAATATTAGTATGTTAACCTGCTGATTTATAGCTTGTACAAGTCTACCAGATATTGTTACACTATCTAGTTGTCATTTGTTATTTTTGTGCATTTAATATTTGAATGTTGTAATGCAGATGATATCAAACTCTTGAAGTCTGCTTTGCACACAATAGAGTTCCTGCTCTATGATGAGAATGTGCGAACAAAAGACTATTTTGTTAAATTGAGAAAATAGTTCAAGGCCTAGATTCAAAGTATAACATACTGCCAAGTTTGGAGAGAAGGTGAACCAGATGACATTTAGTTGATGCCAACCTTGGATGTGAAATGCTTACAGATTCACAGAGGCAGAGAAGACTGCGAGCACGATTTAAAAACTTCCAATTTTGAGATCTTATGATAGGCCAGAATACAAAATGGCTTTGAACTTTCTGCGTCCAGTTTTGTGACCCAATCTGACTAATTTTCCATTTATTCCTACAAGAAAATGACATGTAAGCTGGCAAGTTCAATATAGTTTTGAAGTGATGTTCCTTCATGACCTCCTTGAAGGAGATCTGGTTTAGTTAGTCAGGTGATGCAGCAAGTTTATTTGCCTACAGATGGTGTGTTTGTAAATTATTTTTAAAAATTAAAATGTCTCTAATTTAACTCATGATTTCTTTGGATTATAATCTTATTACTTAATCTTTCACAGAATGCCTCTCTCTGTCTGCATTGTCAATTCTTTCACTTTAAAAACCAGATCTGCATGCAGTCTCCTTTTAATACCGGCTCTTTATTAGCGTTAACCAGCTAGCAAAGTTCTCATGGGCTTCATGAAACAAAAGTAACTTCTATTAAAATGTCTCCTAAAGATGCATATTATTATTTTTAATGTGATGAGACAATAACTTAATTGTGTAGATTTTACAGTTTAACTGTCACTATGGTGCAGATATCTTAAGTTCCTGTCCTGTACATCACTTGCCAATTTGATTGGAAAAAAAATACAACACTACAAATATTGAATGGGCACAGTTTTGTTAAAGACAAATCTCCAACCAGTGTGCAGTTTTAGGTTGTATCTAATGAAATTATAGTGTATATACATTTGACGTAGTAACTAAATTATTAGACCAAATTAGTTTAACTCAGAACATCTGAATCAGTTGAATTTTCAAGTAGTATTCAACAAAGTTCCATATGGAACGCTTGCAGGATTAAATTTACAGAATGTGTGGTAAATTAACTAAATTAAAGACAAAATCAGAAATAAAGGAGTATGTCAGGGAGTGGGGAGAGGAAGAGAGACAGACAGTGACTAATGGAATTCATATGACCCTGTTCTTGGTTGTCTTATGATTCACACATCAGCAAACAAAACAAAGAAGCTCACTTCTTTATGGTGTTAAAAGATTTGACAAGGTAATGAGTGCAAGAGTGATGGCACTTACTGAACTCTGAACAACTTAAGAACGACAAACAGGTTTTATTGCAGATAAATGTATCACTTTGCATATTGGAATGGGAAATGTGACAAGATGCCCTTTAGTAAAAGTGAAAAAGAATTTGGTTGTTCTGATTTTCATTCAAGTTCACGTGACCCAACCAAATGAGCTAAATTTGTGCTGAGCTGTATCTGTGAAATGGCAACTGTTGTACATTCAAATAGTTCAAAGCCTAAATTCAAAGTATAGCATTCTGCCAAGTTTGGGGAGAAGATGAACCAGATGACATTTAGCTGATGCCAATCTTGGATGTGAAATGTTTAGAGATTCATGGAGGCAGAGAAGACTATGAGCAATATTTAAAAACTTCCAGTTTTGAGATCTTATGATAGGCCAGAATACAAAATGGCTTTGAACTTTCTGCATCCAGTTTTGTGACCTAATCTGACTAATTTTCCATTTTTTCCTATAAAAACATTATATATAAACTGGAAAGTTCAATATAGTTTTTAAATGACGTTCCTACATGACCTTTTTGAAGGATATCTGGTTTAGTCGGGTGATGCAGCAAGTTTATTTGCCTACCGATGGTGTGTTTGTAAATTATTTTTAAAAATTAAAATGTCTCCAATTTAACTCATGGTTTCTTTAGATTATGAAATTATTTAATATTTCACAGAATGCCTCCCACTGTCTACATTGTCAATTCTTTCACTTTAAGAACTAGATCTGCATCCAGTCTCCTTTTAATACCAACTATTTGTTAATGTTAACCAGCTAGCAAGGTTCTCCATGGGCTTCATGGAACAAAAGTAACTTCTATCAAAATGTCTCTTAAAGATGCATGTTATTATGTTTAATGTGATGAAACAATAACTTAATTGTATAGATTTTACAGTTTAACTGTCACTATGGTGCAGATTTCTTAAGTTACTGTCCCACGCATCACTATCAATTTGATTGAAAAAAATGTGACAATACAGATATTGAGGGGCACAGTTTTGTTGCTCAGCTATTTGCTGAATATATTGGGCTCATACTCTTTAGTGTTTAGAAGAATGAGAGGTGATCTAATTGAAACATAAATGATTCTGAAGGGATGCAACAGGACAAACATGAGAGAGCTTTCCCCCCAAACTGGAGTTCTAGAGCACAGGCACTGTCTCAGGATAGGGGGATG
The DNA here is from genome assembly GCA_024137785.1 of Ginglymostoma cirratum. Classification (NCBI taxonomy): domain Eukaryota; kingdom Metazoa; phylum Chordata; class Chondrichthyes; order Orectolobiformes; family Ginglymostomatidae; genus Ginglymostoma; species Ginglymostoma cirratum. The sequence continues at coordinate 7,620,458 of JAHRHZ010000067.1, read as the reverse complement.
AACCGTTAGGATTGAGAGGAGCTGTTTCTTCACACTGACAGTTGTAAATATTTGGGAATGTCTGTCCGGGAGCATTGTGGATATCGGAAGGAATTGAGAGATATAGGGAGCAAACATGAAGGAGAAATTGAGGGATAAGGATTAGCCAGGATTATGTTGAAGGCAGAGTTGGCTTGAGGATCTGTATGGTCTATTCCTCCTAGTTTTTATATTCTTATGTCTAGCGTGCAGCAGTTTTTGTTGTTTGGGAGAGAATTGTTGGCTATGGTATTGAAGAGATATTTGCTCCTCTTTGAATAATTCTAGATTATCTTTTGATCATCATCAGAGCCATTGAGACCTCGCTTCAGTGGTTGATCCTAAGGATGGTACATCTAGCCTTTGAAGAGAGAAGATGAACCAGATGACATTTAGTTGATGCCAACATTGCTGTATTGAAATTCTAAAATATGGATTAAACCACAACCTTCATATTTAAGAGTATTACTAACTGAATCAGGTTGACTCTGTGATGGATAGAATATAATTAAATGATAGTGGAACCAAGGAATCATCTTGACACTAAAGAAATTTGTATAATATTGTTTCTAAAATTTGATATGCTCAAGGTTTACTCATTGTTAAGGGTTGGGAAGAAATCCAGTGAGCTTTCATCTTGTAATTAAACTGGAATTTATAGTGTGTTTTTTAAAACTTCATTCATTGGATGTGGGCAACCCTGGCTTGGCCGGCACATTTTGCCCGTGCCTATTTGCCCTTGAGAAAGTGATGGCTAGCTGCCTCCTTGAACCACTGAATTGCATCTGACGTAGGTTGACTAACAATGCTTCAAGGGAGTTCCATAATTTGGACCCCGCAACCCTGAAAGAAAAGTGATATATCTCCAAGTCAAGATGATGAGTGCTTTGGGGGGGCGATCTCACACCTGCTGGTATTTCCTATGTACCTACTGCTCGTGCCTTCTAGATTGTATTGCTTATAGATTTGGAATGTGCTGTCTAAGGGGCTCAGAGAATTTCTGCAACACATCTTGTAGATGGTTCACATGGCTGTCACTATGCTTTTGTGGTGGAGTAAGTGTTTGTGGATGTTCTGCCAGTCGAGCAGATTGCATTGTCCTGGGTGGTGTTGAGCTTTTTGAGTGTTGCAGGAGCTGCACTCGTCCAGGCAAGTGGGCAGTATGTGTGAATAAGCAGATTTTGCATGGAGAGATTTGAAGAGTCAAACGGTCTTTTTAACGACAGTATCTTGTGTAATTTAAAGGGGTAGGGTACTGAGAATCCTTAGTTTTACCTTTTGTACAGAATTTGGTTCTGCATGGCGTGTAACTTTGCCTTGAATCACACTTCTCTACAATGGAATATTTGCTATTTTTCCGAGCAGGTTGGATTCTTATTGACCGTTGTGGCAAACATTTTGGCACAGTTTTGAACTACCTGAGGGATGACTCGATTATCCTTCCAAAGAGTAGGCGGGAAATAAAAGAACTGTTGGCAGAGGCTAAATATTACCTCATTCAGGGCCTGGTGGATGTGTGTCAGACTGCTTTGCAGGTAACTTGCAGCAGATACGTTTTTTTTTACCACAACAGATTAGCTTTTCTAAATGTAATGTAATTGTTTGTTATTTTGGTTGTGAAAGATAGGTGTAAAGTGTATTATTCGAGCACTGTTCTATTAGTAAACATGCTGTGGTCTAGAAATCTTCATTAACATACTGCCTAATGGCAGCACAAACAACTTTTACCTTGGGTTTAATGCATCATGAATAGAAAAGTTCTAACTCCACCTGAAGATACCCTCAAAAGCCATGAATACATTCTCTGCGTCAGTACATTTATCAGCTCCTCAGCCCTGCCAGCCTTAATCTTTTTTTGAACAACTGATACTATCTTTCCTGTGATAAGACAAAAGCAGCACATAGTACTGCAGGTGTGGTCTAAACAAGCAATTATATAATTGGAGCAAAATTTCTCTACACTTGTACTCAAATTGTCTTATGATAAAAGCTAACATTCCATTATTTTTCCTAATAGCTTGTTGCATTTGCATATTAGCCATCAGTGACTTCCAAGTCTCTTTGCACATCTACACTTTCCAATCCCTCACCATTTAAGAAGTAGAGCCATAAAGCATGGAAACAGACTCTTCAGTCCAACCAGTCCATGCCAACCTTGTTCTCAAACTAAACTAGTCCCAACTGCCTGCGCTTGGCCCATATCCCTCCAAACCTTTCTTATTCATGAAATACTCTGCACATCTGTTCTTCCTATAAAAGTGTATAACGTTTCAATTTTTTCACCTTATGTCCTGTCAGCTGTGTTCTTGCCCTGTCATTAAAACTGTTGAAATCTTTCTGAAAATATTTTAGCTTTGTACCATCTGCAAATTTGGAAATATTGTGTTTGGTCTCCACATCCAAATCATCGATCTGGGTGAACAGCTGAGAGCCAAGTACTGATGCTTCCCAGACTCTGGTAGTCACAGTGTGCCAGCAAGACAATGACTAGTTTATTCTTACAGTTTTCTGTCTGTTAGCCAATCCTTAATCCATGCTATTACATTATCTCCAGTACCATGTGTTTTAATTTTGTTAACTAACCTCCTGTGAGGGACCTTATCATAAATTTTCCAAAAATCCAAATGTACAACATCCTTTTGACAAATTGACAAAGTTCAGTCACTTTAGCAACGTTCTCAAAAAAAACAAGTTTGTCAAATACTACTTTCTATTAGCCAATCCATTCTGACTATGCCCAAACAGATGTTTTAATTTAAGCATCCTTTATGATCGATTCTTGTATTTGCCGTACTAATGATGCAAGGCTGACTGATTCCATATTTTCCCTTTTTCCTTTCACAAACAGCAAGGTGGCATTTGCAAGCTTCCACTCTGCAGGAACCATTCTAGGATCTGGAATTCTGGAAATTGATTACTGTTTCTGTAGCCAGTTTTGTTAACGCTGGGATGTACACTGTCAAGACCCGAGGACTTATCAACTGTCAGCCCATTAATTCCAGTACAGCTCTCATACTTGTAGTAATTTCCTTCAGCTCCTCATTCTCCCTAGTTACTTTGATCTCTAATCCTGGGAGATTCCTGTATTTTCCCCACTGAAAATACATAAGCAGTAGTGATTCAGACTCTCTGCCTTCTTTATTCCCAATAAAAATTCAGCTAACTCTGACTTAATGGACCCACATTCATCTTAGCCAAACATCTTATTTTTATGTATCTGCAGAAGTTTTTATAATCCATTTTTTTGTATTTATGTTCTGTTATTAATTTCCTTATCAGTTTCTTAATCCTTGAGTGAAGTTGTGATGTCCACAGCAATTGCATGTCATTCTCTTTTGCTGTTTCTAAAATACAGTTGTGTGAAGAAATCCATTGTTTACATTCGGTAGTGACTTCTTTCATCCTCTGCATTTGTAATTTGATTTTCTTTAGGAAAAGAATGAATGCTGTGAAGTTGCGTGTACAATTCCCATGATCACCTCTCCTAAGGAGGAAGAACAACTAATTGAAACATGTACAAAGGTCACAAGATTTTTGTCTTTTTTTGTGATGGAGGATTTTTTCTTAGATTTGTCACTTAATTCTCCATATCATTCAGTAAAAGCTAACTGCCTTTATTCTTTACCAACAGCCTGTTGTGAAGCTGCTACATAACAGAAGCAATAACAAATATTCCTATACTAGGTACGATAATTTGCATTGGGCTATGCCATGTTAATTTATGTTGATTTACCAGCTTTTGGAGACTTTTTAAAAATATATTATTGCTTTGAATCATATCTGTCTCACATGAGTGCAGTTTTCAGGATGCATAGTGAAAAGTTGAGCAAGATCTTTGGGGACAGTTGGGACCAGCAAGGAGATTCTGTGTAAGACATACGGTTTAATCTGTTCATCAAGAATTACATTGTTTGAAAAGTTTTAATAATTTAGAAAGGGAGCAGAACAGTTTTTCAGTAGGCAGCTACCTCCCTGTTTCTCTAGTACCCTACTGTCCAGTGAATACCAGTAATGTGCTTCACCAACCAGTTTAAGCCACATGGCAGTGGGTTTTGGTGTTTGGTTCCAGAGCTAAATATTTAGTAATTGTTCTCCAATGTGGACGCAAATATTAGAAAAAGAGTGAACTTAAATTTGACTTGATAAAAGGCACCAGAACGTGCACTATTGCAAAGAACTGCACAATAGTCATGGTCTTTTCCATACCCCATTTTTCTTGTGTGAAAGAAATGCAAACTGGATGAAATAAGTCATTCCCTTTAGTTGCTGGATGTCCAACTGATGGTCTTTAGGCTATGTGAAACATGTAGCCCTAATAATTTATGGGGTTTTTTTGTTCTTTTCTGTTTGAATCTTATGGGCTTGCGGGTTTGAGAAGGACTGTTCTTAATGCTGTTGCCTTACTGGTAAGTAAATCCTAAATCAGAACTGATCTGTTTATATTCACAGCTTGAGATGCATCCAAGCTGATTGAAATTTGATTTTAAAACTTTATACGGATCTCAAGGGGCTCTATGGAATGCCTCTGAGCAACCCACAAGAATAAAAATAAAAGTCTTGCACGACCTCCTGTTGTATTAGAACATGTCCAGTATTCAACGATGTTTGGAAAAGTCTCGAAGCCTACATGCTCAAAAGTTTATGTAGATTATCATCATGGACTTGGTGAATTTATGCATTTTCTTCATTCCCTAATTTGAACAAAACCAAATTTCAAAACTTAAACTGATTCATAAGCGATGATGTTTAGCATTATGTATGAAACAGCTGCTAAAATAGCTGCTTGGGTTATCATAAATTAAGTATAGTACTGTCAAATCAAACCTTTGAAGATGTTAACGCCTACTGTAACAAAATGCTTCATACAACTGCACCAGTGTTCCTGTACTATTGCTAGCGAATGCTATTTAATCCAAGTCATTCTGTGTCCCAGCAATTCTGATGACAATTTGTTGAAGAACATTGAGCTGTTCGACAAGTTATCCCTGCGATTTAATGGAAGAGTGCTGTTTATGAAGGACGTTTTAGGAGATGAGATTTGCTGCTGGTCATTTTATGGGCAGGGACGCAAACTTGCAGAGGTTTGCTGTACTTCCATTGTGTATGCAACAGAAAAGAAGCAAACTAAGGTACGTAAAAGGTGACCACTATATAAACGAACTGATATGAGTAAAGTTCCTTAGTAAATACTTGACTTTGTGTCTGATCTCCTGATCTAAAGTTATTTCAAAGTTATATCTAGTGGTACCCTGAAATGCCATCTGAATTTGGCAAGTCCTTTATTTTGTGCAAGATGGAGATCCAAGGATGTCTTTACATTGAGTTGGAATTCTGCTATAATCCTAGAAAAAGGAAGGAGAAAGAGAAAACATAGATAGCAGCAAATTATCCTGGGGACCTTCTTGGACACATTCCAGGTGACTGGCCTAGCCAGCAGTATTATAAGACTTGGCGGCAAAGTTTCAATCATCACCTTGTCTTGGGATTTAAAGATGATATAGATACATTCATAGGATCTAGGTATTTCAAAGCAGTCAAGCACTTTCCTTTCACCTCTGAAACCTGGGTTGGACTCCAGGAGAAGAAATCAAGCTGAAAGCCTCCTTTGTACAGAGTATCCTGAAAAAAAAGATTTATTTGAAATGTTTCACCTTGTTTAATTATAAACATGAAAGGAAAATTACACATGTTGACAATATGCCGGATTCACCACATGGTAACATTGCAATTTTAATTGTTTACATTTTCTTTTAATTATATAGGTTGAATTTCCAGAAGCACGAATTTATGAAGAAACATTAAATGTCTTGCTGTATGAAACTCCACGAGTACCTGATAATTTGTTGTTGGAAGCTACTAGTCGAACCTCTGGTCAGGGATCACACAGTGAAGATGAAGAGGCATTGGAAGTTAGAGATCGTGTGCGTCGAATACATGTGAAAAGATATAGCTCCTATGATGACAGACCTCTTGGACACCAGGCTGCCTATAGAGATTAACATTATAATCAGACGGATAAGTGTGAACAGTATTTGCATTTTAAAACACTTTTCATCCGCTGATGATTATCATGGAACACGAAGGCAACTGACTGACGAGAAAAAAAGTGCTTTCAAGGTTAATTTTCTTTAATTTGTTATAATGTTGATTTTTTTTCATCAAAACCTTTTATAAGTAGAGCTGAAATGCTTGTCAAAAGTTGTGTATTAATTGGCCTTAACTCCATTGTAGATTATCTTTCTATTGATCTTTAGTTTCAGAAATTTGAAATGTCAATTTGATGCAAGTCTGGCTTACCTATGGCAGTGGAGATGAAGTTTGATGCCAGTGCCATTAACGTTCTCTTGTGACCATGCGTATCCCACAGAGGGAAGAAACGATCACAGTGAGAGTTTTCCTCGCATTATTGTTACATGCCTTTTTTTTTTCAGACAGTGGAGGCTTCGGATCAAGTGCAACTGTCCCCTTATTGTCACTGTTTTTGGCTTTGGACATTAAGGGGATTCATCCTCAAAATATCAGATGAGTACATTTGAGTCTAAGCCTGTCTGCTCATTTCTGTTCAATATGGATTAATATACTATAGTGCAATTACTTTCTGAACCATTGAGGGTGCCATAGTTTACAACTGAAAGTTTATCATTCATTCATTGAATATAACAATGTTTTGGGAGTGCAGAAGGAAAAAACAGTTTTAGTTACCATTCTTCTCATGGAAGAATCCTTCTGCATCAACTGTGTTAGCACCTTAGCATTCCAGATACCTAACACAAGTGTTTGGAGGTGAGGTCTATTCGTAATCTATCTGAAATCCTAGGGCTTTAATACATCTCATCTTTATTTCCAAGTCTTAATGAACAATGATTCTCAACTCTTCAATATGTGATTTTTGGTTCTTATTTGTGTATGGTGAAATATATTTTACATCATGTGTTTTTAATAGAACCTCCAAGGGGATGTGTTTTTTTAATAGGTAGCATTGGCATTCTGGGATGATGATACATATTCTCTTATCATTTTAAAATAATGGAATCGGATTTGCATCTGAAAATTATGTTAACTGGACCAAAATGTTACGTTTCTATTTTTTATGTGTACACTGCCCATTGCTTGTCTTTGTATGAACCTGAGATCATATATTTGACACCATAGTGCACTATTTGGATCAGATTGTGGTATGTTGGCTGAAACTGACTTTAAGTAATGTTTGTGAAACTAATTGAACATAATTCATCTATTCATATATGACTCAAGTTTGACTTTCAATTGGAGAAGTTTTATGGGCTTGTGACTTAGCCATGATGCAAGCCAGGATTAGACTGCTTTCAGGTTGTGGTGAGATTATTTGCCTAATTCATCCTTTTTCATTGCCCTGCCCTGAATCGAACCAGTTACTGGCTGACTATAGAATAGATTTGACAACAACTGAAGGAGCGATTAAAAAGCAAGTCTGCACATTTAAGTCTGGATTTGAGCTCCATTTGCCTTCAACAAAGCAAAACAACTTCTCCTCCTTCACTCCCTTCCAGTGTGGCTTTCTGCTTCACTAGGAACTGTTTCTAGGATGCACTTTCTTTCATTGTACTACTTTATCATGTTATGTAATTTGTGTCAGAAGAAAACATACCCCCAAGGGAAATCCTCTTCATCGCTCAGACAAAACAGCCTAGAACTTGAATCACAGCTATATTGGGGATGACAACACAGTGAAGGCTTTGGCAGGCCACAGTAAATTAATTCACTGCCCTCATCAGGATGGTACTGCTGCATGTGAATGCTAGTTATGGCCCCAGAGGCTCTCTAAGAAAGCAAGAAAACATGGGAAAGTTGGAGTTGCCATGACCAACAGTCAGCAACAGCCTATAATGTTGCTGTTTTAAAGATGACATACTGCAGGGTCACAGCTTCCAGTCACTCTTTTTAAGGGTTGGTGGTGTACTTATTAAAGGCTCTGAAATACTGTTTCCAGCACACACCTGTGGGATTAACATCAGTTGCTTACACTTACTCTGAATGCATACTGACCAGTCCTAACTAGTGTGTGTGGTGCCATTTTAGCAGAGGAAGAGTGTATGCTTATCACCTGCTAGGTTCAACTACTAGGTACACATTTTACATCTATTGAATTTCTAGGCTAGTGCTATAAATTATGTAATCTCAGTACTGTTTAGACAGCTGTATTTTTGCATTTAAAGCTAAATGAGCTTTACTGCCAGCCATCATATCTGATCAATAGTGCTGATTCTTTCCTAAACTCAGTAAGTCACTCATATCAACAAAGTGGTGAATAACCTCCAAAGCTGTTGGTGTTTCACTTCTTCAGTGAAAATTGCCTGTGTGAGAAGAGATAAACAAATCATCTCAAAGATGCAAATATTGATGCCATAGTACCTGCTAAATTGCTTGACCACCAACCTTTTCTCACCTCAAATGAGTGCATATCCAAGATGGGGAGGTTCAATTGTGTACAATCACAGGCCATAAGCATTTCCTTTAGAAAGAGTAGTTTTTGTTTGCTTCAATGATAAGTGATGTGGCATTATCACTTTTATTATAAATTGGTTTCAAAGTTTACATTTTGGTTTTCTGCCAATCAGAATGTAGATAATTAGGTGTCACAATCAAATAAATGAATCCAGATCATCTCTAGATGTAACTGATTTCTAACCTCTGCAATTCATTGCTCCTGGAAGTGAAGTGTCCCAGAATTTCATAGTTGCAGCTAAACTAAACACCAATTCCGCAATACTTTAATTAATCGGGTACATCAATGATTGACTCGAAGGATAAAAGAGAAGAAATTAAGGAAAAGGGAATTTTTTAGACACTTAATATTGATTTTCTTTTATAATTTGATCAGATATATTGATGTCTACTTACATTTCAGTCGTGTGTGAATTTCCAAGTCTGTTTTTATGAATTAGCTAATTTGCAAAAATCTTCAAAAGCCACAAATATTGCAGTGATTGAGGTGCTGCTTGTGTCTGTGGATTTTGTAACATCCAATATTGCAGTTAAGCTGTGAAATGGTTGTTTAAATTGTGGTTGCTGAAAAGCTTACAGTGAGCCCAGTTGGTTAACTAATGCTGGAATACTCACCCACAAAACCACTGTGTAAATAAAACTGCTCAGAATTTTGACACTGTGATGGATTTTTCCCCCGCAAAGTTGCTGTATCGCACATATTTAAAATAATCTGTAGTAACACTATTTTTAAGGAATAACTTTCTGGGAGGATTCTTCCACTTTTAGACCAGAGTGTTGCTCCTTTTTAAATATTGTACTAAAAAAATTAAATATTTACTAACCTCAAAATGTGGTGTTCTTTGAGTGTAGTCTGTCTTTTAAACACAATTGTGATGATGCTAGTCTGTACCTTTTTTATATGTTTCAATATTTCAACAGAATCAAGTTATCATCTTAATTCTGAATTAGGCAAAATAATGATAGCAAAATCATTTTTCATCTGTAAGAGGGTAAATGATGTGAGTATAAATTCATCCATGGTGGTAAATGCAAATGCTATCTAATGTCAAAAACTAAGCATTTAAGTTGCAGACTGTTAGAAGATCCTTCAACCCTGTTTCAAAATTTGTTAGGCACAACTTCAGATGAGCACTGTGTACTAATGTGAATATTTTTTAAATTGCTTCTTGTGGTTTATGACCTTTAGGATTGTTGGAATTTTATCATTGGTATTGGGAGCCTACAAACATGTGAAACAAGATTGGAATAAAAACACAATGCTCGGGTTGTTGTGGAATAGTAGTAGTGTCCCTACCTCTGAGCCAGGAGGCCTGGATTCAAGTCCCACCTATTTTAGAAGTGTGCAATAACAACTCTCAACAGATTACTTCCTCAATCCTTTTAGGTATTTTCTAAGCACTCTGTGGGTCAGGCAGCAATTGAAAGGAAAGGAAGCCAATGTAATGTTTCCATGTCAGTTGCTGCCTGACCAGCTGAGTATTTCCAGCATTTTTTTTCACATTTCCAGTGTCTGCAGTATTTTACTTCCATAGAACTTGGTTAAGACTTCTCATTTCATTAAGGACACTGGTACAGTTGTCCAACCACCGTTCACTCCTGCACTTCAACATTTTTTCTTTCACTTTCACTAAATTTCCAAGACCTTTAGTGTTTTTGGATTTAAATTGTAGAAGTGATTATTTTTATCATTGACAACACATAGCATATCTAATGTAGTGAAATGTCTCACATTACCTAGAAAGCAACTTCGAAGTACCACAAGAGGAGATATCTAGATAGATGTTGAAGGCTGTGAACAAAGAAGAGAGGTGGTATGGTTAAGGGGGAAATTCCATAGCTTCTGACCAAGACAGTGAGAAGCATAGGCAGCAATGAGGAATGGATTAAGATCCTGGGATGCTCAAAAGACTAGAATTAGGATAGTACGGATGTCAAAGGCTGGTAGGACTGGAGGAGGCAAGGCCATGGAAGGATTTGAAAACTGGGATGAGGATTTTAAAATTCCTCCATTGTCAGACTGATGTTAGTGAAGTACAATGGAAGCAAGGATAATTGGTGACAGATTTGGCACAAGTTAAGATATGGGCAACATAATTTTTGAGCACACAATTTGTAGGGTGATTATTTAAGATGGAAGGCTGGTCAAAAACAAAACATTGGGACAGTGGTCACTGCACTAATAATCCATGGTGCAGGTTAACATTCTGGGGATATGGATTAAAATTCTGCCATGCTAACTTGTGGAGTTTAAATTCCATTAATAAAGCTGGAATTGAAAGCCAGGCCATGAAATATGAATTGTCTTCACTAATGTCCTGAAATGAATCTGCTGAACATACCTGTTTAGGCCTGCATGTTAGTCTAGACCCAGAGCAATGTGATTGTCTTTTAATTGCCCTCTTAAGTAGCCTAACTAGCCATTCTGTTTAAGGATGATTAGGGATGGGCAACAAATGCTGAAATCATTTAACAATGCCCATGTCCCATGGAGGGATAAATAAAAATAAAAGTCAGGTGTTTTTTGTTCTGTGCAGCATTGGCCTTTAAGACCATACGATTGTAAGAAATAGGAACAGCAGGAGGCCATTTGCCCCCTCAAGCATGCTCCTCTATTCAGTAGGAGCATAGGTGTTCTGACAGCCCTCATGTCTAGTTTTTCCCTAACCTTTGATTTCCCTACTGATAAGAATCTATCTCAGTTTTAACTGTACACAAGGACTCTGTCCCCACAGCTCTCTGTGGCAAGAAGTTCCAAAGACACTCCACCCTCGTAAGAGAAGAAATTCCTCCTTATCTCAGTCTTCAATGGCATCCCTTTATTCTGAGACTATGCAGCCTGGTTCAATGAGAGGAAACATCCTCTCAACATTTACCCTGAAAGGACCCTTAAGAATCGTATCTGTTTCAATGAGATCAACTCTCGTTCTTCAAAACTCCAATGAGTAGAGTCCCAACCTGTTTAACCTTTGCTTGTAAGACTATCCCTCCATTCTGGGGATCATCCTAATGCCTTCAATTAAATAATTGCTTTTCTTGGGAAGTTTTGATTACTCCAATATTGTAATACCTGGAAATTTGGGATTTTCCTAGAAGATTCTGTTATCTGTTATGAATAGCTATTCATATTTTTTACTGCATTAGTTTCAGAAAGGGTAGGATTATTTCAGTTCTTTTAGATCGTTTATACATTTTTATTTAAAGATCTCTCCACATTTAAGCTTTGAGAAAGTCTTACAAGATTTTTGCCTATATGTAACTGTGGTTTCATGTATCATGCATTTATACAGTACCATTTTCATAGATCATAGAATCCCTACAGTGTGGAAACAGGCCCTTTAGCCCAACAAGTCCACACCGACCCTCAGAGCGTCCCACCCAGACCCATCCCCCTATAATCTACCTAATCCACTCATCCTTGAACACTATGGGCAATTTAGCATGGTCAATCCACCTAGCCTGCACATCTTTAGACTGTGAGAGGAAACCAGAGCACCTGGAGGAAACCCATGCAGACACTGGGAGAATATGCAAACTCCACACAGACAGTTGTCCAAGAGTGGAATCCAACCCAGGACCCTGGTGCTGTGAGCCAACCATTTCTACATACTGTTCCACACTTGGAGGTCAAATGAAAATTATTCAGATGTCAAGTAGATTAAAACAAACTTGTAAGATTGAATTTGAAAATCTCTAGCATATGTAAAAAGAAAATATCTTTCTGTATTCAATGTAGATAGTCTGGACATTATTTGTCCAATAAATTCATTATCTTCAAAACATTTGAAGGTACAACAGCATTTTTCAATATTTACCAAATATCTATGTTGCTAATATCTGAATACTATTTATTTCATGAAGGAATTGACTGCCACAAAATGTTATTTTAGCAATCCAGTATGGCAACTATAGTTGATATGATTTGTTTCCGAGTCAATGCTATTTGGTACTCAACCACTAGAAGGTGTACATTAGCTGGTTGAACTGACCAGGATCCTACTTCTCTTTTTCTTGGCTTCAGCCCCTTTGCACAAATGAACACCTAATGTAATCCAGTATACTTTTGATAATACAGCTAAAACAAGATTGAAACCTACATTTACCACACCTGGGTCACAGAAGAGTTGTTTATTTTTACTGGAGGAAACAATATGGATATAATTCTTTTCAAAATTCATCAGTCATTTAGTAAAATATCTGCTGTCAGAAACAGGGGGTGGGGGAAAATGATATTTAACATTAATATCTCAACTGAAGGGTGATGATTGCTGTGCAAACATTTAGTATAATTGCATTGAAACCAGATGATACAATTATACAGATAATGTCACAACATGTGAGTGAACCAGCTTTACACTTCAAAGATTTTTTTGGCAATGATATGCATATTATTGTTTCAAAATATGGAAAGACTAATTCATCATTTTTAAGTATGAAATGTAATGGAATTGCATACCTTGAAACAGCCTTTACTTTTAGGGAATAATTATTACCGATTGGATTGTAAGATGTATCTATGACATCAGAAGACATGATGTTAGCCAAACAAGACAATGCACAAAGTTCAATCTAACCTGACTGGCTTGTAAATAGAAGAAGCAAGCAATAATGGTGTGTTATTAAACATCACAATATCATAATAAAGGCTTGAAAACAGTTTAGTTTCTCTGTAGCTCTTCACACTAACGTTTTGATGAAAGGCTTTTTAGAAAGCAGTATGCGATCTGTTCTTCATCATTCAATTTGTTATAATTTTTTTTAACAAGTTAATTTTGAAATTTGCCTAGTTAAACAAGTGATCAACAGAACTATGTCTCATTATTTGTCACCTTTAAAAACAATAATCAACATGAAATTTGTTGAGGACAATAAATATGTTTTTTTTAGGTTGAGCATATCAAAATGCCAATTTCTAACATTACATTAATTTCTAACATTACATTAATTTCTAACA
>JAHRHZ010000067.1:7595776-7606992 GCA_024137785.1 Ginglymostoma cirratum | reverse complement strand
ACATTACATTAATTTCTAACATTACATTAATTTCTAACATTACATTACATTAATTTCTAACATAATCCTTGTTTCTTATGCAGAACTAACACCAACTGTTATGCCTTGGCATGTTAACTGGATTAAAGTTAGTATTTAAATCCAAGATGTTAATCTTGCTAAAGGCTCAACTTCAATTTCAAGACTGAATTCTTTCCCAATGCCCCTCATCGCCATTTAGAATATCCTGTCTTGTGCTCGTATTCCCTTTCGTGGCACTGCCCATTGAACAATGCTTAAAATCAAAATTTGATGATATGAAATCTGGAAATAAGGCATTGAAAGTTATTCATGATGATTGGGAACATTGGAGATTTGGTGCCTCAAATACAAAAAAAGCTTATCTTTTCAGCAGCCAGAATATCCATCTCAGTTGAGATATGCATAAAGTTATTTCCATCATATGCACAAGCTTTAATGGATGGTTTTGCACTTCATCACATTGATAGGCTGTGTACTTCCATGAGACATGAAACCAGAAAACAAAGATCTACCTCTTGAATAAGGTGAAATTACAATATATGTTGGAATGCCTGAGGTAAATATGAAAGTGTAAGGTGTGGAGAGAGAAACATAGTTAATGTGTTAGGTTGATTATATTTTGTTGATGTCCTACACAGCTGAGGTCTGCGAAAAGGGTTTGACAGGTAGATTACCAGAACAAATAAACTATGGGCCTAGTGTCTATACAATACTAATGTGAACCAATGCCAAATGCAGATCCAAAAACAGAAATTGCTGGCAAAGTTCAGCACGCCTGGCAGCATCTGTGAAGAAAAAAATCAAAGCTAATGTTTCGGGTCTGGTGATCCTTCCTCGGGCAGATAGCCTATTAACAAGGACTGAGGCCATATTTATTCATTTTCATGTTCATGAGGGGGAATTGAAATTGGTTGAAATGACTTGAGCTATTGTTATTACTGCAACTTGGTATATGCACTTTCTCTCTGCATCTGGCTTTATCATGTGAATTGTTCATTTTCTAATAGATTGGAGAAGTGTACATCAGCCAAGTGCAAATAACATTATAAATTGTTCAGGTCACAAGGGAGTCTTCTTGTTATGGTATTGGTAAATTGCAGTTTCTACAATTACATATTGGACAGTACATCTGAATATGAAAATGTCATAAATGCAGCCTTTGCATATAGACCAAAGCCAAATCCAGAAGATTATCTACGGTAAACCCAAAATTTTCAGCTTTGTCCAAGAAAGAAAATTTGCTTTGATTGCCTTTGGATATTTCCATATATGGGTGACTGCAGGAGATATATGTGTATGCACCTGTGGAGGGAGAATTAATTTTTCATTAATGACCTACTTACTGGAGTCTGCTGAAGGATTTGCAGGTGTTAACACAGAAATAATAAGCCCAATGCTTGCCTTGACCTAATTCACTGTGAAGCTGGACCAGGCAAAGGAAGTTAGCCCATGAACCAAGACCAAGACCTTGTGTATTAATGTTGTTATTTATGAGAATGGAACTGAAGTTTATCCAAGTGTTGTAGTCTGCAATTTTATAATGTTAAAAAGCCTCTTATTCTTCCTTCATATTGATTGTAATCACACTGCAACTAATGCAATCCAGACCATTGCACGACTCCCACACGATGTAATTATGTTCAATTTCAATAGCTATAGATAGAAATTGCATCACATATTATGTCTGTTCAAAGCCAACACTATTCCTTATTGACTCAAAAATATGAACTTTAACTGGCTTGTTAGATGTCGGCTCAATTCTCCCAAACATACGAACGTCTAAAAAAAGGACAAATATAAGCCCGTCAATCCTTCAAGACCTAGCCAGCCTGTCTCATCCCGACAAGGTCCTACATGCGTACATCATCTCAACTCACAAATAAAAGGAAAGTACTGTGGATGCTGGAAATCTGAAATAGAATCAGAAATTGCTTTAGAAACACAGCAGATCTGACAGCATCTGTGGAGAATATACAGAACTGTCATTCCACGTTCAACACAACTTCTGAACTGAGGAGTCATAATGGAAATGAAATGTTCACTGTTTCTCTCTTCACGGGTGCTGCCAGAGCTGCTAAGTTTCTCCAGCGCTTTCTATTTTTAACTTCAATGCCCAACTTCCATTGTATAAGCACTTAGAAGAGACCAAAAATAAGACGATTCCATTTTGATCCTCAAAGCCAAGCTAAGCAAGCTATGGGAGGCTGAAGAAATGTATATCTGTAATTAGAGTTTCACTTTCACCAGTCTTCAATAACGTAGATATTTCTTACACATGAAATCACACAGTTTCCTTTTGAAGCCTGTGTGTAATCCATGCTTAGTGCATGCTTTCATCTCTTCCCAAGATTGCTGATTACCTGTAAAACCAACCAGTCCTTGGCCTTAACCTATTGTTTAATGTTATCCTACGCAAGTGTCCATTAATGTCCTTTGGCTTTGAGCTCAAAAACAGTGTAAGCCGGTGTCATTTTATCAAACCTCAATGCTGTCATTTTGAGGTTCACATTTCCTCAAAGCAAAATCAAGATCGTTTGATCTAAGCGGAAACAAGGAAGAATTTTAGCGACCTTCCTCTGAACTTCCCCCGGTGCCTCCATCCACGATCTTGTTAGTTTGAAATTACTGTTCTCCGCGTGTCTCCGGAGTTGTGCTGAAAGTTGCTTTGATGCTATCTGCCTGGCATCACCAGCAGCTGCAGCAAGAAACCGCAGGCATTTAACAGCTTGAACCTATGCCAAGGGGGAAGCAACAAAAACAATAATTTGGGAGTAGGTCCGACTTGACTGTCGGAGGTTATTAGGAATTAAATATAATGGGGGATAATTGGCAAATAAAGTGGAGCTTTGCGGAGAATTGACTGTAGTCTCTTTACTGCAGTGAACCTTCCAAGTGTGATTTTTTTTCCGAACAGGACGAGAGGGGCCATTGAGAACTGCCCTGTATCAATCTTATCCCCCTCGGCAAAACTGAGCGCAGTTTGAAGTGAAATTTGCTGTCCATCTCCCCACTCTTATGAGAAATCTCCACTGTAGCCTACAGGCAACAGGATTGTCTTTTTTTAATATTTCAAAAATGTACTTTATTGATAAAAAGTATATTTATATATGTACATAGTTACAAACGCAGTTCAGTTCTGTACAGTAGCATACCAAGGAAACAAACATTGAAATATCATGTTAACCACGCCAGTGGCAGCACAGTTCAAACTGTGATATAAATGATTCATAAAGAATTCAAACGACTGTCTGACTTTCTTTTGCATGTTCACACAGGTGAGGCAGGACTGGAACAGAGCGCCATTTGGTGTGAAGAAGAAAAACATCAGATTTGACCTGCACCTTTTATTGTGTTCCCCAAACATGAAACTGACGTTCGTTAGTTTTATTTTCACACGAGTCTACCCGGAAATAGAGTGTGTTCAAGACACATCAGTCAACAACTGCATCACCCTGGTGAATCATTATGTTATTCACAAAAGCTGTTGATTCCTGTAAACTGTACTGTCAGATAAAGTGACCATTGAGAATGGGAGATAAAACGTATCCTGAACAGTTGCGAAATGCTCTCCTGTTTGCAAAGAACAGTTACTCCTCTTTAAAACCGAAGAAGAAATTCGAATAGATCCACATCCAGGTGGCCCGGAGACACCAATCATATTACCTGTGTTCTCCGAAATGAACAGGTTCCTACGTAATTTCAATATTCCAAAGTCAGGCAGCTACGCTTACATTCGATCAAGCTTCCATTCCTGAATCCTTTGATTGTTCACTTCCATTCCACATCTGCCAGTTCCCCCTCCTGCTAAGACTCAGTCGGCATTTTCTGGTTTTGCTTCAGACTTCTAGCATTGCCCCCCAGCTTCACAACATAACCTGCGTTTATACAGCGCCTATAACGTAATGAAGCACCACAAGCGCTTTGCTGATGTGTTATCGGATAGAATTCCACACGGAGTCTCATTGAGAGGTACTAGGGTAGATAATCCAAAGCTTGGTCAAAGAGATAGGTTTTAAAGATCGCCTGAAAGAAGGTAAGAGAAGCAAGCTTTCCCAACTTGTGCTTCTTAAACTATTTTCCCAACGCCCCTCATCCAAAAAGCGCATTTCCAGCTGACCGACAGCAGGACATATTTCAGCAAAAAAACTAGATATAAAAAGAATTAGATATTTAGATGTATTGTGGAGGAACTGCCACTGATCTGTAGTGGGCAAAATCTGTAATTCACTAAATGCATTCCAATGGAGTGAAGGTCATTGAGGAGGCAACTATAGACACCTGGGCCGAGGATATTACACTGAGGAACTAGGGGCCTTTTTGATGCTGCCTGTTGCTCCTATCTCTGAGCTGGAGGTCCAGGTTCAAGTTCCAACTGCTTCAGAGCTCTGTTACAACACCTCAAAAAAGTCCACACTGGGGGTTCATGTGGCATTGTTAGTGTCCTTACCTCTTAAACCAGGAGACGTGGGTTCAAATCCCACCTGCTCCAGAGGTGTATAATAACTTCTCTGACCAGGTTAATTTGAAAAATATGTCTGCTGAGGAACTACTGCCCATTGGAGTAGGCCATTAAGCCTACTCTGCCATCCAATATGTTTATGGCTGATAATTGAGCACAATATCCAAATCCTGCCCTCCATCTTGATCCCTTCAGCCACAAGAGCTACATTTACCTCCTTCAAGAAAGCACATAACGTTTTGGCCTCAGCCACTTTCTGCGGCAGTGAATTCCACAGGCTGACCACTCTGATGAAGAGATTTCTCCACATCTCTGTCCTATAAGGTTTACCCTTTATCTTTAAACTATAACCCCTGGTTCTGGACTCTCCCATTATTGGGATCATCCCTCCTATATCTAATCTGTCTAGCCCTGTTAGCATTTAACAGGTTACAATGAGATCCCTCTCATTCTTCTAAACACCTGTGAACACTATTCTCAACAACTTATCTCTCCTCATACGTCAGTCCTGCCATCCCAGAATCAAAATAGTAAATGTTCAGTGCACTTCCTCTATAGCAGATAAGGAGACCAAAACTGTGCACAATGTTCCAGGTGTGTTCTCACCAATGCCCTGTACAATTGCAGAAAGACATCCTTTTTCCTATACTCAAATCCTCTCGCTATGCAGGCCAGCATACATTTTGCCTTCTTTAATGCCTGCTGCAACAATGATTTTTTTTCAGTGACTGGGGCACAAGGACACCCAGGTCTCATTCAACATTCCCATCTTTCAATTTATAGCCATTGCATTAATTGTCTGTCATTCTATTTTTGCAACCAAAATGGATAATCTCACATTTATATACATCATACTGCATCTGCCATGCATTTGCTCACTCACTCAGCCTGTCAAAATCACACTGCAACACCTCTGCATCCTCCTCACAGCTTGACCTTTCACTCAGCTTTATGACATCTGCAAATTTTGAGGTATTATATTTAGTTCCCCCTTCTAAATCATTAACATATATTGCAAATAGCTGGTGTCCAAGTATCGATCATGTGGTGCCCCACTAGTCATTGCCTGCCATTCAGAAAAAGCCCCATTTATTCCTACTCTTTGTTTCCTGTCTGATAACCAATTTTCTATCCATCACAATACACTACACTCAATCCCATGTGCTTTAATTTTACACATTAATCTCTTACATGGAACTTTGTAGAAAGCCTTCTGAAAGTCAAAATAAATCACATCCACTGGCTCCCCTGATCAATTCCACTAGTTATATCTTCAAAGAATTCCAGTCGATTTGTCAAGCATAGTTTCCCATTTGTAAATCTATGCTGATTCGGTCTAATATTCCACTGTTTTCTAAGCGCTCTGTTATAAAATCCTTGCTAATGGACTCTAGCATCTTCCCTGCTACCAATGCCAAACTTATGAGTCTATAATTTCCTGTTTTCTCTCTACCTCCCTTTTTAAGTAGTGGGGCTACATTAACTACTACCCGATCTATAGGAACTGCTCCAGAGTCTAAAGAATATTGGAAGGTAACTGCTCAATGCATTCACTATTTCTAGGGCCGCTTCCTTAATACTCTGGGATGTAGATTGTCAGACCATGGGGAGTCATCAACCTCCAATTCCATCAATTTCTCCAACACCATTTCTCTATTAATACAGACTTGCTTCAGTTTCTCCCTCTCACTAAACCCTGTGATCCCCATCATTTCTGGCATATTATTCATACCCTCCTTTGTGAAGTCAGAAGTGAAGTATGAATTTAGTTTGTCAACTATTTCTTTGTTCTCCTTTATATATTCCCATTTTCTGACTATAAGGGACCTCAATTTGTTTTCAACAAACTTTTTTCTCTTTACATACCTATAGAAACTTATCAGTTCTTATGTTTCCTGCAAGCTCACTTTCATACACTATTTTCCCCTTCTTAATCAATCCCTTGGTTCTCCTTTGTTGACTTCTAAACTGTTCCTAATGCTCAAGTCTATTGCTTTTTCTTGCCAATTTACATGGCTCTTTTTTGCATCTAATACTATCACTAACATCACTCATAAACTATGGTTTGGCTACTATTTTCTTTGCATAGTTGCGTCAGACATGGGCTATTTTTTATTATTTGCCCATTCACTCTTTGTCAAAATCTATCCACTACCATTCCTTACAGTAATATTTCCCAATCCATCATAGCTAACTAACACCTGATATTATTGGCATTTACCTTATTAAGATTCAAGAGGAAGTGGTGGGTTTTTAAAAAATTCTTTCATGGGATGTGGGTGTTGCTAACAAGGAATTTGTTGCCCATCCCTAATTGTCCTTGAACTGAATGATTGGCGGGTTATTTTAGAAGGCAATTAAGAATCAAACATTTTTGAGAGTCTGGAGTCACGTGTAGGTCAGACTATGTAAGGAAGATAGATTTCTTTCCCGAAAGAATATTAGTGAACCAGATGGATTTTTACAACAATCATTGCTTCAGATTAGCTTTCCATTCAGGATTTGTTTTAATTTAGAATCATAGAATCCCTCCAGTGTAGAAGCAGGCCATTTGACCCATCGAGTCCACACTTACCCTCTGAAGAGCATCCTACCCAAAGCCATCCCCACTCTATCCCTATAACCCTGCATTTCCCATGGCTAATCCTCCTACCCTACACATCCCTAGACACTATGGGCAATTTAGCATGGCCAATCCACCTAACCTCCACAACTTTGAACTGCGGCAGGAAACTGGAGCACCTGGAGGAAATCCCCATAGACACTGGACGAATGTGCAAACTCCACATAGGCAGTCACCCGAGAGTAGACTAAAACCTGGGACCTGGCGCTTTGAGACAGCTGACCACTGAGCCACTGTGCTGCCCCTAACTTTAATTTATTCAATTTAAATTTGAACTCATGTGGTATAGTGACATTCTACCACATTTCCTCGGAGTATTAGTCTGCATTGCTAGTCTTTGACATTGCCACCTCAAAACCGAAGTGGGCTGAATGGAATGGTGTAGGGTTTACGTACAGACCATTGAACCATTTAAACACTAAGGTGAGAAATGAAAGCTTTGCTACGTAAAATTATATTCTTAATAGTTTAATTCTACCCTTCAGCTGTAGATATTCCCAGCTAATAGCTTACCGCACCTTCCCAACTGAAATCCATTACACCCGCATATCACCGGATTGTTTTTCGTCCTCTGACACAGCAGATTCCTCATGTCAGCTGTGTGTAACTGTACTTGATGCCAGACTTCTCCTTTCTCTATAACAAAAACAGAAATTGCTAGAAAAGCTCATCACATTTGGCAGCATGCAATTCTGGTCTCCCTGCTTTAGGAAGGATGTTGTGAAACTTGAAAGGGTTCAGAAAGGATTCACAAGGATGTCGCCAGGATTGGAGGGTTTGAGCTATAGGGAGAGGCTGAATAGGCTGGGGCTATTTTCCCTGGAGAGTCAGAGGCTGAGGGGTGACCTTGTAGAGGTTTATAAAATTATGAGGGGCATGGATAGGGTAAATAGCCAAGGTCTTTTCCTGGAATGGGTGAGTCCAAAACTAGAAGGCATAGATTTAAGGAGAGGAGAAAGATTTAAAAGGGACCTAATGGTCAACTTTTTCACTCAGAGGGTGGTGCATGCATGGAATGAGCTATCAGAGGAAGTGATGGAATCTAGTACAATTACAACATTTAAATGGCAACTGGATGGATATATGAATAGGAAGGGTTTAGAGGAATACAGGCAAATATTAGCAAATTGGACTTGATTAATTTAGGATATCTGGTCAGCATGATCAATTTGGACCGAAGGGTCTGTTTCCGTGTTGTATGTCTCTATGATTATTTGTGCACAGAAATCAGATTTAACGTTGCAGGTCAAGGGACCCTTACTCAGAAATCCTTCCTCGGTGCTTTAACATAACCGGAATCTGTGTGATTTGCCTCACACCCACACAGGTAGAGAGTAATCATGCTGATGCTCAGACAGCTCACTGAGATACACAAAGGTTCGGTGGGGGACGCTTCGTCTCATTGGAACTCTTAGAATCTCTGTTAACACTGAAAGAACTGCGGATGCTGTAAATCAGTAACAAAAACAGCAATTGCTGCAAAAGCTCGGCAGGTCTGGCAGCATCTGTGGAGAGAAATCAGAGTTAACATTTCGGGTCCAAAGTTTTGAGGAGGAGTCAGTGGACCTGAAACGTTAACTGATTTCTCTCCACAGATGCTGCCAGACCTACTGAGCTTTTCCAGCAACTTCTGTTTTTGTGTCTTGGATTCTTATGGTTTGGCTTCTGAGCTAAGTGTGGCCGTGCCTGCAGAGACAGTCCATTTGAAAGGTTAGAGGTAACGTAGTGTGGAGCTGGATGAACACAGCAGGCCAGTCAGCATCAGAGGAGCAGGAAAATTGACATTTTGGGTCCGGACCCTTCTTCAGAAATGGGGGAGGGGGGAGGGAGCTCAGAAATAAATAGAGAGGAGGGTCTGGGGATGGGCAAGGTAGGTGGGATGGTGACAGGTGAGCAGGTCGGGAGTGGTGGGGATTGGTCAGTGAGGTGGATAGGTGGGAGAGAAATTTTCTTGCTCCTGTGATGCTGCCTGGCCTGCTGTGTTCCTCCGGCTCCACACTGTGTTATCTCAGACTCCAGTATCGGCAGTTCTTACTATCTCTAGGTGGGAGAGAAGATGGATAGGTTGTGTCTGGTCAAGGATGAGAGGGAGGGTTGGTCATGGGATGATGCCGGGTGGCGGGGGAGATTTTAAAGCTGGTTTGCCGTGTCCCGGGTTGGGCAGCAGTTGCTAACGGTCGTCGTTGCACTTTAAAACACCCCGAGAAATTCTGGGCTAGGAAAGCTAGTGTAGCTTCTTCCTGGACTACATCAAGGATAAACAAACCGCGCTGCATCTAATGATTTTAACCTGGCAGGAATGTGGCCCAGCCTCGTATAAATTACCTACCTACCCCTGGGTGATGAGCCGTTCTCTCCACAAACTTGTTTGTCTCTCGGTGCCTCGGGAGGAGCCGGCTAATTGCCAAAACCCGCCTTTTGGTGTTGCTCTGGTGTCCCACTGCGGGATCCCTCTGCCTCTGGATCCTCGCACTGATTCGCAATCTCACCCTCCGTATTTCTTCACGGCTTTGAACTTAGCTCTTGTGAGTTTGGGTGGTCTTTCAAACTTGGGTTCCAATTGCTTCGCACAGTCTCAGGACCAAGGTCCTGGCTTCTTTCCTCCCAGTTATGGGATTCTGCTATTTATCATGAACAGTGGGTCCTGTTCTTCTTGAAATATTAGTGCAGGATTTTTTTTAGCTGCATGGGTGTCATCTCACTTCAGGTGCTTTAGTGACTGTTTTTCCAACGGACCAACTCCCTTGTTTCAATTCGTCTATTTCTAATAAAGATATGTCAAGCCATCTTCAATGGCATTTACCTCCTATGGTAACAAGCAACTTTATTAAAATCATCAAAATGTTCGCAATACACCTCCAGGACGGTGGGACATGAAACGGGACCCCCAGGACCAAATGCAGCGGCTGCTGGTCACTTAAACCGCTCACAGCGTTCCTGCCTCCACTATTTCCCCTGTTCGCACGTTTTTACATTCCTAAACCTGCCTCCCAAAAGCTTGCTTCACACCCTTTGCCGCTCACAATAACGACTCCTGAGATATGTCCAAGAGATTCCCTGAGGGGGAGGGCTGGGCTGGATTTCAAAGAGGGAGCCGTGGATAATGATGGAACATGTCCCAGGGAAGGATGGAGAATGGCTCAAATACCGACGGAGAGATCACCAAGAGAGGCAGGACTCCATCTCCATATACATCATGTGAAACTAAACGGGCTCTCATGTAAATACGCGATAAGATGCTCCTCTTTTCCTTAGAAGGTCCGCGTAATGATCTTTCGCAGAGGACACCCGAGGCTTGTTGAGAATCTCGCTGGGAAGATTAACCGTGATCGTATCAAATGGAAAAGCAGGCTTAATGGACCGAATTGCCTCTTCCTGCACCTCAACTGTATGTTCGTGTCACCATTCCAGTCAGCGGGCCATTAGGATGTGTTCATCACAATCACTGGCAGGCATCTTTTTTAGAGACCTCTGCATCTATATGGAACTCCGAGGAGTTTGATTTCTGTTCTGTGAATATCTCATTTCGAAGGCCCGCTGTCTCCTTCTCTCTGAGGGGCTCAGCCATTCCCCCGACGGGGGCCGTCGTATCACAGTCCATTATCTACATCACCCGCCCTCCACCTCACAGACTGTTCCTGAGAGGGCGTCCCCTGGAATCCTGGCCTCAGACTATCTGGATAATCCCCTTCCCTATCACAGAATCACGGAATGTTACAGCACAGAAGACCATCAGGCCCATCGTGTCTACCCCAGTTCTATCTCCTGGTGCCAATCTACTTCTATTCCCGCAAATTCCTGCACACCATTCCTAGCCAAATGATCATCCTTATGCCCCTCTTGACTGCCTCTGTGGGGATCAGGTTCCATTTTTGCTCCTTAAGGAATCCTGCTCACTCTCTACCTGAGGGAATCCTTGTGCCTGGGGGGCGGGGAGGTATTGAAATCCCTCGTCTTTGCGGGGACTGTCTCAGTGCGTCTCTGGAGTGTGTAGGGTGTGTGTGTGTGTAAATCCCCCTCTATTTGGGGCAGATTACTGTCCGGAGGAATTCCTGTCTGCCTGATTGCAGACGTAGGGAGGGGCTGGTGACGGTGAATTCTTGTCTCTTTACC
>JAHRHZ010000067.1:7489032-7585776 GCA_024137785.1 Ginglymostoma cirratum | reverse complement strand
CCCCTCCCCCATTTCTGATGAAGGGTCTAGGCCCGAAACGTCAAGCTTTCCTGCTCCTATGATGCTGCTTGGCCTGCTGTGTTCATCCAGCTCTGCACCTTGTTATCTCGGATTCTCCAGCATCTGCAGTTCCTATTATCCATCATGTGATGATTCAAGATGGTTCTTCAGCACCATTTCCAGGGACAATTAGGTACTGGGTGAGAAGTGCTGGTATTGCCAGTGATAGCCATACCTGTGAATGCCTAGAAGAAAAACACAAAGGAACGTACCTGTCAAATCACCAATCTGAAGACGACCAGCATGCTTGGGTTTGAGGTACCGAAGAATTGAGGGTATTTCACTTATTCTTTAAAATAAAATGGACCATTTCAGAAGCTGATGTCTCACGTAGCATATCAGTTACCTGTCTCTTACACGGCACACTTTAAGCATTACTTTGTGATGTTATCTATTGGCACCAAAGAGTGGAAATTAGCATGGCAAGCAGAAAAATTCAAGGAAGCTATGTATACATTAGAGGCCCATTAGACTATGTGGCAAATGGATAAAGACCCTGACTTAGATTTGTCGGTCTATGTCTTTGTTGTACAATCCTATGTTTTTTCCCAACTAGAATTATTTACATTATTTAGGTCTTAATTCTTTCTGGGAATCCTGTCTTTAAAGTTAAACACTTTTGATACTGTTTTGGGTCCGATCATTTTGCACCTATAAAGCACTTGCTTGATAAAATACAGCCCTGGACTGGAAATCATCATTGACTTCCAAATTCACTGAAGTATTAGATGGATGTTTGAAATGTACTGAACTAAATGCCACATTCTCTAGTTTATGTTGTCATTTTCCAATATCCTTTAATTATTGTCCCTGTATCTTTCCTTATCCCACATTTCATCTAATTTGAAATTCTTCCAACTTCCACAGAAAGTTTTTTATTATTGCATTGTACATTTTCTGTAAAGCAATACGTGCCCTTACAACTCATTCATGTTCTGTGGTTGCAGTCTCCATTGACTTGGTTCCTGCTGGGAATATATCGCAAAACAAAAATGATTCACTATAAGCCCTACCCCCTGCTCAGCCAAGCTATTTACTAGTGTCTCCAGCCTGAACTCAACATTTTTTGTACTGGAGACAATACTATAACATCTTGTAGCTAAACTTAGGATAGAAGATACAGCTTTGTGCTGACTGATCTTTTCTCTAGGTCATCCATTGTAATAAATCTACAATACAAGCTTTCTAAATATAAAACTGTGCACAGCCAAGGACTTAACACTATCAATCAAAGCAGCGTGTGCAGTATTTTTCTGCTGAACTACATCAACAGATGATACAGTAGTTTTGTGCACATTCACTGTTCAGCAGAACATCCAGTCATGCTCATTAGATTTTTTTTTAGAAAAGTCTCTAAGATAATGGCAAATCACGTCATAACAAGAAGAGGAATATAATAATTGATAGTCATAAAACATGTATAGTTATTGCTCTTTAAGGACAGGTAAAGTGCTTTGAGATCTTCTTGTTTAGTTGTGATGTCATAGTGCTTGATGATAGATTTAGGAGAATGTTTTAATTCCTTTCAGAAATGTTATCCTGTGTTTAATAAATAAAATAGTTCAGTTACCTCTCACAGCATAAAGACTCACTTAAAAACATTGGTTTACGCAAGCCGCTGTTAGGAAACTTAGAGAGCTAATGACAAATGCTTAAGATCTTTGACTACCTACTCAAGCCAAAAATGCAATTTTAGCACTGCTGAATGAAACTTCCTTAACATCCTGAGGAAGTCCCACTTCCAAAGCAATATAGATGGCAATTTTAACAGAGATGCATGCTAATTTATCTCCCCTTTTGATCATGTCAACAAAATTCACAATTTTGGAGGGCAATATGAGTTGAATAGAACTGATTGCATTAAGCTGGGTGACCTCATCCCCTGCATTGTATACATATACAGGGAAACAGTTATGCTGTAAACTGTCTATTTATTTCTAAGATAGAAAGAGAGTTGTGGTGTAGAATTAGAGTTTCAGGGAAAGTTTCATCAGTTGTATTATTGCAGCAGTGGCACTGGATAAAGAGGTGGAGTTACCAAAGTTCCAGAGGGCTGCTGTCTCATTAGAGAGAGATGACTGGCGATGAGTTTAGACCAAAGGTGACCATACCTCAGACGAGAGGCAGGATTGAGAAGGTGGGAACTTAATGGTGACCTCAGCCAGTGTGAGAAATGAACTGTGCTGTTGCCATCATTCTGCAGTGCAAATTGACCATCTGGCCAACTGAGCTAACAATTCATTCAAATTTGGTATCTGGCTTCAGGTTCAGACTGATGAATATTTCTCTTATTCCTTAACAATGTTCTGCTGGACTTGGGCACCTTTGATCCAGCTCCCATTGAAAGTATGCCAATAACAATGTTCTGATTTTAATTTATCCTGGCATTGTAAAATGGTAATAACATCAGGAGGCCACTCTGTGTCTGTGCTCACTCTCTGAAGGAACATTGCTTGACACCACACTCTCGCCCTTTCATCATAACCCTGTGCATTTTTTCCTTTTCATATAATGAATCATTTCTCTTCCAAAAGTCTCAAGGACTAATCATCTCAGTCCCAGGGCATCACTGCAGGAGTTCTTTTGGAGTGTTCCAGGCCCGAACATAGTGTCACATAGGTACAGACCCTGCTGCCCACCATGTCTTTGCCGACCAAAATGCCATTCTTAACTAATCCCATCTGCCTGCACATGGTTCGTATCCTTCTATTCCCTACCTGTTCGTGCATCTATCTAATACATCATAAACGTTGCTATCATATCTGCTTCAGCCACCTCCACTGGCAGCGTGTCCCAGGGACCTACCACCCACTGTATTAAAAAAAAAAACTTTCTTTGCACATCTCTAAGCTTTTGCCAGATCACCTTAAACCTGTGCCCCCTAGACTTGACATTTCAATCCAGGGAGGAAGATTCCAACTATGCACCCCATCTGTGCCTCGTAATTTTATACTTCTATCAGGTTGCCTGTCAGACTTCGATACCCTACAGAAGACTGTCCAAGTTTGTCCAACCTACTCTTATAGCTACTACACTGCAATCCAGGCAACGTCCTGGTAAACTTCTTTTGTACTCTCTCTAAACTCCCGACGTCCTTTCTTGAGTGCAGTGACCAGAACTGCATATAATACTCCAAACCTGACTAAAATCTTATACAGCTGCAACATGACTTGCCAATTTTTATACTCAATGCCTCTACCAATGCAGTCTAACATGCTGTACGCTTTCTTTACCAACTTATCCACTTGTGTGGCCATTTTCAGGGAGTTATGGACTTGCATCCCAACTTTCCAACTGTATGTCCTGCATGGCAGGCATAGTGGCTAGCACTGCTGCCTCCCAGCCCCAAAGACCCAAGTTCAATTCTACCCTCAGGTGACTGTTTGTGTGGAATTTGCACATTCTCCCTGTATCTGCATGGGTTTCCTCTGGATGCTCTGGTTTCCTCCCACATTCCAAAGATGTGCAGGCTAGGTGGATTAGCCATGCTAAATTGCCCATAGTGTTCAGGGATGTGTAGATTAGGTGGGATATAGGGGAATGGGTCTGGGTGGAATGCTCTGAGGGTCAGTGTGGACTTGTTGGGTCAAAGGGCCTGTACCCACACTGTAGGGATTCTATGATATTTCCTTTGATAACTTTCATCACTCTTCATAATTCTACCAATTTTCATGTGAGCTGCAATCAACTCAAATCAAAACTTACATTTTCATACAAATTGTTTATTATTATTGCAAGCAATAAAAGTTCCAGCGCTGATCCTTGCAGAACACCACTGGTCACGGATCTCCAGTCAAAAATGCACCCCTCCATAATTATGGAGTCATAGTCATAGTCATACAGCATGAAAACAGACCTTTCGGTTCATCTCATCCATGCTGACCAAATTTCCCAAACTAAACTCGTCCCACTTGCCTATGTTTGGCCCGTATCCCTCTAAACCTTTCCTGTTCCCGTTCCCCCAGCTACTTTGCATCTAATGCATTGCCTCATTGCTTGCTCCATCTGTGCAGAACACAGTGTGCCATGATGGTGCAGCACATGTTGCCTGGACTGTACCGGAGGATTCCCACCAACCCCAACTAGTGCTATGCACTGACACCTACCTCCACATCTGAATTGCAATAAAACATTCAATTCAGAGGGAATTTCAAAATAGGAAATTATTAGCCCAAAGAACTTAATGGTGGAAGTCCATGCACTCTCATTAAATGCTTGAAGGAAAACATTTAGTTC
The DNA here is from genome assembly GCA_024137785.1 of Ginglymostoma cirratum. NCBI lineage: Eukaryota > Metazoa > Chordata > Chondrichthyes > Orectolobiformes > Ginglymostomatidae > Ginglymostoma > Ginglymostoma cirratum. The sequence continues at coordinate 7,581,480 of JAHRHZ010000067.1, read as the reverse complement.
GTCAAGAATTCAGTTTTTGCTGTGAGGCCAGTTGTAACCAACATAAAAATTGTAAAGAATGCATTTTGAACAGAGTTTTCTGCAATTCAGAGTCTGAATTTGATGTTTTTATGAATTAAAATTAGTTTAGTCATTGATGTGAAGAATTTTCTCAAGATTCTATGGAATTTGGATGCTTTTGTAATGCAAATTAACATTTATTCCTAATTATACAGCAGCTTATCTGTTTCTAATTAAATCAGGGCTTATCTGCCTTGACACTTGGATTGCGACATTTGATTTTATGCAGTAATTATGTATGTGGATAGATAGTTGTGTTAGACTACAGTATAAATTATCTTGGAGATATTCAGTATTCTCTATCTACAAACTTGCAGGACACAATGGTTTCAAATGTACACTCCAATTTTAAGAGGGCTGGTTGAAATTAGTTTTGCAAAAATGTGATTGATTTTTGCTATAAATCTTTGTACATTGATCTTGGTTTTAGTGTGTATTAATGCCAGTGACAACCTACACAAAATGCCAGTGACAACCTACACCAGTTGCTGTAAGATTTTTTTTTTAAAAGAATAGAAGGAAATTTAACTTAGCAAAATTTTAAAGTAATTGTGTTTTGTAGTTTCACCTCTATGGTAGCATTGACTGTAAATGTCACGGAATCAGGAGCAGACCATTCAGTCCCTCAATTCTGTACTGCATTTAGTAGGATGATAGTTTGCAGATTCCCTGCCACAAGAGACACGTTGGGAAGCCGTATTGATCAAAGAAACTATTGTAAAGGGAAGATGTAGTTGCGACACCAAAAGCAGAGACTTTTGTTTGAACTAATCAACAATAGAGGGGTATACATCGCTGAGTGTATAGTATGTAGACAAAGGGCAACATTTGTAGGCAAATTGCATACATTACATGCAAAAATTATATAGTATTGCTAATTGAGAACTTCAGTTATCCTAATATAGACTGGGATAGTGACAGAGTAGTAGGCAACCAGCAGGAGGAATTTCTGAAACATGTACAAGAGAACCATTTGTCTCAGTATGTCGCCAGAACAAGGAATATTACAGCACAGGAACAGGCCCTTCAGCCCTCCAAGCCTGCGCTGACACATTTTGCCCTTCCATATTAAAGCTGTCTTCACTTACAGGATCCGTATCCCTCTATTCCATTCCTATTCATGTATTCGTCTAGGTGCTTCTTGAAAGCTGCTATTGTATCTGCTTCGACCACCTCCGCTGGCAGCGCGTTCCAGGCAGTCACCATCCTTTTGTGTGAAAAACGACCCTCACACATCTCTCAAACTCCAACCCTGCTGCACCTTGAACATATATCGGCGAGTAATTGACCCCTCCACCCTCGCAAAATCCCTGATACTTTCCATTCTATCTATGCTATTCACAATCTTTTAAATTTCTATTAGCTCACCCCTCAACCTCCTGCATTCCAGTGAAAACAAGCCTAGTGTATCTAACCTTTCTTCATAGCTAAAATCCCCCACACCAGGCAACATCCTGGTAAACCTTTTCTTTACATTCACATCCTTCTGGTAATGTGGTGACCAGAACTGTACTCCATATTCCAAGAGTGGCCTAACTAAAGTTCTATAAAGCTGCAACATAACTTGCCTATCTTTATGCTCAATGCCCCTTCCAATGAAGGCAAGCATGCCATAGGCTTTTTTTTAAACTACCTTATCAACCTGTGCTGCCCCATTCAGTGATCTGTGGACCTGCACACCCAGATCTCTCTGAATATCAATACTCCTAAGAGTTCTGCTGTTCACTGTATAATTGCCACCTGTACTTAATCTTCCAAAATGCATTACCTCACATTTGTCCGGATTAAGCTCCATCTGCCATTTTTTCTGTCCATGCCTGCAACTAATCTACTCCTCCAATCTATATATCATTGACAATTTACTAATTGGACCAGCTACATTTTCCTCCAAATCATTTATGTAGATCACGAACAGCAGAGGTCCCAGCACTGATCCCTATGCAACACCACTAGTCTCAGCCCTCCAAGCTGAAATGCATTCTTCTGCTGCTACCATCCTATCACTAAGCCAGTTCTGTACCCATCTTGCCAGCTCACCCCTGATACCATGTGACTTCATGTTTTGTACCAGTCTGCCATGAGGGACCTTGTCAAAGGCTTTACTGAAGTCCATGTAGACAACATCAACCTCTTTTCAGTCATCAATCATCTCCCTCGTCAATCATCTTCGTCACCACCTCAAGAAACTCGATCAATTTAGTGAGGCATGGCCTCCCCTGAACAAAGCCATACTGTTTATTCCTAATCAGTCCATTTCCTTCTAAATGCTTATAGATCTTGCCCCTGAGAATGTTTTCCAATCATTTCTCTGCTACTGACGTGAGGCTCACAGGCCTGTAATTTTCTGGATTATCACTGTTACCCTTTTTAAATAATAGGACATTGTTATTCTCCAGTTCTCTGGGACCTCACCTGTGGCCAAAGTGGATACAAAGATGCCTATTAATGCTCCAGCAATTTGTTCTCTAGCCTCCCTGAAAATTCTAGGATAGATTCCATCAGGATCCAGGGACTTATCTACCTTAGTACTTTTTAAGATGCACAACACCTCTTCCTTTTCAATAGCAACTTGGCTTAGAAATTTGGCACTCCCTTCCCTGAGATCATCCTCCAACAATTCCTTCTCTTTGGTGAATACCAATACAATGTGTTCATTTAAGACCTCAACTACCTCGTCTGGGTCCACGCATACATTCCCTCCTTTGTCCTTGAGCACGCCAACTCCTTCTCTGGCTACCCTCTTGCTTTGTATATATGTATAAGAAGCCTTGAGATTCTTCAAAATCCTGTTTGCTAATGACTTTTCATGGCCCCTTTTTGCCCTTCTAGTTCCTTGTTTAAGTTCTTCCCTACTTTCCTTATATATTTCAAGGTCTTCATCAGTTCCCATCCTCCTAGACCTTACATATGCTTCCTTTTTCTTTTAGACGAAGGTCATAACAACCCTGGTAATTCAGGGTTCACATAACTTGCTGTATCTATCCTTTATTCTCAAAGGAAAGAAGAAAGAAAATGCTGGACCAAATTGAGGAATGAAATGGGGCAAGGGGAGAGCATCTTGGGAACAGTGACCGTAATATCAGGTTTAAGATAATTATTAAAAAAGACCAGGTGCAATCAAACATATAAATACTAAGCTCTCCTCTAGTTAACCACTGTGAATCGCAAAAGAACCTGACGCAGACTGATTAGTATGAAAAATTGGGTTTCAAAACTTTAACTCCGCAATGAATTTCCTTCAATGAGGAAACATAGACATATTCCTATTGGAGGGAATGAGTAGATGTGGGGGGGGGGGGGATCCAAAGGTAGAACTGGATAAATAATGTTGAAATGAGGCTCAAAACCTAGGCATATGACAATTGTTAGGATGATAATACAATAGAAAAAGACAAAGACAATCTGAATATAGTAATTATAGGGGAGATCTTAAAACAAGTGTATGGTGGGGTTAGGAAAATGAAACAAGAATAGATTAACAGCTAGCACAAAATGCCCCCCCAAAAATCTCTTTGTAGACACACAAATAGAAGAAGGATGAGGTCCATTAGGAACCATAAAGGAGATCATCTCGTGTAGGCACATGGGAATGCTCAGACACTAAATGGTACCTCAACTGTTTAGTTTTCTCCAGTGAAAACTGATGCAATATACAGAATTGTTGATGGAAGGATTAGTGATAATGAGATAGGTACCTCTCATTCATTTTTTATTTTAAAGGAGTGGCAGTCTTCAAAGTGGAAAGATCACTGAGTCTGGGTGGGATACATGCTCGGTTGCTACGGCAGGTAATGGTGAAAGTTAAGTAATCTCTGACCACAGTCTTCATATTTGCCTTTGATTTCCAGATGGTGATAGAGTGCCAGCAGATTGTATATGCTGCACACATGCTCAAAAACTGGACAGGATGGACTTAGCTACAACAAATGCTTAAGCTAATAAAGACAATCACTATGATGTGTTAAAGGCAAATTGCATTTGTACAGCTTGAATTGAGCAACCATGCTGTAGTACTCTGATTAGGGTAACATGCTTGATGTGTGTATATGGATTTTCAAAATGTGTTTGACACAGTACCACGTAATAGACAAATTAGCAAAATCAAAATACATTTTCAGAGTTTGGATCCTAAATGAAGCTCAAAAACTTTGTAAACTTTGAGGAGAATGGTACCTGACCTCTGGAGGATGTAGACGGACGTGAGGCAAATACAATTAAACACCGCCAAATATGAAGATATTTGGGTTGGATGAATAATGAGAAGCAATGGACCCCCTGGATTTATTTACAAAGGAACATTGTAGTAAAGAAAGGAAATTATGTTAAATCTTAATAAAACATAGATGGGCCTGAGCCAGAGTGTCATGTTTAATTCTGGCAATCACACTTTAGAAAGGAAGTGCACCATCTGGACAAGGTGCAGTAGGGATTTGCTGTAATAGTACTGAGGTGAGGGATTTCAGATATTTGGAGACTTTGAAGAAGTTGGGGCTGCTGCCCTTAGGACTGATTTGGGTTATGGAAGTGTTGATAGAAATGTCAAAATTACAGGTGGTTCTGATAGCATAAATGAGATTAACCTAATACGTTGTGATATGTCTTAATCTGGAATACATTGCCCTAAAATGGTGATGGAATCAGGTTCTGTAATAACTTTCAAAAGAGAATTGGATAAAATTCTTGGAAGGGAGAACTTTTGCTGGGTCTGGGGAAAGACGAGGCATTTGTGATTGATTGGATAGTTCCACTGATTAGTTGGTACAGGCACAATGGATTGAGTGACCATCTTTGTAATTTTCTATGATTTTTTTTATCAGTTACATTGACTGTGAGGATGGAGGACAGATGGCTCAGTGACACCTGTAATGTGCTTGAATCACTGCAACTGTTTTTGATTGAAGCAGTGAACTGACATTAGGTGGGCTGAAACTGGAAGATTCTTGTTATGCAATCCATCACTCTGTCATGTTCAACGTGCATTGCATGCAGAACATACAATGATGTGCAGTTTGTGACCAAAACTCTGTTGAAGAATCTAGGAACCAGACAGCATGAAACAAGTCATAAAAGCTCTCAGTAACTGATAGCTATGTGGTCACTCTTAGTTACCATTCTCTTCTGATTATGGAGAACTTGGCATTTTGTTCTTGTACACTGTTATATTATTAAACAGACCTGCACTAAAGGGTTTCTGAATGACTCATCAGGTAAAGGCAATATGTAGCTGAGCTGTACAGACGTAAAGGTGCTAGGTTAAGTATCCAAGCTGTTTTCAGTTATTGACCTTGTCAAGATTGGTCATAGGTGTACTGCAGTCAAATTTAGAAAAAAAAAATTAGGAAGGCAACCATTGAGTGGTGTATAGTGATCCCCACAAGCAACTGTAGTCCATAATGACAGGACTAGGTTTGACTATGGCCTGTCGCACATAATGTCACAGCTGCAGTTAGCAACTTGGGTCAGTGAGAACTCTTCTATCTCTGAGTCAGAAGTTTGCAGGTTCAAGCCCCATTCAAGGATTTGCGCACGTCATCTCGGCTGACATTTCAATATAGTACTGAGAGAGTGCTCTATCACTGGAGGTGACCTTTTCAGTTGAAAAATTAAACTGAGATCCTTTGCTTGTTTATGGGGCATAGACGATCCAATGGTAACACTTAAGAATGAATAGTAAGGTTTTGCCAGCTTGTTGACCTCCGTTCATCTCTGATTAAAATCACCAAAAAAATGTCTAATTACTTCATCCTGTGACTGTCCAATTGTGCTCCATAGCCAAGTTGAATTGACTCATATTTCCTTATTGAACTCTGGCATGTCATGCACAAATGTTGGTAGTATTCTTGCTTCTGAGTCAGAAGGTTGTGGGTCCAAGTCCCACACTAGGACAGAAGCACAAATATCAAGAGAAGGTTGAAGCTCCAGTATAGTACTAAGGGAATGCTGCACTGTCAGAGGTGTCACTTTTTGCATGAGATGTTAAACTGAGACACTGTTTGTCCTCTTATGGATATAAAAGATCTCCTGGCAATACTTCAAGGAAGAACACGTGCGTTATTCCTCTTATCCCAATTTCTATTGACCCTAGCCAATGCTAACTGTCTAAAAACATTGCAGAAAGACTATCTAGGCATCATCACACCGCTGTTTGAGAGTTTGTTGGCTGTGAATTGGCTGCTATGTTTCCCCTGATACAACAGTAAGTACACTCCAAAACTACTGAATACAGCTGTAGAGCATTTTGCACTGACTGAGGTCAGAAATGATGCCATATCAATGCAAGTCTTTGTTCATTCCAACAGTAGAAAGAAAAATCAATAACTACTGTATTACATTAGGAGACTTCAGGACCGGCTGGCTAATCCTTTCCTTGCACATCGTGTGGAAACAATGTTTGAAGTGGTAGAGCAAAGCATATGGTATGGTTGCATTGAAGAGAGCAGGAATCCTGTTATAGGGGGTTCCGCTATAAAGCGTGTTCCAGCAACGCAAATTGGCTATAATGTGACAGATAAATGGGGGAATGATGTTTCTAAAATGTGAATTTGTATTGGCTATAATGCGCCTCTATTGAGTTGGTGTCAACATCACATGACTGTTTCACAGGGTTTGTGCTGAGCATGTGCAATGTTAGCACTGAAAGAGTCTCCATGCCAGCATCACGTGATCCTTGTGCTTTCTGTGAGAGTTACAGTACTTTTTTTTTTTTTTTTGCAAATTCTGCTGTGTTACCCACAAAAATGTGAGGGCAAAGTGACAAGGGCGTTAGTAAGAAGTGCCCTGGTGATATAAGCCAACCCCCAAGAAACTGTCACAAGACAATGAACCACAGCCATCCACTTCTGGATTAACTATAGTTCGCCCTAACTCTGCAACCACAACTGCACCTGAAGGTGGTGATGAAGACGACGACCCTCAGCCCCTGTATTAACAGAACAACCTCAAAACCTCCTCCCCCATCAAGTCATCTTGACATTTTTTTTCAAAAGAAGGTGTTAAATTTACTTCTAATTCATTATTAGATATGAATTAAACATTTATTCAAACTGTGCTATCCTTTGTGTTAGGCTTTTGAGTAATTTTTGAGCAATATTGATAATTTTTGGTCTTCTGCAACCCTGCTTTTCCCATAGGCCCCGTTATTTCTATAGCACGATTTTTCTATAAAGCAGTGTTGTGCAGGAACGCAACAATCGCGTTATAGCAGAACCCCCTGTATGTTGTTAATTGTATACGTTGCTGCTTGTGGAATAAACAAAATGAATATCTATTAAAAGGAAATGGAAGGTGTGTCTTGAGGAGAGAGCGGTGGAGAGGTTTCGGGAAAGAATTGCAGAGCTTAGGGGCCTAGACAGCTAAAGACATGACACCAACTGTGGAGAGAAAGAAGTAGATGCACAAGGAGATGTACAATTGGAGGAGGTTATAGAAATAGGGAGGAGTGGGGCTATGGGGGATTTTGAACACTAAGATGTGTATTTTAAAATTGAACTGGTGTTGTAATAGAAGCCAAGACCCGTGATCATGGGTAATGCAAGTTAGGATAGAGTCAGTAGAATGTTGGATGAGCACACGTTGAAAGAGAGGAGAATTAGGTGTGATGCTCCCTTGGAGAGTAGTGGAATATTCCTAATCGTAGTATAGACGTATATGATGAATTATTAACGTGTACCATACCACTATCAGTTTGCCTTTTGAGCGAAACAAAATATGGATGGTTGCCAATAGTGAAAAGTTTAAATAAAATTGCCTGTAAACTGTGAAAATTAGAGCAAATAATTAACACCTACAGATGCAAACAAAAAATCTATCATTTGTTCATACTTGGGATGTGAGCATTCCTGGCAAGGCCAGCATTTATTGCCGTCCCTCGTTCCCCTGAACTGAATGCTTTACTAGGTCATGTCAAAGGCAATTAAGTACCAGCCACAGTTGCTGTGTGTCTGGAGTCACATATAGTCCTGACTAAGTCGGTGTCTGGCAAGTCTCCTCAGTGGACATCAGTGAACCAGTTGAACCTTTTCTTAAAAAAAAAAATCAACCGCTTCGTAAACATTTTTTGCTGATTACAATTTTTTATTTCCAGATTATTTTGAACTGAATGCAAAATGCTAAGGTAGTATTTGAAATTACCTTGTCTGGGTTAGTGGGCCAGGTTTAGGGATTAATAACCCTTTAACATAATCACTACCCACAATGTTTTCCTTACTGCTTTCAAAGGTAGAAAATACACCACCAGGCCAATATTTTAAGAATAAAATTAATATTGTTTTATATGTGGAATAGCAAAATACTGAGACTACAGTAATAAATATGTGATAAAACCAGTGTGCAATAAATACTTTTCCGATCTGTATTTCTTGCAGAGATTGATAAACTACATTAGTCTTTAATGGATTTCAATCTTTATAATGCAAATAAATGGTACATAATTCTAAAGGAAAGAGTTCAGATATCTAGATATGTCTAAAGCTTACAGGGGAAATGCTCAGCTCTGAGTCTCCAAAGAAAATTACCCAAGATCAGTGACAATACAATGTAGAACATTGCATGCGATATTACTAAACAATGGTTTGACATTGTGTTCCGCACTTAGTCTTAAAAAATGACTATTTTTAAATTTTGACCATAGTGTGTAGACCCTTTAAATTAGAGATGAAACTACCTGACTGTCTTTCCAACAGAAAGTCTGTCTTTGACCTCAACTCTGAAATTTGATAAAGGTGGCTTTCATTTAATTAAAGTAGGGAAATTCCTTAGACGTGCTTACTCTCGTTTTAACATCAGTGTGTTTGAAGTGATTCCAGTAAAAATGCAGCAGTTGAGTTGGAGTATCCCTAGGGAATATCCTTGCCTGACGATTTTAGATCAGGATGAAAGAAAGATTGACACGGTTTCTATTTGAGACGGGTTTGATTTTACTTTGGATTGCTTCGTATAAGCAGGTAGAAATCCAAGGATAACATAATGACCCATTTTCAACAGCGCTCCAGTCCATGCCATCATCAAGGGGAATGCAAGCTGGCCAACTGAAGTATTCAGTCTATTTCAAGCACTAGACCCTTTCAATGTACAAATCTGGGTCTTATAGATGTAGGTATGAGCCCAATTGCAATTCTAAGGACAACTGTACAGTGGAAGCATCATGCATGTTTCACCCAGCTTTACTGGGTAAAGAAGGACTTGTATTGAGGTTGGTTGGCTCGCCGAGCTGGTTTGTTGTTTTTGCAGATGTTTCGTTATCATGCTTGGTAACATCCTCAATGCAGCCTCCGATGAAGCTTCGGTGTGTTTTCCCGCCTGGTTTTTAAACTCTGGGGTCCGTTGAGATGGGTTGCCTCACTTCTGGTTTTCGTTTGTTGTGGAATTATATGGGGTCGAGTTCAATGTGTTGATAAAAGCATGCTCCGTGGAGTGCCATGCTTCCAGGAATTCTCGTGCTTGTCTCTGCTTAGCCTGTCCCAGGATCTTGGTGTTGTCTCAGTCGAAGTTGTGGTTCTCTACGTGGAGACGGAGAAAAAAAGCAATTAGAGATGTATAATCAGAGGTAATAGGAACTGCAGATGCTGGAGAATCCGAGATAACAAGGTGTAGAGCTGGATGAACACAGCAGGCCAAGCAGTAGCATAGGAGCAGGAAGACTGACGTTTCGGGCCTGGGTCTAGGCCCGAAACGTCAGCCTTCCTCCTCCTATAATGCTGCTTGGCCTGCTGTGTTCATCCAGCTCTACACCTTATTATCTAGAGATGTGTAATCATTGTTTGGCTAGCCTGCAATACCCATGTCCTATGAATGTATTAAGCGAGTTGTAAGTGGGGCTTTTGTACAGGCCTGTTGTGCTGAAATTCTTTTTGTGTTAATTAAGCATGCAGATCTTTATGAGAGTTATAACATGTGTAGAAGAAAAAATCAAACAGATATGAAAGACTGCAGTTTGATTTGATTTCAGGTTTTAAATATGTTTATCAAAGTGAGTGTAGCCACTGCTTCAATAAAAATAGATCTGCTTTTAAACATGGACAACATTATAGCAAACTTCTGGCATGAGGTACAATGAATATTTATATTTTTGGCTTTTGTAAAATCACAACACTTAACGGTTCAGTGATTCAATGGGTGATGAACGATCCCATAGCTGCAATTTGGGGAATAGTAATTTTTCTAAGCACCTTCACCATTATTTTTCTTTGAATGGATTTCATGAAAGGACATGAACTAGCCATCCATGTCCTCAGCGTTATGTGAGGCCTATCGCTGGTAAATGGGCTGCTGCATTTGCCTTAATTAACAATGCTCACTGCACTTCAAATTAATTTATTTTATATTAGGTTCTTTAAACATATTTTGAGATGTGATATACAAGCTTTCCTATTTTGTTTTATTTTACATTCCAGGAACATCCCTACCTAATGTATGGTCTATTCACCTTAAATCCTGTCTCTGACTGTCAGTATGAGGCATACAAAACACAAGGTGCAGTAAGAGGTATGTTAGGGAGTTCTTTACATAATTTCTGAGATTGGGAATTTGTAAGCCATTTATGTTGGTATTGAGGAATGTTACGTGTTGGTATGCCATTGTATGTAGGTTTCACATCTGCCCCATTGCTGTGCTCATTGGTGGTCTGTTGGGAAATTGTAAACAAAAAGCTGAAGTGTCAATTTTTGAATTAATTTTTTCAACTTATCTTGGTATATTGTATAGTGAAACCAGTGGTGATAGTCAACAAGGTTTTCAGGGAACCTTTGTAACCACAACAAATCTTAAAATTGAAGGCGTGTTCCCACTCTGTGTCCTACCTCGGGTTTGGTGTGCAGAGTTGGATATGAATGACGATTTTTTGTCATTTGTCCTCTACAATGAATAACACAGTAAAATACAGTGAAAAGCTTCAACTGTCACCTCAAACTGGCACCATTTGAGTATTTCAAGAGTGAAAAGAAATTAAAGATCAAACTGAAAAAACTGAGCAGGGGCATGGGAACCTGTGGTGTCGTTCCAGTACACAGGAGGATGAGAGAAGGGAGGACATGGACAGGATTTCACCATCACAGGAGTGTGCTGGCAGACAGCAAGCTGGTTTGAAGTGTGTCTACTTCAATGCCAGGAGTATCCAGAATAAGGTAGGTGAGCTTGCAACATGGATAGGTACCTGGGACTTCGATGTTGTGGCCATTTCGGAGACGTGGATAGAGCAGGGTCAGGAATGGATGTTGCAGGTTCCAGGGTTTAGATCTTTCATAAAGATCAGGGAAGGTGTTAAAAGAGGGGGAGGTGTGGCATTGTTAGTCAAGGACAGTATAACAGTGGCTGAAAGAACTTTTGACTAGGACTCGTCTACTGAGGTGGTATGGGCTGAGGTCAGAAACAGGAGAGGAGAGGTCACACTGCTGGGAGTTTTTTATAGGCCTCCGCAAAGTTCCAGGGATGTGGAGGAGAGGATCGGCAAAACGATTCTGGGCAGGAGTGAAAGGAACAAGGTGGTCATTATGGGAGACTTTAACTTCCCCCCAACATTGACTGGAAATGCTATAACTCTAGTATGTCGGATGGATCAGTTTTTGTCCAATGTGTGCAGGAGGGTTTCCTGACACAGTATGTCGAAGGGCCGACAAGAGGGGAGGCCACACTGGATCTGGTACTTGGTAACGAACCAGGCCAGGTGTTTGATTTGGTGGTAGGTGAGCACTTTGGAGAGAGTGACCATAATTCGGTTACGTTTAGTTTAGCAATGGAAAGGGATAGGAACATGCCACTGGGCAAGAGTTATAGATGGGGAAAGGCAATTATAATGCAATTAGGCAAGACTTAGGAGGGATAGAATGGGGTAGCAAAATGTAGGGGATGGGGACAATCAAAATGTGGAGCTGGTTTAAGGAACAGATATTGCGTGTCCTTGATAGGTATGTCCCTGTCAGGCAGGGAGGAAGTGATAAGGTAAGGGAACCTTGGTTTACAAAAGAAATTGTATCTCTTGTTAAGCGGAAGAGGGAGGCTTATGTGACATTGAGACAAGATGGTTCAGATGAGGTGATGGAGAGTTACAGATTAGCTAGGAAGGATTTAAAGAGAGAGTTAAGAAGAGCAAGGAGGGGACATGAGCAGTCATTAGCAGGTAGAATTAAGGAGAACCCTAAAGCTTTCTATAGGTATGTGGGGAATAAAAGGATGACTAGGGTAAGAATAGGGCCAATCAAAGACAGAAGTGGGAAGTTGTGTGTGGACCCTGTGGAAATCGGAGAGGTGCTAAACAAATATTTCTCATCTGTTTTCACTTGGGGAAAAGGAGAATATTGTAGAGGAGAAGACTGAGATACGGGCTATTAGACTTGAAAGGATTGAGGTTAGTAAGGAGGAGGTGTTATCAATCCTAGAAGGTGTGAAGGTAGATAAATCTCCTGGGCCGGATGGGATTTTTCCAAGGATTCTCTGGGAAGCTAGGGAGGAGATGGTGGAGCCTTTGCCCTTGATCTTTGAGTCGTCATTGTCTACAGGTTTAGTACCAGAGGACTGGAGGATTGCAAATGTTGTGCCCTTGTTCAAGAAGGGCAGTAGAGATGACCCAGGTAATTATAGACCAGTGAGCCTTACATCTGTTGTAGGAAAAGTTTTGGAAAGGATTATAAGAGTTAGGATTTATAATCATCTAGCAAGCAACAATTTGATTGGAGATAGTCAACATGGATTCGTCAAGGGCAGGTCGTGTCTCTCAAACCTCATTGAGTTTTTTGAGAAGGTGACCAAGCATGTGGATGAGGGTAGGGTAGTTGACATGGTGTACATGGACTTCAGTAAAGCCTTTGATAAGGTTCCGCATGGTAGGCTATTGGAGAAAATGCGGAGGCATGGGATTGAGGGAGATTTAGCAGTTTGGATTAGAAACTGGCTTTCTGAAAGAAGCCAAAGAGTGGTGGTTGATGGAAAATATTCAGCCTGGAGTCCTGTTACTAGTGGTGTGCCACAAGGATCTGTTTTGGGACCACTGCTGTTTGTCATTTTTATAAATGACTTGGACGCAGACATAGATGGATGGGTTAGTAAGTTTGCAGATGACACTAAAGTCGGTGGAGTGGTGGACAGTGTGGAAGAATGTTGCAGGTTGCAGGGAGACTTGGATAAACTGCAGAATTGGGCTGAAAGGTGGCAACTGGAGTTCAATGCAGATAAATGTGAGGTGATGCACTTTGGGAAGAATAATAGGAAGGCAGAATACTGGGTCAATGGAAAGATTCTTGGTAGTGTGGATGTGCAGAGGGATCTTGGTGTCCAGGTACATAGATCCCTGAAAGTTGCCACCCAGGTTGATAGTGCTGTTAAGAAGGCATACGGGGTGTTAGGTTTCATTAGTAGAGGGATTGAGTTCCGGAGCCGTGATGTCATGCTGCAACTGTACAAAACGCTAGTGCGGCCTCACTTGGAATATTGTGTACAGTTCAGGTTGCCCCATTACAGGAAGGATGTGGAAGCATTGGAAAAGGTGCAGAGGAGATTTACCAGGATGTTGCCTGGTCTGGAGCGAAGGTCTTATGAGGAAAGACTGAGGGACTTGGGTCTGTTCTCATTGGAGAGAAGAAGGCTAAGAGGGGATTTAATAGAGACCTACAAAATGATCAGAGGATTAGATAGGGTGGACAGTGAGAGTCTTTTTCCTAGGATGATGGCGTTGGCTAGTACGAGGGGGCATAGCTGCAAATTGAGGGGTGATAGATTTAAGACAGATGTCAGAGGCAGGTTCTTTACTCAGAGAGTGGTCAGGGCGTGGAATGCCCTGCCTGCCAATGTAGTTAACTCAGCCACATTAGGGGCATTTAAACAGCCCTTGGATAAGCATATGGATGATGATGGGATAGTGTAGGGGGATGGGCTTAGATTAGTTCACAGGGCGGCGCAACATCGAGGGCCGAAGGGCCTGTTCTGCGCTGTATTGTTCTATGTTCTATGTTCTATGAAAGAAAGTCCGTCCTCGTTCTGCCATGTCTACCATGAGCCCTGACTTGGCTGACCAGCAACACCTGGACCACCACCTGTGCTGGACCCACCAGTGTCGGAGTTGACACTCTTTAGGTGCCATCTGTTCATCGCTGGGCCCACCTCACTGATTTGGCCACCAATGCCAGGTCCCATGCTGGACCCATGCTCGCCCCACAGCCAGGGGTCCCTGGCTTCACTGCCACCTCGCCATAACCAGAGTCCCCGTTCCAAGCCTATTACAATCAGGAGACCCTGGGTCCGCCGCATCACCAACTGTCCTGCTCTGGCCACTCCCTTCCACGTTGTCACCTTTGCCGCCAACGGGAAGAAGATGAAGAAAGAGAAAAAGAAGACAAAAAGGGTAAGGAAAGGAGAGAGGAAGCGGCCAGCTGGAGCAGACAGGCCTGAATGCTGCCTACCTTGCTAGCCCTGCCATCTTGCAGTAGTGCTGTTTTGAAACCAGGATATCCAAAAAAACTTTAGTGACAATCAAGTATTTTTGTAATGTTGCCATTGTTACAGAATGGGAACCAAGACAGTTGATTTATGCTTGGATAATGTACACAAACCCATTTACATATGTCCATGTAGTCTTTGACTTGGAGCAAAGCTTGGTGTAAACACTGCAGTTTCTGAACTTTTTGGTAGGAATTATGTTAAGAGTCTTTTTGCCTTCTCTGAGAGATTTGAATGTGTCAAATATCATATTACAAAATGCCAACCAGGTTGAGATACTGAAATGGAATACCAAAAACATGAAGATCAGATAAATCAAGGAAGCAAAATCTAGGAAAGAACTTGAGAAATGAGTAAGGAATGGAGACAGTGAAACATGGATTTTAAGTTCAGGATGTTGGAAAGGAGCAGCAAAATATGCTAAAGAAATAAATTTTTCTTATTTTGAGCTCTTTTGGAACCAGGATATTCAAAAAAAACTTTACTGACATTCAAGTATTTTTATAATGTCATAGTTATAGAATGGGAACCAAGACTTTATGCACAACAAGGTGAAACAAACAAATGAAATAAGTGACCAGATAATCTGTTCTTTCTAAATTTATGTTGAATGCAGGCTGGGGCAACTTCCCTGCTCCCCTTCAAATGGTAACATGGCATCTCCGTTGTTTTTGGAGGATTGATAGTTGTGCATACTCAATTTATATCTGGCCAGAGACTAGGAATCTTGCAGCGAGTGACACAACTCCTGGCTCCCCAAAGCCTTTTCACAATCTACAAGACAGAAGTCAAGATGGAATATGCCTGGATGAGTGTGGCTCCAACAACACTCAAGAAGCTTGATTGGCACCGTGTCTGCAAGTATTCAGTCCCTCCACTACCGAAGCTCAGCAGCAGCAGTGTGTAGCATCTGTAAGATGCCCTGCAGAAATTCATCAGAATGCCTTAGACAAAACTTTCCAAACCCATGACATCGACCATCTAGAAAAAGAAGAGAGCAGATTTATGCAATAACTTCTCCAGCAAGTTTCCCTCTAAGCCACTCATCATCCAAACTTGAAAACATTTTGCCATTCTTTTAATGTCATTGGGTTAAAACCCTGGAACTCCCTTTAAAACAGCACTGTGGGTCTATCTACAGCAAATGGACTGTAGTGGTTCAAGAAGGCAGCTCACCACCTTGACAAGGGCAAGTAGGAACTGGAAATAAATGCTTACCTAGGCAGTGATGCTCACATCCCATGAGTAAATAAAAAGAAATCTAGGATGTGAGACTTCCACGTTGTACTTGCTGGTCAATTTCTTGCCCTGTGGTTGCGGGCATTGGGGTGAGGTACGGGAAGGATACAGATCACATTTTAGAACTTTGGGGCGAGAGGTATTTGGAAGGCAGTAAATGTTTCAAATTTTTGAATTTTGAGGAAAATGGTGTTCTCTTGATTGAAAAAGACTGAAACAATTGATGGTTACCATGCCAATGGATGAGGCTTTGATCTTGCCTTCCTCTTTGTTGCAAAGAATCAAGTCATTACCTTGTCTCATCAATTAATAAGTTTCTTATGCTGATTTTGTTAGTAAGGATTTGGTCCCTTCTGACTGTGAACACAGACATGGGCAGTCACTTTCTGTTTTAGATAGAAAATTAGGGGGAATAGTCTGATTCAGCAAAGACCGCAGTGAGTTTTAAACAGAATATTGTAATGACCCGGGCTCGGAGTACATCATATATTTAAACGTTATTCTTTAGGTCTGAAACTGAAACTTGTAACAAAGGAGTAGGAATGTGACTAATATGCCACATGACCAAGGATCTAACCCATGTTCATTGAAACCAGCCACCAGGTGTGTGCAAGACATTGGTCACACTGTCCTCTAATTTTTTTCTCTTGTGTTTTTTAAGATGTTCCTGGCCTTCCATTCTGAACTTTGTCATATTAGTGTGAGATCAGTTGGCTGGGTGGCTGGTTGGCTGTTTTGTGATGCAGGGTGATACCAACAGCATGGATTTCAATTCCATACTAGCTGAGGTCACCATGAAGGTCCTGCCTTCTCAATCTCTCCCTTAGCCTGAGGCTGGTGATCCTCAGGTTAAATCACCACCAGTTGTCTCTCTCTGAGAGAGCAGCCCTTTTTAAATGTGGGTAAGATTGATTGTCATATATTCAAGCAGAGAATTGGCAAGGTAACACCAACACTGCACCCCTGGCACTTAATCCTATGGGTATAATCTGATTCTGTCAGGTATAATACTTCGAAGTTTTAGTGTTTTAAGGGATTCTGCAACATGAAATTTAAAAATGTAATTTCTAGGCCATTTTCAAAGCATTAAGGATTCATTAATTACCTTGAATCCCTTGAGAAACAAATGTTAGATGCTTGGGAATAAAATGGAATACTGACCTTGAGGTGAAACTACTTGTGCAGAATTGAAAAGCTTTGTTTCCATTAGATAAAACCTGGTCTCTAAGGTAGGGAAATTGGTGTAGAGAGCTTTTCAAAGAATCTTAAAGCAGTTATGTGCAGGTTATAGTGGGGTCATGTTTATGACTATACAAATAGTCCAGAGACTTAGACAACCGTAGAATTGCCTCTTCCTGTGCTGTGACCATTCAGCCCATTGTGTCCATGCCAATATTCTGAAAGAGCGACTCACCTAAGTCTCATTGCCCCATCTTTTCCGTATCGTGCTGCAAAATTTTTCACCTCAGATAATTGTCCTTTTTTTTTGATGCCCTTGATTAAATCATTCTTGGGGAATGTATTCCAGATGCTAACTGCTTACTGTGTAAAAGAAAGATTTTTCTTCATGTTGCTGTTAGTTGATACCTAGAACCTTTATGTAGTTGAAACAGATTTACCTCATAGATCCTAATAAAAGGTCACAAACCTGTCAATTGGAACAGAAATTCCAGACTGCTACATTGATCTCATATGCTTTGGTCACAGCCAAATGCAGCAGATTCAGTAAGCTACATCAGATGATGACTAGTTACAACAGTTCAAAAGGGTCATCACTGGGTGGTCTGAATACACTCGAGGTTCCAAGCTAATATGTTCGTTCTGGTCATTTGTATACTGACAGAGAATGTAATTTTCTAAGGCAAACCAGTCATACTTCCACAAGCTCTACATCAAGACATGCCAGGCCATATGCACAGAGGTTGCACAAATGCAGAATAAAACAAGAAATTAGTGCATGAATTCAGATACTGACATGGCATCAATAAAGACAATGATCAATTAGTCAAGTCACGCACTACATATTAATTTCATCAACCTTAATAATTAAGAGAACATCTTTTCCACACGAGATTCTTTCTGAGCTTTTGTGCAAAATTGTGGTTAATATTTTCAATTTTCATGGTTATACTTTGGTGACTGACTATTCCACCAAATTCCATTTCGTGTGACAGATCGAGGATACCACTATATCAATGTTGACACATTGACTACCATGTTCAGTACATTTGGCATATCTCAACAAACTCTGTCTGACAGTGGTCAGCAGTACACTAGTACACCCTTCCAAGGCATGCAGGAAACGTTAGTATTCAATATATTTTACCTCTTATACTTGATACCATCAGTCAAACAGACTGCACTGTTCATATTGTAAAATCTATGATCGTTAAATATCAAGTGCCTTGCCTAAATTGTGTTAAACCTACATGCTACTTGCCTAGGCAATGGTTTATTGTCACCGTCATCTCTCATTTGAGAAACAGAACCTTATGGCTTTTACCTCCTACGCAGTCTCCACGCAACCATATGTGCACATTGCATTGTGGGCAAGAAGGGAGAAAATGGTACAAGAGTGTGATCAACAAACAAGCTGACAGTTCACCTGACTTGGCAAAGTGTGATAGTTCAAGATTTTCACACAGTATGAGCGTTCAAGGAAAGATACTACTACATTGTGTTCAGCCAAGATCATATGATGTTGTAATGAGTAATGGGTGAGTTCTATGGAAAAAATGGATGACATATCCAAACACATGTCATCAACCACCATCCCACAGGGTGAAAACTCCGCTACTAAAGATATTATGCTAGGCAAGAGGGTACATCTGTGAGAAATAACACGTATCTGTTCCCGGCAACAGAAAGCGCAACAAAGAGTGAAGCTATGCTGCTATGATAACTGTAAACAGTCCAGAAGAGTTTATGTCTTACATCCACCAAGGCACATATTATCTATATGCATCCTGTATGTTGTATTATGGCATTGATTCCAGATCAGATCTGGACCATATCTGTCTGTTAAAGGTCTTCCAAAGTATTGAATTGGAGCATCCTGCAACAAAGAATGCTACATGGCCTGTAGGGTTTAAAGAGGAAACTGAACAGCAATTTCTCGGACCATCAAAGCAGCTGGTCTTTTCAATGTTGCCTATTTCCTGAGTGAATTTAAAAAAGAACCTTATTCGTTATGTGGATAGTTCTGTGTTGTTCACTCATGCCTTAGTCTTTAACCATCTCCTCATGATATTCACAGAGTCATACAATGCAAAAGAAGCCCATCCTATCTACAATAGTTCCACTTTTCAGCAGTAGTCCCATAGCCTTGAATGTTATGACATGACATTCCAATTGGTCTCCAATGACTTTCTCAAGGTTGTGAGGTTTCCCGCTTCTGCTCTCCTCCCAGGCAATGCATTCCAGATTCCCACCATGCTCTTAGTAAAAAGATTTTTCCTCAACATCTCCCTAAACCTGCTACGCTTCATCTTATGCCCCCTTGTTATTGACCCTTCAACTAAGGGGAACACCTGTTTTCTACCCATCCTGTCCATGCCCCTCCATGTTATACACCTCAATCAGGTACCCCCTCAGCCTTTTCTGCTTGAAAGAAAACAACCCAAGCCTTTCCAGCCATTCTTCTTAGTTAAACTGCTCCATCCCAGGCAACAGCTTGGTGAATCTGCTCTGTATCCCCTCTGGGACAATCGTGTCCTCCTCATAGTGCGGTGACCAGAAATGCACAGTTACACTGCTGTTGCTTAATCAAAGTTCTGTGCAGCTCCAACATAACCTCCTTGCTCCTATAATCTCTGATAAAGACAAATGTCATATATGCTTTCTGAATCACCCTATCAGAAATCTGTGGACCAAGATCCCTCGGTTTCTCTGTTTCCTCTTACTACATGGGCATTTTTTATTTTGCACATGTGCATGCAAACATGAATTCAGTATGTATTTATTCATTCAATTGAAGTTGGT
Organism: Ginglymostoma cirratum; assembly: GCA_024137785.1. Taxonomy (NCBI): domain Eukaryota; kingdom Metazoa; phylum Chordata; class Chondrichthyes; order Orectolobiformes; family Ginglymostomatidae; genus Ginglymostoma; species Ginglymostoma cirratum. The sequence goes on along the minus strand of JAHRHZ010000067.1, from coordinate 7,561,776 downwards.
GTTACTGGCAAGGCTGGCATTTATTACCCTTTACTGAGTAGCTTTTTACACCATTTCAAAGGGTGGTTATGAGCCAATCTCATTGCTGTTGGTTTCAAGGCCAAACTGAGTAATATTCTTCCAGAAAGTTTATTAGTGAAGTAGATGGATGTTTTAGAGGATCGACAATTTCAAAGCCATGCATAGCTGTATCTAGCTTTTGAATCTACAATTTGTTCTCTCAAAAGATTTTTGCCTGAACCTTTCACCTGAATTTTCTTAATCTAGATGTTAGCATGCTTTAGCTTTCCAGAATGTGCCGTTTTACATTGTTGCTTCTTTGTATTTTTAATTTTTTGTACAGCAGTGTACGCACTGATCTATACTAGTTTCTTTTACTACTTCAGTCCATTTTATGTCTGTGTTTTTGATTTCACCAGAGGCTGTTTCTCTGACCGTTGAGATACTGTGTCTTGATTTCAATCTCTGAGGGTGCTGCTGAACAGCTGGGTTTTTAATGCCATGACAATACATGGCCAATCTCAAAGAGTGGCAGGGACATTGACACCAATACGCTGTCTGCCCCTATCTCAATGATGGAAAACTGCCACCATCTGAGCATTCACCTTCAGGAGGCAAAGGCATTTTTCAATTAACTCAGTTGAATGATACTTTGAGTGTATTTGCAGAATAGTGGTGAATCACTGCCTGTCCAAATTTCACTTATGTTTTATAATCTAACATATGGTTTGAATGTAATTATTCCACATTAAAATTCATGAACTATGGATCAGGGTGTGTGAGATTTTACAAGTAAAATATATTTCAACCATAAATGTTAGCTTACAGCAAAATCCAAGTGAAATTGGGCTGTAAAAGGTCTTGGAAATATTCAATATACAGCAATGCGGTGCTCTCCCTGCGCCTGCATATTAATGCCCAAAGCAAATATTTGCAAAGGCTTATTATTTTATTGCTATTTGAAGCTTCAGTGTCTGGTGTTTGTAAGCTTGCCTTTATTAAGCCAAACAGTTTGGTAGTTGCTGTATAGTTTATGAATAGCATCGGCCTGTGATATTCAGGGCAGCATCTTTAAACTGCTGCTCTTCTCCACACAGTTCACAGAAATTCTCTTTATTCAGTACCTGTATATATTTTTAGAAGTCATACTGACTTGCACCATGTAGCTCTCAAAAAGGACCAGATTTCATGTTCACATTTTCAAATTCCATTGATTAATTAGGTCCCAACCTATAGGCATACAAAACCTTGAATCTACTACACCTTTCCACGTCGCTCAATAAATTGACAAAATTCTCCTTTTTATGAAATTTTGCAGCCTATCACTGTAGCACTGATTTCTATAGTTATGCTCCTTTTGTTTCACTGGCTTTATTTTGCTTCTGAGATATTTCTTCCTCTGCCTGTATGTTAGTGTCAGTGTGCCGTGGGGAGGTTATCCTTTGGTCCCTCTCCTCTTTAACTTTGACATGCTAAATTCTGCGATATCTAGAAATGCTGGGTTAGCGCTCATTCAAATTGTACATAAATTAATATTAATTGAAAGGGCAGTACAGTGGCACAAGGGGTGGTTAGCACTGTTGCCTCAGTGCCAGGGACCCAGGTTTGATGCCAGCCTTGGGTGACTGTGTGGAGTTTGCATGTTCTCCCCATATCTGCTGGGTGCTCCTGTTTCCTCCAACAGTCTAAAGATGTGCTGGATAGGTGGAATGGCCATGGTAAATGTGTGGTTTAGAGTGAGGAAGTGGGTTTGGATGGGAGGCTCTTTGGAGGATTGTCAGATCCTATAATGGGCTGACTGGCTTTTATCTGCGCTGTAAGGATTCTATGATTCATTCAGGTGTTGGCTATTAATTGGGAACATGTACATTTCTGCATATGGATGCATATGTTGCAGGCAGACTCTTAGTAGAAATCGCAAAGTGTTTTTTTATTTTTGGTGAGTTTCATGGAAGGTTTCTCTTAGTAAGCCCTAGTAGGCTTTTGCCCATTACCTTCCCAAACTAGCCTCATTATCTATGCATTACACCCTCATGTTGTTCCGCTTGTCATATTCTCTCACGTTGAAGATTTGGAAGTACTGGCCTCTTGCTGGGATGTACTAGGATACCTGGGACCAGCACCATCTTTCAAGATCAGCCATGCATTCAGTCAAGCGATGATGGTGCAGCAGTTGTCCTGCACGGTTCCTGTCAATTGCTCCAGACATATTGGATTGAGGGAACTTGGCACCCCAGCTCAGTGGGGACCTGGACATCCTATTGGACAGGTGGTGTGCGTTGTCACTGCCCATGGTGTGGAGCAGCAGATAGTGAAGGGGACTGTCGGAGAATGCAGCAGAATATAGATAGATTGGAGAGTTGGGCGGAGAAATAGTAGATGGAGTTCAATCCAGGCAAATGCAAGGTGATGCATTTTGGAAGATCCAATTCAAGAGCGAACTATACGGTAAATGGAAAAGCCCTGGGGAAAACTGATGCACAGAGAGATCTGGGTGTTTAGATCCATTGTACCCTGAAGGTGGCAACGCAGGTCGACAGAGTGGTCAAGAAGGCATACGGCATGCTTTCATTCATCGGACGGGGTATTGAGTACAAGAGTTGGCAGGTCATGTTACAATTGTATAGGACTTTGGTTCGACCACATTTGGAATACTGCATACAGTTCTGGTCGCCACATTATTAAAAGGATGTGCTTGCTTTGGAGAGGGTGCAGAGGAGGTTCACCAGGATGTTGCCTGGTATGGAGAGCGCTAGCTATGAAGAGAGTTTGAGTAGATTAGGATTATTTACATTAGAAAGACGGAGGTTGAGGGGGGACCTGATTGAGGTCTACAAAATCATGAGAGGTATAGACGGTGGATAGCAAGAAGCTTTTTCCCACAGTCGGTGACTCAATTACTAGGGGTCATGATTTCAAGGTGAGAGGGGAGAAGTTGAAGGGAGATATGCATGGAAAGCTCTTTACGCAGAGAGGGTGGGTGCCTGGAACACGTTGCCAGCGGAGGTGGTAGAGGCGGGCACGATAGCGTCATTTAAGAGGTACCTAGACAGATACATGAATGGGCAGGGAGCAGAGGGATACAGATCCTTGGAAAATAGGCGACAGGTTTAGATAGAGGATCTGGATCGGCACAGGCTTGGAGGGCTGAAGGGCCTGTTTCTGTACTGTAATTTTTTTTGTTCTTTGTACTCTGAGATGTACATGACTGATGTACAAAATGAAGGGCTAGAGTTTTGGGCTGGAGCTCTCAGGTCTCCGCTCTGACTTCTGCATCAGGAATTGTTGCCGTCAAAGTTCTAAACTGCATATTAATGAAATGAAATGATGCATTATTGTGGATGTTAATGCATGCTAACAGACCTCCCTCCATTCACTAGCAAGGATCTTATCTCACCATTCGACACTTGTGTGGAAAATGGGACATTTTGTTCTTAGCATTGGGAATCTCTTTACTGCTCATCTCACGCAATTCTCCCAACTTTCTTACCATTGTTCAATGGCTGGGAAGATTCCACCCTCTGTCTCAATAAATAAAGCTTGTGAGGGCATAAAGACTAGGCTCCATTGTACTATCTGTCAACACCCAGTCATCCAAATATCAATACCCACATCTATCTAGTCAAGCTCCCCTTCCTTATCTAATTTAAGATGGTGTGCACTAATCAAAGGCTGAATGAACCAAAATCTTTCTTGCAGCTTCATGTCAGCAAAATTGAAGCCACCTTCTTCATCTTCCATCCATATCTGTGTCCCCCATTACCTGCTGGCATTTCGTCAGTCTCCCCAGATATGGAGACCTCTGGGTATCACAAAATCCTGAGCTCTCCTTACTCCTGCTTCTCCACCTGACAATGTTGACATTTGTTCTAATGAATAACACACTGAAGTTTAAACCCAGTATCTTAAAGTGTAAGAAAATACTTTGCATTTTATTCTTTTCCCAAAACTAGAAATTCAAAAATGCTTTAAGAACATCGACAACATAATTAAGAAATAATTCAACAGCGGAGGCAATTCCTAATTACTTGACAGTGACAGATTTTCCTTTATTTTCTGGGAAACATTTATCTCTTTTTCAAGCTGTGCTATGCTGTTGGTTAATAGAGGATTTAATTTTCTATGGTTCGTTTTAAAACAATGCTATCAAACAAATACATGGCTGAAAAATTCATCGTTTGTACAATGTATAATGATGAGTTAGAGTTTTAAGGGAGAGTCACAGCTACAGTTGAGTGATTTTAAGGTGGAGTTTAAGGCTCAATATTTTTCTGTTGCTGAGGGATTTTCTACTTTGTCACGTAGAAATGACACCGTTGCTGTGGAGTCAGGTGTCACTGCTGCAAGAACTCCTAAAGGAGGTCACCTTGCTCCTCTTGAAGTTGACACTACATGGTGTACAGGTTTGAGTTTTGTAAACCCTCTTTTGGCCTGTTGGATTCCTTGGATGCTATTTGTCAAATTGAGTTGTATTTCATTTTCCAGGGTTTGACAGAATGGCCATTCTTACACATTGACAGGTATGGATCCCCCTCCACCTCCACCTACTACCCCCACCCCCGCCCCCAGAACATGATTCACAGCCACAGTAATCTGAGTGTTTCTGGCTGCGAGAAGGCAGCTAACATGAGGAAGATGCAGCTAGTTATAGCTAAATTGAGTGCATGAACAAAAATTGAGCAGATGTAGGACAATGTGGGAAAATGTGAAGTTGTTCACTTTGCTATGAAGAACTAAAAAAGCAGAGTGTTATTTTAATGGAAGATGACTTCGGTCAACGCCTGATTGAAAATGGGACTTCTTGTTCTTCACATCCGGAAATTCCCCCACTGCCAATCTTATGATTCTCACCATTGCCCATGTCGGTCAGTGGCTCGAAGATTCCACCCTGTGTCTCTGTAAATAAAGTTTTAGTGCATTAAAACTAAGCTTCTATCCCGCTGCAGCGGGATTTAGATGTGGCTCGTGCAACAGAACAAGAAGTTAGTATGCAGGTACAGCAACTAATCAAGATGGCTATTGCGATGTTATGCATTACTGTGAGAGCAATTGAACATAAAATAAAAGCAAGGTTGTTATGCATTAGTTTGCAGGGTATTGGTGAGAACATAACTCTAATATTATATGCAATTTTTGTCTCCATATTTAAGGAATGATGTAAAAGCATTGCAGGCTAGAAAGAGGAGATTTACTGAATTGATATCCGGACTAAGTGGTTTGTCTTTGGAGGATCAGTTGGACCGCTGGACTTGTTTCCTCTTGAGTTTAGAAGAGTAAGGGGTGACTTGATTTGTATACAAGACCCCAAATGATCTTGTCAGGGTTGAGCGTGGAGTGTGTGTTTTCTCTTGTAGGTCAGTCCAGAACCAGGCGACACCATTGTAAAATTAGGGGTTGACCTTTCATGTCAAAGATGAGAAATTTTTTTTCTCTGCGGGTCGTGTGTCTTTGAGACTTTGTCTCAAAAGGCAGTGGAGGCCTCTCTTATTGTAAAGACAGGGATGGATAGCTTCTTGTTAGTCGGGAGAATCGAGGTTATCAGAGGGTAGATAGGGATGTGAAATTTGACACACATCAGATTAGCTGTAATCTTATTGTACGACCGTAAGCTCAAGGAACCAAATGTTCTACTACTGCTTCTATTTCTTAGGAATGTTCACTATACCTGCAGTATAAAAGTCAATTGTAACAATTGTATTTAAATTTATTTCTATACTTATAAAGGTAATTTCCATGAGCTTGAAATTTTAGTTCCATGTTAAATTGCCTTTTATATTCCTATCCTGAACATATCTCTGGTTTAAAATATAGCCTGAGGTCCATTGCTGGGACAACAGGGCATACGAAACTACTTGGTTCAAACTAAAATTTAAAATAAGTGTCTAAGCAATTGTCTATGGACTATTTGGAGAAAGTGGTTGTAGCTATAAATTTGAGGGAAAAGAAAACTGGTTGAGATAATATGATAAGAGTGTTTATAAATTCTTTGTGCAACGTTAAAATGTAGTAACTTTGTATGTGCACGTGATAGAGACAGACCGTAAATGACATTTATGAAACATAAATGCCCAGGTCTGAAAAAGGGTCACTGGACCTGAAACATTAACTCTAATTTCTCTCCACAAATGCTGCCAGACCTGCTGAGGTTTTCCAGCAATTTCTGTTTTTGTTTCTGATTTCCAACATCCACAGTTTTTTAAAATTAAACCATAGTTCCTCTCTTCTTGTGCTGTAATGTGGTTAGAGTCTTCACTTTTGCGAGGATAACATACAGTTCACCTTTTCTTCCGTCGTTTCTGATTAGTTTCAGCATCAGAGACAAAATGAACAAGGTAGGGGTACAGGTTTAACAGTAGTGATAACATTAAGAACTGTATGAATTATGCTTTTGTACGTTGTGTGCAGTTTGTTTCTATCATGTGCACATACACAATTATTAGATTTTAAAGTTTCACGAGTGCTTTATAAACTGTTACGTATTGAAGAATGTTGTGTTGCCACAGAACCATCACTTCTGTGATATGCATCACAGGGAAAGGCAGTATTGTATTCTAATTCCATTCCTTGCGGTAAAAGATGAGAGTTTCAGCTGACTTCTGTTGGTGTGCAGGAGGCTGATGCCAGAACTGCTGACACTGCACTGCTGGCTCTGAACTGCACATATTTTGAGCAGCAACTTGTTTGTGGTCAGCAGATCTGGACTTGTCTAAGAACAGCCTGAATTATAACTCCCATTGCGGCAAAATGCAGCTAGATCTTCCTTCCCAAATTGTCCCTGAGCTAAAGTAAAAAATATTGATTCTTTTATGAATTATTATACAAGTGTGAACTTCGTTCCTTAACATAACATGCAGAGAAGTATTGTCTGAATCTGTTCCTTTTTATGCTGTTGCAGGTGAAACAAATCATGGAGGAAGCTGTCACCAAGAAATTTGTGCATGAGGACAGCAGTCATATCATTGCCTTGTGTAGTAAGTAGCATCAAATGCAACTTATGGTCAAAAAATGCAGGTTTAAGGTAGAGAGTTAAATATGTTTAGGGATACAGACACATTTTGTCTCAAATCCAACTATCCAAAAATTGGACGTTTTAAAAGTTGCTATGTGTGAATTTTAATTATTAGTGGAGTGAAATAACTAACCAGTTTGGTGCTGCATTGATGCTCTAGTACATCGACTAGTTATGAGATTGTCTTTTCCTGAATTCTGATTCACCCAGCCCAGCCTGAATCACCAGCCTGAAAACTGACGAAATGCAACAGATCCAATCCTGAGGTTACTGGCTTTGAGACATGGTATCTGTGTTAAGAAAAGGTTGACATGATCTCAGTATCAGGACATGAAAGATTAATTTGTAATTGTGGAACTGTTCAAAGCTTCAGGTACTGTTCCTTTCCTTTGTATCAGAAGATTTATTGAATACGCAGTCATTTGCTCTGTTTAAACAAAAAGTTGATACTTTAGAAGAGTAGGCTCACCAGGATGATCCCTGGTATGGAGGGATTGTCTTACGAGCAAAGGCTAAACGGGTTGGGCTGTATTCTCTGGAGTTTCAAAAAATGGGACATGATCTCATTGAAACAGATAGGATTCTTAAGGAGCTAGTCAGGGTAAATGCTGAGGATGTTTCCCCTTCATGGGAAAAATCTAGGACCCAGAAGGCAATAGTCTCAGAATAAAGGGTGCCAATTTAACACTGAGACAAGGAGGAATTTCTTCTGAATTAACAGGTACTGCAGATGCTGGAGAATCCGAGATAACAAGGTGTGGGGCTAGATGAACACAGCAGGCCAAGCAGCATCATAGGAGCAGGAAAGCTTGACGTTTCGGGCCTAGACCCTTCATCAGAAATTCCTTTTCTGAGGAATTTCTTCTGTCATGAGGGCTGTGAGCCTTTGGAACTCCTTGCCACAGAGAGGTGTGGGAGCATAGTTGTCATGTGTATTTAAGGCTGAGAAGAATATGTCCTTGCTCGGGGATTCAAGGGTTACCAAGAAAACTCAGGAAAGTGGACGTGAAGAATGTTAGATCATGCATGATCCTAGTGAATGGCGGAGCAAGGTTGTGGGACCGAATAGCTTACTTCTGTTCCTGTGTCTTATGATCTCATGGTCTAAGTGAGGCTTGTAGGAAATTGGGGATTAAATGCATAGAACTGCCAAGGCTAACAAAATTGTGGAACAAAAATAGAAGTTGCTGGAAAAGCTCAGCAGGTCTGGCAGCATCTGTGAAGAAAAAAATCAGGGTTAACGTTTCGGGTCCGGTGACCCTTCCTCAGAACTGATGGTAGCAGGGAAAATGTTGGTTTATTTGCAGAAAATTAGGAGGGGGATGGGGTAGGGAGTAAATGATAGGATAGTGTCTGAGGAGAGAGAAGAGTAGTTGGATGTACAAAGGAGTTGATAACGATCTGGCTAGGAGGGTGAATAGTTGTTAATGGGGACCGTTAGTGACTAACAATAGGTAGTCAATAATGGCAGGCCACCATCATAACAAGGCCTGGTGTGTGGGGTGGGGGGCTAGGTCATGGGAGAGTTTAGGCCCTAAAAATTATTGAACTCAATATTGAGTCCGGAGGGCTGCAGGGTCCCCAAGCGGAAAATAAGGTGTTGCTCTTCCAGCTTGCACTGAGCTTCATTGGTACTCTGCAGCAAGCCAGAGACAGAGGTATTGGCTAGGGAAAATGATGGTGTGTTAAAGTGGCGGGCAACAGGTAGTTCAGGGTCTTTTTTGCAGGCAGAGCGTAGATGTTCCGCAAAGCGGTCACCCACTGTACGCTTCGTTCCCCCAATGTAGAGGAAACCACATTGTGAGTAGCGAATGCAGTAAACTAGATCCTGGGAAGTGCAGATGAAGTGTTGCTTCACGTGGAAGGTATGTTTGGGCCCTTGGATAGTGGGGAGAGAGGAGGTGAATGCAACTTTGCTAGTTGCAGGGAAAGGTGCTGTGGAGCTGTGGGGGTTGTTGGAGGTGAAGGAAGTGTGGACTGCGGTGTCCCAGAGGGACCGGTGGAAGGTGGACAAGGGAGGGGAATATGTGTCTGGTGGCGGAAATGGCGTCTGATGATCTTCTAGATTTGGATGCTGGTGGGTTGGTAGGTAAGGATGGGGGGAACCCTATTGCTGTTCCAGGAGGGAAGAGAAGGGGTGAGGCAGAAATGTGGGAGATGGGTTGGACCCGGTGGAAGGCCCTGTCAGCAACGGTTCTGGGGAATCTTGGTTGAGGAAGAAGGTGGACGTTTCAGAGGTTCCCTTGCCGAAGTTGGCCTCATTTGAACATATGCAATGGAGACTGAGGAACTGAGAGTCTTTACAGGGAGCAGGGTACAAGTCAATCGGTTTATAGTGGATATTAGTGGCCAGTCAATCTCCAGAAATGGAAACAGAGATGTCGAGGATGGGAAGGGAGGAGTCAGAGATAGACCAGGTGAAAGTGAGGGCAGGGTGGAAATTGGAAATGAAATCGATGAACTTTTCCAATTATGGACGAGGTAGGGAAGCAGCACCGATGATATCATCGATGCATCAGAGAAAAAGTTGTCGGTGGGGGCTGGAATAGGACTGGAACAAGGTTCCACATACCCCACGAAGAGACAGGCATAGCTGGGGCCCATGCAGGTACCCATGGCCACCCCAGTGACCTGAAGAAAATGAGAGAAGTTAAAAGACAAGTTGTTGATGGTGAGGACAAGCTTGGCCAAGTGGAGAGAGTGGTGGTGTGTGGGGATGGTCCATGTCTTTGCTCTAGGAAGAAGCGGAGAACCCTAAGACCCTCCTGGTGGGGAATGGATGTGTAAAGGGATTGCGCGTCCATGGTAAAGATGAGGCGGCTGGAACCTGTAAACTGGAAGCTTTGAAATCAGCATAATGTGTCAGAGGAATCGTGGATGTATGTGGGCAGGGATTGGACCAGGGAGAGAAGACTAAGTCAAGGTAGGAATAGATGAGTTCTGTGGGGCAGGAGCAGGTTGAAACAATGGGTCTGCCCAGACTGTCCTGTTTGTGAATTTTTGGAAGGAGGTAGATGCGAGCTGTGCAGGGTTGGGGTCTATCAGCTTGGAGGCAGTGAGGAGGCGGGGAGTGGGGGCGAGGTCATCAGATGAAATGAGATCAGTTACTATTGTAGATAGATGGCCTGATGCGTCATGGTGGGGCCGTGGTCCAGGGGAAGATGGGAGGTGTCTGAGAGCTGTCACTCAGCCTCTGCAATGTAGAAGTCAGTATGCCAGACTACAACGGTACCACCCTTATCTAACCTCAGCGTTAGACCTAAGAGCACGGAGTGCAGTCAGTTTAGAGGGAAATAGATTGGATTTGGTGAGGGGGTGAGGGGGTGGGCGGGGACAGGGAAAGGGAAATGGAAATGGAAGTTGAGGCGACCAATATCACATCAATAGTTCTCAATGAACAGATCAAGTGCAGGTAGAAGGCTGGAGGGAGGGGTCCAGGTGGAGGGAGAGTGTTGGAATTGGGCGAAGGGGTCTGTGGGATGGGGAGAGGACTCTTGTCCAAAGAAATAGGCACGGAGGTGAAGACTGCGGAAGAAGAGTTTGACGTCATGTCATGCCCAAAATTCGTTAATGTGGCGACACAGAGGAATAAAGCTGAGACCATTGCTGAGTGCAGAACGTTCAGCATTGGAGAGCAGAAGGTTAGGAGGGATGGTGAATACCCAACAGGAGGTGGGGTTGGGAGAGTGGATGGGGAGGAGAGGGCCATGGGTATCTTTGAGTTGTTGCTGCAGTGTTCCAGCAAACGTCAACGCAAGTAGAGGAACAACACTTCATTTTCTGCTTAGGGGCCTTGCAGCCCTCCAGACTCAATATCGAGTTCAATAATTTTAGGGCCTAGACTCTCCCATGTCCTAGCCCCGTATCCCCCACACCAGGCCTTGTTACCACATAGCCTGCCATGACACACTACCTAAATAAAAACCAAAAGAACTGTGGATGCTGTAAATCAGGAACAAAAACGAAGTTGCTGGAAAAGTTCAGCAGGTCTGGCAGCATCTGTGAAGAAGAAAACAGAGTTAACGTTTTGGGTCCAGTGACTCTTCCTCAGAACTGACACAGTACATGTTGTTAGTCACTAACAGTCCCCATTAACAACTATTCACCCTCCTAGCCAGATCATTATCAACTCCTTTGTACATCCAACTGCTCTTCTCTCTCTCTCCGGGCTCTATCCTATCGTTTACTCCCTAGTCTAGCTCCCTCCCTATTTTGTGCATATAAACCAATGTTTTCCCAGCTGCCATCAGTTCTGAGTGTCACCAGACCTGAAACGTTAACTGATCTTTTTTTTTCTTCACCGATGCTGCCAGACCTGCTGAGCTTTTCCAGCATCTGCAGCTCTTTCCATTTTTAACAACATTGTGGGGTGGTTTTGGGTTGAATTGTGAGGCCTACTTTTTTTTAATCTATAGTGCTAGTCTTTTTGGAATATTGATACAACAAATCTTTGGATACAACAAGTCATTCACTTCCCTAATTATATCACTTTATGTTGCAGACTGTCACTTCTTCCTGTTGGAGCTGAAAGAGTGTATCTGCAGCCTAGGGCTCATTTTATAGTGATGAAACCATATTGCATTGGCCACTCAGTGGTTATAGTTTATTGTGCTTTTAGCTTAATTCACTGGAGTCCAAACCAGATTAAAATCTATCAGTTCTTACAACTTGCATTAAAGCACATGTTCTAAAATTCCTATTTCAAGTTTTTTTTTTTAAGTGGGCCAGATCTCATCAGATTATTACAGGACCGAGGTTCCTGTTTTTCTGATCAACTAAGAACATTTTCTGAAAATATAAATTTGGATTGTTAAATTGTGGGAAAAGTTTACATTCTTCCCCAGTCCCCAGCACAGAATGCAGCCACCATTACCTTGTGTGCTATCCGCCAATGACCTGTTAATTTCTCCATAAGACATAGGAACACAAATTAGGCCATTGGGCCATCAAGTCTTCTCCGCCATTCAATCATGGCTGATAAGTTCCTCAACCCCATTCTCCTGCTTTCTCCCCGTAACCCTTGAAACAACAAAGGTTATCATTCTCTCAATATCCAGCTTGCAGCAATGACCATTCCAGTGTTCTAGCAGTATTCATAATGCTTCCATCCCACTCCTTTCCCCTGGGCTGCCTTTGTTCATGTGGCTACAGGATGATTATTCTCTGTCCAATGCCATAACTATTGAATTATCTTTATTCTAACTTTGAGCCTTTTCCACATTTTACCACAAATATAAATATCAACATCAAGTCCAAAACAAAACATAAATTTATGCAAAAGCTGAATTTTAATCAACAGAGCAAGTAGCAGAAATAATTAAGAATCGCCCTCGCGCAAGACCTTACCTCCTGAACTTTAATGCTCATTTAACTATCGTAGAGCCCTTGTCAAGTGTTACTTCTTGGCCATAGATTGGGAGGTAAAAAGAAACTGATCTCTAACTAAGAATGCTTCAGATGAGTATTTTGGGAAACTCTGAATAGATTTGGGAATCTTGAGGGTTCAGCAGCAGACTCCATCTCTGGGTTGGACCAGGGCAGTCTGGCCTGTGAGATACTTGCCCTTCAACGAGGGTACTGGTGGAGTAAGTAGCAGTTTTAATTTGACCAATATAATGACTGGAAATATTGAAAACTAACGTAAACAGGCCTGGACATAGCAAGAACGACAGATGTTGGAGTCAGAGACAAGACAGTGTGGAGCTGAGGAACACAGCAGGCCAGGCAGCATCAGAGGAGCAGGAAAGTTGACGTTTCAGGTCGGGACCCTTCTTCAGAAATGGGGAGGGGGAAGGGAGCTGGGAAATAAATAGAGAGAGGAGGGATGGGGCTGGGGAAGGTAAGTGGGATGGTGATCGGTGAGTGCAGGTAGGGAGTGGTGGGGATTGGTCAGTGGAATGGGTGAAGCGAGTAGGTTGGAGAGATGATGGATAGGTTGTGTCAGGTCAAGGAGGCAGGGATGAGAGGGAGGTTTGGACATGGGATGAGGCTGGGGTGGGGGACAATGTGGGGAGATTTTAAAGCTGGTGAATTCCAGGTTTAGGCCATCGGGCTGTAGGCTCCCAAGGCAGATTATGAAGTGTTGCTCCTCCAGTTTGCGCGTGGTGTCATTGTGACACTGGAGGAGGTCCAGGATGGACGTGTCACCCTGGGAGTGGGAAGGGAAGTTAAAATGGTTGGTGACTGGAAGGTGTTTTCATTTGTTGCATACAGAGCACAGATGCTCTACAAAACGGTCTCCAAGTCTACGCTTAGTCTCACCGATGTAGAGGAGGCATCAGCGGATACAGTAAAGCAAGTTGATGGATGTACAAGTGAACCCCTGTCTGATATGAAAGGTTTGTTTTGTGCCTTGAATGGAGGCGAGGGGGGAGGTGTAGCAGTGGAGCAGACGAGGGAGTCACAAAGTGAGCGGTCCTTACGAAAAGCAGATGGGGATGGGGAGGGAAGTATCTCTTTGGTTGTGGGTTCAGATTGTAGGTGGTGGAAGTGGTGAAGAATTATATGCTGGGTGCAGAGGTTGGTGGGGAGATATGTGAGGACAGGGGATTTCTGACTTTATTTTTACTAGGGGAAGGGCATTTGAGGGCAGTAGGAAATGCAAGAGATGCAGTTGAGGCTATTTTTGATCACCAGAGGGCGGGGAAGTTACAGTCCTTGAAACATCTGGGATGTTTGGGAGTGGAACACACTATGTTGGGAGCTGATGCGGTGGAGGCAGAGGAATTGATCCATATCTGATACCTCCCTCTCCTTCCTGGACCGCTCCGTCTCCATCTCTGGTAACCGCCTCGAAACTGACATCTATTTCAAGCCCACCGACTCCCACAGCTACCTAGGTTACACCTCCTCTCACCTACCCTCCTGCCAGAATTCCTCCGCCTCTGCCGAATCTGCTCCTAAGATGGGGCATTCCAATCCCGAACATCCCAGATGTCCTCCTATTTCAAGGACTGAACCATCCACCACCCCACCCCTGGTGATCAAAAATGCCTTCAACTACATCTCTTGCATTTCCTGCCCTTGTACCCTCACAACCCGTTCCCCCCAACAAAAATAAAGACAGAATCCCCCTTGTCTTCACATCACCCCACCAACCTCCGCATCCAGCATATCATTCTCCACCACTTCCACCACCTACAATACGACTCCACAGTCAGAGATATTTCCCTCCCCACCCCTATCTGCCTTTCATAGGGACTGTTCATTCTGTGACTCCCTCATCTGCTCCACACTTCCCACTAGCCCCACCACACCTGGCACCTTTCCCTGCAACCACAGGAAGTGCTACACCTCCCCCCTCATCTCCATTCAAGGCACAAAACAAACCTTTCATATCAGGCAGGGGTTCACCTATACATCTGTCAACTTGGTCAACTGTATCTACTGCTCCCGATGTGGCCGCCTCTACATTGGTGAGACCAAGCGTAGACTAGGAGACCATTTTGTAGAGAATCTGTGCTCTATGCGACAAATGACAACACCTGGTCGCCAACTATTTTAACTCCCCCTCCACTCCGGGTGACATGTCCATCCTGGGCCTCCTCCAGTGACACAATGACACCACCCACAAATTGGAGGAGGAGCAGCACCTCCTATTCCGCCTCGGGAGCCTACAGCCCGATGGCCTAAACCTGGAATTCACCAGTTTTAAAATCTCTCCACAACTGGCCTGATCCCGTGTCCAACCCTCAATTTTATCTCCGCCTCCTTGACCTGATACAATCTCTCCATCTTCTCTCCCACCTATCCACCCCTCCCAATTCACTGACCAATCCCCACCACTCCCAACTTGCACTCAGCTATCACCATCCCACCTACTTCCCCAGCTCCACCCCTCCTCTCTCTATTTATTTCTGAGTCCCCTTCCTCCTCCCCATTTCTAAAGAAAGGTCCCGACTTGAAACATGAACTTTCCTGTTCCTCTGATGCTGCCTGACCTGCTGTGTTCCTCCAGCTCCAGACTTCTTATGTAAAAGAGACCTGGTTGCTTTTTCAGGTACAGATTTGGGAGAGCTCAATTTCTATTCAATCAAACAAATCTCGAAGAATTTTCAAACTTACACCACAGAAGCTTACTTTTAATATTAGAAAAGACCAGTGTAGCATCATACTGTTCAAGATGTGTCTGTTTTTCTGTTGAGGAACAAGTTGTCTTTTTAATAATTCGCACTGTACACAATACACCACGAGATGTTGCCAGTAGCTCCCCAGGGCTACAGATTGCTAGGTACACTAATGCATTGTTATCACAGAGCTGTCTCCAGTGCACTCAGAACTAATTAGATAGAAACTGCTGTACCATGGCCAACTGTCTCCATGCGAAATAAAAAAGTGTTAAAAATGATTAGAGGAGTTTGCATGATGGATAGTGAAACTATTTTCTCTGGAGAGAAGAATTCTGAACAAGGGTCTGAACCTTCTGGATTACAAAATGATAGGCATAATGTTGCGGATGTGAAGGAGGTCCTGGGACTGATAATGATGAAGCTGGGGGTGATGTTACACCACCTGAGAACCAGGGTTCTAGGGGGTGCCCATTGCACGTATATTGGGGTTGGGAGCAGGGCCAAGCTCGGGCCGGGGGTGCTGGGTCCAGAGTAGCACCAGGACCGGTGATTTTTGTCCTTGCTCCTGTGTCCTGTACAGGGCTCTGCTTGGACCCCATCTGTTTAAAACCTGAGGGAGGATATCTTATCCTTGGTAGGGGAGCAGTGTAGATTCACCATAATAGTATAGCGGCTGAAACTTACATGGAATACAGTTGCTAAGTTTGTATTCCCTTGAGCATACAAGTTGAGATGTTTAAGGTGGTTAAGGAATTCATCGAAAAGATGTAGAGAGAAACTATTTCCCAGAATAATGAGGATGTAGCCTTTTAAAAAATAAAGAGCTAAGTCAGTCATCAGTAATGTCAGAAAGCAAGTAACCCCTTGAGCCTAGTGGAGCTATCAGTTGAAAATGTCAAAACTCATGGGTTTTTGTTCTTAGCTTAAGGAATATGAAACTAAGGTTTGAAAATAGCTGATCACCATGTTCCACTGGAATGGCAGAACTGGGTAATTGCAGCTCACTCATTCTGGCAGACTCCTTATGTTCCTAAACAGAGAAAAGTCAGCCATAGTTACAATATGCTGGTCTAGGCCTTTGAGAACACCCGCTTTTGGACAATGTAATTTCAGGTTTTGTGCAGGCAGTCTGACAAGATTTAAACTGAACATGAAAAATTTAGAGGCTAGAAATAGCTGGTTGATTAAAACTGGCGCATAGCGAGTTTGAATGCCAGTGTTTTACTATTTATAAAGGAGATTTAGCTCATATGATTATATTAAATATTTGGTAGCTAATTTGACTCTGACTAAAAATATTCATTTTCATTTGTTACAGAGTCTAATGATGGGGAAGTGTCAGTTATTATGCTTTATGTATTTTTCATCCTTCTAAAGCAAATCTCAAACCTCAGACTTCAATTCCACTCTTGCACTTTGGGACAAGGCAAAGTGATAGAAACTCGGCGTTAGTCCCAGTTTTAAAAAAAAAGTTTCATCTTCATAATTTTAAAAATTTTTTGTATTTCTAACATATTGGAGGTCATACACTGAACATCCTCTCCCACTGCTTTGTCTTGTCAAACAAGCACATAGAAAACCAAACCTGTTCGGAAGTTGGGATTTTTATGTTTACTTGTGATTGGTTCTTGAGGAATTATCATATTAACTCTTCGAGGAGTCAGATTCTAAATGAAGGCATTGCATGTATTACAGGGATATTTTTAAGCAGAATTCTTGCTTTAGTTCTTACTCGGAATGAAATTCTGAAAGTTTGAATTCAGTAAAGTGGAACCGTTATCTTTGCTTTTGTAACTAGGTGCAAGCACCAGTCCTAAATTAGAGTTTACATGGTTTTGGCAGATTGTTGATGCTACAATATTGTTTCACAAGTGTTGGATACATTAGGGTGCTCAGAAATGTACATGTGTATGCTGACAATATAAAAAAAACAATTTTGGAAAGCATGCAATTAAAATGTAAAATAATGACTGACTGTCTTCTGGTCTGATAGCCTTCAATTTCAATAATGTTTGATGATGATCTAGATTACTTTCAGTGTAGTACTGCAGAAGTAGTATAAACTGTAACCTACCTCCGTTGGGAAACTGTGAAAATGTTTTATTGAGAGGGTTGCAAACTGATGGTTTACTATTCCTCATTCATAAAGGGCTGTAAACAATGTGTGTATCAGAAGTCACCTCTGACAGAAAGCACGTTGTAATATTTAATGGAATATGTTGGATGCACACAATACATTATATTGAAAGGAAGATTATAGTTGAAAGCTTATCTTAAGTGCATTACCACGTGATAAGAATAATTTAGAGAGATGGTTGAAGGAAAAGAAATAAAAGGATATGGGAAAAGGGAAGCGCATTGATTTAGATGACTGTTCCTCTAAAAGAAGGAGAGACATCAATGGGAAAAGTGGTAAACTGGCTGCCTGGTTGTAATACCTGTGGAACCTAAAGGCAAACTTGTGATGTTATCTCATGTAGCTAAAAGTGCCATTCCTTATGACTACCAATGATGGCTGTTTGTCTGTTGCCTACTGATTTCCATCACTGGCCACAAAGAAAATGAACATGTTGAAGATACCTATGAGACTAAACTACACTTAACCTGTTTGATTGCTGGGTTCAGGAGTAGAATGGACGTGAAGCCAATATAAAGCAGGTTTCATGAAACTGCAGACATTAGCAGAGCAATCCTGCACTGACAGATAGGATAGGCCTTTGGAAGGATAATAGTTGCAGTTAAGAGGCTATGTCAGGGATTACAAGTATTTTATCCAACTTTCAAGTTGGAATTTAGAACTATATTCAGACATCAGTCTTAATACAATAATATTAAAACATTGGTAGTTGACACCAGAATAAGCTGTAAGAAGTCCTTGTAGTGCAGTGGCTGTGTCCCTGCTTCTGGGCCAGCAATGACTCTACCTGCTCCAAAGGTGTGTCATAACAGGTCTAAACACGTTGATGAAAATATCTAGTAGAAGATACACCTCACTGGAATAGTGTTCTGGAAATCAAGCCTCCCTTCCTGGAGTCATCCTAAAAGTTAATTTATAATCATACACACACTTTTTCCAATTTACCCCTGTGTTTTAGACCCAGGATGACAGAAAACACAGACCAAGTTTCTGTGCTTACCAAGATTTGCAATTTACTCCAATAAATACATTCTAGCTACAAGTAAATCACTATGAACCATCAAGATATAACTCTGCTAGTTATAACTCTAAACTGCACCCCCACCCCCATAAAACTCCCCACATAGCCATAGAAGTCTACAGAATTGATTTAATTTAGCCCATTAAATACACATCAGTCAAAAACAACCACCTAACTATTCTAATTCCATTTCCAGCATTTGGTTCTATGTCTTGGCATCACAAGTGCGCATCTAAATATTTCTTCAATGTTATCGAGGGTTTCAGCCTCCACCAACCTTACAGGCAGTGTGTTCCAGCCTCTTCTGCCTTTTACATGAAATCCAAGCCCCCTGGTCATTCATTCCTCCACCAAGGGGGAAAAAAGACCTTCTTATTTACCATATATATGCCCATCATATATACATTTCAATCCTATTCCCCCGTCAGTCTTCTCTGCTGTAAATAAAACAACCTCATTCTATCCAATCTCTTTTCATAACTCAAACTCTCCAGCCCAAGCAACATCTTGATAAATCTCCACACACTGTCCAGCGTAATTGCATTCTCCTATAATGTGGATTCCAGACACACAGGCAAATACAAGAACATTGGTATTATGGGTGAAGGAGAACTTGAGAAGGCAGTTCAATGGTCCTTGTCTGTAGGGTTTACTGAGACGATTCTTTTGGCTTGCCAAGACTTCCTGCTTCTTGATCACTTCTCCAGATACTTTCACTTGCTTCCAGGAACCACATGGTGACTGGTTCACAACTTATAAAGTCTCTGGGTTATTGGTTAAAAGCCACAGTTCACAACAATTGGTGAGGCTTTCCTCATTTGTGAACTAGGCTTTAGGTGCTTTTACTGCAGAGAAAAGTTCAACATCTCCCCTTCCATAGGCCCAAAAGCTTCTGGCTATCTTGTTTTCCACCGCAAGCTGTTCACCTACCTGGGAGCCAGTCATATGGTCATTCACAGGCAAAAAGCCTTTGTCACTGATGACTGTTCCACAAACCATTCAACTACTGTTTGATGGCTGAACCTCACTTTGTGCTCCATCTCTGGTGCCAGTACATTTGCAGTAATCTGCCCCCACTGCTTGAACAAGCAACAGTGAAGACAGCGCCTAAAATAAATGCTACAGCTCACTTTTTAAAGGTGCAGCAATCCCTTCTACAATCCTTGGTTTTTAAAACAATCCATTTCCTTTTCAAACCCACAATCAGCAAGAAAGAAAACTAAAAATGATATATGTTCTTTACAAGGACTAATTCAGTGATCAGTTCAAATAATAAAACAAGCCAAGAGAGCAATAAAAACTGAAAGAACTGCGGATGCTGTAAATCAGGAACAAAAAAGAAGTTGCTGGAAAAGCTCAGCAGGCCTAGCAGTATCTGTGAAGAAAAAATCAATTAACTTTTCGGGTCTGGTGACCCTTCCTCAAGGGAGCAATTGGACAAGCTGGAAAAGGGCATCAAATGGGTGGGGAAAGAGTACGCTGATGGAAACAGTGATAGAAGAAATGTGTTTAATAATCTGGTAGGCACTTGGTGGTTGACTGGTTTCTTGTCAGATTCTGTTTTATCTTCTATTGATCTTTTTCTGTGACAGTCACAAGTACAGTGGAACATCCCTTCTGTTTTCAGGGTGGGTTTGGTCCCCTACTGGTACCAAATCCTGTGGAACACAGCTGCCTTCCGGTGGCTGTCCAGCTCCTGACGTGCTACCCCGTGGCTCTTCCAACAAGTGAGATGTCTCCTTTACCATTTGTGTACCGATCTGAGGAACTCTTTGGTTCCTGTCTAAAGTCTTCCAGTTCGTGTGGGCTTGCCAGACCACCACCTGCTCACCCAGCAGGATGTTGGCTTCCTTTCCTTCAAATTTTTCTGCCTGGTTCTGGACTTTTCCGTGTGCCTGTTTTGTCCCATATCTTTTGATGGACTTGCTCAGTTTCTGGGAGGGGCACAAGGACATTTCCTGTGAGGACAAAACTCTTAGAGCTTTCTGTGAGTTTGCCATGGTTAGAAATCCAGGAGCTGGTATGGCATAAAGTTATTGAGCTTCCCAGTTAACTGATCCTGAGTCATGAGTGTCTACACTTCTTGTGGATATCGTAGCTGTCCTCTTCAAAGGTGGTGAGGAAGGATTTCATCTCGGTCTCTTTGGCTGGATTCTGGGAATGTGGAGTTTTCCCTTGTGGTGTCTGTTTAATTTCTTTCAGCACCTGTAACCCCAGTTCTAATTTTTGGAGCTGAAAACCCTGTTTCTTTTTCTCCCTCTCACTTTCTCTTTCTTTGTTGCTCTGCCTCACTTTCTGTCTCACTCGAGCGCTATCGGTCCCTCTGTGTCGCGTGCTCTGTCTCTCTCGGTCTCTCTGTCTTCAAGCTTTAATTGTATTCTCAGTTGGGTAGTGAGGCATGCTCAGTTTCCATTTCAAACCCTCCAGCTGAGTGTCCCCATTGTGACTGAGGTTAAGGTGTTCAAACAGCATCTGGAGCATTTCAGTCCTTCTACCTTTGCCAGATCATTCTATTTGCTGCTGCCCAGCCACTGCTTTTAACTGGTGTGCGCTCAGGCATGTAATTGTTCACTAGTCAGATTTCCT
This sequence comes from Ginglymostoma cirratum, assembly GCA_024137785.1. Taxonomy (NCBI): domain Eukaryota; kingdom Metazoa; phylum Chordata; class Chondrichthyes; order Orectolobiformes; family Ginglymostomatidae; genus Ginglymostoma; species Ginglymostoma cirratum. The sequence continues at coordinate 7,540,954 of JAHRHZ010000067.1, read as the reverse complement.
TGCTCTAGAAGCACTTTTGCATCAATATCTGCCATTGTTACAGTGTTAGATTGAAAGCTGTGGTTCCTGTCTTTGATTTATGAGTAATTGGAGCCATCGACTTTCCACTTTTTTGGCTTCCAATCGGTTTCCTTCAACCCAATTGAGACTCATTTTAACGTTTTGGACTCTGGTTAAATATTCATGCTTTTAGGCTTATTTAAATGGATCAGATCCCAGGCAACAACATTCAAGTGTAAAATCTTTCAGCTGTAATTAAATTTGTCTGAGTGGCTACTAAAATGTATATGTTTCTGTGAGACCATAAGATATAGGTGCAGAGCTGGCTGACTTACCCCTTTCCTACAATCCTCCTTTCTCATTGGGAGTTTTTTTATATACAGTGTGGAAACAGGCCATTTGGCCCAACAAGTCCACACTGACCCACCGAGGAGCATCCAATCCAGACCCACATCCCCTCCCACCCTAGACCTGTAACCCTGCATTTCCCATGGTTAATCCACCTAACCTACACATCCCTGCTCACTATGGGCAATTTAACATGGCCATTCCGCCTACCCACACATCTTTGGACTGTGGGAGGAAACTCACACAGACACAAGAATGTGCAGACTCCACCCAGATGGTTGCCCGAGGCTGGAATTGAACCCGGGTTCCTAGCACTGTAAGGCAGCAGTGCTAATCACTGAGCTGCTATGCTGCCCTTATTTGTTGAGAGTCAGGAACTATTTTGTTAAACACCTGCCACTGCTCCTCAACTGTCCTTGTTGCTGAACTCCTTTTCTTGTTAACTCCAGCTAACACTTCCCTCATTCCTTCACGCTATTTTAAGTTGAGCATTAAGTTGTTTCTGGCCCAAGTTTCTTACTCACAAACTGAATGGTAAGCATTATCATGTTATGGACACTATTTTCTAGGGGATTTTTATTTCCTGTAAATCGCTTATTAAATTACTTCATTACAGATTACCATATTCAAAGTAACTCATCTGTTGTTGGATTCACAACATAATGTTCTAGGAGACATAAGTATAAAATTGACTGTGTCTTTCAGGACAGCACGTCAGTATGTTAGAAATGTTGTGAGCTGGGTCAGAATTTCTTGTCACTGTGTTAAAATCTCTTTATTGCCTCACCTGCCCGATCTCTGGAATCTTCTTCAACAATTTAACCCTCCAACCATTTTTGTTCTCCCCAGTTTGGCCTATTTTGCATTTCTGATTTCCTTCAGCAATCGTTAGAAGTCATGCCTTCAATTGTCTAAACCCTAGGCTTTGGAATTTCTCTTGCTATAACCTTTTCACCTCCCTGCTCTTCTCTCAGCTTTGAAGAAACCTTTTGAAGCCTAAACTTTTGACAAACTTTTGATCCAAGCCTAAACTCATGATGCAGTCTGATGTTAAATTTTACCTGATAAAACTCTTGTGAAGCACTTTGTGTTTTAAGTTCAAGATGGTACATTTTATGACTACAAGTCCCTGTTGTTCACACTGAGCTCTTGATCTGAAACATGTTGTGGAAATAATTGCATAAATAGCAACAATGACAGATTTTGGAACAGACCATACTTAGGAGGCAATAGTGTTTGGCATAGGAGACCAAGAAGGAAACTTAAGTTACTTATTTAAAGAGGTGAGCTATCAGAGTAGGTGGTTACAAGTTCAACCTTTGGTATCTACCAAAACCGAAGTGGTTTCTGCAATTAATCTTGGTGCCCCTGGACTCTGAGAAAAATGTCCAGCTTCCTTTCTCGCTAACTGCTGTGTTGGAAATGCATGTCTCTGTAGATTGGATGAGAACCAGGCTATCCATAGTAGTATCTCAGGTTAAGCAAGTGCAGGAGGGCAATTGATGCCCTTAAAACTGCACATCAGGAATCAAGGTACTAGGCGGGGACAAGGGAAATATTGGTATTATCATAATACACATACATTTGCATTGTAATTCTGTGGGTTCTTAAATTGCTTGCATTTGCCATATGTAAGACAGTTGATGTAATATAGTTGACAATAGCTGATGAGTTAAGCATTACCCAAAGACTTGATGAAAAGGTCAGTCAAACCCCGGCATTCAAAAGTGGAATTGATTTCAGAGCAGTACGCACATGTGGTTTGACAAAGCAGTGAGTGGGAAGCTTTCCATTTAGAATACAGACCTGTTCAATGACAGTCAGTGTTAATATTAATCTCTCCAATCTATAAGTTGTTTTTAAAAGAAACAACACTTGGCTTCCTCCACCTACAGCTTAAATAACCCTGTCTTGTTTTATGCATTTCACCTGAGATAATTAGTGATTCTATTGTCCAGTTTTTCAATTTTAAAAACAAATACATGTGAGAACCACGATAAATCACACAGCTTTTAAGAGATCAAAGTCAAGCTTGTAAAACAAACCTATAGATTGTAAGGATTAAAATTAATATTGGATCTCATTCTAAATACTTGTACATAATGTTGTAACGGAGAATCTTAAATAATAATACAATGTGCAGTTCACAGAATAGCATTGCAGTTTGAGGTTTTTAAAGACCGTTGTATTCATTCTCTTCGTGTGTACTTGTGGATGTGTAAATCGTAAGTCTGTATGCAATTGCTATCAGTGTTTTTTACTTGGAAATGTTGATGTCCATGTTATAATGAACTGACAATATAAATTTGTCATCTTGTTACTATGGTCTGTGAAGTTGCCCTAATCTCTTGCGGCGCTGTGCGTACTAAATTGGAGAATGTTTTTGTTGTGAGACCCGAAACGTCGAGTTTTCCTGCTCCTATGATGCTGCTTGACCTGCTGTGTTCATCCAGCCCCATGCTTGTTATCTCATAATGTTTTTTGTGGGCTTTTTTGTCTTATTTGCCTCAGTCTCTCTCTTTATCTTGCTGCCTCTATCTTTTTCCTTCTTTCTGTCCTTTCTACAGCCAGCCCATTTTTTGCCTTTCCTTTTGGATTGGGTGTAGTGAGTGACATGACATATATATGTACACACAAATTAAAAACAGGAGTAGGTTTTAAGCCCCTTAAATTTGTTCCACAATTAAACAAAATCATGGCTGATCTGATTGTAGACTTCACTCCAAATCCCCACCTACCCCTGATAATCTTTCACTCCCTTGTTAATCAAGAATCTTCCTCCTCCTGCTTTAAAAAATATTCAGTGACTCTGCCTTCCTCGCTATCTGGAGAAGAAATTTCTAAAGGTTCTCGACTGTCTGAGAGGAACAAAAGTGATTTCCTCTTTGTCTTAAATAGAAGTCCCTGTATTTTTAAACTATCCCCTAGTTCTAATCCCTCCCATCTCCATTCCACACGCAAGTCCTCTTGGGATTTTCTATGTCTCAATAAGATCAGGAGGAAATGGAGCAGTACAGTTTGAAAGCAGGGGAATTTTCGTAGCACCCATACCAGGAAGAGGTGGAATGATAATGGAATCCTTTAAGGCTTAAACAGACGAGATTAAGTAAATGTAATACTTGTTTCCAGCTTTCTCTTCCAGCTAAGAATTCCTTTATGAATGTTAGTGAACATTGTGCCATTCAAGTGGGCTGCTTTCTCCTGGGTAGTGTGAAGCTTCATGAGTGTTGGCATATAGCCACACGTGATGTGGTCTACATAGACTTTAGCCAGACTTTTGAAAGAGTCCCTCACAGCAGACTACTCAGGAAAGTAAGAGCCCGTGGAATCCAAGACAAAGTGGTACATTAGACCAAAATTGCCCGAGAGACAGGAAGCCAAGGGTGGTGGTACAAGGTTGTTACTATCACTGGAAATCTGCTTTCAGTGGATATCCACATGTTTAATTTCAGGGGTCCTTACTGTTTGTAGTGCAGTTTAGCAATTTAGACTTGAATGCAGGAGGATTTCAACAGACAGAGCAGTGGCAAATAGAGCTCAACCTGAAAATGTGAGGTAATATGTTTCAGAAAAGCTAACCAGGCAAGAGGTTATACTGAGTAGTAGGACCTTCGCAAGGACTGAAAAGCTACGGGATCTTGCTTTGCATATCCATGGATTCCTGAAGGTGGCAGTGGAGGTTGGCAAGAAGGCATGTGGAATTCTTGCCTTTATAAGACAAATAAAATACAAAAGCAGGGAAGTTATTCTGGAACTGTTGAAATATTGGATAGGTTACTACTGGAGCACTGCAAGGAGTTCTTGTCATCTCGTTTTAGGAAGGATATGATTCTGCTCGAGAGGGCAAAGAGGAGATTTATCAGGATGATGGAGGGTCTGAACTTTGAGGAAAGATTGGATAGACTGGGGTTGTTTTCCTTGGAGCAGGAAAGGTTGGTAGGGGACCTGAGACAGATGTATAAGATTCTGAGGAGCTTAGATATGGTGGACAAAAAGGCACCTTTTCCATCAGTAGAGAGGTTAATAGCCAGGGCAGTGATTTTAAGGTAAAAAGTTTAGTGAGAATTTTTTTTTACTCAGAAGATGGTGGGAGTTCAGAACTCGCCCCATAAAAGTGGGATTGAGTCAGAAATCTTTGTAACTTTTAAGGAGTATTTAGATTTGCACTAGCACTAGCATAACCCCCAGGGCTCCAGGCCAGGAGTTGAAAAATGAGATTAGTGTAGTAGTCAGATCTTTGTCGATCACCACAGACACAATGGGCCAAATAGCTTCCTACTGTGCTGTAAATGTCTGAGTCTATGAACGTTGAGTTTAATTTCAGTATTTGCGTCAGAGAAACAGCACACTCTTAATATATTATACAGTGTTACTTTTTATTTGGTAATTTTAAGCAAAATAAGTCATCTGTCACTGTACAGCCAAATGTATGTGATTTCATCTGTAAACATAGCCAAATGTGCAAAGAACCGGAATTAACAGCTGAAGTGAAGCAGTTAACAGAAGCAAATACAGTTTCCACAGATAGAAAGTGTTTGTTTAATTTGTAAATGCAGCAACTTGTATAGTGTTCCTCGACACAGAAAGCTCATGCAAATAGTTGCATTGAAGACAAAAAAAGCGTTTTCACAAGCCTTTTAAAATCAAGCGAAATGTTAGGCAAAGTGGAGGGAATTGAGGAAAAAGTTTGAGGGAAGAGCATGATGGTTGAACAATTGGTCGCCAATCATGAAGTAGAAGGAGAAGGGGAATGAGAGGCAAGCCAGATACCGGTGGAGTGGAGTTTGCATGTGAGGCTATATGGCTAGAAGAGGAGCCTGAGAGAGGATCAAACAAGACCGCAGAGGACTGGGATCTTGAAATAAATTCACTGCAGCATGGCAAATCTACAAAGCTTTGGTAAGGACCAGGCCACTGGGTTGCAAGAATCTGTGGTTGAGTGCATGACCCAAGACTTCCCCGTTTATTGGAGGTAGTGAGGCTGACCAGAAGAACAATAGAGAAATCAAGCCAATGTAATTATGAATTAAGATTTAGTGCAAGTAGAGGTATGGCAGCAAAGACAAGTGATGCTATCAAGGTGGAAGATCATATTCTTAGTAATACAGTGGATGTCTGGGAAAGGAGCTCTGAGGATTCAATCAGCATACTAGTGAATTGTTTGTGGTCGTTCACAGGATGTGGGAATCACTGACAAAGCCAGCATTTATTGCTCGCACTGATTGCCCTTCAGAAAATTCTTTCTTGAACCACTGCAGTCTATGCGAAATGCCTTCACAGTGCTGTTAGGAAAGAAGCCCCAGGCCTTTGAACGTTTAAGTGTGAAAGAATGAATGGATGATAGGATTGTTGGTGACTTGTAGGGGATGGCAATCACAAGCTTTGGTGCTACCAAGAGCCTGATTCATCCTTCTGTTCCGAATGCTGGTTGCAGGTGTGATATTCCTATCTGACTGCTGCTCTTGTCCTTCTAGGTGCCAAGGGTATGGGTTTGAAATGTGCTGTCAAAGAAGCATTGGCAAGTTGCTGCAGTGCATATTGTAGATGTGTGCATGTTGCTGATACTGTGCTGATGGTGGGGTAACTGAATGACGAAGTTAGCATTTGGGGTGTCTGTCAAATGTACTGCTTAATTCTAAATGAATGATGTTGGAGCTGCCATCATTCAGGCAAGTGGAAAGTATTCCATCACACTACTAACCTGTGCCTCTTTAATGGTAGTCAGACAATGGGGAGTCAGGAAGTGAGTTACTTATTGCAAAATTCCCAGCCTTGATCTGCTGTTGTAGCCACAACATTTATATGGCTGGTTATTAAGTTTCTGATCAATGGTAACCCCTAAACTGTTGATTTTTGGCCTCAATCTTACACTGAAGTGGCAACAGGGAGGTTTATGGTATTAGATAGTTACTTGAGGATTTTAAGAATAAAGGGCACTTAGTTTTTGCTGACCTTGAACCAGATGAAGATTCAACTCCTGTACATCTTAAACTTGAAGTGTGTAGGTGAAGTGTAAAAGCAAGCTTCAGGTTGTATTAAAGAGAATGCAACAGGTTTAATTCACTTTTCGTCTTTTAGAGTTCACTATACATACCATCATGAATGTGTCCCGACTGATTTTGTTGTGTATTTCCAACATTTTTAACAGGGCTTAATTTTCCCTTTTTTAAAGTGTGGGGACAAGAGTATTAGCTATGAGTAACACATGACTCCCTTTGGTAAGATGACTCAGCAGATTACTTGCCAGTCATCTCATTAAGATTTAACAGGTGAGGGAACATGAATATCTCATGCTATCAAAGGTCAGTCAGAGGCAGCAGCTTCTGGGTCCAAACATTTGTCCATGAGGCATAAACCTCGGGGAATCCAGAGATGAGAAGATGCTTTGTATTTCTTTCTTTTTCTGGTGTGGTGGGGTCACAGAGAGGGGGTCACAGGTTTGAAGGCAAGAATTGGATGGTGTCAGCTTTCAGAGTTCACTCCTTGAGTACCATCTGTCTCTCCAATCACTTCCGACTGCGGCAATTTAATCAGTCCCCCAAGCTGGTAGGCAGACTGCCATTGTGTCCTATTTTGGAAACCACCTTATTTGCACATGGGAGAGTAACATTCCGTCCAAGCTGCCCACTGGGAAACCCTACACTCACTAGAGTGCTAATAAATGATTTCCACTTCCAGAAGCTTCTGCCACACATGGACATATGAATCTCTGTAGCAGGAAAAGACATTGCAGCAAATATTGCTGGGCAAATATAGGGTAGTTGAGAAGGTGGCAAGTTAGAACGCTTAAATGGCCATTAATTGACTTAGGGCCTTAATTGCTGTTGAGCTGTGAAAGTCGCCAGTGTTCCTCCTTGTCCAGCATTTAATTGCAGAAGTGGCAAGATGGAGCACATTTCTCTTCAGGGCCAATTTGTCCAATTATTTCAACTTTTCGCTTCTTTCACCACTTCCAGGAAGGGAAGGTTCTGCTCCATATCTTCACAGTTGCTCAGTTTCAGCACATTGGATAGTTCACAATGAGTTGTTTCTGGTCTTCATGTCTTTGTTTCTTAGCCAATTTTTGCCAGGTGTCAAGTCTCGCTGGGGTTTGTGTTGAGAGTATTGACCCCTCTTTCACATACAATCCTTCATGCATGACTCCACATAATGTGTCCACAGGCTACTCTCCATGCAAGGCATTGCAACTAAACTCACATCCGTTCTCTTTCTGTTGACCAAAAACCAGACATGCTCTTACATATCTCTTACTTAATTGTAATAGCTCCCGCTTCTTACTTAATTCTGAGTCCGAATCTCCCTCTTCTCTTCTAATGATGTTTGTTGTAATCAGTTGCTAAGTATTTGAGGTGTTTTTTTTTAATGACAGAGGATAGTTAATTCACTGAAGGTTCAGTGCTGGTAAGTTTACAATTAGAATGCTTCCAGTTAATCCTCCACGAAGATGTCATCACACATTTAACTGCCTGAAGTATGTGAAGATTCCCGTTCCATGTCCTGCAGTGCACTACACCAATAATGCAAATTGAGACTTACGGTAAAGGTAATGAACCATTTTCAGGATGACATTATCAAAGACCTTTGAGATGTCCTTTATAATAATTCTTACTCCTTCCTTCTCAAGTGTTACCTCCTACCTCTGCCTTATTCTTTGCGCTATTGGTACAGCCCATCGTTATTTATGTAGTAGCTTCTAACAGCAGTTAGTTATCTGAATAATTCCTCCCTTCCCCACATGTTCCATGTTTTTAAAAAAAAGTCACCATTTATTCTTAGTAATAGCTCCTATCCAAAGTATTTCAACCCACATGTACGTTGTCACTATTATAAATGCTAATTGTGTTATTTGTTATTTTGTGTTCATGTCATTCTCTGATCTCTTTTAAAAAAAACTAAATTCTTTCAGAGATGTAAATTTGGGACAGTGTTTGTTTGAATTCTATTTTATAAACTATATGTTTCATATGTACACCTCCTGGCTTTGATATATTTACAAAACATTTGCCTAATGACCCAGACAGTAAGTACAAACCCAATGGGTAAGTAAACTTTAGAGATGGAATTTTGGCAAACTAGCTGATTTGGGATTAGGTTGGCTGGTTTTGACCTCAGTAGCTCAGAAGGGAAAAATAAAAAATGAAGGTTTCTGGTCCTGATTGGTATCTACTAACTCCTAAAAGTGTTGTGTTCAATAGTAATAGCTAGTGTTGGACTGGGTGGGTAAAGTCAAAAATCACACAACACTGGGTTATAGTCCAACAGGTTTCTTTGAAATTTGTGCACAGTAATGTATGAATGATTAAAGATTCAACAGGAGGCAGTCAGTCAGCCAATTTTAGGTTCATTCACTCCACTCTCGCTAATGGTATGATCCTTTGCTCTCTCTGTCGATAAACTGTGGCTGTATGTTCTCCTTTCATTGCACCTGACGAAAATGGCTAAGCCCTGGAAGCTTGTGACTTGAAATACACCTGTTGGACTATAACCTGGTATTGTGTGATTTTGACAATAGTAATATGATTGAGCATAAACATTAGACTATCTGATCCTCATAACATTGCTATCTACTGCACAAGAAGGCACTGGGTAACTTACTGAAGGGTAGACAGTACTGAGGTAATATGCTCCTGCATGAGCCAAAACCAGATGAACAACAGAAACTGCCTTTTGACGAAGCAAAATGTCCTGGTCATTAGTAGGGATGGTAATCAAACATAATTTGACAGTTAAACTATTTGGTATTGGAACAGGTGACCAAAAGCTCGCTCATAGAACTAGGCCTTAAGCATCACTTTAAAGGGAATGGGAGATATAGGGAGGAAATTCCTGAGCATAGGACCTACACATCTGAAAGTACAGCCACTGATATTGGGGTGATGAAAGTTGGGGTTGCGCAAAAGATCACAATTAAAGGAAAACGGAGATTTCAAAGGTTTGAAGGAAGATAACAGAAACACGGAGGGGTGAGATCCTGAGAGGGGAGTGAAAATAAAACGAGAATTTTAAAATTGGAGGCATGTCCAGCGGGGAACCAATGTTTATTATTAAAGTGCAGTGGGAGTTGTCACAAGTTGGCATACAGACTGCAGAGTTTTGATGAGGCCAAGTTATTGATGATGCAAAGTGGAACACTGACCACGAGAATACTAGAAGCATTGGGTCTACCTTCACCTAATTTTCTGGGTGTAGAACAAGCATATCAATTGGCCATTTATTACAATAATCACCAGATTCTCCTTTCAGTAGTTTGTCAGGAAATTGAGTGCCATCTGGAGGAAATTTGAATGGCCTTCCCAAAAGTTATCTGATTTTCTTTAATATGGAAGCATGGGATTGAGGGTGGTTTAGCAGTTTGGATCAGAAATTGGCTGGCTGTAAGAAGACAGAGGGTGGTGATTGGGAAATGTTCATCCTGGAGTTCAGTTACTAGTGGTGTGCTGCAAGGATCTGTATTGGGGCCACTGCTGTTTGTCATTTTTATAAATGACCTGGATGAGGGCGTAGAAGGATGGGTTAGTAAATTTGTGGATGACGCTAAAGTCGGTGGAGTTGTGGATAGTGCGGAAGGATGTTGCAGGTTACAGAGGGACATAGATAAGCTGCAGAGCTGGGCTGAGAGGTGGCAAATGGAGTTTAATGCGGAAAAGTGTGAGGTGATTTCACTTTGGAAGGAGTAACAGGAATACAGAGTACAGGGCTAATGGTAAGATTCTTGGTAGTGTGGATGAGCAGAGAGATCTGGGTGTCCATATGCATAGATTCCTGAAAGTTGCCACCCAGGTTGATAGGGTTGTTAGGAAGGCGTACAGTGCGTTAGGTTTTATTGGTAGAGGGATTGAGTTTCGGAGCCGTGAGGTCATGTTGCAGCTGTACAAAGCTCTGGTGCGGCCGCACTTGGAGTATTGCGTGCAGCTCAGGTTGCTGCATTATAGGAAGGATGTGTAAGCATTGGAAAGGGTGTGGAGGAGATTTACCAGAATGTTGCCTGGTATGGAGGGAAGGTCTTATGAGGAAAGGCTGACGGACTTGAGGCTGTTTTCGTTAGAAGAAGGTTAAGAGGTGACTTAGTAGAGACGTACAAGATGATCAGAGGATTGGATAGGGTGGACAGTGAGAGCTTTTTTCCTCGGATGGTGGTGGCTAGCACGCGGGGATGTAGCTTTAAATTGAGTGGTGATAGATATAGGACAGGTGTCACAGGTAGCTTCTTTTCTCAGAGAGTAGTAAAGGCGTGGAATGCCCTGCCTGCAACAGTAGTAGACTCGCCAACTTTAAGGGCATTTAAATGGTCATTGGATAAACATATGGATGATAAGGGAATGGTGGAGGTTAGATGGGCTTCAGATTGGTTTCACAGGTCGGCGCAACATCGAGGGCCGAAGGACCTGTACTGCGCTGTAATGTTCTATGCTTAATGCCCAGATGGGAAAGACAAAAATCTACTTCTCCAAATTCTAGCTGATCTTACAAGCCAACCTAATGCCACATCCATGATGGACATAATTATGAAAAAAAGGATTGGTAGTTTTGCAAAACACTGGCATTTTTCTATTCAGTTGAAAGAATATGGCGACTTATTTTGTAAACTGTCTCTTCAGCATCTTACAACGCTAAAGGAGATGTTGCTTTTATAACTGGGAGACCTAAAGTAAAATTTAAGTTAATATTGAAAATGAGATTGTCATATCCCAGCCTACCTTTTGGGTACTACATTATACTTTGTGAAACAAAAGTTGAAGGTACTATTAAAGCAGTTGCTATTTTCCTTTGATGAAAATGAAATGTAATTCTCAACAAACAGTGTTGCTTTAAGACTGTGCTATTATAATCCTTTTAATCTGATTCAATCTTTAAAAGGTAAAAGTAGTTGACACCAAAGAAGCTTTTAGCTGATTTATTTTCTTGATTAGATGTACCCTTTTGATCTTCCTGTGTTACATCTTGTGCAGTCTGAACGTCATGAATCTCTGTTCTGCTAACTTGGTGCCAGTGCCGCCTGTGTAATCAACACCTCAATCCAGCCTAATGCCATTAATGGAGAATCTGAGACAGAAGAGTGCTCTGATTAGTCAGACCAGAAATGTTTTTGAGTTGACAATAATTGTGCAATACCTTTTAGTTGGCAGCAGAAACCTCTTTCTCTCATCTCTGCCTGCAGCCTTTAATCTTTGTTACCAACATGAGCCTTGCATTGGATGCTGACCAAATTAGATTTATAAAAACATCAGTTTTTGGGAAGAATCCATTTATATATTTTTGCACATTGTCGATGTGACTTAAGGTGCCAGCGTTGAACAGTTTTGTGATTTTGATATTGTAGTCATCAATGATTAAGTGTCTTTAATGTATTTCAGAGGTTGCCAAGGTGGGAAGTGTCAGCACTGGCTGTTTGCAGCTTCTTTATCACCTGGTTGGCTTACCAAAATTTATAATTGCCCCATTTTGTATTCTTGATAAGTGACATTGGTAACAGAGGACATCTCTATAACTCTCTGAATAGTGCCATGGGGACTCTTGTATTCACCCAAGAAGGCCGATGAAGTATCAGTTTAACATTTCATTCAAAGGCAGCATCTTTGATAATGCAGCAATCTCAGTATTATGCTAGCCTGCCAATTTAGAATTTATTCGCAAACCCCTGAAATGGAGCTTGAAGCCACAAACTTAGATGAGAATTCTACTTCTGAACTAGTGCTGATGCATGAAATCAGCAGTCTGAATTGAAAGGATATTGTGTTAATACACAACCTAACTTTATTCCTCAATTAATGAAATTCTGGAAACTGCAGGCATAATGCAGAGCCGTTATATTTCCTGCTTGCAGAGCTCATTGATAGATGTTGATAATGATGCATTAATATTTCATATTTCTTATTGGCCTTTGAACAGTGCATGTTGACTAGAAAAGAAAACAGCTACTTCTGAGAAATAACAAAGTGTGGAGCTGGAGGAACACGGCAGGCCAGGCAGCATCAGAGGAACAGGAAAGCTGACGTTTCGGATTGAGACCCTTCTTCAGAAATATTATCTCTGACTCCAGCATCTACAGTTCTTGCTATCTCTACTTCTGAGAATTGTATATGTTGTGGGGATCAGGGTAGTTTGAATGCTACAGTATTGGAGTAAAATAGAACTGACGTGCCATTACTCTCATTCTTACATTTTTCTTATGTTTGTATGGAATTGTTAGTGGAGAGCTGATGTTTTGCCTTTATATTGGTTTGGTTTCTCTTTTTACCTACTTCAAATAATTATGAAACATTTTTCTTTAAATCTCTATCATCCAAAAATTTTTAAATGTTAAAGGTTTAAGGTAATTAGCACAAAAAATGGGGAAATCGGATTTTTCTTTAGACAGCTGTTTTTAATGATGTGGGTGGTGAAGGTCAATTCAATAGCACCTTTAAAAAGGAAACTGGATTCATTACATAAAAAGGTGAGACGTGCAGAGCTAGCCGGAAGAGGAAAGGTGTTAGATGAATTTGGATAGTTTTTTCAAAGAGCCAACAGAAGCATGATTGGCAGAAATCTATGCTGAATGATTCCCTGATTAGAATATGTCTTTATAGTATGCATTTGATACTGTCAAGATGAAAATCTTATTGTCTGTTAGGGGAAGTTCAAGCAATCCTTATTCAAGAAGCAGACATTACTTTGGACTGGCAAGTTTCACAATTGCTGCAAGATTGTAAACAACAAACAGTAAAAGGATGTAATCAATCAGTAGTGTAGTTTGTACTGAATGTGCCCTTTATTTGGAACTGTTCGTGTATACATAAATGGATTGCAGCAGTTCAAGAAAACAGCTGACGACCGCCTTCTCAAGGGCAACTAGGGACAGACAATAAATGCTGGTCCAGGCTGCAATGCCCACGTGCCATGATTGAATTTAAAAAAGCAACAAAAAGCAAGTCTTTGATGCACAGATATTGCACCCATTTCAGTGTTGGCTTCTGATCAATTTTGAGGAAATGTGGTCTTATTAATGACGACGGTCTGCAACCCTTCATCTTGAGCCTCCTTAACCAGGGTAAACATTATGCCGTGGACACTGTTTTTGGAGAATTTGATTTTTCATCTGCAGCAGTTCAAGTTCAATACAGCTTTTCCTGAAATATTGCAATCTAAGTGGCAACAGAAAGGAAAGTCAAAAGAAAAAGTGTGGAAATGTCAAAAAATTTGCCAATGAATCATCTTACTTTTCCCTTTTAAATTACATCTGTTTGCAGTTTATTGACTTGCAAATCCAGTCACCTTTTAAATAAGGGTTGTGAAAATTGCTCACAGCAACAGTTGAAGTGACATTGTGTAACCTTCATTTAAATATTATAATACAGCTCTCACCTTTTCTGGGGCAAATTATTGTTACCTTTCTCTTTCAATGTTGTGCATGGTATGCAAGATGGATCAAGAGTCGGAAAATATGGCAAATAGTAGAAGACTGTGGCAAAAAGTCTCTTGATGACACTGGGCAATGCAATGTATTTTAATCATGATATTCTCATCCGATGGATAAAGTAAATAAAAACACTAAGATTTACAATGCTTCAGATGAGGCATAAAGCCACCTGTTCTGGTCGTTCTAATTGACTTTGAAGATCTCCCAGCAAGACTCAAAGAAGAGCCAGATTCCTCTCCTGGCCAACTCCAAAAAAAACAAAAATAGCTGATTGTTGCAGTTTGTGGGATTATATACAAAAATGTTGCAATATCTAACACCTGTTGCCTCACTGCCAAATAACTAATTTGGCTGAATTTTACTAAAAATAAAACCAACTAGATGCCAATTTCGGTGAGATTCTTGGAAGGCTTTTCAGCAAGATCTCTCCCGAGTTAGTGAGTCATTTCATAAAATTCTCCACTGCAATGTGCACCATGCTGTCATGGCACAGTTCTTGTGCTCAAAATCTGCAAAATACTTGCCAGTGGTGGGATTTTATCTCGTTTATGGCATGGGTGCCATTTTTAAACCCCAGCTGTGCTCCATTGTCAAGCATTGCTAGCCTGGTCTGATCTAGCCACCCTCATCAGTGCTTTGTGATCTGGAGGAACATGCAGCTATGCTGCAAGAAGTTGAATGACCTTCTGTGCTCCTCAAGGGTAAGTGTCACCACTTTCTCTCCACTACCCACACTCAGTCTAACTTTGCCATTGCACCCACATCTCAGCAAAGCTCATGAGCTACCTCTGTCACTATTGTATGCGGCATCTTCCTTCAATGCTTCTCATTCACCCCATTCCCCCAAATTACTGACTCTTCCTGCCCTCTGCACTTTCTGCTCACTCACTAGGGGGACCTCTCCACCTTTCCTGACTGACAAAGGACCAGCTCCCAACTGACCATAAACTTCCTTTGACTATTCATTGCTGCCAAACTTGGCAAGCTGCTTGACTATCTGCACAGATGCTGTGAGCATCCAAGTAGGCAGAGAGTGAGGTGTGCGGTATATTTCAATGCATAAGTTAGGTTCTTCTCCATGCATGCAAACTGGCCTGGCTGCAGCCTTGCATTGTGAGGGGTTTGTAAGCTCCAAAACGCAGTATTGAAGCGCTGATCTGTATTAAAAGTGAGTCCCAAATATGTCATTAATGAGGTTGTGTGCCCGGTAAAGTCTGATGCTGATGTCTGTGGACAGAAGGTGTAGGTTTTTATTGCCCGTGGCAAATACTCTGATGTTTTGTGGAATGGTTGCAAAGATTGATATCCAGAGAAGATGCTGGTGAGTTGGAACTGAAATGTACTCACCTAAACTTCCATCTTGGGAATTGGTGCCGTCTAGTTTCTCTCCACAGCCTGGGAAACTGCACATAAAATGAGGTCAGATTAGGTCATTGTGAAATATTAATATATGCAAATAAGCCTTTTGCTACTCCCTAGCAAGATTCTCCTCTCGGCGTTAAAACTTTGGGAGGAAAATCAGACTGTTTACCCCCCTTTAATGTTTGGGATTGTATTTTTCCATTCTTGCCATATTTTGCCAAATGAATCACCGATGCTTACACCATTCCAGGACTGGGAAAGTTCTGCCCGTGGTTTATGGAATGCTTTGGTATGTTTTTGAGACGGGTGATAAAACCAATACTAATATGTCTTTAACAACCTCACACTTTGGTGGGCCTGGATATTCTCACAATAGACGCAAATCTAGCATGTGGTATGTTTTGCTGTCTTGATGAGTTCGTGAAGTTTTCAACAGAACACTAATCTACTGGAGAATGAATAGTGTTGTCCTATACTGTGCTGTGCAAACGAGAATATTTAAACAGCAAGTGGATAATAAGATTGCTGATAATTCATTACATTTATAACTTTGACTCCAAACAGCCAGAATGTAAATGTCATTGAGAGCTTTTGCAGACTAATTAGTATAATTTTTTTGAACATTTGTATACAAGCAAACAATACAAAGACAATGAATTGCCATATTCTTTGTTCTAATTTGGCAATTATTGTCATTGTTTCCTTGTTAATATGTTTACAGCACCAAAATTCCTTGAAACAATCATCTTTTGCATAAAGGTGAGAGATTATAGCAGAATTCTGTCACTTGAATACACACATACTTAACAGTCTAAATGTTTCAATGAAACATTACTGTCATGTTTTGTTCTTTTATTGTGCTCAAAGTGCTGGCGACTTGAACATTTTCTCAATTAAATCACTGAGTCTTAATTGTGCAATGGCCTAAAGTGAAACTTCCTGAACTCTGCCCTAGTTATGTGCCTCAGCCTCAACTTTAGAAAAGCATCTAACCATAAGGCATCCATACAAAAAAAATGCATGCTGACACTTGTTTACACACACTGTTTCTTACGGACAACCTTGGGGAATGAGAATTCTGACTAGTATCCCCCTCCTAGTTAAGGTGCAGAGACTGACGGTGCTGCAATACCAACCTAAGGTCAACAAGCTTACTTTAGACCAGTGCTAAACCCTGAGGACTTTCGAAGCTGTGTACTACCTAATGTACTTATGCAGCAACACTTGCATTTATATGTTACTTATAATTTGAACTATCCCAAGGTGTGTTTCATGAATGTTGTATTGTAAAAGTTTTAAGGAGGGTCTTAAAGGAGGAAAAAAATAGTTAGGAAACTGAAATTTGATGGGCTCATTGATGGCATGATTGAAATTGATGATGAACCAAAAGGCATCTTATGGTCAGTATGTGAGCCTACCTTTAAAACACACACTCCTATCAACCTGATCTATAAAGTTCTCATACTCTATCCTGCACTGGCGATCACTTGAAACATGACATGCTTTTGCAAGCATGCTGCTCTGTTGTAATCTCATAGCTTAATAGTAGCCCGGACACTGAGAACGTTTGTATATAATAGTTACCTGTAACTAATGTTTTTGGATTATTGAATACCACAACATCCACACCCAGTGACTTATGTTATGAGCAGTAACACAAACATTACTGCGTTGGTTAAAATTCTCTGCTGCAGAATAACTATAATCAACAGACATTAGAAAGAGTGAGGCAATGGAGGTATTTGAAAATGAGGCATTTTGAAATTGAGGCATTGTGGACCAAGAGCCAATGAACATCATAAAAACCACAGATGATGGTGGCTCCTGGTGGGGCTTAGAATATGGGCAGCAGGGATTTGTAGGAGTTAAAGTTTATAGAAAGCATGAAATAGGAGAGATGCCAGCATAGTTTTGGAATAGTCAAATCTAAAGGGAAGATGAACATGGATAAGAGAATCAACAGCAGAAGGCTTTTGTGCAATTTATAACCATTTGAGAACGGATGTTCTAATAATTTATTGATTATAATTCAGGACAGTGTTTGATTTGGAGGGTATTTGCAGATGGTAATGTTCCTATGTATCTGATGCCCTGCTCCTTCTGATAATTGAGGTAATGAATTTGCAAGGTGCTGTTGAAGGAGCCTTGGTGATTTGCAGTGCATCTTGCTGATGGTACACACTGCTGATGCTGTGCATGGATGGCACAGAGAGTGAGTACTTAAGTTGGATGTAATGCTGATCCTCTGGGTTGCTTGTCCGGTATTGAGCATGTTGAAACTTGATGGAGCTGCACTCACCCAGCCAAGTGGAGAGTATTCTGTTAGACATGTGACATGTGCCTTGTGGATGGTAGATAGGCTTTGGGGAGTCAGGAGGTGAGTTCATTCCTGCTGAATTCCCAGCTGATCTGTTGTTGTGGTCACAGTATCTACGTAGGTAGACTAGTTCTGCTTCTAGTCACTGGTAAACCCCCAGGATGTTAAAAATGAGGGACTCGGCAATGGTTATGCCATTGAATGAATGTCAAGGAGGAATGATTATATTCTTTCCTTTTTGGAGGTGGTCATTGCCTAACATTTATGCGATGCAAATGTTATTTATCAGGTTTGCCACAGTTGTGAGGGTTTGGAAAAGCAGGAAAATAAAAGCTAGAATTAGAATATGTAAAAGCAACTTTGCTTGAGAGTGAGCATTTACACTATGTTTATTCTAGATTAGGTTGTGACAAAAGAAGAATAATCATAAAAATGCACTTTTCAAATAAAGTATTTGATAGGTGTGAATTATTATAGGTTCTTGTGTGCCTGCTTGTAATATGTTTTCTAATTGATCAGGCACAGTTCTTATGATGACAATCAGATTCCTTCTGTGCCTGGTTATCACAATGGCAATTGTGGCTCATTAATGAGAAATGCACTGATATCACCCACTTAACAACTGACATGTGACGAGTTGCACTGCACTAATGATTCTTCACTTCAATGCCTACAAAGGCAAGAGTCCAGTAATATAGGCACGAGTGATTCCAGAACTGCATCTGGGAAGATAATGCAT
Organism: Ginglymostoma cirratum; assembly: GCA_024137785.1. NCBI lineage: Eukaryota > Metazoa > Chordata > Chondrichthyes > Orectolobiformes > Ginglymostomatidae > Ginglymostoma > Ginglymostoma cirratum. The sequence continues at coordinate 7,522,789 of JAHRHZ010000067.1, read as the reverse complement.
TTTGGACTAGGTTCATTTGCCACAGATTATCACAAAGCCAATTCCTGTGCTGCCTACAGACTGATGAAATGTAGCCCTTAGAAGTTACAAGCAAGATGCCCTTTTTGCTGCACACTTATCCACTATTGTGTAATGGAACGTGTAGTGAAACAGTCTGTGCATGAGCAATGTTCCCTTTAACCATGCGTAAGTAATAGCTGTGCAGCAATCATCAGGTTGCTCACAACAAAAAAAAACGTTGGATACAAGAGTTCTAGTTGTCTGATTGCCAATTGCTGGGAATGTAGGATCTGGAGGAGGCCATTCAGCCTTTCCTACCACTATTCAATATGATCGTGGCTGATCTGTCTCTTAACTCCATTAGGAATCCCTACTGTGCGGGAACAGGCCCTTCAGCCCACCAAGTCCACACCACCTCTCCGAAGAGCACCTCAACCAGACCCATCCCCCAACCCTTTCCCTTACCCTGCACTTTATATGGCTAACACACCTAATCTACCCATCCCTGAATACTATGGGCAATTTAGCATGGCCAGTCCACCTAGCCTGCACAGCTTTCCTGACTGTGGGAAGAAACTAGAGCACCCAGCAGAAACCCCCACAGACGGTTGTCCGAGGGTGGAATTGAACCTGGGTCCCTAGCGCTGTGAGGCAGTGGTGCCACCCCATCTATCCACTTGGATTCAGTAACCCTCAAATCCTTGACTAACAAAAAAAAATTAACAATTTCGTTTGAAATTTTGGTTTGACTCTGAAATCTAAACAGATTTTTATGCATGGGAGTTCCGGATTTCACCCCCCTTTTAAGTGCAATGATGATTCCTGCCATCGCTCCTGGAACACCTAGTTCTAATTTTAGATATTTTTAATCAACTTGTTTAGACACACCTCTGACCAGGTGGGACTTAAACGTAAGTTTACTGGCCAGTGGTAGAGGTACTACGTCTGCACTAGAAGACTCCTGAACTATACCCTAGTATACATATAGTCCATTACATAATTTTCAGCCATAGTTCTTAATTTTAAACTTGTGCCCCCTTGTGCTGAGCTTCCATAACAAAGGGCATGGTTTCTTTCTGAATTCCATCAACTCCTTTAATTATCTTAAACATTTCAATTATATCAATCGAGGTAGGAAAGCCTTTGAGAAGCATGCCACAACTGGTCGATCCATCAACTCTGCAATATTTCTGGGAATGCCACAATCCTGAGAATTATCTCTGGGGATTGGTGGTGGTGTGTGTGTTGCAAAGTTCTGAATACGTTTCTTTGGCAATGACATCACATTCATGTTGTTTGCATTCTGTCTCCACAGACCTCTTCAACCCTATAACCCTTTGAAATCTCTGTGATTTTCCAATTTTAACACTTGTGTTGACAGCAGCACTTTCAAATTATCTAGCCTTCAAGCTCTAATTCCATCCCTAAACAACTCCACCTCTATAATTTACTCCGGCTTCTCAAGATACCCATTGAAGCCCACTTCATTGAGCAAACCTTTGATCACTTGTGCTAATATCCCCAGATGTGGCTGTATGTTTGATAACACTTCTGTGAAGATATTTCTGCATAAAAAAATGCACTATAAATGCCAATTCTCATTGTGTTAGCAGCTTTTTTAAAAATAGAATTTTTAAAAATCTATGAATGTTTTGACATTTCTAGGCCACAAGGCAAGTGGTATTCATGTGACAGTAATGAGTCTGATCTCCAGCTTTGACTATATGCCGTGGTGTATACTGCATGAGGTCAAGCATTAAATAATTGATGGAAATTCAATTCCAAGCTTGTGTTGAGTCAGATGAACATTAGTTATGGTTAACACAATTAGTTTTTGTATTCCATGTGCTAGGAATAATTACTGCCTGAAAAATCTTGATTTATCCTGAATCTTGCTGTAGCCGACTCGGATCCACGTTACCCTATCGCAACTCATAGGGGTCTGAAGGTGGCTACTCTTCTAATTAAGCATGAAAGGAAAATATCAGCAAACATAAAAACTCTGAAACAATAATAGAAAATGTTGGAAACATTTTGTGGGTACACCTAAATCACATGGATTGCAGCTGTTCAAGGAAGTAGCTCACCATCACTTTCTCAAGGGCAATTAAGGATGATAGCAAATCCTAGTCTAGTCAGTGGTGACCGCATCCCATGAAAAAATTTTAAAATAAGTCCTTTGGATGTTGAATTTTTGTTTAAAGTATCAAAACTGTTTCTTCCTTTACAGATGCTGCTCGAGTTGTTGATTACTTCTAGCAATTTCTGTTTTTGATACACTTCCAATTTGCCATATTCCCATGAGCTCCACTCCAAACCTCCACTTCTACTGCATGGCAACAGATGCCCTATACTGAGCATTTTCCCATGGTAGTGTAATTACCATTAGCAGCAAATTATGGATAATTGGGCCACTTGCTATGATATTATCTGTCATTTTGTTAAAAAAAGTGTTAAGTGTTGTGCATTTCAGGATTAAAAGCCTTAAATTATTAAGGACAGGTTGCATTTGTGGGTGTTTATTCCCTGGAATGTTGATGGTTTCTGCACAGCTGTGCTTCAAGGGAATGAGGGAAGTTGGAGATGCTTTAGGAAATAGTGAGGAAACAGAAGGACTTCTGGCACAAATCTTGCAGGAATCAATGAATGCTTTATACTCGGAAAGCAAAAAAGTGTAGGGCAACAAGGAAGGAGCAGGGATGTGGGCCTAATTGGATTGCTGTTTTAAAGAGGTGGTACATACATAAGTCCAATGACCTTCATAGGAGCTAGTGATTTTCTGTTGGAACCTCAGTAAAAGTAGCAATTCTGATACAATGTGCAGGTGTCCTTTTTGTTTAAGAGACAGATGCACACTAATTACCTTGCAGCAGATGGAATGGGCCAGTTGTAAAATTAAGAGTAACTGCTATATCATGACAATCCAGCGGGATAATGCACAACCACATGTTGTTCTTATCCCCAGAGTACTGGGTTGGAGACAAGCCAAAGGTTCATTCTGTCATTGATGGCTAAGGGCTTATGTGAAAGGAAGTCTGTGTTCTGCAAGATATAGCCATTTGCATTAAGATCAGATCACATTACATCGTAATTGCTGCAGTTTTGTGTTTTTTTTTAAAGAATACACATTCAAACCCCACATGACAATATTAGTAATCTAATTAGCACTGTAGCTGCATTGCAACTTGTCCACAAAGGAATAGTGAATAATATTAAGCCTACTTCTTGCTAATCAACTTTAACTTGTTGCGTTATGTCAGTAAATGTTTTCATTTTTTAAAGAAATTTTATATATCATGAAGACCATAGGATATGCTAGATATCCACATGAAGACTCAAATGAGTTAACAATGTAGTTTACACAAGGGATAGAATTTGTATCCCACAGGCCTTCAAATGTTTTCTCCATTTACCACGTTTAAATAGGTCCCCAATGGGCAGGTTTAATGCAGCAGAAACCAGTTCTGAATGTGTAAGAAAGGTTTACACTTGTATAACATCTTACATGACCATAGGATTTCGCAACCAATTAAGTATTTTTTTGAAGTGCAGTCGCTACTGCAACTTAGGAAGCACAGCAGTCAACTTGCACCAACTAGCTCTCTCAGTGATGGAATAATGGACTGGATATCATCTTATTTATGTCGTGTCTGAGCTCTCGGAGAATTCCATTGACTCCTTTTGAATAATGCCGTTGGATCTTTTACATAGAATCCCTACAGTGTGGAAACAGGCCCTTCGGCCCAACAAGTCCACACCAAACCTCAGAGCATCCCACCCACGCCCATCCCCTTGTAACCCACCTAATCTACACATCCCTGAACACTACGGGCAATTTAACATGGTCAAGCCACCTAACCTGCATATCTTTGGACTGTGGGAGGAAACCCACGCAGACACAGGGAGAATGTGCAAACTCCACACAGACAGTCACCTGAGGCTGGAATCGAACTTGGGTCCCTGGCGCTGAGAGGCAACAGTGCTAACCACTGAGCCACCGTGCCGCCCTCATTCACCTGACATGGCAAACGGTGCCCCCAAACAATATCTCATCTGAAAGATGGAAGCTCCAACAGTGCAGCATTCCCCTGTATTGCATTGAATTATTGGCCTTACTGGAGTCAGGGTTTAAACTGACAACTTGGCCAGAAGCAATGGAGCTATGTCTGCACCACTGATACACTGTGACAGTACGGAAGCAGGTTTTTTTTTCTATCCAGAATGTGAATGCTTCTGCTTCATCAGACCAATTATTTCACATTTGGGCACAAGGTGTTCACAATTTTCAATCTGTTAATCATGACCATGTTCTTTGATTTGATTTATTATTGTCACGTACCTAATAAAGTGAGAGATTTTGCTTTGCGTGCAGTACAGGCAGATCATACAATACAAAGTGCATTTGGGTAATAGAACAGAGCAAAGAATACAATGTTACGGCTGCAGGGAAGGTGCACAAAGACTGAGATCAACAGTGGATTTCAAATTTGAGAGCTCCATTCACAAGCCTGATTGTGGGGAAAAAGCTGTCATTGAATCGGAAAAGGTTGGAAGAGATTATAACTGGACTGGGAGGGGGTCTTTGACGTTGGCTGCCTTCCCGAGACAGTGAGAAGTATAGATGGAATCAATGGATGTACTATGAGCTTGATCTGGGCTGTGTTCGCAACTCTCTGTAGTTTCTTATGGTCCTGGGCAGAGCAGCTGCCATACCGTGATACATCCAGACAGTGTTTTCAATGGTGTATCTACAAAAATTGATTGCAGTCTTTATGGACATGCTGAATTTCCTTAACCTCCTGAGGAAGTAGAGACGTTGTTATGCTTTCTTGACTGTAACATCAACATGGGTGGGCCTAGACAGATTGTTGGTGATCATCACTCCTAGGAGCTTGAAGATCTTGACCATCTCCACCTCAGCACTAATGAAATAAACAGGGCCATGCCCTCCACCTTGTTTCCTGAAGTCAGTGACCACTCTTTTTTGTTTTACTGACACTGAGGGAGAGATTGTTACCTTTACACCATGCCATCAAGCACTCTATCTCTGTTCTGTATTATTCTGACTCATCATTGTTTGAGATCTGGCGTACAATAGTGATGTGGTTGGCATTGTTATAGATAGATTTGCATCTGAGCTCTGAGTGGATAAAAGTATCCTGAGGGCTGCACTGCCTAATCTGCTGTCCCCAAGATTTGTCATCTTATTAGAAATAATAGGAACAACAGACATAATTTCCACTGTTAATGCCTGCAGTAATTAATGAAATATGGATGGTTCTGCAAAGGCAGTAAGTACTTAAAAGTAATAATTGGCAAAAGCAAATGTGGTCATTGCATGGGCGATTGTAATGCTTTTATTGTTATCACATTACTGTTGGAGATGACACTGGGATAGTCATGCAGAGACCCATGCTAATGTTCTGAGATGTGGATTCAAATCCATCACTGCAGTTGCTGAAATTTAAATTCTGTTAACAAATCTGGAGTACAAAGTATTCAATAACTATGACCAGAAGGACACTTAACGATTGTTATAAAAACTCACCTGGTTCATTAACTTGCTGTCCTTACCAGGACTTTCAGCAGTGTGGTCAACTCTTAACTTCTGTCTGAAGTTGCCTGAATAGCAAGAGCAATAATGAATGAGTCAGAAATGCTGGCCTTGCCAGTGATGCCCACAACCGATGAAAGAATAAATAAAACTCTCCAACTCTTTCAAACGTAAAGTTAAAGTGATATCATCAGAAAAGGATGAACGAGCTGGTTCTTTATCCAAAAAACCTCTAGTCTTGTGTCTCCTGACAAAACTCTCTCTATATCAAGTATTTGATTTTTTTTTAAAACCCACGTTGGGTCACCCAAGGACAAAACTAAGCTGTAACCTAATGGGGGGTCTTTAAAAATATCAAAGGTTTGGTAAAGAGAAAATTTTTATTTTTTGAAAAACATGAGACTATATGCTATTAATATAAAATAATCACTAAGAAATTGACTGGGCATTTTATAAAATCTCTTTACCCAGACAGTAGTGAAAATGTGAAACTTCCTATTACAGTGAATATTCAGTTGAAGTGAATTAATTCAGTTAGACTGAAGCTAGATAAGCAAATGAGGAAGAAAGATCAGATGAGTACATGAAGTTTTAGTGGTGTTAGGAGCTGATTATGTACTAGCTGCACGTACTGGAGAGTGCTTTACGTCATATCATTTCATACAATACTACATTTCAGCTATTTTCCTCATCTTTTCACTTTTATGCATTGCATTGTCCTGATTGTGGAGTTACGGTCTGATAATTTTTAGGAAGAAACACTGGTAAAAGCTACTACTACTACTTGTGCTGTGAACTGCATTGGGCAAGAACCTCAAAATGTGGCTGCTATGAGTCCTCTAACTGTACCACTACCATCTGCATGTGGATTGCAGAGTGACTTACCCCAGGAATGTGAATACTAACCAAGTTCCTTGTCAACTTGTGAGAATGTAAATTGGACCTGGACCAGAACAAAAACTCAGAAGGGTCTAGGCCCGAAACGTCAAGCTTTCCTGCTCCTATGATGCTGCTTGGCCTGCTGTGTTCATCCAGCCCCATGCCTTGTTATCTCAGAATCACAGGTGGGAGATGAGCAGTCTCTGAACTGCCCATACCTTGTATGGAACATCTCCTGTTCTTTTGCATATGTCTTTTGGTAACAGTGGCCATTTTATCTTGTAAGCCAAGCATGTTGTTGTTTTTTTTTGAAGAAAAGCCTAGACAAAGATTTATTCTAGCTCCAACCATCTAACAATATTCACCTCTACAAGCAAAGAGTGAGGAAGGAATGGAGAGAATGAGAGACGTGTTAAAACTGTTAGTGGTCTGCTTTAATATAACTGGACAATTAAAAATGCCACACCTGCAGAAGCCAAGAATCTTCATTCTCCGAAAATCTGCTGCTCTGCGAAAGAATAAAAGTCTATTCGACTGCAGGATCCGTTGCTGATGCAGGATCTGACTTTGTGCTAACCTCTGCTTCAGAAATCAAACAGGCCATGATGATATACCATAGAGACTTAATTGTGACTTTTTGTTTATAAGTTTGTTTTTGCCATATCTGTACTTTTCAAAAAAAAAACTTTATACCTGTAATTTCTTTGTAATAAGTTTAGCTGTCCACCTTAAGGAACCTACTAACCTTTAACCTGTTTAAGTGATAGCTTGAGTGCTGTGTGCCTTTAACTTGAATCATTACAGATTAAAAGGGGACTACACAAGATTTTATTAATCCACAGTTCAATGATCACATGATGGACAAGTTTGATGCAGCTTATATGAAGACTTTTTCTTAACCCCACTCATAATTTATTTCATTGCAACTTAATACAATATCTCAGTAATGAAATGGTTCATCAGACTTTGGAAGTGATAATCTGGTCTAGTGACAATAAGAAACATCAGATCAATAAATATATGTGTATCCTAAGTCTCTTTCACATCAAAGATTTGTTTCAGAAAAAATGGAAATAAGTGTATTTTCCTTGGTTCTGAAACTATCTTCTGAAGAGTCATTAATGAATATAAGCTTCTAATCAAAGTGCATTTTGGAGCTAATTTTGTACTGTGATAAAATATTTTAAACTTTACTAAGATGTTAAATATGCAGTTTAATCAGAGCCAGATCAACATGGGCCATGTTTGGGTGTTGAACGTGAGGTCTTACATTCATAGCTTTATTATTAAAATTCCCACAGAGTCTGATGGATGCCTTTAAATCTTACTCTTACATTACCAGCATTTGGGCAGCAATTAGTAGGATTTGTGCACATCTTTTTGTTCATGTGCAACTTTTGTTTCTTGCTAGGCAAGTATAATAGAATACTTACATCATGTACAGCTTTCTTTGGTGAGGTATAACAGGGTGGAGAGGAGAGTGATTGGTACTGAAAGAGATGCAATCTCTTTTCCACTGTCTGCTCCTTTGAGGATCAGAGCTAATCTGGGAACATTTCTGAACTCTGAGCTTGCTTCAGTTTCTGAATGAAATCCAGATACCTAGCAGTGGTTTGTTATGATTCCCTGTGTAAGTTCAGACCATGATTTGAGGAGGTTCAATGTCAAGGGAAGCCGTCTTGGGAAGTATTCATCAGAATGAATATAGAGGGTCTAGCAATCAGCAGAAATAGCATTTGTTGTCATGGAAATAAATTGATAATCAGTACAACATGCACTTTTGCTCTATTTCCTGGTGTCTACCTGATTTCTATATGGATCGTTCTCAGTCTGATCAGAAATTAACAAGTTTTCTGATATCAGCAGAACACTCCTGAAATTGAGGAACTCATTCACATCAACAACAAAGGTCATGTCCTCTTACTTCCTGAATGTCAGAAAATGTGGGAAATGTTGAGTAGTTTAACACTGAACCTCACAGCGTAATTTATCATTTTTGAAACTAATGGTTTGAATTTTGCATTAATCACGTCCTATATTTCATATTCTAGAAGTAACAGTTACCCTACAGGGCAACTGATCTATTTGCTGTGAAAAGCCATTGCCGCTGCAACATCCTGCTGCCCATCTCTTGGACTCAAAAGTACTAATAATCCTAGGTCTGGGTTTTGGTGTTTGTAATGATTGTAACAAGGTCAGCCAGGTGGACCTCATAGAATCTGAGTTCCTTGACTGGGGCTATTAATCTGGTCCAATCAGGGAACTCTGGATGACACGTAAGAACAGGAGTGTCAGATACCCTGTTCACTCTGAAAGCTGGCTCTGAGAGAGCTGAGATAATAGGAACTACAGATGCTGAATTATCAGAGATAACAAGGTGTACAGCTGGATAAACACAGCAGGCCAAGCAGCAGCATAGGAGCTCCTTTGATGATGCTTGGCCTGCTGTGTTCATCCAGCTCTCCACCTTGTTATCTCTGAGGGAGGTGGATCAGTGTCAAGGGCTCGCCACACGTAAATAAAGGGTGACTTGGTGATGGGATACCAGCCTCTCTAGAGTTATCTCAGTGGCGATGAGAGAAAAGTACACTCCTGAAGAAATTCACTTGCAACAGTTATCTTTTGAGTTCGGGTAAGCATTTCTGGCATCATGCTGTTATTTGGGAAACTTTAAAGTTTAAAGCATGATACAAAAGCCACCACTGTTATGAGAAGCTCTAGGACACTGGCTACATTCAGACAGGTAGAGAGATCCTCCAGGGCTGTTGGATGCATTGATTATTCAGCCTGTTACCAGATGGCTTAATTGAACTGCCCCTGATGATCCCCACCCCAAACCCATTGCTTTAACAAACTGAATGAATGCCAACTACAAAATCTCAGTCAGATTCCTTTAGCTCTGGACTCCTTTACCTTATGGACATGGATAGCCCTGGAAACCTTAATTCTGTTTTGTCAAGCAAGACAGGGCTAAGCCCTAACTTGGGGCTAAAGGGATCGGAGAGTATGTGGCAAAAGTGGGAACAGGGTACTGAGTTGGATGATCATGTTCAATGGAGGAGAAGGCTTAAAGGGCTGAATGGCATGCTCCTCCTATTTTCTGTGTTTCTATAACCAGTACTGGGAGTAGAGTTGGCAAACTGGCCTTGGAACTGGCGCCAACATTTATTTGGCCCCATTTGCCTCAGCTTCACATCTCTGAGGGCTCCCAGAGTTCAATGAGGGAGTTATGACATTTTAGAAGTTTGTTGATTTTTAATTGTCAGCCACTATCAAATGGCAGCACTTCTGTCCCTGAAGTGATAAGATTGTAGCCTCAACTCCCACTCTGGAGACTTGAGCATAACGTTGGCTGACTGTCCAGTGTGATGTCACAGGAGTGCCATGCTGTTGGTGGTGCCATTTCCTGGTTCAACTTAGAAACCAAGACCTTGAGGTAGATGAAAAAGATTCCACAGGAGAAACATAACAGTCAAAATGGGTAACAAACAGAGACAGGATCATAATATTTAATTCCTTCATTTTTCAATGGGGCAGTTTTATTGGTGGTCACCTATTGTATACGTTAATTAACAACAGCTTCATACAGCGAGTGCAGGAAACCCCAAGGCTTCAGGAATCTATTGCTGTGGAGATTTAATCAGTCAGTGAATCAATGCTAATATAGGTTAACAACAGACAGAAAAAGCCTTTGCATATGTAGCTTCAGGACTCGGTGTGTGAATTATTGAAAAGTTCATGTAGACTAATAACCAGCTCCTAACATTGCAGTAAAAATCATCTAAGAATTCATTGTTGGCTTGAAAGGTTAAACATTTGTATGCCAGAGGGAGGCACCTGCATGCTCTGAGGCATTCTTATTTCCATTTTTTATGTATTGCATTAATGGTAATGGGACGATGCTTTAGTATGGGGAACACTGTTGTCATAATGTGGCTACTTACCAAAACTGATCTTCCCCGCCTGGCTTGTTACCTAATCTTGTTAATAGTCTCTTTGCCAAGGTTCTATGTCCCTCTCCTTCAAATGTATTATCATCTCCCTTCTTGCCCAAAATCCCCTTGACCCGCTCCATCCTTATAAAATTCCACCCAATCTCCAGCCTCATTGTCCACTTTAAAGTCCTCAAAAGTGTTGTTGCTGACTAAATCTGTGCCATCTTCCTCAGAACTGCATGTTTGAATCCTTCTAATCTGGATTCCACCCTTTCCAAAATATCAACGTGGCTCTTCTCAAAGTCACCGATGATGTCATGTATGACTGTGACAGACTATTCCCCTTCTTTCTTCTTGACACGTGGAGCCTTTGACATGTTCACCACACCATCCTCCTCATTGACCTCTCCACAGTGTTCTACTTTGGTGGGACTACATTTGTTCCATTTTTAACCAGCTATTTATATCACCTGCAACAGTTTTGATCTCTTTGACCAAATATTTGGTCATCTATTCTCACCGTTTGTTGTAAAACTGAGTGTCAAGCTCTACATTGCACTGCTCCTGTGAAGCACTTTGGAATGTTTCAAAGCATTGAAAGTATCATTAACAGGACATTAAAACTACATAAATACAAGTTGTTATTGATGACCTCAGGTGATTTTGAGCAGACTATGATTTGCAAATGGCACAGTGGGATAATCTATTTATGTCTGAATTATTCCAAAATATTTTTATTCACTATTTATTTTCTTCTCTGCTAACAAAATAACAAGAACTCATACAACATACTAAAACGCTCCAAGGCACCATACAAAAGCATTATAAAATAAAATATGAAACTGAACCATGTGAGGCAATATTAAATCAGATGACCAAAAGCAGAAATGCAAAGCATAGAGGCAGAGAGATGTAGGGAAGATATCAGAGCTCAAGGCTTAGGCAACTGATGACCCAGGCACCAAAGTTGGAACAATTAAAATCAGAAATGAAGATGCCAGAATTGAAGGTGTGCTGGTGTCTCAAAGGCTTGAGAGGCTAAAAGAGATTACAGATATGGGGAGGGACAAGGCCAGGATGTTATTCCAATACAAGAATGGGAATTTTAAAATCAAAGACATTGTTTGACCAGCAGCCTATACAGATCAGTGAGCATTGAGATGACAGAAGAATGGATTGGTGGGAGACAGGACACGGGCAGCAGTTTTGGAATACCTCAGTTTAAAGGAGGTATAATGTGGGAGACTAGCCAGGAGTATTTGGGAATGATCAAGGCTTGGCGCACTTTTAAAATATTCTCTCATGGATTGTGAAGATCCTTAGCAAGGCCAGCATTTGCCCATCCCAAATTGCCCTTGATAAGACACTTAACTACCTTTCTGAACTTCTGCGTTCAAGGTGGTATAGTTACACCCACAGTACTGTTAGATGGGAGATCCTGATTTTTGACTAGCCACAGTGAAAGGATGATTTAGTTCAGGGTGGTATGTGGGTTGGAAGGGAACTTGCAGGTGGTGGTGTACCTCTGTATCTGCTCCTCTTGTCGTTCTAAATGGTAGAGGCCATAGGTTTAGAAGGTATTATTGAGGGGTTTAGTGAATTACTGCAGTGCATCTTATAAATAGTACACCAGTGGCTAAAATAGTGAATGAAGTGTTCAAATGGATTGCTCTGCCCTGGATTGTGTTCAACTTCTTGATTGGTAAATGAGGTATGACTGAAGGTTTTAGTAGCAGATGATCTGAGACATGGTAATGTCAGGGAATGATACAGAGCTGGAAATGGCTAATGCTGCAAAATGAGTTCAAACTCATTACAGGGTCAAAACGACATGAAGGTTTGCAGATAGACTGGCTTTATCTTAAGCTAATTGCCAGAAAGGTGGATAAAGCCAGCAGGCTGGGTATTGCGATGGAGTGGGGACTGAAACAATTTATTCAGTCTTCCCAATGTATAATTGGAGGAAATTTATGTTCATCCAGAACTGTATGTTGGATTAGCAGAGAAGAGGAATGGCCTGGGACATTGTGGAGAATGTCACTGGTTGTTCTTCAAAGTAATGCCACAGAATCTTTCACATCCTCACAAGTCAGCAGAAGGGGCCTGCCTTTAACATCGTGTCTACATCCTAAAGTGAAGTACTCTCTCAACACTGCCCTGGAATGTTCATCTTGTTTAAGCTGTGCCCTGGAGTGAGACTGGAATGTGGAATCTTGGGATTCAGAGATGATAGTGCTAGCAACTGAACATGGTTGACACTTTTTGCCTTGACCTATTCTCAAATTTCTTACATCATTCCAGCAGGAAGCAACAATAATGATTCTTACATCTATGAAATTCAGTGCATCAAAGCTGATGCAATTTCCATGGAATTGCCTGATGGAGGTGCAGGTTTGTACCTAGGGCCTTCCTGATTTGTATAAACCATTTAAGTGCTCATTCATATTGGGTTACTTTGAATGGCGGGGGTGCTTGAAATGCAGTGGTAGTATCCCTACCTCTGAGCTGAATGGCCAAGGTTCAAATCCCACCTGCTTCAGAGGTATGTCATAGCAGTTTTAAGTTGATTAAAATAGTCTACTTCAAATGGCAACAGTGAGTGTACATCACATATACGTCGTGGATCTTGTGCGAATTATTTAATTGTGCATTTTATTATGAATCTAGTTTTAATGGATTTAACTAATAAAATGCTTTTTTAAAAGAAAACAAGTTTTTAAGCATGAGTTGTTTCTTGACATGTGCCTGAGTGTAAATGGTGTTGGCAGCTCATGTTTATAAAATCAATGCACAATATTACTCACTGTGATGGTGTACTAGCTGCCAGAAGAAAAACTGGAATCTGATGCTGTGCTGCTTTGTAAAGGTTCTTCCTCAGTGTGAAGCTTTTGAATGTCAGAAAAATAACAACGGGCAAGTTACTGGTATTCTTGTCCGACAGTGAAGGCAACTTTGTGTCGGAGTGATTCTATTGTTGATTAATCATCGTGTCTGTTTGAATTTAATGTCCAGGGCATATAAATTGACAAAATAATAAGGGGTGGATTTCAACTCACATCGGGGTTTCAGATGGGAAACTGCACTGCCACATTAATTTCTCAAGTTTCGTTATTTGTTCTTGGGATGTTGGCATTTCTAATTGCCTTTGAAAAGATGAGATGGTGGTAAGCCACTTTTTTGAATTGCTGCAGTCTATGTAGCATGGGTAAACTCTCAGCACATTGGTCTGTAACAGTTTGGCTTTTTCCGAGGGCAATTAACAGTTAACCACATTGCTGCGGATGTGGAGTCACGTTAGGTTGGGCTGGTAAAGATCGATAGCCAACCGGATGGGTTTTTACAACAGTCTGGTTGTTTCATGATCATCATTAATGAGGTTAGCGTTTTATTCCAAGTTTAATCAATTAAATTTAAATTCTACCAGCTGCCATGGTGAGATTTGAACTCGTCCTTGAAGTGTTAACTGTTTTTAATTGCTGTTGTGTCAATGTTATTTCTGGGCCACACCTGGCTTATAGTGGAATGAGGCCGCATCATGAATAATTTCCAAAATTTGTAATCCTGGGCGATCTTACACAATACTTGGATTATCTGCTTCTACTATAGTTGTGTTGACATCGCAGACAAATATCTGTGTACTGTCAATCTTCGTTTGTATTTCTTTATATATCCTTTTCTAGATAAGACAATTGAAATCCAAAACATCATCCTCCGCCACTTCCGCCACCTGCAATCTGACCCCACGACCAAGGACATTTTTCCCTCCCCACCCTTATTCGCCTTCTGGAGGGACTGCTCTCTCCATGACTCCCTCATCCGCTCCACACTCCCCACTAGCCCCACCATCCTTGGCACTTTTCCCTGCAACCACAGGAAGTGTTACACCTGCCCCTACACCTCCCCCCTCACCCCCATCCCAGCCTGCACATCTGCCAATGTGGTATGTTGTATCCGCTGTTCCCAATGTGGCTTCCTCTACATCGGGGAAACCAAGCGGAGGCTTGGAGACCGCTTTGTGGAACACCTACGCTTGGATCGTAACAAACAACTGCACCTCCCAGTTGCGAACCACTTCAACTCCCCCTCCCACTCCTTGGATGACATGTCCATCCTGGGCCGCCTCCAGTGCCACAATGATGCCACCCAAAGGCTGCAGGAACAGCACCTCCTATTTCACTTGGGAACCTGCAGCCCAATGGTATCAATGCGGACTTAACAAGCTTTCCACCAAAATCTCCCCACCCCCCGACCTGATCCCAAAATCAGCCCAGCTCGTCCCTGCCTCCTTGACCTGACCCTCTTTTCTCCCACCTATCCGCTCCTCCCACCTCACTGACCAACTCTCATCCCCACCTCCCATCCCCACCTCCTTGACCTGCCCATCTTCCCTCAATTGACCAACCCCCATCCTGGCTCCATCCCTGCTTCCTTGACCTGTCCATCTTCTCTCCACCTATCTGCTCCTTTTATCCACCTTCCATCATTGCCCCCCCCATCCCTCTCTATTTATTCCAAAGTCCCCTTCCCCATCCCCATTTCTGAAGAAGGATCCAGACCCGAAATGTCAGCTTTCCTGCTCTCCTGATGCTGCCTGGCCTGCTGAATTCATTCATCTCAACACCTTGTTATCTTAAGTCCAATGTTTCTTTTCTTGTCTTACTCCAGGACCAGGAAACAGTTGATAACCCTTGTGTTCTTCACTTCTTGACTTTTTTCACTTTTTCTTTACTTTCTTCAATTCTTCCCTTTAAAAAAAGGCTGAAGCCTTTTACGCTGAAGATATAATCAAAGGTCTAAATCAATTTTAGAATTTTATAAATGGCATTAACCAAATTAAATCAATCATCTTACATAGAGAAAATTCTGAAAAGACTGTTTGAATGATCTCAATCAGATTTCCCCCTTCTACCCCCACCCCCCTGCCCCTCTCTGAACAGAGTGTGAAGCTAAATTTTGTAAATGGAAACATTTGTGGTGATATTTGATGGCAGACCGGTATTGAGTAATTCCAGTGCTGCGTTGGACCTTGTTGTATAAACTATGCTTCTGAAAGAATTAATATTCATGTTAACAGTCTGGATAAATGAGACGTATTGCATTTTGTTACAATAAACAAGGATAGGGCTTATACGATTAATGGCAGGGCCTTGGTTGGTGTTGTAGAACAAGGGGTGCAGGTACATAATTCTTTACAGTTTGTGTCACATATAGACAGGATTGTTAAAAAGGCGTTTGGCATGCTTGCCTTCACTGCTCAGTCCTTTGAGTATAGAGGTTGGGATGTTATGTTGAGGTTGTACAGGACATTGAGGCCTCTTCTGAATACTGTGTTCACTTCTGGTTGCCCTGTTATAAGAAGTATATTATGAAGCTGGAGAGGGTTCAGAAGAGATTTACCAGGATGTTGTCATGTATGGAAGGTTGGAGTTATAAAAGAGAGGCTGCTTAGGCTGGATAGTCTGGGACTTTTTTTCACTGTAGCAGGTTGAGAGGTGATCTGATAGAAGTTTATAAAGTAATGATGGATATAAATAGAGTTGATGGTAGTTGTCTTTTCTCTAAGATTGGGAATTTAAAGACAAGGGGGCACATTCCTAAGGTGAGAGGAGAAAGACTTAAAAAAGACACAAGCTGCAAATTCTGAATGAGGCAGCAAGGCAGAGATGTGCTGTACATCCATGTGAGTGCAAAGTGACCGAGTACTAACATTGCAGGTGGGAGACTCAAATCATGAGTAACTAGTCTTCAGGTGAAGTGGGTGCTTGCAGGAGTAGGTGGCTGGAGGTAATTAGACTTGAATAAATTGTTGTAATTCAGTCTCCATTTTCAAACATTGCATTATATTGTGATTTTTGCATAACGCCTTGATTTTATAGTACAAGTTATAGCTAAGTTAGCAACATGCTTTTATCACTGAGGCAAAGAGCTGGTTGAAAGATGAAGATTCTCTAATACAAGTGGGAAAACTGCAAAACTACTACCAACACTGGAAGGGCATAATTACCACAAGTTTATGAAATTTTTATTATCAGTAATGCCGTAAAAATTTGTAATGGGGGAAATATAACATGTTTTGTTTTAGCAGCAGCAGCAGCAGTCAGGCCAACACAGCTGGCTTCAAATATTGTGGATAGGATGGTGAGGATAACAGTGTGGAGCTGGAGGAGCACAGCAGGCCGGGTGGTATCAGAGGAGTAGGAAAG
Organism: Ginglymostoma cirratum; assembly: GCA_024137785.1. NCBI lineage: Eukaryota > Metazoa > Chordata > Chondrichthyes > Orectolobiformes > Ginglymostomatidae > Ginglymostoma > Ginglymostoma cirratum. The sequence goes on along the minus strand of JAHRHZ010000067.1, from coordinate 7,506,218 downwards.
TTGACATTTCAGGTCGGGTCCGAAACGTCAACTTTCCTGCTCCTCTGCTACCTGGCCTGCTTGTTCCTCCAGCTCCACACTGTGTTATCTCTGACTCCAGGCCCTGCAGTTCATACTATCTAGGATGGTGGGGAGTTCCCCAACATGATTATAGTATAACTACAGATGATGGAGGGCATTTGGCATCCAGAACATTAAAAAAAGTCCATTGGAATGAATGCAGGAGTGTAACTAATGCCTGAGGAATTGGAACCCAAGCTCAAGTCATCCTCTATATCCCTGAGATACAAATGGGTTAAAAAAATTCACAATGTTAATGATCAATCTGTAGTCAGATACTGAAGAAGGGTCACTGGTTGCGAAATGTTAACTCTGCTTTCTCTCCACAGATGCTACCAGACCTGAGTTTTTTCAAACCATTTCCGTTTTTGTTTCTGATTTCCAGTACCTGCTTTTCTTTGTTCCTATTCAGACAGCTTAAGTTTGCAATTTATTTAATTTCAAACAATATTAGAAAAAGCCAAACAGTACTCGGAGCCTAAAGTCTGATTTATGCAAATATGAGTGATTATTTAAATTAGCAAAAAAAATTCACAAAGATACCTTATCTAAAATGAACTTTGTCGAATGAATTTAATTAGAGTTTAATTATGGATTAAAAACTGCCACAACTGTCCAATGTTAATTATTAGCTATGTTAGTATGAAACATTATAAATTGGAAATGTGGCCTATATTTGCAATCTCCCGTTCCGTTTTGGCTGCCTGTCAAGCTACACTCAGACCTTGTTATCTGCTGATTTGTCACCCACAGATCCATATACTTGCGAGGTTAGTCCCAGATCCCATCTCGAACTTTTCCCCATTGTCTCGACCAGTCCCACATCTGGTCTACCTCCGTAAACATTGCACAGTCCTTTTGTGGAATGTAGGAAAAGTAGTCATGTATGTTATCTATGGGACTTCTGACTTGGAAAAAAGAGCATTGACACCAAACTAAAATACTGATCACTACAAAATAGAAGATGCAGAATACAAAACAGAAATTTTCAGCCTTGGACATAAGGCACATTTTCTTTAGAGAAATCTAATGCCTCACTATTGAAAACCATCAAATAGCATAAAGGTACTATATGCAGGAGATTTGTTCAAAACTGCCACAGAAAGTTAAGTGTTGCCATTTTGAGTCTAGATTCTCTTGATATAATGTGTTAATTATATACCCAACCAACCTCCTTGGCAACAAAAATGTACAACATGGTTTTTCTTACCTTTTGGATATTAATTATTGTTGGAGTTTAATTTTTTTAAACCTTTTCTCTATTTTCCTTTCCCTTTCCTGCTTAATCTGTTTTTCCCCTTTGTGCATGACTTGATATTAAAATTATCAGCCCTGATTTACACTTTCTCCTTGGTCCTAAAGCTGTTAATGTTTTCATCTTTTAATATGATTGGTTAAGGAGAGACACAGTTCCCAGCTTGGTTAGTACCCAAATGACCTGGTATACCATCCTGTATTTTCAGCAAATTCTGATGCAAATCTATTTTTAAAGCAACCTAATAGTGAAGGGACAAGTCCAACTTTAAGACAGACATTGTTAGATGTCCGGCTACTGAAAAATTGTGGCCTTTTTTCATTGCTATTCTTTCTCCTTTCTTTTTCCCCCCCCAAGTCTTCCATACCTCCATACTAACATCACTCTCTTTCTATTTAGCTACACCACAAAGATTATTTGCTTGAATAATTTGCCTTGGCGCAAATCTACAGAAGAACACAACACCTTGTACAAAGGGAACTTTGATGTTTCCCATTGCAAGCCTTCCTTGTATTCTTTCCAAGTGAGACCATTCCCTTTGTTCCAATTGGTAATGAGCAACAATTTGTGTCAATGGTCACTGGAAATTGGCTGGAACTGTTCAAAGAATACTGTGGAAAACTCTCACAAACAACATTGAAACACTTTTGTTCGTTCTTCTTTTCTCTGTTACATATTTTGATATATCTCACTCTTAAAATTAAACACCAAAATTTGCATATCTGTGATCTGAATAGCAACAATACCTGTAGTAGGAAAACACATGAACATGTTTTTGTATATCAGGAAAAGTTTAACTTTTTCCCCTCACAAAAATATAGGTACTTGCATCATTATGACCAGAGCAATTTATAGATCCCGTCTTTTGTGAATCAATGACAGTCAGTAAATGACTGTTAATATAGTCTTGTACCTGCTCAAACCATAGTTGACGCCACTTCTGCCATTCCTCATCCTCCAAGTACAGAATACATGCATGCACAGAAACCCAACTACTTTTGAGTTAAATGTTACTCTGCAACGTAAGACTTAATCATGAATTTAAAAAAAAAAACTTGCTCATGTTCATGGTGTGCTCCCCTGTATGTTTTTTACAAAGCCAGACTCTGAGTTCCTGGGGAGATGTCATTGAATAATAATTGCTAGCCTGAAGTGACCATTTAGTTTTCTCACCATTCTAATTAGGGTTGACTTAGGCAAGCTCTCTTCATGAAATCATGCAAACATTATGCAATGAATCATTGATAAAACCCCTGAGGAGTGAGGTATTTCCAGGTTCACAGATAATACTTAATAAAAGAGATACTCACAGGAGTGGGTTCTGGGACCTTTGTTATTTGTTGTTTACATAAATGATCTGGATGTGAATGAACAAGGCATTATTAGTAAGTTTTTGGATGATACAAAATTAGGAGGTATCATTCACAGCACGGAAGGTTATCAAAAATTGCAGAGTGATCTTGATTAGATGAAGAAGTGGGTTGAGGATCGGCAAATGCAATTCAATATAGATAAGTATGAGGTGTTGCACTTTGGAAAATCAAACCAAGGTAGGACTTGTAAAGTAAGCGGTAAGGTCCTGACGAGTGTTGTGGAATGGAGGGATCTAGGAGTAGAAGTACATAGATCGTTGAAAGGAGCATCACAGGTAGACAGAGTGGTGAAGAAGGCATTTAGCATGTTGGCCTTTATCAGTCTAGGCATTGAGTATGGGAGTTAGGATGTTATGTTACAATTGTATAAGTCATTGGTGAGGCCACGCTTGGAGTATTGCGTGCAGTTTTGGTCACCCTGTTATAGGAAAGACATAGTCAAATTAGAAAGTGTGCGAAGAAGATTTACGAGGATGTTACCAGGACTAGTAGGCCTGAGTTATAGGGACAGATTGGCCAGGATAGGACTTTATTCCTTGGAATGTAGGAGAATGAGGGGTGACCTTACTGAAGTGTGTAAAATCATGAGGGGCATAGATAGGATGAATGCATGTAGTCTTTTTCCCCAGGGATGGGGAATTGAAAACTAGAGGGCATAGGTTTAAGGTGAGGGGGCAAAGATCTAAGAAGGACCTGAGAGGCAACTTCTTCATGCAGAGAGTGGTGCATATATGGAATGGGCTGCCAGGGAAAGTGGTTGAGGCAGGTACAATAGCAACATTTAAAAACATTTGGATAGGTACATGGATGAGGAAGGGTTGAGGGGGATATGGACCAAATACGGGTAATTGGAACTAGCTGAGTGGGCAGCATGGACCAGTTTGGGCTGAAGGGCCTGTGTCCAGGCTGTATTACTGTATGACTCTATGACTCTATGACTCTATGACTCTATGACTCTATGACTCTATTGAATCATTCATTCATCAGTTGGGGATGTTGCTGGCCATGCCACCCACTTATTGCCCATCCCTAATTGCCCAGAGGGCAGTTAAGAGTCAACCATATTGCTGTGGGTCTGGAGTCACACGTAGGTCAGACTAGGTAAAGATGGCAGCTTCCTTCCCGAAAAGGCATTAGTGAATCGGATGAGTTTTTCTGACAATCAACAATGGATTCATGGTCTGGATTCTAGATTTTTATTGAACGCAATTTCCATAATCTGCATAGTGGGATTTGAACCCAGGTTCACTAGAACATTTCCTGGATCTCTAGATTTACCGTCCATTGGTAATACCACAAGGCTATTGCCTCCCAGTTCCTACTGTGAAGGAGAGAGCTGAAAATTGCAAAATAACATAGATTGTTTAATTGAATTAGATACAAATTGGAAGCAATCCTGATGTGATCATTCAGATTGTTTACATCTTGTTAAATAAATATACTGTTTTTGAGAAATTAACTTACCCTATATAGAGGATAACACAATCTTTTCAATCTCAGTCTGAATTTGAGGAACAGCAAACCCTGTACATACATTAAAGACCGCAAATTCTGAATATATTTTTGAGAAACAAAATATCCTGCATTTTTAAGAGACAAAATCGTCGACATCTAAGCTCTTTAGTTGCTATATTATGTAACTAGAAGCCCTTCAAGATCAGTAAATTCGGTGAGATCAATACCGTCTTCAATAGGAAAGGAATCAAGTGAATCAATCAGCTTATTTATCACACAATATGTTGGAAATTATAATGAACACAGAGTCTAGCCTCTGCAGCAATGTAATTAAATCCGTTGTCAGTGTGCATTTCAGTCAGGCTGCTGTTAATAAACAGTACAGCATGCAAAACAGACGAATCTTTTAATGTAGTTATCTGTCATAATTCTTAATTTATTAAAACAAAACAAATGTAACACACCCATTATTGGGAGTACCAGGGCTGCAAATATCTTGTAGCATTTGTCACCTGTTGTCCTACTACTACACTGTGTTGATATTTCTACAGTATTGAACCCAAGGATAAAATCAATGCCTAGTGAAGGCTTTGAATATAACTGTCTGGTTTATTAGCTGTCTCAAGAAGGCATAATGGATTTTCGGTAGGATTTCCCCTGGGAGGGCACATGTTGCAGAGTCTGTTGTATTATTAAGTACTGAGCTCCATCATTATAAAGTTAGCTGACATTGTGAGGACTCCCTTGGTTATGGGGATGTAACAGTTCTGACACTGGATTCTGCCAGCACCCGTATCTCGAGGGGAAGTTCAGGTTAAAATTGCCTCCTATATTTCCCTTAAGCATTTCAAACAAAATTACTCGGGTTGTTTGAAATATCTGAATAGCTTTACGTTTTTAAAAGAAAGTATGAACAACATTAATTTTGGGCAAAGTAGCATCTTAATTCCCTAAGTCATCGCTACTGAATTGCTGAAGGCTGAAGCCAGTGTTGTAGGTGTATTGTTTTTACGTTCTTGGTGTAGTCAATTTTCACATACTTTACAGCAGAAAAACATGTTGGAGGCCTTGGAGTGTTAATCGGCACTGTGTTCTGATTTCTCAAAACCTCTAAAAATATTCATTGGGGATTTGCTGTGTAAGAAAATTGAGTTCATTTTCTTATTGTCAGTTCGTTTCTTTTTGAATATATTTTCGCCTGTGTGTATAACTTGACCTTTCTCCACCCACACAAAAAGCCAAAGTTTGGAAGATATCTGTGGGCTTTCTCTCTCAGTTTTCAAGTTTGCAGCTCTGAATTATTGTCTTACCTTTATACCTCGAGAAAGCTATCAGTCCCAGGGAGACTCTCTTCTGCTTCCTCCGTCTCTCTTTCCATGCAGCCAGATACAGTAAAAGCACACTAACCAACTTAAAAAGAGATAGTAAGAACTGCCGATGCTGAAGTCAGAGGTTACACAGTATGGAGCTGGAGGAGCACAATGGGCAAGGCAGCAACAGATGCGCAGGAAAGTTGATGTTTCGGGTTGGAACCCTTCTTCAGAAATGGGGGTTGGAGGGGCAGGTGGAAGGGTGCTCAGAAATAAATGGAGAGGAGGGGTGGGGCCGGGAAAGGTAGGTGGGATGGTGCCTCGCAGTCTCTTGAGATGTAGCTCAGTATATTGTTCTGAGATCTATTTCTCCTAGGGGCTTCCAAAGTAGTTTTCCACACAGTGTCAAACACCTGGGCTCATCTAGTACTGTCAGGTCCTGCCGTGCAACTTGACATACATTGACCACCTTCACCCCCAAAGCAGCTAAAACCTGTCATTGCTAAACTTTCTGAAGCCCAGCCATTCTTGACCTTTGTCCCCTTCTCCTGATTTGTCCCCTTACCTTGTTGCCGCCTTCTAATGATATCGGATCAAATCCCATACAGTTTTGACATGGCTGCAATCTTGCATGCCAGGCCACCTTTGCCAGTGCAGTCACTTCCTTCAGATACTCATTACTAATCGTAAGATGCGCCAGTACTTTTACCCAAAGCTTTCTACCCATCCCCAACTAATGTCATATTTCAAGAATTAGTCAAAGTTACACTCCGGCTCACTATGCTACCAAACTCAAATATTTTCCTCTCCAAAATGGTACCAAACACCAACAGTCATACCACTACTGGATATGAACAATATAAAGCTGTTTAAAAGAATGGTATAGGACCAATAGAAACATAATGTTCCCTGTATCTGACTGATCACAAATGAGCAGCAATAGATACAAAACAGGATTTTCAATTGTCCCTGTTGAGGAAAACCACTGTTCAACATCAAATGTCTCAGAATTTTCAGACATACTAAAAACAGCAATAATGACAGTCGACCATTTCTGATTTCACAGAGGGTATTAAAAAGGCTAGCTAGCCAAGAGAGATCCATTATTGCCCAGGTCTTTGCTTAATCTCAGCAAAGCTCTGTAATGTCTGTTCAGTACCATTTTAATACACCACAGTTCCCAGAGCATAGAGATCTTATTCTTTGCAGCTGCAGTATCTCATGATATTTTGCCAGTCGCCTAATTGGTGACTTGCTGGAGCTGTCAGAAGTATGTTAATTCAATCACCAATTGGGTGATTTTCCACAGGTTACATTTTAAATAAAGACCAACTAAACCCTCTGGACCAGTACACCAGGGTCAGTTCCCCTACTAACTGCTGGTCTTTCAACGATGCCTTCAAAAATAAAAAGTATTATTTATAAGCCATTAGCCAAACAATGTTTTTGCTCTAATGTAATAAGTTGGAATATCTTTCAGATGAGCACAGTGCTTCCTTTTCAATCTGTTCCTTGGAACAGAGGAGATTGATAGGGAACATGTTGAGATGTATAAAATTATGAGGAAGACAGAGAGGGTTAGACAGGAAGGAACATTTCCCCTTGGTAGGGGAATTAAAGACCAGGAACCATAGATTTGTGGTAAGGGGCAGGAGGTTCAGAGGAAATGAGAGGAAACATTTTTTCCCCACATACGGGGTAGTTGAAAGTCACTGCTTGTAAGGGTGGTAGAGGCAGAAACCCTCCTAACATTTTAAGAATTGAAATGTACGTTTGTGATGCCAAGGCATACAAGCCTATTTGCCAAGTATTGGAAAATGGGATTAACGTGGTTGTTTTTGGCTGGTGCTGACGCAGTGGCCTGAGGGGCCTTTTTCTGTGCTGTGGACAACTATGACCCAAATAAGAAGGACATCTATATAGAAGTGAAAATGTCAACTTTGTTGCAATAGAGGCTAAGTTCAACCCATTGATTACGAATGTGAGTTGCTAATGACAGACAGAAATCCAGTTGGAGTTCAGAAATACTGGTCGTGAACTCAGGAGGTCACAAAAGCAAAATACTGCAGATGCTAGAAATCCGAAATAAAAATAGAAAATACTAGAAATGTAATGGTGGGCAGTACCTGTGGATAGAAAAACAGAATTAATCAATGTTTAAGCTTTTACAACTTTTCTTTAGAACAACTCTGATGAAGAAGTCACGGACCTAAAACACCAGCAATTTCTTGCTTATCCACTGCTGCCTGACCAGAATATTTCTGGCATTTTTGACTTCTTTAGTACAGTGAAGTACTTCAGAAAGGGGGCAATTGGGTTAGGATGGGAGATTGCATGGTCTTTTTAGGGACGGTTGAATACGTTTTCAAAAGGGAACAGCGTAGTCTCTAATGAGAGGAAAACATTTATTAACGTGAGAACTGGGTCAGTAAGTTGGGTGGTCTGCAGTCTAGTGGAAATGGGGTCGAAGGATTAGGTAGTGGATCTCATTGATGAGATGAGAGAGAAAGAAGTGTAGACCAGAGTTGGACAGAGGTTCAGACCAAGGTAGACTGTGTTTATGGATAATGTTTTTCTTGACTCTCTCTTTTTTTCATGAAACCCGTACCAGCATAATGTCGTCGTTGTTGCTGACTTATGGCAATTATGTGTTTTCATCAATATAAATGGGATTTTGAAATTAACAGGTTGAATTGCTGATTTCTAGTACATACAAAATGTTTGAACATTCTGTCTATGAAATTAAGTGTGCCCAGGCCTTAATGTCCCCTGCACCAATTATTAGGGGAATATTTGAAATAGAAAATTTGAAATAGAGCTACACAATGGCACAGAAGAACTCCAACAGGGATGCATTCTGTTTCTGTGCCAAATCAGCATTGGGTATGATGTACACGTTTTCATGTATCAGTCCATTCAAGTGCAAGTGTTTTACTTTCTCTATGAATGCCTCAGATTTGATAATTGACCATTACTTATCTGCACCTTGCCAAAAGTACAAATACGACACACAGGCAATGAATTGTGAACTATGCTCAAATCTCAACCATGAGCAATTTTTGTCTGTGAAGAATAAGATCAATTCATCACAGATGCCCTTGGCATTCTGCAGATATCATCAATTTAGTTACATTGGTTTCTGAGTCTAATGTCTGTCAAAGAGTATATGATAATCAGCAAAAGTTTGTCCCTCCTGAAATTTAGTCCACAACCTATTATATTCAGTTGTTGAAACTGTAGCAGTTATCATTCTCTGTCTTTCGTCGAGACAATAAGTGGCTCCACGTTACAAGTGTGAAGGCTGTTTTCTTGAATTTTAAGATAATTCAGGACCATTATTTGATTTTGTGCTCTACTGTCTATTCTCTGTTACTCAGTATTATCTAGCTTCTTATCAGAAAAAAAAGTACATATGGTAAATTAACCCCCGTCAGCTTCAACTCTGTCTGGTCACTGCCTGCAAACCGTTAGCTTTGAGACACGTTGTGCAAACATGAGAAGCTTATTATGAATGCCCATGGATAATCAGCTTGAGCAATCCAAAATGGTGATTGATTATATATTAGGAATTATGAAGCTGTAATAAATTGTTGCAAGATGCACTCCATTTTTGAATACCTCTCACTGTCCATATTCAGAAGGAACTGGCTTGCTGGGAACTCCATAGACTAATTCAGTGTCTTCACTTGGTGAAGACACTAAACGTAGTGTTGAATGCTTCCAAGCGGTCCAATTCCCAGGTAGCTTAAACCCCACCTTGTCAGTTTGCAACATGTGTATAATTGGTAACAAATCTGCATCGAACTCCCTAATTGCCTAAAAAGGGCTGTGTCTACACCTCGGGCTGTGTAAGAGCTGACAGACCATTGGCATTTCTAGGACCAATTCTTTTATAATCAATCTGTGGGTCTCGTTTCTAGGCTTTATCTGGCCCATGCCCCATGTGCTTGGGTTTTGAGAACTGATTTGCTGTGTGTTCTAATGAAAAGCTCCACACTCACCTCGCAGCTATTCAAAGTTCAAATGCCAGAATTGGAGGATTCAAATTTCTGAGAAGATGCTTCCCAGGTGGCAAATGAAGCAAGTGTCAAACAAATAGGACAAGAATGATCAAAATATCTGAGCTGGAGACTCTGCAATCAATGTAATTATATACAGTCACTTATCCAGAAACCAGTGTTTGTCTACAGTATCAGTGTCTCAAATTTACTGTCATTTTAATAACTTCAAAATGTTCATACCATTAATATAGTTATATTAAATTTGATATATTTTCATATTATGATTGGATTCGATTTTCCTTGCATAAAATAATCCTGCTGGGCATCATACATATGAAACATAATTCATTTTACCAAGGTGTGGAAGTGACCACAACAGACAGACATAGCCATGTTTTCCTTGATGTTGATTTCTTTTTGAAAGCTTCTTGTGCAGTAATTTCAACCAATCCTCTCATCTGCCAGGATGAATGGCTATTTTGGCTGTGACCATTACTGAACAACCATAATTCAAGATGTGCTATAGAAACAGCCTGAGTCCTACATGTAATTAATCTGTTTGACCCCGAGTTTCGGTGTACTGCCTTTGTTGCATAGCCGACAGCTGCTTTCTCAGCAGATGTGGATTTCCTTATTTTCTGCCTCGACAAACCGGAGATGTGACTTTTAGTTTTGCTGGAAAGACACTTGCCTTCAGTCATCAGTATGCCATCAAGGTGATGGTGGAGTAGAGCTCCTGAGTCGGGGCTCATCTGCTCCAACTGCTTTTCTTTTCTTCCTATTTCACTTCTTTTCTTCCTATTTCTCTTTTTTGTTTTTGTTTATTTTCTTCTCTTTTCCTTGTCCTGAGCTCAGATGGCATCAGTGGTGGCAAGAGATCCCAGCATGGATCTTGTGGTGGTGGTGAGTGAGCCCTTTTTACCAGGGTGAGCACAGAACCTGGTATCAGAATTGGCAGAGGCAACATCGACGAGGTGGGCCCAAGGGCAAAAGATAACACCTGAAGATTGGCGACCTTGTTGGCTGGGTCTGGTGCTGGTAGCCGTGAAGCATGGTGGAAGATTATCACAGCAATATTGAGGTGGTGTGAGATGCAACTCCGACATTGGTGTGACTGACACAGGCAGTGGCACGATGGTGGCAGAGGAGAATTGGCCTTGCAGCGAAAGGTGGTGCCCAAAGATTGGAGGCTTCAATGTTGGGTTGAATCCGATGTTGACAGTGGCAAAGCAGTGGAGGGGGAATAGCAGCACAGGTGTCATTGATGAGCTGGTTCAGGACTGATGGACTCTCTTTAAGCTATATCTTTCAAATTTCTTTCTTATTCTGAAACTATTCAAAATAGCACTTGATCATGGTGATGGTGGAAAAGCATTTTACTGATTTTTCTCATTATAAAATACATGTGACAATAAAATCATTCATATTCACTTGGAATTTGCTAGTTGTAAATAAAATGCAAAGGTCAAAGTAAACCATTGAGCTTGGCCAAACTTCATGTACCGCCATTCTCGATCACTTACTTTCAATGGAGGCAAAAAGAAGAAGTCAATTTAACAGTTTTCCATGACAGATCACCAAACATAATTACTGACTAATTTCCATCCTATGATGCAATAATACACCTCAAGCCAAGTAATGTTTAATCCTAGACCATAAATATTTATATTTTATTATTTAACATAATCAGCTGAAGCATTATATATATGCTGAGTTTTGGTGTAGTTTTGTTTTGCTCCTGTACTGGTTCCCTTTCAGATACAGGGGCTAGAGATTGGATCATGCCAGAACAAGGTGCTAATGAGACTGCAGAAAATTGGTCTGCCAACTTTATTTTGTTAGTTAATGGCAAGCTGTAGGCACCAGTAAGGGGCTGGCCAAGGTTCTGAACAGAGCTGAGAGATAGTCCCCACCCAAAGTCAGACTCCACGATAAGGTAAGTTGGGAAGACAATAAGTGCCTGAAGGAACTGACAGCAGTGTGAACACTGTCTTCCATGATGATGGCACATCAACGCAAAAGGTGTTTTTATTATTTTGTGGATCTGGGTGTGGAACTAGCATTTGATGCCCATTCCGAATTGCTCTTGAACTGAGTGTATTGCTGGGCCATTTCACAGCTGAGAGTTGACCACATTCTGTATGTCTGGTGTTGTGTAGGCCAGAGTAAAAATGGCAGCTTCCTTTCCTTAAAGGACAGAGGTTTTTACAATAATAGTTTCATGGTCACCACTACTGAGACTAGTTCTCAATTCCAGAATTATTGATATAAATTGCACCAGCAGTCATGGTAAGATTTGAACCCATATTCTGTGAGCAGTAGTCTGGACCTCCAGATTACTAGTCCAGTGAAATTACCACTATACCACCATTTCTTTTCCTAGTGAAAGTGTCTTAACAGACATTTCAAGTACACACATTGGTTACCTATCTAAAAACCTACTTTAGAGAGCACTACCTGTCATATTACACCCTTGGATGTTCACTTTGTGCTCATAACATGGGTGCAAGTGTGAACCAATTTCCTGTGAAATTCTCCAAAGTGTAAGAGATCTTCTGTCGATTTAAAAACTGAGTCAAGCGGATATTTCAGAATACCAAATAACCATCTCGTATTGATAAACTAGAAGTTGGAGCGGAACTAGGCTGCAGGCCATAAGTATGAGAAGGATCAATATCAGGCGGTCAACCTTTTCCCTTGCATCTCGTAAAGGAAGATAGAGAGGACTGAAATGGAAATTCACGTAATTCAAGAAGAAATAAATTGCAAAGTGATGTCAGGCCTAAATCCCATTCCATTGCTCTAGGGCACACGCGCCTCACTGTGAAAACAAATTAATTCAGTTTACCTCCTTTGCTCTGTTTAATTTTTAAAAGAAACATTGCCCACCTACATGAATGATTTCTGTTGTTTTCACTGCTCACTCCATTCATCCTGCCTTACATCCTTGTGCTTTAAAAAGGTAAACTCTTGCAGTAGCTTTTGTTTGAAAAATATCTCCTGGTTTTCTCCTCATGACAATGACTTCATAATAAGTAGCATTCCTCCTGTCCATTTATGAAACATGGGAGTGTTGCTGAATATAGACAAGTGAGTGCAGGTGAGAGATAAAAGGTACTGCAGATGCTGGAGAATCCGAGATAACAAGGTGTGGGGCTGGGTGAACACAGGCCAAGCAGCATCATAGGAGCAGGAAAGCTTGACGTTTCGGGCCTAGAGCCTTCATCAGAAAATGTATAGTTCCTTCAAACTGGAGTCACAGGTAGATAGGGTAGTGAAGAAGGTGTTTGGTATGCTCACATTCATTGGTCAGTGCATTGAGTTGGGTTATCATATTGCAGCTATATAGGACATTGGTGAGGCCACTTTTGGAATACTGCATTCAGTTCTGGTCTCCATACTGTAGGAAAGATGTTATTAAACTTGAAAGGGTTCAGAAAAGATTTACAAGGTTGTTGCTGGGATTGGAAGGTTTGAGTTATTGGGAGAGGTTGAATAGGTTGGGGGTTTTTTTCCCCTGATGTCAGAGACTGAGGGGTGCCCTAATAGATGTTTATAAATTCATGAAGGACATGGATGGTGAATAGCCAAGGTCTTTTTTTGTAGGGTAGGGAAGTCCAAAGCTAGAGGGCATAGGTTTAAGTTGAGCGGGAAAAGATTTAAAAGGGGCAATTTTTCACACAGGATGGTGTGTGTATGGAATGAGCTGCCAGAGGAGGTGGTTGAAACTTTTAAATATTGTTGTTGTACAGGCATTGGGATATGGGCCAAATGCTGGCAAATGAGACTAGATCAGTTTAGGATATTAGCCGGCGCAGACAAGTTGGATTTATGGATCTGTATCCGTGTTGTATAACTCTCTGGCTCTATTATTTGGGATCCATAACAATATAGGAAAAATATGTTTCTGTAACCTCTTTGCAATGATCTTGACTGATTTCCTAAGATGTATGCATTTATGATTTTTCCATAATTAATAAGGACGGAAAATAATCTCATACCACTTGACTATCTCTTGCCCACCTCTTTTCACCCCCTCCCCCCTTCCAAACCTTGACCATAGCTTGAATTTTGACCACAAACTTGGGACAATTGAAGTTTCAAAGGCCAACATTCAGCGACTTTTAGGGGGAGGTGTATTTCCCTCCCAAAAGACACAGCTGATTTTCCTTTCTCCCACTCCAGAGGTAATTGTTTCTTTGCATCTCTCTTAGAGCCATAGGGTCATACAACACAGAAACAGACCCTTTGGTCCAACCAGTCCATGCCAAAAGTAATCTCAGATTAAACTAGTCCCACCGGCCTGCTCCTGGCCCATATCCCTCCAAACGTTTCCTATTCATGTATCTATCCAAATGTCTTTTAAACATTGTACTTTTACCCACATCCACAATTTCCTCAGGAAATTCATTCCGCATGTGAACCACCCTCTGTTTAAAAGAAAAATTACCTCCTGTCTCTTTTTTTAAATCTCTCTCCTCTCACCTTAATGTGCCCCCTAGTCTTGAAATGCCCCATCCTAAGGAAAGCCAACTACCATCAACATCAACTTCTATCAGGTCGCCTCTCAACCTCCTACGCTCCAGTGAAAAAAGTCCCAGCCTATCCAGCCTTTCTTTATTACTCAAACCTTCCATTCATGGCAATATCCTGGTAAATCTCTTCTTGGTAATATTTACTCTTGGCCATTTTGACTCTGGCCTACATGACACCAGACATACAACATGTAGTCAACTCTCAGCTGTGGAATGGCCCAGCAATGGCTCAGCTCAGTGGGCATCCTGCTTGATAATATCCTTCCTATAATTGGGTCACCAGAACTGGACACAGTATTCCAGAAGAGGCCTTACCAATGTTCTGTACAACCCAACTCCTAAGGACTGAGCAATGAAGGCAAGCGTGCTAAATGCCTTTCTAACCATCCTGTCTTTTTGTGATGCAAACTTCAAAGAATTATGTACTGGTACCCCTAGGTGTCTCTGTTCTACAACACTACCCAAGGCCCTACTATTAATTGTATCAGCCCTACCCTTGATGGTTGTACCAAAATGCAATACTTCGCATTTATCCAGATTGAACTCCATCTGCCATTTTTCAGCCCATTAACCCATTTCATCAAGATTCCCTTGTAATCTTAGACTTCTTCACTGTCTACTATGCCACCAATTTTGGTGTTGCCTGCAGACTTACTTGCCATGCCTTTTATATTTTCATCCAAATCATTTATATAAATGACAAACAAAAGAGGACCGAGGACCAAGAACCAATTCCTGTGGAACACCACTGATGACATGCCTCCAGTCGGAAAAACAAACCTCCACCATTACTCACGGTTTCCTGCTGTTAAGCCAATTATGTATCCATTTGGATGACGAATTTTAGTTACATGGAAAGATTTGGGAAGCCAGAATTGTTCTCAAAACGGAGAGAGTTAAGGTGAGATTTCATAGCAATTTTCAAATTATGAAGAGTTTTGATGGAGTAAATGAAGGAAAAAATGTTGCTATGGATTGTGGGTTTAGTCAGCAGAGGACTCAATATTTAGTTTGGGGGTCGGATCAACTCATTTGGCTGGATGGTTGGTTTGTGAAATTGTGTGATGCCAACAGCGTGAGCTCAATTCCCGTCACTGGCTGTGGTTACCATGAAGGATTCTCTTTCTCAACCTCTCCTTCTCACCTGAAGAATGGTGACCCTCAGGTTAAATCACCACCAGATTTCTCTCTCTGTCTCTCTAATGAGCAAGCAGCCTCTACGGTCTGGTAAGACAACGGCAAGACAACCACAATAATAATAAGCTTATTGGTCAGACAGCCTAAGCTGGGATGCATGCTTATACTTTACACAGCTTGGTGTGATCTGAGTGGTTCAGTTAATTGGGTTGACTTGACTGTGATGCAGATTGACATCAAAGAGGTACAGGTTCATTCCCTGTACTGACTGAGAGTGTTCATTGAGGCCTGCCTCAATATCTTGCCCCACGCTTGCTGAGTAGCGTCCCTTGACCTATGTATAAACAAATGTGCCTCTCTAATGGGAGGAGATACCTACGTAGACAGAGGCTAATTTATCTTACTTTATTTTGATCTGGAAAGCACTGTTTATGGACAGTATAAGCAGATTCAACAGTAGTTTTCAGTAGGAAGTTACTGAAGAGTAGAAAACTTTCAGCTGGTGTAGAAAGAGCAAAGGAGTGAGGCTAATTAGAGAACTCTTGTCAAAGAATTTGTACAGGCACAGTTTCTTCTGTGCTGAAAGACTCAATGAGAACACGAGCTTGATCTTAAGCAGTTGATTCAAATATGGAATTTTAAGTTCAGATCAGTCAACAAACCTTTGATTTTTGTGTAAGGTTTAACCTTCAAATGCTGATCAAGGCTGTTTTTTTGGACTCCGTGTAATAAACCCAGTAAATCTTCACTGAGCAGCAGATTCTTAAATTAATGTTTATTCAGTTTTTAAGAATCCAAATATTGTGCCAAAATATTTGGCTTTTGCTTTGACTGACTTGTTGAATAAATGACGAGATGGAGAGCAAGGCATTAATTTCCCAAGATTTTCATCTACATTCTGACTCGAGCACATTTTTACACTTGGCTGCTTTGGCAAATAATGATAGGATGAAACTCTGTTAAAAATTCTAAACTGTAATGTAGATTGAACAATGGGATTGGTTAAAATGTGGCATTAATCAAAGCGGGCTCTAAAAAGAAAAAGTTACCTTGGCAACAAGAAAGCAGCAACAACTCCGATATCGGCCGTTCATAAAATATTCTGCTAAATTCAAAGCTCAAAGATTTGGGATTGTGTTTAAAGTTGTGGTGTGTCTGTAACTAAATATTGAGAAAGTGAGAAAAGGCACCGTTTTTATATATTCACTTAACTGATGGTACAGGAGATACCAGACATTTTGATGCTTTGCCAAGTGAGCTATGTGACGCCAATAGTTATTGCTGCAGAGCAATTATATTACAGTTGATTTATGTGTAACGCTGCAGTTTTACACTTTTACAGGCTTCTGAGTTTTCACGCCAGTTATGCTCATTCCTTAAAGCAAAGTATGCCTGAGTCATTTAATGATGCCAAGATTCTGTTTAAGCTTTTAAAGGAGTTGAATCATTAGCAATCCTTCAGAAAAGATTAAACCAGCCCTTGTTAGTTCCACCTCAGTTTTATTATTGGATATTTTTGATCTTGCTCTAATTAACTCCAAAAACACAACAAGAATTTTCAGGAACGCTATACCTAGCAGCCTAGATAAAAAGCTTGCATTTATATAGTGACTTTAACGACCATAGGATTTCCCAAAGCATTTTGTTAAATTATGTGCTTTTGACAGTTAGTCAATGTTATAGTATAGGAAAAATGCCATCCAATTTGCACACAGCAAGCTCCCACAAACAACAATGCATAATAATCTGGTTTTTTTTAATGTTAATTATCAGGTAATTTATTGGCTAAAAGGTCATGGATAACTTCTGCCCATTTTTCAAAATCACACATTGAAATCTTTTGCATCCACTTTCCTTGGTTAGACATCTAATTTGAAACACACAATTCTAACAGTATGAGAGATAAAAAGTACTGCAGATGCTGGAGAATCCGAGATAACAAGCATGGGGCTGGATGAACACAGCAGGTCGAGCAGGAAAACTTGACGTTTCGGGCCTAGACCCTTCATCAGAAATGGGGGAGGGGAAGAGGGTTCTGAAATAAATAGGGAGAGAGGGGG
>JAHRHZ010000067.1:7426630-7484032 GCA_024137785.1 Ginglymostoma cirratum | reverse complement strand
TATCCAGCCTCTCTTCATAGCTAAACTGCTCCATCCCAGGCAACATCCTGGTAAATCTGTTCTGCACCCTCTCCACTGCAATCACATCCTTCCTATAGTGCATGGACCAGAATTGCACACAGTATTCCAGGTGTGGCTTAACCAAAGTCCTGTACAGCTCCAACAGGACCTCCTTGTCCTTAGAATCTATGCCTTGCCGGTTAAAGGCAAGTGCCCTATATGCCTTCTTAACTACCTTAGTAATGTCCTGCCACTTTCAGGGACCAGTGTACAAGTGCCCTAAGTTCTCTTTGTTCCTCTGAGCTTCCTAGTGCCCTGCAATCTGCCACTCAAATCC
This sequence comes from Ginglymostoma cirratum, assembly GCA_024137785.1. Taxonomy (NCBI): domain Eukaryota; kingdom Metazoa; phylum Chordata; class Chondrichthyes; order Orectolobiformes; family Ginglymostomatidae; genus Ginglymostoma; species Ginglymostoma cirratum. The sequence continues at coordinate 7,483,695 of JAHRHZ010000067.1, read as the reverse complement.
ACAGCAATATAGTTACCTCATAACTGTCTTCTGAAATGACCTGGCTAGTCTCTTATTTCTTAGGCAGCTAGGGATGGACAATAAATGCTGGCCCAGCCATTTCTCATGAATTAATTTAAAGAGAAACATTTCTAATTTCCATGGCACACCAGGTTTGTCTGTTTCAAAGCAAACAAAGAAACAGATAAAGGAAGTTTCCTGCTTCAGCTAGGACTCTTCACCAGAGAAATATAAAACTAAAACATTGCCCTACCCTTCTCTTTGGGATCAAACTATTCTATGCTTCCACAATATTTTGCTTTCCTATTTTATGTTTCAGCTTATGACTTTCATTTTTTTCACCTTAGAATACAATGCTGGTTAAGCTTTTTCACAGAATCAGACACAACGTTACGCATGTGTGAATCAGAAGATGAAACAACATAAGTTTCAATAAGATTCTGGTGAAGGGTCTAGGCCCGAAACGTCAAGTTTTCCTGCTCCTATGATGCTGCTTGACCTGCTGTGTTCATCCAGCCCCACGCTTGTTATCTCGGATTCTCCAGCATCTGCAGTACCTTTTATCTCTGATACAATTTTTTTCACTCAACCTAGATTTGGATTCTTTTTGATCTGACCAGAGTGGCACAGTGGCTCAGTGGTTAGCATTGCTGCTTCACGGTGCCAGGGACTGATTTCACCCTTTGGTGACTGTGCAAACTCCACATCGACATTCTTCCCTTGCCTGCATGGGTTTCCTCCCACAGTCCAAAGATGTGCAGGTTAGGTTGATTGGCCATTTTAAATTGCTCATTGTGTCCAGGGATGTGCAGGCTATGTGGATTAACCATGGGAAATGCAGGGTTACAGAGATCGGGCAGGGGGTGTGTCTGTGTGGTCTCCATGGACCCAATGGCCTGTTTCCATACTTGTAGGGATTCTGTGATTCTGTGACCAACTCACTTTTCAAGAACTTGAAATGGGTAAAACTATTTCTTGCTACACTATACTAAACTGTGCCATAATAGAGAAAATTGCATCATCACATCACAAAACTATCATTGCATGATGCAGCATAGACAACACAATACTGGATTGGCAGTATGTTGTTCCACTATCAGGTAATTACATAGAGACTGAGAAAAATGAAACAAAGCATTCTTGCCCCTCAGACAGAACATTGTGGGTTCAAGTCTGCGCCCAGAACTTAGACACAAAAATCCAGCATGACACTGGTGCTGCACTGAGGGAATGCCATGATATACAAGGTACCATCTTTTGGATGAGATCTTAAATTGAGGTCCCACATGGCCCCTCAAGTAAATGCAAGAGATCCCATTGCATTGATTTAAAGTAGTACAGAGAAGTTATCCTTGGTGTCTCAATCAACATTATGTAAACAGATTATCAAAGAAAGCTTGGCTTCTGCAAATTAATGTTTTCTACGTTATAACACCATGCCACATTGGCTGTAAAGTTGTTGTGTCATCACAGTCTTACCAGACTTGAATTGGTTTCAACTAACGATTGTAGTTCTATTAGTTTCAAAATGGTAATGGCAAAGGATAAGCCTTCCATAAAAGTTGAAATTTTTAATTGGAGTAAGGCAAAATTTAATGGGATGAGACAGGAACTTTCAAAAGTTGTTTGGAGTAGACTGTTTGCGGACAAAAGGGTGCCTCACAAATGGGAGGCTTTTAAGAGTGTGATGACGAGAGTTCAGAGGCATTATGTTCCTGTTAGAGTGAAGGGTAAGGCTGGTAAATTTAAGGAATATTGGATGAATAAAGATATTGAGGTTCTAATCAAGAATAAAAGAGAATCTTATTTTAGATATAAACAACTTGGTTCAATTGAATCTCTTAATCAATATGAAGAGTGCTAGTGCATTCTTAAGAAAGAAATCAGCAAGGCAAAGAGAGAATATGAGAGAGCATTGACAGATAAGGTTAAGTACAATCCAAAGAGATTCTACAAATACAGTAAGAGCCAGAGGGTAACTAGACAGAAGGTAGGGCCTTTTAAAGGTAAAGGAAGTCATCTTTGTGTAGAACAGGAGATGGGAGAGATACTAAATGAATGTTTTGTGTCAGTTTTCACTGTGGAAAAAGAAATAGAGGCCAGAGAACGCAGAGAGATATATTTTGGTATATTTTGATGTTTTAAAAACAGTTCACATGACAGAGCAGGAAGCTCTTAGAGAATATAAAGGTAGATAAATCACCAGGATCTGATCTAATGTATCCCAGAATGCTGTGGGAACTAAGGGAGGAAATTTCGAGACCCTGTGCAGAGATGTTTGCATCATCTATTACTATGAGTGAGGTGCCCAATGACTGGAGGGTGGCTAATGTTGTGCCTTTATTTAAGAGAGTTTGTAAGGAGAAACCAGGGAGCTATAGATGTGTGAATTTGACTTCGGTTGTTGAGGTGATTTTAAAAGATAAGAGGCAAAAATCAATTAGGGATAGTCAGCATGGTTTTGTGAGGAAAATCGTGCCTCACAAGCTTTGAGGTTTTTTTTAAGGATGTTACCAAAAAGACTGAGGGCAGAGCTGTACCCATCATTTATTTGGACTTTAATAAAGCCTTCAACAAGGTTTCGCATGGTAGACTAATTAGTAAAGTTAGATCACATGGGATTCACAGAGAGCTTGCCAAATGGATACATAATTGGCTTAACAGCTCGAGACAGAATAATAGTGGAGGGTTGCTTTTCAGGCTGAAGACCTGTCACCAGCAGTGTTTCACAGGAATCGGTTCTGGGTCCTCTTGTTTGTCATCTATATTCTCATCCAAGTCACTTATGTTAAAGGCATGATTAGTAAGTTTGTGGACGACATCAAAATTGGTGGCATAGTAGGCAGTGAAGAAGGTTTTCTAAGATTACAAAGGGATCTTGATCATATGGGTCAATAGGCTGAAAAATGGCAGTTGGAGTTCAATCTGGATAAATGCAAGATATTGCATTTTTGTACAACAAACAAAGCTAGGGTTTATACAATTAATGGTAGAGTCTTGGGTAATGTTACAGAACAGAGATTCCGGGCTTCAGGTACAGTTTGCATCGCATATAGACAGGGTCGTTAAAAAGATGTTTAGCATGCTAGCTTTCATTGCTCAGTACTTTGAGTAAAGGAGTTGGGACATCATGTTGAGGTTGTACAGGACATTGGTGAGGCCTCTTCTGAGCGGGAGAGGGTTCAGAAAGATTTCCCAGGATGTTGCCATGTGTGAAAGGTTTGAATTATAAAGACAGACAGGATACGCTGGAACATTTTTTTCACTGGAGCATAGGAGGTTGAGAGGAGACCTTATAGAAGTTTATAAAATAGTGCGATGTATACATAGAGTAGTTGTCTTTTCCCTTGGATGGGGGATTTCAAGACTAGAGGGCATATTTTTAAGATGAGAGGGGAGAGATTTTAAAAAAGACATGAGGGACAATTTTATTTACACATAGGGTGGTTCACATGTGAAATGAACTTCCTGAGGAAGTGGTGGATGTGGATAGAAGTACAATGTTTACAACTTATTTAGATAAGTACATGAATAGGAAATGTTTGGAGGGATATGGGCCAAGAGTGGGCGGGTGGGACGGGTTTGGTTTGGGATTATGTTTGACGTGGACTAGTTGGACCAAAGGGTCTATTCCAGTGCTGTTCGACTCTATGTCTATGACTATATTCACTGCAGTTTAGAAGAATGAGATGGGACCTCATACAAACCTATAAAATTCTAATAGGACCATCAAGGGTAAATGCAGGATAACCAGGAGCCCAAAACCAGGGATCACAGTTTAAGGATATGGGGTAGGCCATTTGGGATTGAGATGTGGAGAAATTTCTTTAGTCAGAGTGATGAGCCTATGGCTGCTTGTCTGATTGTGACAAGACTTCTCTATTTTTAAACTCCAGCCCGTAGCAAGAAAGGCCAAAATCCCATTTACCTAATCCTTAATTACTCAATGTGCCTGAATGCTAACCTTTCTTGTTTCATCCACAAGAACACCCAGATCCTCCTGCACATTTTTGGGAATTTTCATTTAAATAATAGTCTGCCTTTTTGTTCTTCCTATCAATGTGTTTGGTGTAGGGTTCTAGGCCATTAGGTCCTGGCAACTTGTCTGTCTTCTGTGCCAGTAGTTTGTCAAATACTTTGTCTCTCATGTTTGAGATTATTACAAGACCTTTCCTTCCATTAGCACTTTGCTTATCTGATATCTTTCCGATGCTTGCAGTCCCCTCCACCATGAAAATGGAAGCAAAATGTTGATTTACATTATCTGCCATTTCACTGTTCCCCATTATCAATGTCTCTGTTGCATCTTCCAAGGTTCCTATGCTCATTTTAACTACTATCTTCCTTTTTATACACCTAAGCAAGCTCTTGCTGTTGTTTTTATATTTCTTGCCAAGTTACCTATGTAATCAATTTCCCTCCCTTTTTATTAACTAGGAGATCTCCTCTTCTTCCTATTTCATTACGAAGGACTAAATCTAAAACAACCTGTTCCCAGGTAGTTTGTGCAACATATGGCTTGAAGAAGCCATTATTCTTGCCCCCCTGATTTATCCAATCAATATGCAAATGAAAATCACCCATGACAGCTGTCGTGCCCTTCTTACATGCCTCCATTATTTCCTGATTTGTACTTGGTCCTGGTGAGGCAACTGTGGAGGCCCTTAGAAATCTGTGACTTCTTTCCCTTGCCATTCCTCCTTTTGACCCAAAATGATTCCACATCAGGATCTATTGCACCAATATCACTACTCACCACAGCACTGATAACTTCCTTTCTTAACAATGTTACCCACCTCCTTTACCTGTTTTTCTAGAACATTGAATGCTCTTGAATATCGAGCTCCCAATCCTGGTCACCCTACAGCCATATTTCTGTAATGGCTTTCATGTCAAAAGTCTTATTTCAGTTCCTCATTTATTCCTATTTGTAGCATCAACTCTTATTGCAAATGCTGCTAAAGAACCTTCAGTTTTGACTTTATCATTATTGTTTATCCTGGCTGTAATATTCTGTTGCACCCATGTACTTGTATTTTCTACTCCTTCCTGTCACACTTCGATTATTGTTTGCCTTTTCACTACATCTGCTCTCGACTGCTTTTGATTTTTTTTTAGTCTTTCCTTCAATTGAACCCCAATGCCACCTCCGCTTCCCCCCCACCCGCCTGCCCCACTAATAGCTATCTACATCCCTGGTTATGTGATTCACCAGGATACTGGGCCCAGCCTGATTCAAAAGAAGCCTATCCAAAGGATATCAGAGATTTTCTGATGAAGGGTTTAGGCCCGAAACGTCAAGTTTTCCTGCTCCTATGATGCTGCTTGACCTGCTGTGCTCATCCAGCCCCATGCTTGTTATCCCAAAGGATAGCTCTCCAATTTTCTAGTGCCCATTGAATCAGAACCCGTTTCTCCCACCTCAATCTTTGCCACGCATTTAGCTCTCTAGTCTTATTTACTCTATGCCAATTTTCACGTGCCTCAGGTAGAAATTCTGAGATTATTCCTTTGTGCTTTTCAATTTGGCCCCAAGCTGTTCATAATTTTTTGGGTTCATTCATGGGATGAGGCCATCGCTGGCTAAGCCAGCATTTATTGCTCTTCACTAAATCAAAAGTGAATTCCTGACTGTCATCTGCAGCTGTCATAGTATGTCATGATTTAAACCACTTGGCCAATCAACATTCAGAAGAAATACCCACAAATCACCTATTTATTTTCCTGTGGTGTCATACTTCACCTCTGACAAGTAGAGAGAGGTTAAAGGATTTATCTGCCACTGGTTTGTTTCACCCACCACCTTCTCTCATAAGTCTGCTCTCCCAGTCTGCTCCACAGTGATGCTGACCAATTGCACACTCTCCCTGTCTTGTTGTTAAGAAGAGATCATACTGAGGAGGTTTATGGGCATCCAATTTTTTCATCTTCAATAGACTGCTTCTGCTCAAGGCAATGTATAGTTGGTCTCCTTTGCTCATGTTATTTTCTCTTGCAACTTCATGACTGAGAAAATCATGTTGTTGGATGATCTTCCAGTTCTGAAACAACACTGGGATTCAGGGAGTTGCGCTCAACCACTATCTGCAATCTGATGAGAACGTAGCAAACAAGTGCTTTTCCCACAATGCTCAACAAGTGATACTTCAATTGTAGTTACAATGTCTGTGGTCACCCTTGTTCTTGTACAGGGTTGCAAATGTTAGATCAAACAAATTCTGAGGCACTGCCACTTCCCTCCAGCATTGTCAGAAAAGTTCATGCAGATGCTGCAGGTTTGCCAGTTCTCTCTGCTTGTTGTGGCCAGGCAGTATAACACCATAGAGACCATGTTGTCAGGAAACACTAAGATACGCAAGACATCCGAATAAGAAAGCCCTTTTTTGGTGGACAGAAAAGGTTCAATGGTATTTTGTTAAAGAAAAGGATGTGTGCCTCTGGTATCCTGGTCAATCTTCATCCTTCAACTGGCATCTCAATCGTCTGATTATTGCCTGTGGGATCTGCTATGTACACCTTGACTGCTGCCTTTGCCTGCCTAATAAATTAACACAGAAGTAATCCATTAAAAAACTAATTCTCTTTGTCTTATCTCTTGCACCCTTCCAACTTAATGCCCTGAATTTTGGCCGTGAGATGCCAGCTGTATTCCTGTATAAGTCACTAGAACTAAGAAACAAAATTTTTAAAATTGAAGATGGATATGAAGATTTTTTTCTCACCAAGGTACATGAATAGCAAAGGTTTAGGCAGGTATGCACCAAATACAGGAAAATGGGACTAATTTACTTTGGAAATCTTGGTTGGCATGGACGAGTTGACCAAAGGGTCTGTTTCTGTGCTGTATGACTATGACTCTTTCCCCCTAGACTGATGGAGGCAGATACATTGAATACTTTTTAAGGCAGAGGTAGATAATCTTTTGACTCACTTGTTAGTCAAGAATCTACCGGGGGGAGGGGTAGAAACAACTTGTAAAGTTGAGGCCACAATCCGATCAGCCATAATCTTGATGAATAGCAGAGTAGGCTTGAAGGGCCAAATGGTCTACTCCTAATTTACGTGCTCATATAAACATGCTGTCTGGTGGTATAATTGCACTGTCCTTCCTGTGGTATTACAAGGACTCGATCTCTACACTAGATAACATTTTCATTGGCGGTGGGTCTATCATTACAAATCTTCCGCCTTTTAGTTATGTTTGAATAGGTTCTCTAAACAAAAAGAATGAGTAACAAAATAATTTGTTTTTTGAACCCAGCTTAATGAAGGACATGTAAACTGATTTGGTATTTTATGTGATGAATTAAAGTAGTGTTCTGACTAACTCCATAAAGAAGATTAATACAAGAATGAATCAACAAGCAAGGCTGAACACAGCAAAACAACTGCAAAATGATGTATGCATACAGCTCCTGAAGAAACTAATGAAAACCATGTATCAATAGACAGCATCCAAAGCCGAAGAGTAATGATATCAATGATAGAAAACAGCCTAGTGGCACAGCAATAAAAATTGCCTCGATGTCTGCAATGAGGCAGTGCAAATGAAACTGTTAATCAGCATAGGACAAGAAAGATAGGAGAGAACAAACTGAGTGCTTGCTCTGCAGTTGGCAACTAAGGAGGTAAATGTCACTGAAACTTGGCAGTAACAGGAGATTGTGAATAATGACAAGTAGTCCCTTTTGATCAACAGTCACCATAAAATGAAGCAGAAGAAAATGTATCTATATGTACACAGAGTTGAATTTGTTACTTAATTCACCTTAACTACAGAAAAGGGGAGGAGCATGTTGGAACATAATTACAGAGGACGGGGGAGAAGGGCAGGAGTTGACTCAATAGCTCCTCAATCCTACCCTGCTGCTTAAAAAGGTCAGGTGTTGGAAAGTAGAATTAGAATGGATGGCTAGTTTATTGGGTTCTTGTGGCATGATGGTAGTATCTAGGAGACATTGCTTTAAGTACCAACCTGCTCCAGACGTATTGAGTAACACATCTGAACGGGTTCACCAATAATATCTTGGCTAGCCTATTCAGCCAGCATAGACACGATAGACTGACCTCTTTCTTTACTGTAATTTTTCTGTGGTGATCTTCTATTTCACATACACTTCCTTGCTCTATTCATATAAGATTCCCTTAGTGTCCAAAAATCGATTGATTCGTACAGAATATGCTCAATGACAAAATAAAACACAGTCCTCTAAGAATTTCATAGATTCACAACCCTTTAGATGAAGAGACTTTTCCTGAACTGAGTTGAAGGGGTTATCACATGAGGAGAGGTTAGACAGGTTGTGCCTGTATCAGTGGGTGTTTAGAAAAATGAGAAACGATCTCCTTGAAACATGTGATCCAGGGATAGAATTACCAGGGTGGAGGGATTAGAATTAAATAACATGCTGGAAATAATGGTTGTTGCAGGGGATGTTGGTGCGGGGATTGTGGGAGAGCGGTTGCTTCTATTTATGAAGGAGACAAGAATTCTTTTCTTCTATGAAAGCCATTAATCTGTGGAATTCTCTTTCCCAGAGAGCACGGGGCCAGCTAGGATCATTGTCTTAAAAGTATTCAAAGTTGGATGGATCTTTAAATGTACGAAGATGTCAAGGGGCATAGGGAGTAGGCAGGACAGTAGAGACTGCAATTGGATCAGCTGTGATCTTTCCAAATGATGGAACAGGCTCAAGGGGCCAAGTGGTGCTCTCCTGTAGTAATTTGCATGATCCTATATCAGTCCTAAATGCTGAACCCTTTTCACAACCCTAAAAGTCCTATTTCTAATTCTGCATCAAAGGAAAACAACTTCCCTACATCTATCCTGTCGAACCCTGTAAGGATTTTATTCATTTGAATGAAATTGCCTCATTATTTTAAATTTGATAGAGTATAGGCCTATACTCCATCAATCTCTCCTTTTAAATCATAGCACCTCTACATTATGGAAACAGGCCATTCAGCCCATTGAGTCCACACTGACCCTCCAAGTGCATCCCACCCAGACCCACCTACCTGTCAATCCCTGTAACCCTGCATTTCTCACAGCTAATCCATCTAGCCTGCACATCCCTGGACATTATGGGCAATTTAGCATGGCCAATCCATCTAATCTGCGCATCTTTGGACTGTGAGAGCAAACTGCAGCACCCAGAGGAAATCTCATGCCAATACAGGGAGAATGTACAGACTCTACACAGACAGTCACCCAAGGCCACAATCAAACCCAGGTCTCTAGCGCTGTGAGGTAACAGTGCTAGACACTGAACTACCGTGCCACCCTGTACCAGTATCGATTGTGTGTCACTGTTAGCTAGACACATCTTACAAATTTCCAAGGTACAACTGAACTTGCTGTGAGCCACTATCAGAAATCACCCTTTTATTTGAATATCAATAAACTTTAATTTGAGTTGCCACATGGAGAACTTTTCAAGGTAAAGAGAAAATATATTGTGATAATTAACCATTCCAAAACATCCATTTCATATTTGTGCAGTGTGATTGATGCCAGTGTGCTATATTCTCAGGGAAACTGAGCAATTTATTGTGAAACCTCGTCATTTGCAATAGCCATTATGTAATGTTTGTAATGCACATATACATCTATAAATCTATTAAATGATTCGAAAATTCACTTGGTGCATTTTTAAATTCTGAGAGTTTACGTTTGCATCTGTTAAGGCAATTTAAGAGGGAGATGGTGACGTTGTGGTAATTTCAGTGGATTAGTAATCCAGAAGTCAAGGCTAGTGTTCTGAGGGCACACGTTTGAGCTCCATCATGACGGTGGGTCGAATTTGAATTGTTGATTTTATTAAATTAATTTAAAGCTACTCTTGGCAATGGTGATCATGAAATTATTGTCAATTGTTTAAAAACCGATTCGGTTCACTGATGTCCTTTGGAGAAAGAGCATTCATAATGTGGCCAAACAAGTTGATGATCACTTTACAAGCCATTCCAACATATGCCAATGGCAGGCAGTGAAACCAGGAGAGATTCTTGATCAGCCATGTGGTGGAAAGAAAGTTGGAGTCGCCACCATTTCTACCATAGCTCCAGACGACAACATATATATAAAAAATTGTTACCATGTCAGGCACCCTGGGCAAACTGATACTACTACCACCACCACCACCACCACCACCACAAAGGCAGGTAAATCGATGAGGGAAGGGGAAAAACCAACGGCAAAATCCATGATTATCCCTTTTGTCATTTAATCACTTCTTTCTCCCCATCACCGACCTTTCAAATAATTGTATGCTTTATATTTTATGTACTTTATAATTTATATACTTGCATTCCCCGTGCAGATGGCCTAAAGGCCCTCTGCTTCTTCCTCTCCCACAGGCCCGACCAATCCCCCTCCACTGACACCCTTATCCGCTTAGCCAAACTTGTCCTCACCCTTAACAACTTCTCCTTCAACTCCTCCCACTTCCTACAGAGTAAGAGGGTGGCCATGGGTACCCGCATAGGCCCAAGCTATGCCTGCCTCTTTGTAGGATACGTGGAACAGTCCGTCTTCCGCAGCTACACTGGCCCCATCCCCCGCCTCTTCCTCCATTATATCGATGACTGTATTGGCTGCGCCTCGTACTCCCACGATGAGCTCGAACAGTTCGTCCACTTTACTAACACCTTCCACCCAACCTTAAGTTCACCTGGACCATCTCCGATACCTCTCTCTCCTTCCTGGACCTCTCCGTTTCCATCTCTGGCAACCACCTGGAAACCAATATCCATTTCAAGCCTACCGACTCCCACAGCTACCTAGAATACACCACCTCTTACCTACCTTCCTGCAAGAATGCCATCCCTTATTCCCAATTCCTTCGCCTCTGCCGCATCTGCTCCCGAGATGAGGCATTCCACTCCTGGACATCCCAGATGTCCTCGTTTTTCAAGGACCACAATTTCCCCTCCACAGTGGCCGAAAACACCCTCGACTGCATCTCTCGTGTTTCCCGCAACTCATCCCTCACACCGCCTCCCCGCAATAACAAAGACAGAATCCCCACCTCGTCCTCACGTACCACCCCACCAACCTCCGGATTCAACACATCATCTTCCGCCACCTGCAATCTGACCCCACTACCAAGGGCATTTTTCCCTCCCCACCCTTATCTGCCTTCCAGAGGGACCGTGCTCTCTGATTCCCTTGTCCGCTCCACACTCCCCACTAGCTCTGTCACCCCCGGCACTTTTCCCTGCAACAGCAGGAAGAGCTACACCTGCCCCTACACCTCCCCCCTCAACCCCATCCCAGGCCAAGAAAACTTTCCACATTAAACAGATGTTCACCTGCACATCTGCTAATGTGGTATGTTGTATCCACTGTTCCCGATGTGGCCTCCTCTACATCGGGGAAACCAAGCGGAGGCTTGGAGACTGCTTTGTGGAATGCCTATGCTTGGTTCGTGACAAACGACTGCACCTCCCAGTTGCGAACCACTTCAACTACCCCTCCCACTCCTTGGACGACGTGTCCATCCTGGGCCTCCTGCAGTGCCACAATGATGCCACCCGAAGGCTGCAGGAACAGCACCTCATATTTTGCTTGGGAACCCTGCAGCCCAATGGTCTCGATGTGGACTTCACAAGCTTCAAAATCTCCCCACCCCCGACCTCATCCCAAAACCAGCCCAGCTCGTCCCTGCCTCCTTGACCTGTCCGTCTTTTCTCCCACCTATCCACTCCTCCCACCTCACTGACCAACACCCGCTCCCACCTCCTACCTGCTAGCCTCATCCCTGCCTACTTGACCTGTTCATCTTTTCTCAATTGACTCGCCCCCATCCCAACTCCCTACCTACACTCACCTTCACTGGCTCCATCCCTGCTTCATTGACCTGTCCATCTTCTCTCCACCTATCTGGTCCTTTACCGACTTTCCGTCATTGCCTTTCCCCCCTCCCTATTTATTCCAGAGTCCCCCTCCCCTCCCCCATTTCTGAAGAAGGGTCCAGACCCGAAACGTCAGTGTTCTTGCTCCTCTGATGCTGCCTGGCCTGCTGTGTCCATCCACCTCTACAGCTTGTTATCTTTAATCATTCAAGTTTTCTTCAAGCTTAGGAGAGATGTACATGGAGGGCATTCAAACTCAACCATGTGCTATCTGTGTCCCTCAATTAGGGCTACAGTAGCAAGCTAATAAATGTTACCATACAGAGTGTAAAGAATGTGCCACGGCTTGCACCATTGTTGAACATTGGCAAAGTCAGTGTCTTTGGATAACCCGCTGTACAGCTTCAGACTGAGCTCTCGGTGGGATGACAGTATTGAACTTTTCAGCAGCACCTCGCAGTGACCTCTACCCTTCTACTTTTTAAGCACTTTTAAAACTAAGGAGCATGCATACTTCCTCCTCCACAGATACTTAAGTTGCAAAGTAACACTTTTTATTTAGTTGCATGAGCCATGAACATGCTTGAATTTGATTATATTACTGATTTTGTTCAATTCTCTTGAATTCCAGTGTAATCTTATGCACAAGCATTTGGCAGGCTTACCATCACACTCTCCACTCACTCATTTCTTTTTAAAATTGTGGTGTTCTGCACAAAATGTTCAATGATTCTGACTCATAATTTAGTTCTTACTGGTAAGAGAAAACCATATTAAAAGCATTCAAGTATGGTTTAATACATTGTGGATGATGACTAGTGAACTGTCAAAGCTGTCAGCCTCTAACTGCGCACAAAGCATCAATGCAGCAAGTTGGCAGAGATAAAGAAAAACTGGCAGTGGAGGCAATTTTACACAAAAAGTAAAATGCTGGAAGTGAGCAACAGGTCAGTAAACATCTGAAAGAGAGGGGATTTGTTAAAGGTATGACCTTTCATCATCAGCTTTTATAGCGCACCTGTATTGACTTGGCAGATAGATGCGGACTGGGCTCTGGTTAGCAGTTTTGAGGGCATTAAAACCTGAGTACTTGTGAAGATAATGCCAATCCTAATCATTCACAAGGCTCCATAAACCACCAGAGGTCATGGATTTTCCTTTTCCTTCTCCTTTCCATCAAGCTGGCAGATAGTTGATACATTTCGGCTACAGTGCCAGGAATTGATCTGATCATTTGTCATCATGAAGGCAAAACTGTCGCTAAACCACTAGACATTGTACAAGTGTTCTATGGTTCTCTTTGCTGGCCTCACATCTTGTATCCTCCAATCTCAAAACTCATCCAAAATTGCAGTTTTCACCAATACCCACTCACGTAGCATGGTGTAGGAGGTAACATATTAGCATGGATAGAGGATTTGGTAACTAACAGGAAACATAATTAAAGACTGGAACTTTGATAGTGTAGGTGATATATTTTTGTGATCTATTTCTCTGTGAATAAAAGTTAGGTTTGGGATTGAACACTGAATTTCTCAATTTATTTCTTAGAGACTAACCTATATTTCTGGCCTCTTGTTATTCCCCACAAGTGGAAGCACACATTATGAAAATCTTCCATTATTTTAAAGATCTCTTTTCGGTCAGCCATCAGACTGCTTTTTGTAAGAAATCATCTTTTCCTTTATTGGTGTAGCCTTGTAGTCCTGCTGTTGTTGTATCAATATCTGTTTGCTAACACTGCAGTGAAGCAACTTGCAATGTTTTACTGTGTCTAAAGTGCTATAAAAGTGCAAATTGTTGTATATCAGTAAACCACCAAGTAGGCAGATCTCTCCTTAAGAATAAGACGTGCATTATTTTTAACACTATCTCTCTACTGCTAAAACCAAAGCTGCCAGGCAGCCTCACTTGCCCCATTAGTACCACCGTTGTTAGCAATTTATAAATTGTTTTGTTTCTTTTCATCGGATAGGGCACACAAGTTGCAAAGGACTAAATACAACCAAATCTGTGAAAATGAGTATGCAGAATCATCTGACAATTTTTGATCTCACTTTACTGGTGCAACCTTTAGCTGATCCATTCTTATGGGCTACGCTGCCGGGAGATTTGAGATTTGAGATTTGGAAAGTGTGGAGAATCTATCCAGCATTGCTGACGGTCTGCTCCTGTAGACAGTACTGTCTTTACGTTTAACGTGTCTCTGCCTTACCAAAGAGTGCCTGGTCTGACACATGGCTTCCAGCAAAGACTTCTATTTGCACACTATTATGTACATAGTAATGCTGATTGCTTTTAATACAGCTCTCCAGTACATGTTATTCCGTCCTCTCTGCGAGCCTCAATAGCATGTTACGTATTGCAGTGTTGCATTGTCTTGTGCAATTGGCACTTATTCTCATTACACTGCATTAACAGTGTGCTGTCTAATCATTAAGGTCATGGAGGTGGCAAAATGGCTGTTTCCAGTCAAAGGCAGAGTAGTACCTGTGGCCAGGGACTAGCCTAATTTTTTAAAGAAAATATTTTAATTTTGAAATCAAGCATTTAGAATTATACCTTTTGCAATCAAAGGATTTCACAAATGAATAATCAATGCATATAAACAGATAATTAGTATGCATGGCACAGCCAGGGAATGAAAATATGGGCCCCGGTGCTGCTCCTGCACTGGGCTAAGGCCACGATTACAGCAGCCCCACCCCATACACATGGGGTCCCAGGCACCAGTTATTGGGTCCAAATGTACCCTTCCAGCCCACCACCAGAGGTGGGCAAATGTCTTGCAATCAGTGCTCACCACACACCCTCATTGTTGGCTGAAAAGAGTTTTAAAAACAAATGTCTGTTTTTGTTTCAGATGTTCAGCATTTGCGGTTCTTTGTTTTATTTGTGTTTTACAGTATTTGGCTGTGCTGATGTGCATCTGCTTCTTTGCATCATGAGCTAAATAAACATTAGACTAGGTCAAAAAAATTAGCGTTCTTATTTTTCCTTTTTTCAGTTGTCAAGGTTTCGATATGGAAGTGCTTCCAAAAACGGCTGACAGCACGAGCTTCTGATTTTTAAGGCAGTTATTCAATAAACTGTTACTCACTTGAGATTAAAATAACTGCTATGGGTTCTTAAAAACCTTTTGGAAAAATATAAAAATACCTTATTAAAATGTTGTTACGTAGCAACAATCCTCTTCATTAACAATGCTTTTTATTTTGCAGAAAGTAGGTTTTCCTTTTCGGAGCTGTCTTTGTTCTGTTGCACCTGCTGGATCATAATCAGCTGAATAAGATTTAATTCGCAAATAACCCCCTCCTCCCAGTAGTCCATAGTTTTTTCCTTAACTCCCTGAAGCCCTTTTCGTGAAGTCCAGCTCAACCCATAAGAGCATAAGACATAGAAGCAGAAATTAGGCCATTCGGCCCATCAAGTCTTCTCCGCCATTCAATCATGGCTGATAAGTTCCTCAACCCCATTCTCCTGCTTTCTCCCCTTAACCCTTGATCCCCTTGATAATTAAGAACCTATCTATCTCAGTCTTAAATGTGCTCAATGTCCTGGCCTCCACAGCCTTCTGCCGCAGTGAATTTCATAGATTCACCACTCTCTGGCTGAAGAAGTTTCTCCTTTTTCTCCATTCTAAAAGGTCTTCCCTTTACTCTAAGACTGTGCCCTCGGGTTCTAGTCTCTCCTACCAATGGAAGCATCTTCCTAATGTCCACTTTGTGCAGGCCATTCAGTATTCTGAAAGTTTCAATTAGATCCCCCCCCATTCTTCTAAACTCCAATGAGTATAGCCCCAGAGTCCTCAAATGTAACCCCAAGGTTAAAAGTTCATCAGTTCACCCACTGAACTGATCAGTTTTAATTTATGGCCCTATATTTGTCTTTTATATCGGTCTTCTGGATAGCTAGCCTATGTTTGTTCACAACCGACTGTTTATCATGTATGTGTGATGAGCCCAGCAATATTTGTCTGAATGTACAAAAAAGTTAAATGTTGTTTGTGGCTCAGTGAGTTTCTCTCTTGTCCCTGAAACAGAAGATTGTGGGTTCAACTCCGTCTCCTGACATTCTCCTGTGTCTGACACAGTAGTGGTACCTTCTTTTGGGAACAATATCAAACTGAAGCCCCACACTGCTTTCTTGGGTTTGCTTTAAAGATACCCTATTGCAATTTCATTTAAAGGCAGGGGAGATAGCCTGGATCCTGGGTCATGTTTAGTCCTTGATCATCGTCAAAGAACAAAGAAAATTATAGCACAGGAACAGGCCCTTCAGCCCCCCCAAGCCTGCACCAACATGCTGACTATCACAACTAAAACCTCCTGGCCTTCCGGGGACCATATCCGTCTATTCCTATCTTATTCGTGTATTTGTCAAGACGTCCTTTAAAAGTCACTATCCTATCTGCTTCCACTACCTCCCCCAGCAGCGAGTTCCAGGCACCCACCACCTTCTGTGTAAAAAAAGAAAAACTTGCCTTGTACCTTACCTTTAAACCTTGCCCCTCACACCTTAAACCTATGCCCCCTAGTAACTGACTCTTCCACCCTGGGACAAAGCTCCTGACTGTCCACTCTGTCCATGCCCTTCATAATCTTGTGGACCTCTATCAGGTTGCCCCTCAACCTCTGTTGTTCCAGTGAGAACAACCCAAGTTTCTCCAACCTCTCCTCATAACAAATGCCCTCCAAACCAGGCAACATCCTGGTAAATCATTTCTGTACCCTCTCCAAACCACCACATCCTTCTGCTAGTGTGGTGACCAGAATTGAACACATTATTCCAAATGCTGTCTCACCAAGGTTCTATAAAACTGCAACATCACCTGCCAATTTTTAATCTCAACGCCCCGGCTGATGAAGGCAAGCATGCCATATGCTTTATTGACTACCTCTCCACCTGTGTTACCACTTTCAGTAACCTGTTTACCTGTACACCCAGATTCCTCTGCCTATCAGTACTCATAAGGGTCCTGCCATTTACTGTGTATTTTCCATCTGGGTTAGACCTTTCAAAATACATTACCTCACAATTTTCTGGATTAAACTCCATCTGCCATCTCTCCGCCCAAATCACCAGCCAATCTATATCCTGCTGTATCCTTTGACGGTCCTCATCGCTATCTGCAATTCCATCAACCTTTGTGTCATCCGCAAACTTACTAATCAAACCAGTTGCATTTTCCTCCAAATCATTTATATATATTACAAATAGCAAAGGCCCCCAACACTGATCCCTGAGGAACGCCACTAGTCACAACCCTCCATTCAGAAATGCACCCTTCCATTGCTACCCTCTGTCTTCTGTGACCAAGCCAAATTTTTATCCATCTTGCAAGCTCACCTCTGATCCCATGTGACTTTACCTTCTGTATCAGCCTGCTGTGAGGGACCTTGTTAAAGGCCTTACTGAAGTCCATGTAGATAACATTGTAGTCACTAAAAACAGATGATTACATTGCTGCTTGTGGGATCTTGCTGTGTGCAAATTGGCTGCCACTTTCCCTCAGTACACCAGTGACTACACTTCAAAAATACATGTTGACTGTAAGGCAAATTAATGCCCTACGATCATGGAAGGTAGCACAGAAAACATCGTCAAAACTGAGGACTAGCTCTCAGAACCTGATTAAGGGTGAAAGGGAAGACCAGTATTAAACCAGCTCATGAACACTGACGTTGTCCATGACGGAACTGAGTTACATATGGGTCCACACATTGAGTTGACACATTGTAGATTTGAAAGCAACATATTTGGATAAATATATGGAACAGGTTACCAGTCAAACCCAGCAATAGACTGAACAAGACACAAGGGATCCTACCCAAAACGTCAACTTTCCTGCTCCTCTGATGCTGCCTGGCCTGCAGTGTTCCTCCAGCTCCACACTGTGTTGTCTCTGACTCCAGCATCTGCAGTTCTTGCTGCCTCCAATAGACTGAACAATACTCTTGAACGCTAAGCCAAGAATGTATATCCAGCCAAGGTCACATAGAATTGTACAGCACGGAAGCAGATCCTTTGGTCCAACTCATTCATGCTGACCAGAGATCCTAAATTAATCTAGCCTCGTTTGCCAGTATTTTGGCCTATATCCCTCTAAACCCTATTGCTGTACCCATCCAAATGCCTTTTAAATGTTGTTATTGTACCTCCTTCTCCTCCACTACCTCTAGCAGCTCACTCCCTGCATGCACTACCCTCTGTATGAAAAAGTTGCCCCTTAGGCCCCCTTTAAATCTTTCCCCTTTCACCTTTAAACCTATGCCCACTAGTTTTGGACTCCCCTTCCCTGAGAAATAGACCTTGGCTATTCACCCTATCCATGCCCCTCATGAGTTTATAAACCTCTGCAAGGTCACCCCTCAGACTGCGACACTCCAAGGAAAGTAGCCCTACCCTATAAACCCTCCAATCACAAACAACATCCTTTTGTAAATCTTTTTTGCACCCTTTCAAGTTTCACATCTTTCCAAAAGCAGTGAGCCTAGAATTGAATGCAGTATTCCAAAAGTGGCCTCAAAAATGTCCTGTACGGCTGCAACAAGACATCCCAGCTCCTATATGCTTTACCAATAAAGGCAAGTGTACCAAATGCCTGTCAAGCAGCCCTTGAGCTCTGCCAATTTGACCTTCAAACCCAAAGTAACTCACTCCTAGTTACGCTTGAATAAAAGCAAAACACTGATGCTGCGTATCTGATACCAACACGGAGAATGCTGGAGAAATTCAGCAGGTCTGGCAGCATCTGTGGAGAGAAATACAGAATTAATGTTTCACAATGGCAAAAGAAGCAATAACGGAAGATTGTAGAGCTCTGGAGATTCTGTAGATAGGAGAGGACAAGGCCACAGAGGGACTTTAACGCAGGGATAAGAATTTAAGTTTGAGGCTTTGCCAGGAGTGAATGTAGATAGGTTAATTAACACTGGAAAAGAGGAAATAAGAAAAGAAGTGGTCCTGGGAACGCGTTGTAATGGACATCAATATCATGTAAAATTTTGCAAGTGAATCAAAACCTCCCATGGCATCAAGACAACTAGAAATTCCTTGTCATGTGGTTTTTGCACCATGTGCCTCCAGTAGCACACAGCTACAAGGATACCCACAGAAGCAATGACAGATTAATGACCACCAGTAAAGAATATGCAAGTATCTCCAGAATCCTACAGTGCTGCACAAAGTCACAACACATACCAATTACGATAAAAGAATGAACTAATTTTGTCAAGAAAGATAATGGTCTTTCGAACAATTTCTAGCAGATTTATATTGCTTTTATTTCCTCACAGGCGTGGTCATTTATGTTCATGAATATATCTGACCTTGGCTTTGTGCAGTGGTAGTATCCTTACCTCTGAGGTAGGAGGCCTGGGTTCAAATCCCACCTGTTCCAGGAGTGTGCCGTAACATGCCTGAACAGTTTAATTAAAAATAGCCAGCTGGCCCAGGGAGGGGGCTCTTGTTTGTGCAGTAGTAGTGTCCTCACCTCTCTGCCAGGAGGTCTTTGCTGTAGTCTCATCTCTTTCTGTGTGTAAAAATATCTCTGAACATAAGGGTTAGAAAGTACTACCTGACCTTGGGGGAGGCACACGTGTCAAATCAGCTACTTCTAGGTGGTGAAATTTATCTAGCGGCTTTTTTAAAAATCCATTGACTTTACCATCAATACAGTAGCTTGACCTGTTGTAATGCAGGGAATCTCAATAGTTAAATTATACACAGCAAGATCCCACAAACTATAAAGAGGTTGTGACCAAATCATTTTTATTTTTTAAGCAACATTTAAAGATAGGTAAGTAGTGGGATCTCCCATGCTGTTTCAATTGTACATGGGATATTTTACTTCAAACTGAGATGATGAACAGCAGCCTCCTTTTAATGTTGAATGAAGAATGTCTCCTATGATAGTGCAGCACTCTCTCAGAACTGTTTTTGAAGGTTTTATTATACTCCCCATATCTGGCATGGCAATTGATTTCACACGCTTCTGATTCAAAGGTTAGAATGCTTTCTGGTAATCTATCCATTAGTACTTGGATGCAAGTGTTACACATACAATTATTTCCATTCAACCCATTTTGAAATCTGCTGCACAGTATTTGTTGGGGTTATCTCTACAACCCCAGATCAGACACTACAATTGCAGAACAAATTATTCAATCAATTCTCCTGTATAAGCATTCAGGCAACCATTTCCCTTGTGTTTGTCAAAAACAATATAGCGAACATCTTAAAGCATTTTCACACAATCACAGTGTTTGTTCTGTTAGAGCTTTGTGTGTGTGTTTGGAGGTGGGGATAGAAGGTGAGATCTATAGTGCTTGGAAGTATACTTTCCACTTAAAAGGTTTACCACTGTGCTTCTAATGATGTCATTGCCAAAACAAAACAATACATGGTGTAAATACCTGGAATGCATAAACTGTTTGAGTACATTTCTATTGAGTACATAAACAAAGAGATGCTTAACAAAGATAAGAATTGCCTGTTGTTAGTGGGAAGCACATACAAGCCAACTGTGTATACATTGCATGAGACTCCCTAGATAGAAAAAGGTCAGGAATTGTCACATACGCCTGAGGTGTCTGGTGAAAAGATTGTGCATTTGCAAACCAATACCGTCAAGCTTTTCTGCTATCAATTCCAATGCCATATTTATAATAAGGCTACCTATGTAAATTTGTTGCACTGCAATTATGATTGACAGTGGAAATATTATACTCCTGCACCTAAGTAAATTTGGACTACTTGTATAAATGAAATGATGAGAATCCTTTGTTTTAATTCCTCTTTACTGAGGCAGTTTTTTGAAGATATGGTACTTTTTTTAAATGGTATTTTATATCATCAGAACGTTCAATTTTAGTTTGGTTTTATTTTTCCGTGGAACCTTTGAGGACCAAGAACACCTGAGGTATCTCCTCTAACGTTGCAAGTACTCAGGAGGCTCCCTAGACATGGACGTGTCTATCCCAGTGCCAGCATCTATTGTGAAAAACCTTCTCCCCAGCAGCACTAAATTCAAAAATAACACTTTTAGAGCACTTTTAACGTGGTAGCAGGTAAACTGAGGTGGGGGCTGGGGGTGGAGGTCAAGTTGGAATAAAGTCGAGTTGGAATTACGTCAGTAGTTATCCTATGGGTCCCCTTGGATCCCTTGACACTTTGGAAGAATTTCCCTGTTCCTTTTTGAAAACCTATTGTCCGGGCCAAAATGTACCACTCAACTAGGAACTTGCTGTGTACAAATTCTCTGCTGCAGTTGCTACTTGACAACAGTGACTACTACACTTCAAAAATACTTCATTGGCTGCAAAACACCTTGGGACCTCCTAAGGCCATGAAAATTTCTGAAGCAATTTCTTTCCTCTCCTCCTCCTTTTTTTACCTTTTCTTCCTGACAGCATGGTACTCATTGAATAAACACGAGTAAAGAATACAATTGTATAGGAACAAAAATAGCGGGTTAAGTGTAAGAAAATAGCATTAAAGTGTGAACAGCAGGAAATCCAAAGTAATTAATTTATCAGTTAAATCAAATACAACAGTGAAGGCAGGATGAGTGATGTGTTGCTGCTGCAGTATGTGGAAGCTGCTGGACAGCAAGGTGATTCAGAGTAAGCACATCTGTAGTAAGTGTTTGCAGTTCAAGGATTTCAGATCTGTGTTGAGGAGCTGAAATCCAAGCTGTAGACATTGCAACACATCAGGGAAGGGCATTTTGCTCCAGAGAACAGTTTCACACCTCAGATGAGGTCATTCAAATTTGGTCTGGGAATAAATGTGATCAGGGACAGGAAGGTCTGGCTGAAGGTGAGCAGCTATGGGGAGCCAGGGCCACATTCCCTGCAATTGTCCAACAGTTACGAATTCTTGGAAGCTATGCAGATGAGAATTAGGACTGTAGGAAGGATGAGCGAACTGACCATGGTACCTTGGTACAGGGAGTCATTCAAATGGGGCAGGAAATAAGGATGTAGTAGTGGTAGTTGGACTGTCTAATTAGGGGCTAGGTACTGTTCTCTGTAGCCATGAGTGGAAGTCCTAAAGACTATGTTGCCTGCCTGGTGCCAGGGTTAAGGACACCTTGGAGTGGGAGAGGAGGGGGGAATCCAATTGTCATTATCTGCGTTGATACTAATGACATTGATCAGTCTAGAATAGGGGCTCTGCTATGAATATGAACTGTATATGAACAGTTAGGCGATAAATTACAAAGCAGAACTTCCAAGGGAATAAGCTCTGGATTACTACCTGAACCTTGGGCAAACTGGCTTAGGGTAAATAAAATCAGAGTTAAGTTTAATATGGTGTGGAGCTGGAGGAACCAAGCAGGTCAAGCAGCATCAGAGAAGCTGGAATGTTGACGTTTCAGGTCAGGACCCTTCATCACCTAAATGGATATGATCTTGCAGCCATTATAGATACATGTTTACAAGGAAATCAAAGCTAGGAATTAAATATTCAAGTGCATATGACTTTTTTTGAAAGAACAGGCCGGAAGGAAGGTGTAACAGGGTAACTTTGTTAGTACAGAATGGAATTGATATAATAGTTAGAAATGAACTTGGATTGGAAGATGTAGAATCCGTATGGATGAAAAATAACAAGGGTAAGAAAACCCTGGTAGGAGAAGTCTATAGTGTTCTAACAGTGGATACACAGTAGGGCAGAGCATAAATCAGGATAAAGAAGTCATGTAAACAGGCAGTACAATAATCATCAGTGTCTTTAATTTTCTTGTAGCTTTGGAAAGTCATTGGTAGAGGTATCCATGAGAAAGTGTTTATAGAGTGTATTTGGGACAGTTTCCTAGAACAATATATTGTGGATCCAACTCAGGATCAGGCTGTTTTGGATCTGGTTATGCAGGTTTAATAAATAATCTCTCAGTAAAAGATTCAAATGACTGCTCAACTTAAATAATTGCAATTACAAAGAAATGAGGGCGGTGTTAGTTAGAGTAGACCGGGGAAAGGAATTGAGTAGCGAAGACCGTTGAAGAGCAGTGGCAACAATTTAAGGAAGTAGCCAAGCTTCACAACAGAGATATCCTAGTGAGGAAGGATGATCCTAAGAAAGGGATAAACCTACAATCGTTAACCAGTGAAATTAAGAAAAGCATCAAATTGAAAGAAAAATCATAAAATGTACCAAAGACAAGTGGTAAACCCAAGGATTGCAAAACATTTAAAGATGATTTTAAAAAAAAGAGAAAATAGACTTTGAGGATAAACTTGTAATTAATATAAAGACAGTAAGAGCTTCTTTAAATATATAAAAAGAGTGAGGCCATAGTTGTTTTTATTCATTCATGGGATGAGGGCATCACTGACTAGGCAGTGCCTATCCCTAATTGCTCTGAGGGCAATTAACAGCCAACCACGTTGTGGGTCTGGAATCACATGTAGTCCAGACCAGGTAAGGATGGCAATTTCCTTCCCCTAAAGGTCATTAATGAACCAGATTTTATTAAGAATCATTAGATGATTAATTCCAGATATTTATTGAATTCAAATTCCATCATCTGCTGTGGCGAGATTCGAACCCAGGTCTCCAGAACGTTGTCTGGGTCTCTGGATTAACAGTCCAGCAATAATACCACTAGGCCATCGCCTCCCCTTAATTAGCTCCTTAGAAGATGAGACTGGGAAAATAAAAGCATGGAACGAGGAAATAGCAGAGGGGTTGAATGAATACTTCACAACAAGTCTTCATAGCAGAAGACACTAATAGCATTCCAAACATATTTAATCAATGGGCAAAAGGGCGAAGAGGAAATAAATGCAATAATTATTTTTGGAGAAAAGACACAAGGGAATGTAATGGGCCTATATCTCAATAAATTCTTAGGATCTGATGGAATGCATCCTAAGCTGTTAAAAGAAATAGCAATACAGTGTACACACTAGTGGCAATTTTACAAAGTGCCAGATGATTGCAAAACAATTAATGTAACACCTGTATTAAAAAGAGCAGGAGACCAAACAATAATTAACCTCAGGCTAGTCAGCTTAATATTTGTTACTGGGAAAATGTTTTAGTCTATTACAAAGGATGTAATAGCAGCACATTTGGAAATAGTTCATATTATCAAGCAGTTGGCATGGCTTCATGAAGGGGAAGTTATTTCTAACAGATTTACTAAAGTTGTTTCAGTAAGTATCAAACAGGAAGATGAAGAGGAAGAAGTGGATACATTTGGATATCCAGAAGGAATTTGATAGGGTGCCAAATATTAGGCTATTTAATAATGTACCAAATATTAGGCTATTTAATAATGTAAGGGTCTGTGGTGTTGGAAGTCATGTGTTGGTATAGATTAGGATTGGCTAACTAATAGAAGACAGGGAATTGGGATAAATAGGTACATTATCAGGGTGACAGCTTGTAACTAATGGAGTGTCTCGGGAATCAGTGCTGTAACATAATTTTTTTACAATACATATTAATAACTTGACTGGGGTAAGGGTATGTACCATGATCAAGTTCGCAGATAATGAAAAAATGGGTGGGAACGTAAGTGGTGAGGATGGCACAAAGAGCGTGCAGAGGGATTTAAACAGGGTAAGTGAGTGGACAAAATCTTAGCAAATGGAATATAAAGTGGAAAAATTTGAGGTATGCACTTTTGCAGGAAAAATAGAGGAGCTGATGACTATTTAAGTAGTGAAAGACTGCAGAAAGTTACAGTACAGAGGGATTTGGAGGTCCTTGTGATAAATCACAAGAAGCTAGCATACAAGTTCAGATAATAGGGAATGTTAACCTTTCAAAGGGAATCATAGAATCCCTACAGTGTGGAAACAGGCCCTTTGGCCCAACAAGATCTCGTAGACAAAGATGAGAGTGGTCCGAAGGGAAGAATACTAAACTGGGCCAAGGCCAATTATATCAAAATTCGGCAGGAGCTGGGAAATGTGGATTGGGGACAGCTATTTGAAGGGAAGTCCACATTTGATATGTGGGAGGCTTTCAAAGATAAGTTGAAGATAGTGCAGGATAGGCATGTCCCTTTGAAAACAAAGGATAGGAAAGGAAAGATTCGTGAACTGTGGACGACAGGAGAAATCGTGCGACTAGCCAAGAGGAAAAGGGAAGCGTACATAAGGTCCAGGCAGCTAAGAACAGAACGGTCCTTGGAGGAATATCGGGAGAGTAGGACCAATCTTAAACGAGGAATCAAGCGGGCTAAAAGGGGTCATGAAATAACTTTAGCGAACAGAATTAAGGAGAATCCCAAGGCCTTTTATTCATATATAAGAAGCAGGAGGGTAACTAGAGAAAGGGTTGGTCCACTAAAGGATAAGGAGGGAAGGTTTTGTGTCGAACCTGAGAAAATGGGTGAGATTCTCAATGATTACTTTGCATCAGTGTTCACTGAGGAGAGGGACATGATGAATGTTGAGATTAGAGATAGAAGTTTGTTTACTCTGGATCACGTTGACATAAGGAGGGAAGATATGTTGGGTAGGCTAAAGGATATTAAGGTGGACAAATCCCCAGGACTGGATGGGATCTATCCCAGGATGCTGAGGGAGGCGAGGGAGGAAATAGCTGGGGCCCTGACAGATATCTTTGTAGCATCCTTAAACACAGGTGAAGTGCCGGAGGACTGGAGAGTTGCTAATGTTGTCCCCCTGTACAAGAAGGGTAGTAGGGATATTCCAAATAACTACAGACCAGTAAGCCTGACGTCAGTGGTGGGAAAGTTGCTGAAGAAGGTACTGAGGGATAGAATCTATTTATATTTGGAAAAGAATGGGCTTATCAGTGATAGGCGACATGGTTTTGTGCAGGGGAGATCATGCCTTACTAACTTAATAGAGTTCTTTGAGGAAGTGACCAAGTTGATAGATGAAGGAAGGGCTATAGATGTCATCTACATGGACTTTAGTAAGGTGTTTGATAAGGTTCCCCATCGTAATCTAATGGAGAAAGTGAAGTCACATGGTGTGCAGGGTGTTCTAGCTAGGTGGATAAAGAACTGGTTGAGCAACAGGAGACAAAGAGTAGTAGTTGAAGGGAGTTTCTTGAAATGGAGAAAGGTGACCAGTGGTGTTCCACAGGGATCAGTACTGGGGCCACTGTTGTTTGTGATATACATAAATGATCTGGAAGAGGGTATAAGTGGTCTGATCAGTAAGTTTGCAGATGACACGAAGATTGGGGGAGTAGCAGAAAGCATAGGGGATTGTCAAAGAATACAGGAGAATATAGATAGACTGGAGAGTTGGGCGGAGAAGTGGCAGATGGAGTTCAATCCGGGCAAGTGTGAGTTGATGCATTTTGGGAGGTCTAATTCTAGAGCGAACTATACTGTAAACGGAAGAGCCTTGAGAAAAGTTGATGAGCAGAGAGATCTGGGAGTTCAGGTCCATTGTACCCTGAAGGTGGCTGCACAGGTGGATAGAGTGGTCAAGAAGGCATATGATATGCTCGCCTTCATCGGACGGGGTATTGAGTATAAGAGCTGGCAGTCATGTTAAAATTGTACAAGACTTTGGTTCGGCCGCATTTAGAATACTGTGTACAGTTCTGGTCGCCACATTACCGAAAGGATGTGGAAGCTTTGGAGAGGGTACAGAGAAGGTTTACGAGGATGTTGCCTGGTATGGAAGGTGCTAGCTATGAAGAGAGGTTGAGTAGGTTAGGATTGTTTTCATTAGAAAAAAGGAGATTGAGGGGGGACCTGATTGAGGTCTTCAAAATCATGAAGGGTATAGACAGGGTTGATAGAGATAAGCTTTTTCCCAGGGTGAGGGATTCAATAATGAGGGGTCACACGTTCAAGGTGAGAGGAGAAAAGTTTAAGGGGGATACACGCGGAAAGTACTTTACACAGAGGGTGGTAGGTGCCTGGAACGCGTTGCCAGCAGAGGTAGTAGAGGCAGGCACAGTAGATTCATTTAAGGTGCGTCTGGACAGATGCATGAGTAGGTGGGGAGCAGAGGGATATAGATCCTTAGGAATTGCGTAATAGGTTTAGACAGTGGATTTGGATCGGCATCGGCACAGGCTTGGAGGGCCGAAGGGCCTGTTCCTGGGCTGTAAGTTTTCTTTGTTCTTTGTTCTTCTAAGTCCACACCGAACCTCAGAGCATCCCACCCAGACCCACCCCCCTCAACAACCCACCTAACCTACACCTCCCTGAACACTGCGGGCAATTTAGCATGGCCAATCCACCTAACCTGCACATCTTTGGACTGTGGGAGGAAACCGGAGCACCCGGAGGAAACCCACGCAGACACGGGGAGAATGTGCAAACTCCACACAGACAGATGCCCGAGGCTGGAATCGAACCCGGGTCTCTGGCACTGTGAGGCAGCAGTGCTAACCACTGAGCCACCGTGCCGCCCTACTATCAAAATGAAATATCAAAATAGAGAACAAACACACAGAATGCTGGAGAAAGTCAGCAGGTCTGGCAGCATCTTTGGAGAGAGAAACAGGTAATTTTTCAAGTCCAGTGTGACTGTTCTTCATACCTGGAAAAGAAGTTGCATTGAATTAAATGCTGGAATAAAATCAAAATACTGTGGATGGTGCAATTCTTAAAGAAACAGAATACTGGAGAAACTCAGCAGGTCTGGTAGGATCTATGGAGATAGAAAGAGTTAACATTTCAAGTCCTGTATATCTGCTTCAGAACAGAATTTCTCATCTGGAGTACTGAGCACAGTTTTGATATCCTTACCTAAGAGAGGATATGCTTGACATCAATAGAACATGATACAAATTGACCAGATGGCAAGATTGTCATAAGAGAGATTGGACAGACTTGACCTATATTCTCTAATGTTTAAAAGAATGCGAGGTGATCTCATTGAGCCCTATAAGAATTCTAAGTTGTTCAATGTGGGGGTGGTGGGAAATATTACCCCTGGTATGGTGATCTAGGAGCGGGGGACACAATCTCGATAAGAAGTAATCCCGTTAGAATTGATATGACGGTGATTTCTGAGGGTGGTGATTCTTTGGAATTCTCAACCCCAGAGGGTCGTGGAGCATTAGTCTGCTTTTACGACAGAGATTAATAGATTTCTACACAATAAAGATATCATTGTTCTCCTGCATGATCTGCAAATCCAATGTTGAAGTAAAAGATCAACTGGGATCTAGTTGAATGGTGGAAGAGGCTCAATGAGACAAATGGCCCACTCCTGCTCCTATTACCAATGTTCCTATACAAGACCCAGTAATGTAAAGAGGCCATTGTTCTTACTGAGCTTTCTGTGGGGATTATCTTCTACCCCTCAGCTGCTCATTAAAATCAGTGTATCAATCACATAAAACCCCTAATGAGCTAATCAAAAGAAATTTCATAATGATCCCTGAGCACACTCACTAAATTTATCTGTTGTAGCCATGAAGGCTATACTAGATTTTTTCTAACCCACTACCAGCGACATTATGAAAATTCAGAATCTCTGACGAAAGCACCGTAACTGTAGTGGCACACACAACAGTTAGTTTTCTATAGCTGTCAGCCTGGCTTGAAAGTATCGTTTGTTAGTAGACAATTTTTGTGAATTGAGTGAATATTGTGTAACTGCTACTTTCCACATTTTGGCATGTTTAGTTTAGAAAAAGAATCTAGAAGTTAGGGGTTGCTTAGAGACAGGTATGCTCACAAAAATGCTGTCACGCGTGGATATTGAAGCAGTTCCATTCGAACTTCGCCATCACTGTGTCAAAATCCTAGAACATCCTCCTGAACAGCACCATACGAGTGCCCACTGCTGTTCAAGGAGACAGCTTATCGCCACTTGCTCAAAGGTAATTAGTGATGGACACAAATCGTGACACATTTATCCTTGAAAGAATATGAGACCTTGTGCATATTCGTTCTTTCGAATGTATCAGTTGCTTTTTCTGCAGTGTTTTATAATGCTGGTTTTAGAGTTCTAGTGCCATGATATTAATACACAAAGCTATCTGACTTACTGAGGTTTGTAATTGTGTTTTCAATGGCTCCATTGCCACAAGCACTTTAGCTCACCTTTGTGTCCGTGTGCATGCCACTGACGACTAGAAACAACTTCATATACGTGGAAAAGATTTTTCAATTCGAAAATGGAAGGCAGAATGGGCTGGTGGTTGGCACAAATCTGGCAGCTTCAAATTCTCATTCCGGTGTTGAAGTCCGTTCACAATCTTGCTCCTCCCTGCCTCTGTAACGTTCTCCTGCACCAATACAGATCGAAACCAAGGGCTGAATCTTATACTTTCTGGCCAAGTCTGAATTATGCTGGGTTGCCTGGAGGGATTTTGTTTGCAGGACCAACTGAGCCTTCTCACTGTATCTCACCAAACCACTACATTTACAACTCACCCTGTCCCATGACATTGCTCACATTTGATTCTGGCCCCATCTTACCACATTCCATAATAATTCACCGCTGTATCACTAACCATTATTCTTGTGTCCATATCATCATTAAAAGACCACTGTTCACCCAGACATGCACAGTGTCAGCTGCTGACAACTTTGGTCCTCATCATAAACATCCCTTTTCTTTTGTGGCCTCTGTGTCAAATAGAAAATGAGGTGCTGTTCTTCCACCTTGTGCTGAGCTTTGCTGGAGCACTGCAACAAGCTTGAGACACATGTTGGTCATGACCATGACCCACTGTCTGGCTACAGAGGCACAAACCCCCAGACCCTGTCTGTATGCCTGACCATGGCCAGTCCTCTGCATTGGTATCATAGGCTGCCCTTGGTATGAATAAGTTGGCATGAATGAGTTGTCTAACAATGTCTATAACAAGGAGGTACAACACAAAGAGAGGGGCAATGCATTAAGATGGTCGGTGATGAGGGAGCCGGCAAGTCTGTGTCCTGTACAGTGCATGGGTCTGTGTTTAATATTCTTTCGAAGCTCCAACATCTGTGGTTGCTGCAGTCCACTCCCTCGCAGGTCAAGTTACTAACCCCACCCATTCTGGGTGTTCTCACAGCCATTTTCTTTCCCATTGTGCTGCTGATTTCCAACATGATAGAGACAGTGAGTGCTCCTCAAGATGTCGGTGAACATCTGCCACCCAAAACCTCCAAATCCTCTTCCTGGTAACCCTTCCCGCAATCCCCATAGGCTTCACATTTTCCCAGGTCCCCACCCAACCCGTCTACGTCAGCCTACACTTGCTCACTATTTCGCACCACCTGTGTAAAGTGACCATGCCAGTTGTGGCCATCCACTGCCCCTTCTTGAAGCTAGAATGCTCCTTACCAAGGACAAACCTCACTTCTGCAAGGTCCTTCTCCCATCCATGCTTTCCCCTTGCAGAATCTGTTGCCTCTTACACAATTGTCCTCCCTTCCATGACATCAGCCTGCAGTCCCCAGTCCAGAAAAATAACTTTCCAAGTCTCCTTCCTGTGGCTCCCATTTTTACTTAATTTTTGCAGGCAGAGGTTATTGACCATTCGTGACCCAACTGGACACCTGGCTACTCGCTGTGAATTTCGCTGATCACATTTGCCCTACCCCCTGACTGGACACGATGGAACCACAGAACTGACTGTGACCCACTGGACAAAAAACTGAAAAAAACTACAGATGCTAGAAATCTGAAACAAAATAGAAATTGCTGGACAATCTCAGAGGGTCTGGCAGCAACTATGGAGAGAAAACACGGTTAACATTTTGGGCCCAGTGACCTTTCTTCAGAACTGACTGTAGCTAGGAAAAGGATGGTTTTTATACAGAGGATGGAGTGGAGGGAGGGGGAGTGTAAACGCTAGTTGGATATACAGCCCACAGAGAGGGAGAAAAGGAGTTGGACAGACAAAGGAGTGGTTAAAGGTCTGTCTGGAGGAATGAATAGCTGCTAATTGTGCCTATTGGTGGCTGACAGTGGGTATTGTGTGGTAGCAGTCCATATAATGCCAAGGCCTGGTGTGTGGGGGTGGGGGAAAGCATGGGGAAAGGTGTGCAAGCCCTAAAATTGTTGAATTCTAATATTAAAGTCCAGAAGGCTGCAGGGTTCCAAAATGGAAAATGAGACAATGCACATTGCATTGCATATACATGCCCACACAAACACAGACACAAGCACACAGGTGAATCTATGGGGTGAATTTGTATTTGCAGATACAATCTATTTTGTTCAAAAATCACACAACTTATAGACAGTCAGTCAATGTGGCGTTTTATAAATTCCTACTTCAGAAATAAAACCAGCCTGACTCCAAACCAAAATGCAAACAAAATCTAAACAAGGCCTCACACCTAACATGCATTGTCTGATCTAAAATGTCACCTCTTAACACTGATAAAATCTTTAGTTCTCTCAGGACAGTGACTTCAAAGGAATTAGGGGATTTACATATACATACTTTAATCAATTAGAACCTTCTAACTGATTAAAAATTTAACAGCATTTTAGGTTTGTTTAGTATGTTCTCATCAGTAGTGTGTCCCTTTTGATCTTTTACTTATAAACTCTGTGTCTGATACTACCTCTCTCACTAACTCCTGAAGAAGGAGTAATACTCCGAAAGCTTCTGTTTTCAAATAAACCTGCTGGACTATAACCTGGTGTTGTGTGGTTTCTGCTTTTTGTTCCTATATCAAAGTTTCTCGATGTCTAACTTGTTTGGTGCATTTGGTAAGATAAAAAGCTAAATATGAATGAGGCAAGTTGGGCCATCAACAAGGTGTTTAACAAGCAATTATTCCCCATGATTTGCAACTTGTTGCTGCTTCACTGCACCACTTGTGGAAAGCATAAGACTTGGAAAGAGGTGCTCCCGATGTTGATATGGGGACTAGACTTTCCAACTGATTTTGCCGTACCCCAAACCACTCAGGCCCTAATAAGATTTTATCCGGAGAAGCAGCAGACGTCTGAAAGAGACCCAAGTTCTCTTCCCCTATGATCTGATTTAGTTTATTCTTTTTATTTCCCTGCAGAAATATGAGCTGTAACATGATTCAGAACTCAAAATTATTGACATTTTTTCATAACATGGCACCAGTTCTGTGTGCTACTCTCAAAAGGAATCAAAAAGCAAGACTATTTTTAATTCATTCACTGGATGAAGGCATCACTGGCAAGGCCAGTATTGATTGCTCATTGCTAATTGTCCCCAGGGCAGTTAAGGGTCAACCACCAGTTGCCTCTCTCTGAGGGAGCAGCCCCATGGTCTGGTCAGCCTACGGGACCTTTGCTTTGTTAGTGCCACAACTCGCCTCATTAATATTCAGCTTCCTACCACCCTGAACATGCCAAATGAGCCAAACATCAAGAATTCTTGATATGGAATTAGAGCAGGTACGTGACGACTTCAGCTCATTGCTGGACACTGTCACCACCAACATCTCAGGGCACATTCCATGGCCAGAAGCCACAAGCACCTCACATTCATGACCAATGACATCCACCCAGAATGTGCTCGCCTCTTGGAACCCTCAGCGCACAGTTTTCAAACACAAGATGCATCAGTGCTACAAGGCCAGCTATCAGTATAAAGTTGCAGTAAGGACACTGTGCACTAGGGGCACACAGTCAGCTTCTGGACTGGACCAGGCTGTTTCTCCAGGCTCTTTTCTCACTGTCATAGCACGCACTCACTCACTCACTCACTCACTCACTACCTGGAAGCTCACTCTATCCCTGCCTCCCGTTGCCTTGCCTTCACTCTTGCACTTGCTCCCTCAGCCAGAGATACCAGACTCACATTATTTCTGTGTTGTCGTGCTGTTTAGTTGAGACAAAAAGCCAGGAAGTTTGTTGTGTTTGACAGCAGGCCTCGGACAAGTCCAGAGTAATAGCCTTTCAGTGGGACCCGGCACAGTAGGTCAAGGGCAGCCTCTGATACCAGTCCAGAGGCTTGGACACAATCAGCCACTTGGAATGGTTAGAGTCAGAATACTCTCCTCATAAAGGCTGAGAGCTGAATGTCAAGCAGCTCACCACCAGTCAACACACTCTGCCCTATTGTGGACTGTTTCCTCCTGGAAAGAGGGAAATGAAAGTGGGTGTCATAGCTGTTACTTTTTGGTCCGGATGGAGAGGTATTGAAAGTTAAGTAGGCAGAACAGAGGGCATACAGGGTTAGTATTGTTGAGCATTGGGGTGGGTGACAGTGAGTGCAGGCAATAGTGAGAGTAGTAGAGCATGAGGTGGTTCCAATCGCGGAGATACGTTGAGAGGAATTGGAGAGGAGATGGTGGATTGGGGAAGGCCATTGGCGAATGCCAAATTCTCCTTCAACTTCTGGATGCATTTGTTTTAGAATGAATTAATCGCGATCACTAACTGATTTTCGTAGTCAGTTTGATGAAGATTAAAGATGCATCCACAGCCAGATATTAAGCACATAATTGGGAGATTTGCTGGCAGTGGAAATGGGACATTAATCGAATGAGTAGTAACTAAAATCATCCTTCATCTGATTTTCCATAAAAAGCAGACAAAACTCCTAGATCATGTTCTTTGGATTCGGTTGCTCCAGGCAAAATAATAGGCAGGATAGCATGAGAACGATTCAGTTTTGAATTTACGAAAAGGATCAAGGGGATTATTTCAAATTTACCCAACGAAAGGGGAGGCGATGGCCTAGTGGTATTACCGCTGGACTGTTAATCCAGACGCTCAGGTAATGTCGTGGGGACTGGGGTTTGAATCCTGCCACGGCAGATGGTGGAATTGGAATTCAATAAATATTTTACACAGAGGGTGGTAGGTGCCTGGAACGCGTTGCCAGCAGAGGTAGTAGAGGCAGGCACGGTAGATTCATTTAAGGTGCGTCTGAACAGATGCATGAGTAGGTGGGGAGCAGAGGGATACAGATCCTTAGGAATTGGGCGATAGGTTTAGACAGTGGATTTGGATCGGCACAGGCTTGGAGGGCCGAAGGGCCTGTTCCTGGGCTGTAAGTTTTCTTTGTTCTTTGTTCTTTGAAATATGGAAGGTGCAACTCATAAATTTTGTTTTTAAAAAAGGCAGCTGGCTACATGTCCTTTGGTTCCTGCCATGTGAATTATCTGAAAATGAGCTCCATCAAACCTGTCTGGAGTGGGAGGAGTAATCATTACTCTATTGCCTGACATTTTTTTTGTGAGAGTAGTACCTGGTTCAGAAATTAACCCTGTGGTATCCAGTTGAGTCCATTTTCCTGACAAGGAAGTGTTGCTTTGGGGAAAGAAAAATTTGCACTTCTGTAGCATCTTTTAACGTGGTAAAGTATCCCAAAGTGCTTCAGAAGAAAATTATCAAACAAACTTTGACAGTGACTCACATGAGGTTTTCAAAGGGGCATCTTATAGGAGTAGAGAGATGAGGGTTGTTGAAAGAATTTCTGGCTGTAGAGCCCTTGTACCTGAAGGCATGGCCACGAATGGAGAAATGAAAATCCAGGCTGCCTGAGGAGCCAGAATTAAAGGGCAAATAGAATTTACTCACTTCAGTGTATCCTGCTGCCAACACCCTCCACCCTCAACAAAATTTTACAACGGTACAAACTTCTCAAAATAATAGCTCAGACTTTAGTCAGCAAGAAAGGAATAATGCTCACCGTTTGTGATACTTGTGGCAGTGTACAAACATTTAATTGTATTTTGCTTTAAAATTTACAGGCTTTGAGAATCAGAAGTAGGATCTGAAGCCTGTGGGAGCAAGTCTTTTCAAATGATCTGGTTGAGGAATCTAGTTTAGGTGAACAGTTTAAAGCAGGAAGTGGATATTTAATATAATATAGGCTTAAGTGCAGAAATCAGAACAAGGACAGGGAAAGAAAGACGTGATTAAGAGAGATGGAAAAGTAAATTTAAAAAGAACATTTCCAATAGAAAATAAACTCATAAGGAATGAGACTCCATACTTGCAAAAGTAAAATCTCAGCATCAGAGCAGTTAGAATTATTGAATCCGTACCATGCAGAAAGTGGCCATTCGGCCCATTGAGTCTGCACTGATCCTCTGAAGATCATCCCACCCGGACCCCTATCCCCCAACTCTATTCACGTAACCCTGCATTTAGCATGGCTAATCCACCTAGCCTAGATGTCCCTGGAACCTATGCAGCAACTTACTGTTACCAATCCACCTAACCTGCCCATCTTTGGACTGTGGGAGAAAACTGGAGCACACAGAGGAAATCCATGCAGACATGGGGTGAATGTGCAAACTCGACATGGACAGTCACCCAAGGCTGGAATCAAACCTGGGTCCCTGGTGCTGTGATTTTAAAAAATGGAATCAGTTAGCACACAGTCAATTTCACTCCCATATTATTTTTCATGTAATCTGTCACTTGCACTGCGTGACACATGGAACATTTGACTGCGAGGAATTCATTTAGTTCTATAATTTGACTCTTTTTAAATATTAAATATGTAATTATCTTAGTATCCTAAGTCAATGTCAGCCTCTACAGAAGATGGCATCTGGGATGGTTTCAAAGAAAGACCACTTTAATTGTCTCCATTTCATATTTACTTAGATTTGAAAAATTAAAATGTTCTTGAATCTAAGACATTCAGGTTGGAAAGATCACATGAGATTTGGTGCGTGATGGCGAGTTTGGTTTTCAACAAGCTGCAGATTTTAGGAAATAGGGCTGTGCGAATTAGAGAAGGATGCTATACAATGACTAACAACCCTGTATCTTACCTCCTTGCCAATGGGCTGAGAAGCTAGCAGATTGGTTGTCTTCCAGGAGCCTGGTTGAGGCTACTTCAATGCTCAATTAAAGGCTGCTTCCTGCATATGTTGGAGGGGCTGGTCTGTCACTTTTAGGGAAAACCATTTCAGTGAAACCTACTCAACCTCCAGCCAGTAGGCTCTTCAGGGTAGTTCTTGGTGCCTCTATTTTTAGCCAACAGCGGAGCTCCCTGTGGCAATGCTCCTCAGTGGTTCATTCCCACCACAACAAGCGTTGAGTCCGCCTGACTGGCAATTAGGAACACAGATCCCTTGCTGTGTCCAGAAGTGGACAGAAACCTCTAATGTTGATATGTGTGCTCTGAATTGATAGATGAGGTGGGGAAATCACTTTCTTTTTCTTTATTCTTTCATGGGATGTGGACATTGCTGTTGAGGCCAGCATTTGTTGCCCATTCCGAATTGCACTTGAACTGAATAGCTTGCTGGGCCATTTGAAAGGGCACTTTTGTCAACCACATTGTTGTGGGTCTGGAGCAATGTTCAGATCAGATTAGGTCAGGATAGGTTTCCTATCCAGGGTGGATAGCAGGGATCTGGGTGTTCAGGTCCATTGTACCCTGAGATGGCAATGCAGGTCGACAGAGTGGTCAAGAAGGCATACGGCATGCTTTCATTTATTGGACAGGGTATTGAGTACAAGAGCTGGCAGGTCATGTTGCAGTTGTATAGGACTTTGGTTCAACCACATTTGGAATACTGCATACGGTTCTGGTCGCCACATTACCAAAAGGATGTGGATGCTTTGGAGAGGGTGCCTGGTATGGAGGCGCTAGCTATGAAGAGCAGTTGAGTAGATTAGGATTATTTACATTAGAAAGACGGAGGTTGAGGGGGGACCTGATTAAGGTCTACAAAATCATGAGACGTATAGACAGGGTGGATAGCAAGAAGCTTTTTCCCAGAGTGGGGAACTCGATTACTAGGGGTCACGATTTCAAGGTGAGAGGGGAAAAGTTTAAGGGAGATATGTGTAGAAATTTCTTAATGCAGAGAGTGGTGGGTGCCTGGAACACGTTGCCAGCGGAGGTGGTAGAGGCGGGCACGATAGCGTCATTTAAAATGTATCTAGACAAATACATAGACGGGCAGGGAGCAGAGCAGGGGTACAGATCCTTGGAAAATAGGCGACAGGTTTAGATAGAGGATCTGGATAGGCGCAGGCTTGGAGGGCCGAAGGGCCTGTTCCTGTGCTGTAATTTTCTTTGTTCCCTAAAGGGCATAAAAGAACCAGATGGATCTTTGCAACAATTGATGATGGTTTAGTTTGATTTGATTTATTATTGTCATATGTACCTAGGTACAGTGAAAAGTATTGTTTTGAACGCTAACCAGGCAAATCATACCTTACATTAGTATATCAGGGTAATAGAAAAGAATACAGAATATGGTGTTACAGCTATGGAGAAAATGCAGAGAAAGATCAACTGTAATTCATAAGTAGGTCCATTCATAAGTATAATAACAGCAGGGAAGAAGCTGTTCTTAAATCTGTTGGTACATGTTTTCAAACTTTTGTATGTTCTGCCTGATAGAAGAGGGTGGAAAAGAGTGTTACCGGGCTGCGAGGGTCACTATTAGAGTAGCTTTCAATCCCAGATTTTATTTAGTAGCATTTAAATTTCACCAAATGTTTTGATTTGAACTCGGTGTGTTAGTCTAGACCTTTGGGGGCTTTTGTGGTGGCATTGTGGAGCCTCTACCTCTGAGCCAGGAGATATGGGTTGAAGTCCCGCCTGCTTTGGAGGTGTGTAATAACATCGCTGAAGAGGTTGATTAGAAAATATCTAGATTTGGATTACTAGTCCAGTAACATTATAACTGCTTCACTCCCCACCACACCAAAGCATCTTCAGGAAAACATCTATTCTCTTTTCGTAAGTTTTTGAATGAACATGTTGGATAGGATGATAATATTATCAGGATTGGCCATCTGGAAGGTGTTGGAAAGGCTATGAAAGAGCTTTACTGGAAAGGCTTGAAGGATGATGGATTGATGAATCTAGAGTTACTTGCTTTAAAATGGGCAAGTCCAAGAGGGAGGTTTGATAGTGGTGTGAGGTAGAGGAAGCGGAGAGAAACTGTTGCCAGTGGCAGACCAGAAAGTACAGAGGTAACATGAGGAAAATCATATTTTACACAATCGTTAGGACTTGGAATATAATACTTGATAAGGTGGGAATACAAATTCAGTAATGGTTTTCAAAGGGCAGTTGTATATCTGAAGAAAAATCTTGCTAGGACATGGGAAAAGATTAGATCAGTGGGACCAACTGGGTTATTGTACAGAATACTGGCACAGATTGGATAGGCTGAATGGTTTCCTTCCAGGATTTGTACTATTATTTTATTCATTTAAATGAATTTTCTTTTTGAAACTATACTAGGAAGCCACAAGCATACCTTTTAATGGTTGCCTCATGTAATCCCCAAAATGTTGTCATTATGATTTTTTTAATATATTTACAAATTAACTTGGTCAGAAATGTTATCACACACCTCTGGAGCAGGTGGGACTTGAATCCTGGTCTGGCTTGGAGGTAGGGACACTACCACTGCAACACAAGTACCCTCCCCAGATTTTCTACAATGATTAAACAAAGAGATGTTTCAGATATGCGCTGAAATAACATCAACTCCATTAACCAGTAATTGCCCACTCCTTCAAATTTCTGGGATTGAACTGTGAAGTATTTGAGGTGATAGTGTTGCTGTTCGTGTATATTGTTGCACACAAAGAACCATATCAATATTCTGTGTACCCAGAGGAAATTATGGGTAAATCAGCAGAGTCCTTTTAATATTAAATATAATTATCTTGCCAATGAAACTTTTTGAGTATGATACCTCAGAAAATAACACAGTATGGTGATCTCAGCTTCCAGGAAACACCAAGCATGTCTCAATCACTCCTTTGACGTTTTGAACATCAAATAACATTAAGGATTTGGCTCTGTTTCTAAATGCTTTTCCAGAAAGAATCATTCTGGAGTATGAAAAGCCAGGGAAGCTTGATGTTGTTTTTAATGTAGTGTCATTTAAGATAATTGCACAACGTTTTCTACAGTCCACATTTCTTAATGATACTTAGAAACACTTCAGCAAGTGAGCAGAATAACAAAAAGTGCTCTATCTGCAAATTCTCCAGAGTTAATTCCAACCTCCTTCTTGTGGAAAAGGAAAGATTTGTGAAGATTATATTTTCTGACCCTGCTTTGAATATATTTTTCCCAATGGATGCTTGATCTTCCATTGCAAAAGTCCTGAGGAAAGAATGAAAGCAAAAGTAGAAATTGGGCCTTGAAATAAGAATGGAAAGTGGTGTAAAAGCTCAGCAGCTCTGGTAACGTCTGTGGTGAGAGCAGTAGAGTTAGCGTTTCATTTCCAATATGACTCGTTCCATTCTGAAGAGTCATACTGGGCTTAGTGTTAACTTTGTTTCTCCCTCCATGCTGGCAGACATATCGACACGAACACAAGCTACAGGTAATTCTGCCTTTCACCGTAGGGAATTAAGGACTGTTGCTTTAAGGCTATAAGTGTCACTGCAAAATTCCTTCAAAAAGTTTCACTTCATTTAATGAACCATGGCTGAGTTTTCAATAGTGTGCTATGTTCATAATTCTTGCTAAGCACCCCTAAAGGCCCTGTAAACTGCTGTTGTGTATGTGAAATGTCCAATTTCTTCATTATGATTGTAATGAGTTCTAATCTTTTTAAAGTTTGTTTGATCATTTAGCTTGTACTTTTATTGTGTGTATGTCCCATTCATTCGTTCTGCTCTCAATTCAATTTTAATTAAAGCAAAGATTTGGTGTATTTTATTCCCTGGCTTGCTATTATTAGGAAATGGCAATCTGATTGGCTGCTTATCCCAGTTAATGGACGTGACTGTTGGCAACTACCAGCAGATTCGCCTTGACCTGGCAAGAGACTTAAAAACTGGCATCATGAAAAGGAAAACCCATACTTGAGAAGGAAAAAAAATGGCTTGTTATTTGGAGTGTAAATTAATGCACGAGTCAGAATATCTCCACCCTCTGTCACCTCAGAGTGAGACTTGGTCATCTTTCTTCTTGCATCCTATGATCATACATCTCCCCTCTCCTACCCCAGAGATGTGTCACAGTTTGAGGAGCAATTGCATTATAATTGCACCAAATAATAGTTAGATTTTGTAGAACACCACTACATTTTTGCAGCAGAACTGTACTTCCATATATTAATGTGGTATGTTAGTCGTATGAAACAGTGCACCATCTGCCTCACAGGAGCAATACTATGCAAGACCTTACATGTGGTAACAGTGACCTGGATTTTTCGATTTGAAGTAAGGACCTTCAAAGAATCTGCTAAATAAAATCACTGCCTTCCAGGGCGTTCCCTCTGAGCACAGGAAATCTAACAAATAAAAGTTTCTGGAAATATATTTAACTTCTTGGAAACAAAAGGAAGAAAACGTTCTTCTCTTTCTTGATGAAGTGATCTCTTTGATTATGAATTTTAAAGTTTCTGTGGATGACTTACGCCTCCTTTCATCCTCTTCTAGCTGTCGTGGAGGCATGCCTGCTCTACATGCTGAAGCGCCGAGCTGCTGGCTTTCTGCGGAGTGACAAAGTAGCTGCACTTTTTACAAAAATTGGCAAAGTCTATCAAGTAGCTGGAGATTTGTGCAAGAAAGTTCAAGAACTACTGCAACAGGTGGATAACAAGTAAGTGGATCTGTATGATTAAGTGTGAACACAGACAAAGACCCATCTCAGTTTGGATTCCAAGGAGACACTGCAGGAAAGGCATTTTGCCAATGTCAAATTTAGTTTCACTAATTGAATCATCCAAATATGATAATATCAGGTGGGGGGAAATGGGAAGATAGTATGTTACAGTGGTTTACGTCGCTATGGTGGCGTGAATAAAGACCATCTGAGAGTATCACCGATTATCCTTGTGAGAGGTCATTGTTGTAAGGAATGTTGCCACTGGAATGAATATTGATCACAGTCGCTTTGACTTTAACCTTGGTTTTATCCATCTTACTGCAGTATTCCCACACAATATGTACAGAAATAATATCCCCTCACTTTATTCATCGGTTACCTAATTATAATTTAATAACTAAAAAATTATGATGCCAATTTTGCAAACAAAAATATATTTAAATCAGTTGAAGGTTTAAATATTAAATTTTAGATTATTGTTCTGGAATTTTTTTGTTTAATTTTCTGTGATATCTGTCAGTATCTTGCACAATTCTCTCAATATAGCTGGATGGAATAAGTATTTTTAATATTCCCTCTTATCAAAGCATTGTCTCATGGGGAAGTATAACACTTATTAATCCATACTAATCTTTGTGTAATCATAGACAGTGACCATTGTCTGTCCATCACTCCCCACAGAGAACATCACAGCAAGACTTGTCCGTCTTCGTATCTGAAGTCCATGCAGACCATGTCCAGCAGGAAGCACTGGGTAGCAATCAGGAATAGAACTTAGGAACAGGACTAGATCATTCAGCCCCTTGAGATATGTTTATTAACTCCATCCACCTGTTTTGGCTTCATGTCCTTTTATACACTTGTCTAGCAAAAACCTATTAATAGCACATTGAAAATTATTAATTGAGCCAGCACTTATTGAATTTTAGGGAGCAAGTTCCATGTCTCTATCACCCCTTGCATGAAGTTCTTCCTAATCTTTCTCTGGAAGACCTTAGCTCTAATTTGAAGGTTGTGCTCCCTTATCCTATAGGCTCCCACACAAACGGGAAAATTCCCTTCTATCAGTTCTTTGGAAAATCCTAAGATCTCAAATTAAGTCATGCCTTTGCTTTTTGCATTCCAAAGATTTCAAGCCTAACTTTTGTGCTGTCTACTCTTAATCCAATCCTTATAGCTCTGATAACATTCTGCCGGATTTATGCTACAATCCATCTAAGGCCAATGTAATTTCCTGAGTTACAATGCCTTGGACTGTGCATAGTATTCCCTATATGATCTGACCTGAATTTTGTAAAGCTGTAGGAAAATTTCTTTCCCTTTGTAGTCTAACTTTAACTGTAAAGGCAATCATTCCATTAGCCTTTCTAATTGTTTTGTTGTATCTTTGGAATTCCTCTTTCATCAACCATAGCCATGAACCTCAAATTGTAACCTGTTCGCTTCTAACCCAACTGAGAATTGTTAATCAGTCATGTTGGGATCGGGTATGTCAGGTATTTCTGGTGTGTAGGACTCACTTTCCCATCACAAGAGTTTGAATCAACCAATTTGTCAGTAGAAATATTACAGCTAATTGCACTTGTCCAGTGGTGGATTTTAAACTACCATGGTGAGAGTGCTCCTTGTTAAATAGTTATAACCAACATCTAACTCAAAAAGCATCAGTACAAATCCCTTATGCACTTACAGAATGACGCATACAATGTTTTACATTACCGAGGAATGCTCTCTGTACACAGTAAACGGTGGACTAATCACATTAAACTCAGCAAATAAGGAGGGCTATCACTTGGCTTTAAGGATGTTCATTTGTGAAATAAATAACTGGCAAATAGTGATAAACTACAAGATTTGAAATGAGGTATTCATACCAACATTGTATAAATTTAGGTTCATGTAAATAGGGTGCCGTTTGGACTGATCTACGTATGTACCCAAGCCACACAAAAATTGTAATATATTCAAAAAGTGTAGTAATACTTAGTGCAATTTATTTTTTGTGAATATACTGAGCGATTCCTTTCAAACTCTTACATATGCGTTTGTATTGGCAGGAAAAACCATTCGAATGGACAGGAGTCTCTAAAGAGGCAGGGATCAATATCCAAGAGCCCAGTTCTTACACCTCAAGCTATCAAACACATTTGGGTCCGCACAGCCTTGTTTGAGA
Organism: Ginglymostoma cirratum; assembly: GCA_024137785.1. Classification (NCBI taxonomy): domain Eukaryota; kingdom Metazoa; phylum Chordata; class Chondrichthyes; order Orectolobiformes; family Ginglymostomatidae; genus Ginglymostoma; species Ginglymostoma cirratum. The sequence goes on along the minus strand of JAHRHZ010000067.1, from coordinate 7,441,268 downwards.
AGGTCTTGGATAAAATTGTTCAATACATTGTTGATAACTCTAGGTAAGATTCTAATGGGCAGTGGGCCGATGTCCAATATATTTGTTCATCTCAGACTGACCATTACTGTAACCATCACTTAGAGCTGGTGCAGAAAAATTGGTCCCTGAAACAGAGTTAATATGGGAACAGGAGGACGCCATTCGGCCACAGGAATATTTTTCCACCTTGCAACTGGATCATCCCTGTTCTGTCCCTCAGTCATATTTTATCCACATTTGACTCATTTAAAACTGTTTGAATCTTTTCCAAACCTCACTATACATAAGATTTGATGATTAAATTTGATTAGACACAAATGGAATTGAGATTAGTCTCAAATTTTCATGAGAATCGAGCTTGGTTTCCTTTGTTTCAGCCAGCTAAAGTTTAATTAAGTGTTAACTGATTTTTGCAAACACAATATTTCTGATCCACCAGATTAAATTGCTACCTGACTTCAATTATCCATGCAAAGTCTTGCATTTAGCTTCAGATTAAAAGGTCAAGTGTATTGGAAGTGGACAGAGTTGCGATTTCAGCATTTAATTTCAACGATATGTTGCTTCCAGGATAGTCTACACCAACCTTCTGAAGAACATCCCAACCAGACCCACTCTCATCCTGTCCCTGTAACCCCACATTTCCCATGGCTAACCCACATAGCCTGCACGTCCCTGGATACTATGGGCCATTTTACCACGGCTAATCCACCTAGGCTGTACATCTTTGGACTATGGAAGGAAACCAGAGCACCTGGAGAAATACACACAGGCACAGGAGAACATCCAAATCTCTCGCAGACAGTCACCCAAGGCTGGGATTGGAGCCGGAGTCCCTGATGCTGTGAGGCCGTGTGGCACTTTTCCACCGTGCCATCCTTATTTTGCTATGCTGAAGTCATAATCTATACGGTAGAAAGAAAAGATGCAGTCTCCAAATATCCAGGGAAACCTTTCATTCTCTAATCAAGGTTCCACGTTCGTCCATGTTGAATCACCAAATTATTGCATTTTTTTGAGGGTTTTAAAGACAAAAGAATTTAGAGTTAATTAAAACAAAACAACATTTTCTGAAGGTAATTTTTTTACATTAAACTTGCCAGGGTTAACTGGATTGGAATGAATCGAGGTATTTAAATGTCAGAAATGTGAATATAATGTTTCTTGGTTTATAAGTGTATAAAGTGCTTTTTGAGTTTGTAGATCAGTGTTGGGCCTTTTTACCTGTGTTAGGTGAAAATCTATTCTTTTTGTGTTTTTGGTTTTCTGAGATGTGTACTCCGTACCTTTCACCACCTCTGGTAAACCTACAGGTGGATCCTAAGAGTGGCACGACCTGTATGCACATTGATATTCCCTGCCTCCCTTTGGAAAGACCTTGTGTTTCTCTCGATGCCTCCCTACAAAAGTGCACATAAGATCAGGAAGCCAGTATGTGGGTAGTCCTGGACATTCCTTCCTATCCCCCAGCTTGACCCTCAAAAATTCTTAGGAACACAAGCACAAATTGAGGGGGATAAAAAGTGAAACTTGGCTTTCTTGTGATTCTGTTCTGATGAGTCAAATATCTTTTTCTTTCACTAATACATATCTATCTACAAGAGGTAAGGGTAAAGTTGCTATAGTCCCAGAGGATCAAAGGGCTGCTCTGTCATAGAGAGAGATGACTGGTTTAACCTGAGAGTCACCACACCTCAGGCAAGGGACAAGATTGAGAAGGTGGGACCTTGACCGTGACCTCTACACTATTTCACGTCAGACAAGGCAGTGTAACTCTAGCCTAGTTCCCAGTCAGTTCTTGCAGAATTTTTTACCATCTCTATCTCATCCCACTGGATTTTTTTTTTTTTTTTTTTATCTCTCTCCCTTTTCCAAAATGATGCAATAAAGGTCATTTACCACGTGGAAACATTTTTGTAAAGATGATTAGTCCAGTTGTGACGCAATGCGCAATCATCATTGTGGGGAGGCAATGGCCTAGCGGTATTATTGCTGGACTGTTAATCCAGAGACCCAGATAATGTTGTGGGGACCCGGGTTTCAATCCTGCCATGGCAGATGGTGGAATTTGAATTCAATAAGTATTTGGAATTAAGACTCTTATGATAACTGTAAATCCATTGTTGATTGTCAGAAAAATCCATTTAGTTCACTAATGTCCTTTAGGGAAGGAAACTGCCATTCTTACCTGGTCTGGCCTACATGTGACTCCAGACCCACAGCAATATGGTTGTGTCTCAACTGCCCTCTGGGCAATTAGAGATGGGCAATAAATGCTGCCTAGCCAGCAATGCCCTTATTCCGTGGGTGAATAAAGAAAAAAAATCCCGCATAGAATTTCTTTTGTGTCTGAAGGTTGAGAATAATCAAATTATGTGCTAATAACCTGCAGTCATTTTGATTTTATTTACTTCTTTTGTGCCTATCTTGGGTCTACTCCTTCCCACTGTGTCCCAAGTCATTAGGCTAGCCAGCTGAGCTGCTCCAATTACTTACCAATGCTGGTGGTACCAGCCTTGGGAAGATGGATCAAACTATTTGGATTAGTTGCCCAAGGATATGCCTAGTCTCTCTCTCTTCACTACTCAGCTGGATCTCATGTAGAAGACATGGCTGGAGGTCATTGCCAAGTCAAGAAACTCACTGAACAATGCCTATTTGGGAACAAGGAACCCATCCCATAAAGATGTCTCCACTTATATAGAAAGAAACTCGCCAATCTTGTGACAAACAGAAAAAGATCACTGGTGAAACTTTCAGCAGAATCCTTCCGAACCATGTAATGCAACATCTTGACCAGGATCTGCTGCCATGGAGTTGATGTGCTTTCAGAAAAGACCAAGAAATCATTGACATGAAGCATGTTTGTTAACCTGACCAAGACCTTTGACACTGTCGGTTGTGAGAACCTTTGGAAAGTAATGGAGAAACTCAGCTGCCCTGAGAATTCATCACAACGATTGACAGTTTCATGACACCATGCCAATGTTCCTAGACGATAGTCAGTCTTCTGATTCATTTCCCTTCAACAATGGAATTAAACAGGACTACATGCTGGCACCAATCCTCTTCATGTATTTCTTCATCAATGCCTTCTGTGGTGGTGATCCTGACATCCAAATCAAGTTTTGCTGCCCAATCCAAAGGATTCCAGGAAAAATCTAACATCTCCAAAGACATACTTCAGAATTTCCTGCTTACCAATTTCTGTCCATATCTGCTGATTCAGATTTGGACATGCACTGTGGCAGGACCTGTTGTTTCATCTGCGGAGAACATTGATGTTATGAAGCTTAAAGAAGACTGAAATAATGTAGTTGTTGTTCCAGGAAAGCCCCACGTGAAGCCCAAGTTTCCAGTTGGTGACCAGAACTGTCAACAGTAGATATGTTCACTTAACTTGGCAGCCAACTTGCTCAAGAAGATTACATTGATGATGAGACATGTAGAAGAATTGTCAAATTGCAGCCTTCAGCAGAATTTTAACATTGGTTTGAGGGTTGAAGAGGAGGAGATCTGCCTACCAAACTGAATGATTTGAGTGCAACAAGTCTATCCACTCTGCTGTACACATCAGGACAGTGTACCAGCATCTTGCTAAGAAGCCCAATTGTTTTGAATTGATCTACTTCTGGAAGCTTCTGAAGATCAGGTGGTAGGACAGCCACTGAGGTGTTTACCCGAGCTGGTATGCCAAGCACCCGCACCATACTGAGACTGTCACAAGTGAATTATAGTCAGTGTGCCTGACATGTGCTAGAGTGAAAACTGGAGTGAAACTTCTGTGGAGTGTTTGAAACTGAGGGACACTCTCGTGGAAGGTAAAAGAAGCTCTACAACAATGCAAAAATCTTCATATGAGAATTTTAACATTGTTTCTAATTCCTGGGTGAATCTCACTCAGGATTGGCTGTACCTGGAACAGCCAACTAAAAAATACATTACGCCTGTCTCATAAGCAAGCGCACTAGAGCCAGAGAGAAACAATGCAATGAGAGAGAATCCTGAGACAGCAACTCATCCAATACCAAATGGCTATGGTATTCTATCCTATTTGCAGTAGAACCTGCCCAGCCTCACCATATCACCTGTGTAGCTACTGGAACCCTGTCAAACACCTCAGGTAATGAATATAGGCATATTTACCTTGAGCAACAAGCAAGAAGCTGAGATTGAATTTGAAACCACAGACCTACATCCTCGACACGAGCCAATGCACCATTAAAGTTAATGATGCAGAGATTTGGATTTCAATGTGTGGTCAGCCATTCGTTTCCATCTATGTTGTTATGCTTCACCTCATTTACTTGTATGTTTTTGAACATTTTGGCGTGGAATTTCTATTGCATTTTCTTTGTTGCATAGTGCACGCAAAACCTGTGTCAGAGATGATATACTAGGTAGGAGACTCCATAATTGACAAGGGGGCCTACAGAAGAATGGCATTGAGCCAGTAGCTTACACTAATTGCACCCTTGTGTCTGTTTCATGGGACTGTTTGAAAAATTTGTTGACAGTTGTCAAACCAGCCCTCCTCAAGTGCGCTGCCAACCCCCCCGCCCCCTTCCCCGAAGTCCTGATGCCAAAGATAAGTTCAAGCGTTTTTATTTAATTGAATATTGAGCCAAGAGGAGCACTCTTCAGCTCTCACTCTGAGCAGCTTGACTAACATCCCAGTCAAATCGCTTCACTCTTTACCCTCTGCAGGCAGTGAACTGTCTCCAGTACAATAACATGTGCCTGTAGCTTGCCAGTTCCATTTGGTATGGCCATTTGGTATGATCTTGCCATGAGCAACTGATGATGCCAGCAATGTGTGCTGCATTGGGACTGGGGTCTCCAGCTCATTTCTAGGCCTTTCTCTCTTGAATGCAGCACTGCTTGAATTTCTCAGATATAATTACTTTTAATATCATTCTATTCCTTTCAGCAAATACTATGAAAAACAAGCTCTAATGTCTGATCCAGTCTGTGGACCGATTCTAGCTTCTCTGCTGGGTAAGCATTCTGAATTAATGTTCTAATCATTATCAAACATGAAAAACGGGGGCAACACAGTATGGAGCTGGAGGAACACAGCAGTCCAGGCAGCATCAGAGGAGCAGGAAAGTTGATGTTTTGAATCTGGACCCTTCTTCAGAAATGGGGAGGGGGAAGGGAGCTCAGAAATAAATAGAGAGGAAGGGTGGGGATGGGGAAGGTAGGTGGGATGGTGTTAGATGAGTGCAGGTGGGGATTGGTCAGTGGGATGGGTGGGGCGGATAGGTGGGAGAGAATATGGACAAATTGTGTCAGGTCAAGGAGGTGGGGAGGAGAGGGAGGTTTGGTTATGGCATGAGGCCGGGGATGAGGCGATTTTAAAACTGGTGAATTCCATGTTTAGGCCATCGGGCTGTAGGCTCCTGAGGTGGAACATGAGGTGTTGCTCCTCCAATTTGTGGGTGGTGTCATTGTGACACTGGAGGATGCCCAGGATGGACATGTCACCCAGGGAGTGGGAGGGGGAGTTAAAATAGTTGGCAGCCGGAAGGTGTTATCGTTTGTCGTGTACTGAGTGCAGATGCTCTACAAAACGGTCTCCGAGTCTACGCTTGGTCTCACCGATGTAGAGGATGCCACATTGGGAGCAGCAGATACAGTAGACCAAGTTGACAGATGTACAGATGAACCCCTGTCTGATATGGAAGGTTTGTTTTGGGCCTTGAATGGAGGCAAGGGGCAAGGTGTAGGATAGGTGTAACACTTCCTGTGGTTGCTGGGAAAGGTGCCGGGCGTGGTGGGGCTAGTGGGGAGTGTGGAGCAGAAGAGGGAGTCACGGAAAGAGTGATCCCTACGAAAGGCAGATAGGGGAGGGGAGGGAAATATATCTTCGGTTGTGGGGTCGAATTGTAGGTGATGGAGAGTGATACGTTGGATGTGGAGGTTTGCGGGGTGATATGTGAGGACAAGGGGGATTCTGTCCTTGTTTTTGTTGCGAGGAGGGCTATGAGGGCAGAGGTGCGGGAAATGCAAGAGATGCAGTTGAGGGCATTTTCGATCACCGGAGAGGGGGAGAGTTACAGTCCTTGAAATAGGAGGACATCTGCGATGTGCGGGAGTGGAATGCCCCATCTTGGGACCAGATGCAGCAGAAGGCAGAGGAATTGGGACTGGGGGATCGCATTTTTGCAGGAGGATGGGTGAGAGGAGGTGTAGCCCAGGTAGCTGTGGGAGTCAGTGGGCTTGAAATAGATGTCAGTTTTGAGGCAGTCACCAGAGATGGAGACGGAGAGGTCCAGGAAAGAGAGGGAAGTATCGGAGATGGTCCAAGTGAATTTGAGGTTGGAAAGGTGTTAGTAAAGTTGATGAACTGTTTAAGCTCCTCGTGGGCGCATAAGGCAGCGCCAATACAGTCATCGATGTAGTGGAGGAAGAGGTGGGGGATAGTGCCAGTGTAACAGCAGAAAAGGGATTGTTCCACATATATTACAAAGAGGCAGGCATAGCTTGGGTCCATGCGGGTGCCTATGGCCACCCCCTTAGTCTGTAGGAAGTGGGAGGGATTAGAGGAGAAGTTGTTAAGGGTAAGGCCAAGTTTTGTTAAGTGGATGAAGGTGTCGGTGGAGGGGGACTAGTTGGGCCTGCAGGAGAGGAGGCAGCGGAGGGCTTTTAGGCCATTTGTGTGGGTGATACAAGTGTAGAGGGATTGGATGCCCATAGCGAAGATGAGGTGTTGGGGACCAGGGAACTGTAGGTCTTTGAGGAGGTGAAGGGCATGGGTGGTGTCCCGGATGTAGTTGGGGAGTTCCTGGACCAGGGGTGACAAAACAGAGTCAAGGTAAGTGGAGAAAAATTCAGTGGGGCAGGAGCAGGCAGAGACAATGGTTCAGCCAGAGCAGTCAAGTTTGTGGAGTTTGGGAAGGAGGTAGAAACGGGCGGTGCGGGGTTGGGGAACGATGAGGTTGGAGTTTGTGAGTGGGACATCACCTGAGGTGATGACATTATGAATGGTTTGAGAGATGATGATTTGGTGGTCAGGAAAACAGGGAAGTGTTTTTATTTTGTAAGCTGGAAATCTGTGTGTAATTTAAAAATTCCTACGAGCTGCTTCATCAGACCCCCAATAAAGCGGTTCTCTCACTCTGTGGTAACTGAGTCATGCTGAATGGGAAAATTTGGAACAGTTTAGCTGGTCTCTGGTTTGAGGGTTTTGGTTAGTGTTTAGATGCTACAATTTGCTTCACTGCCGTAGGGTTTTAGGGATATGCATTGGTGTTTAGGGGCTACAATTGGATTCACTGTCCTAGGGTTTTGGGGGTGTGGATTTGTGGATTAAGTGTTACAAATGGCTTCACAGTTCTAGCTGTGACAGTGGTAAGACAAAGAAATTAGCCAGGGTACATGTTCTTAATGTGGTCATTTGCACTGGAAAGTGTCCATCTGCTCATTGCACTTGATGATCAAAAAGCTTAATACCTCAAGTGAAGAACAGTCAAGGTACTTATAGATGTTTTCGAAACAACTTGAAACTGGAGAAGGGAAGTTGTAGTTTCCTTACAATTGTCTGCCTCAGACCAATAATTCTTTAATGACCAACCTCGATCTTCCCGACAGTGCATTTACTGAATAATCTCACTTAGCCATTGAAAAATAAGCTGTTTTAAATGAACCTATCTGTGCTAACAGCTTATGTGCTCCAAAGGGAACAGAATAAAATTCAGAAAGTGCTACAGAAATTCAGCAGGCTGCAACTAGGGAGAGACAAACAGAGTTAATGTTTCAAGTCCAATATGAGTTGTTTCAAAACATGGATAGTATTTTTTGGTTTCCATAAGATGACTTAACTCACTGCCAGCAACCTGTATGCTTCAGCAGTTGTTTTTTTTTTGTGAAAAAGCTGCAGCTCATGAACCCTGATGGTGGGAGTGAGCTTATAAATGTCAGTTACACAAGTCAGTCACTGTAGAGGAGATGAATTGCTGCTGAATTCTGTGTGTCTAGTGGAGGAGCAGCACTTTGCTTGGGAGTGTGATGTACAGCTAGTGATTGTTCATTAGTCTCGCCTACTGGTGAATCATTGTGTGTGTAACTTAATTTATTTCACTATTGGAGACATTTTCATTTTTAAGCTTTCGTTTCTCCCATGCTATTTCTCAACCAGGACCAATCCCAGGCCTTTTTTGATGCCAATCTTCCAATATCCCAACACCTTGAAACTTGTATTGTAGGAGCATGAATGGAAAGTTATAATGCGGTGTGTTGAGTGAGACCCAAACCAGCTTGGAGCAGGTCTGGGAAACGCAGAGATAAGCATAATTTCCTTGGGACAGAAGTAAAGCTTTAAGCAAATGTGCCAAATGCCATACTTTACGGTAATGCAATTTATATTTGCGTTCTGATTATAACTTGACCTTGTTCTGCCTCAGTGGAAAAGAAAATTGATTTAATTTTCTGCTTCATGTTACAGTCGGTCCCTGTGCGTTAGAGTACACAAAACTTAAAACAGCTGACCACTACTGGACTGATCCGTCAGCAGATGAACTGGTGCAAAGACATCGTATTCATGGAGCCCATGGACACCAGGATTCCCCATCTAAACGTCCTGCACTTGGTGTAAGAGTCAACATGATCTGAAATCTCTTTAACGGTTAATTCGTTATATTTGTGGGACCATGGCCAGTTTAATCCATAAAATATTATAGACCTTGAAATCAGAATTACTTTACTAATTATTCAAGATAGAGGGTCGTAGAGTCATGGTCAAGCTACAGTGAATTTTTTTTATTTTTCATTTATCTTTCCCTCTGTGGATTAAATGATGTCAGTTGAGCAAACTAATCCCACGTATATGAGAAAGATCAATTCTGAGGATCACTGGCAAAGCGCAACCTAAACAAGTAAATGAAAATTGCTGAAGAGCTTTCCAGACACATGCAAGATAGTTAAGAGCAAAGGGAAGCAAAGGCAAACTGTACTTTTGGATATGCCAGAGCAAAAGGTTGCTGATCTCTTTTATAGTTATGAGACCCAAGTGTTGGGCAAAGCCAACATTTTTTGCCTATCCACTTGAAATAGTGGTGAGTCATTACTCTTGATCTCTGGTACCCCAAGGACCGATTCTTGGTGGTCTCCTATTTGTCATCTACAGTCTACCCCTCAATATCATCATCTGAAAGCACAGCATTAGGTTTTACATCAATGCTGATCACCACCTCTCATGACTCCGCCACTGTTACTAAATTATCAGGCTCCTTGTCGGACATCCAGTACTGGATAAACAGAAACTTCCTCTATTTAAGTAGTGGGATGCAGGAAGGCATTGCTTTCCATCCCCATTCCAAACTCTTTCCTAGTCAGTAACTGCGTCCCTCTCCCCAAAGAGAACTGTTTTCAACTTTGTCACAAATTCCTTAATGGTCAAACCTCTCCCTAACTTTGTAATTCCCCTCAGCTCCACAGCACTCATAATATATGTGCCACCCTCATTCTGGCCTCCTAAACATTCCCAGTTTTAATCCACCATTGGAGGCCTTGCCTTCAGTGACCCACGAACAGTTTTGTCTCAGTTTTATCTTTCATAGACATTCCTTAAAATCTAACTTTTTCTGACCAATCTTTCGGTCTTCTGGATTATTACTTCCATTAATGGCTTAGTATTGTTGTCGGTAAACTCACCACAAGCTACCTTTAATTCAGCCACTTATTGAGAAATCTCACAGCCAATCAGATATTGAAACAATAATTCAAACTTTATTGCATGTAGCAACCAAATATATGACCCCTCAAGTTAGCAAATATAAGCTTGCAACCAAACTTAGCTATTGCCCAATTAATGGTGAAATCTGGCCAGGATTTCAACCAACAGTGTCCGTCTCTGGATGTTTCCAGGGCTCGGTCCTTCTACAACGTTGTTCCTCAAAGGTCTGCTCATGAGTTATTCTGGTATTCGATTCTTATACAGATTTTCATTCTTTGGTCTCTGAGGTGATCTATTGATAATTTCTTTGGAGTCCTTTCTTTCAAGTTAGTGCAGGTCTACAGCTGGCTTCCTTATCAAAAGCAATGTTTTTGTTCCTTGTTATGTTTGGCCTTAAGTGTCTGTTTGAAGGCACAGCTTTTCTGTGATTAATTCCTTAAATTTGTCTGCCAGGCAATCAGTTGTCCTTGTGGCATAAAGCACCCCGTTTATCAAGGAGATGTCAAAGCAGTTTTATCTGTGTAGCCTCCACTCCCAGACATGGCTAATTGTTTTCAAATCCTGTATAAGTTTGTCCTTGTCCTTTAATAGCTTATTCTAGACAGAATTATTGCTGATTCTTTCGAGTGTTACAGTTTATCTTTGTTGATTCATTCAATCCATTGTAGTTACCAATTGAATTTGATGTACTTGGTCATCAGGTAAGGATCGGTCTCCATTGAGATTAGCCTTACAGCCAAATAAGCTTTGCTGATCCTCGAGTTCAAGCGTCACAAATGCCTAATCCCCACATGGATGAAGTAACAGGTTGGGTTGATGAATGAATGGAGCGGTTCATGTTTGGTTCAGCTGTTAATAAGCTGGTTAACTTTCTCTTACAGATAAGAAAGCGTCACTCCAGCGGAAGTATGTCAGAAGATAAATTTGCAGCTTCAGCGAGAGAATATGTGGAGTCATTACATCAAAATTCCAGAACACATTTGCTGTATGGAAAAAATAATGTACTTGTCCAGCCAGTAAGTAGTGCATAGCAAGAAACATCTGACCTCTTGATGGTGGGGTGAAAAAAACAGCTGGATAGTGCTGCTCACGCTGCTTAATATCATAACCTTTCAATGACTACAATGGGATCTTTTTAAGATAGCAATTGAAAAAAGGACAGGAAAATGCAGCAGAAATTTCCAGTAGACATCAAGTGAGTTTACAAGAAATATAGGGATTTCCCTTCTATTCTCTTTTCTTCCTCAAGCTTTTCATCAGCACAAACTTTTATCCTGTTTCATCCACCATATCATGTAGAAATGGAGTCAAGCCCAACCTGGCAGTTTTAATCATATACCAGCCATGGCACAGTCCGTAGCTCACCTCTTAGGAGATAGTTGGGTCAATCCCACTTCAGGATTGAGTACCAAAAGAAATAGAGGTTGATACTCCATCACAGTGTTAATGAAAGTGCAGCGCTACCAGCGGTGCCATCTTTTGAGAAGATGTTAAATCAAGGCCTCATCTGTCTTTTTGGGTGATTGTGAAGAAGAGGTGTGTTCTGCCTGGTGTCCTGGCTAATATTTATCTTTTAATGGGCATCCACAAAAACAGATTGTTTAATCGTTTTCACTTTGCCAATTGTGGGCTCTTCTTGTATATAAATTGACTGTCTTGTTTGCAGTGACTATGCTTCAAAAGTACCTTGGTGTCTGTAAAGTGGGTTTTGACCACAAGTAGACACATAGAAAATAGGACAAAGAGTAGGTCTTTCAGCTCTCCAAGCCAGCCCTACTATTCAATATGATTAGTTTTCCAACTCAGTTTCCTGTTCCTGCTTTCGTCCCATACACATCAATCCTTTTAGCCCAAAGAAATATTTTCTAACTCCTCCTTAAAAACAGTTGTGAAAGTATTTGTGAAACTTGCTATAAAGGAACTCTCTTTAGCCATGTCATTATTTCCAGTTGTGGACTACAAAGTTGCTGGATTTATCAAATAAAGTTTTACTACTTGCCGTGGTGGGATTTAAACACTCGGCTTTTGGACTGTTGCCTCAGCACCACTGTCACTTGGCTACTGTTCTGAAGAAGGGTCACTGGACCTGAAGCATTAGTTCTGCTTTCTCTCCACAGATGTGTTTCTCTAGCATTTTCTGTTTTTGCACTTGGCTGCTTGCCATGCCCTTATAAAAGAGCAAAAAGAGGAATTTTATGCACATATGTTAGCCAATGCCCATCATGTCTGAAATGAAATGAATTCACTCCCCCTAATGTAGTGATTAGATCCGATATTGTCAGAGGATCCTGCTGAATTCAACCCTCCTAATGAAATGAGTAGCATTGTATTACAAACTCGAGAGTTTTGGACCCCAGTCATTACAACTCCTGTCTGCATTAGCAATGATTGGTTTGCAAAGTTTGACCAGAGTTCTGCAAATGGTCTCCAACAGATTGTGCCAGCTATAGCCCCTATCAGGAAGGAAAGGAAATGGTCTTGTCAGTGCAGCATGGATTGGAAGTTTGATGAACCTTTCAAAAAAAATTTAGCAATAAGTGGTCCATATCTATTGAGCAAAATTATCTTGAGACCTGACATCTGATCTATTTTAATTTGTTTTCCAACAACAGACATTTTTTATTTTTAACAAATCAAAACCCAGCTAAGTAAGCTGTAGCACAATCAATAGCAAGGATTACCAGTCAATCAGAAAGAATGAAACAAGTAATTTGATGTAAACAACACTCAATCACTGCTTATGCATTAACATGTCCGATCAGCAGAAGCCACTTGCTAAATTGCCTTAGAATAATGTACTTTCCAACACCCTCACAATTTTTCTCATCTCTTTGCTTGAAGCTCTTAACTGTCTGCTGGGGTGTCAGTCAAACAGCCATCCTCTCTCATCACATCCAGATATGCGTGTTCCATCTTACATCTGGATGTTTATTGTTAATGTCATGTTTGATGGTGTGAGCGGAACTTGTGTGCAATGCTCAAGTACAGACTTCCCAGCAGGTCATTGGATGATGAACTAGGTTTCTACCTTTGTCCACCTTCATGATAATTGAGAATCTTACTGAATGATAGGGCAGACTCAATGGGGTGAACCACACTCGAGAAGCTTCACAACATCCGGCACAAAGTAGCACATTTGATTATCACTGCAACCACAGATATTACTCTATCCAACACTGGCATTCAGCAGCAGCGTTGTGTACCATCTACAAGATCATAGATCATAGAATCCCTACAGTGTGGAAACAGGCCCTTCAGCCCAACAAGTCCACACTGAACCTCAGAGCATCCCACCCAGACCCATCCCCCTGTAACCCACCTAATCCACACATCCCTGAAAGCCATGGCTAATTTAGCATGGCCAATTTACATCACCTGCCTGTCTTTGGATGCGCTGCAGGAATTCACCAAGGCTCCTTTAAATAGCACCTTCCAAACCGACAACCACTATCATTTAGGAGGACAAGGGCAGCAGATACATGGGAGCATAACCACCTGCAAGTTCTCCTCAAAGCCACTCACCATCATAACTTGGAAACACTGTCACTGGGCCAAAATCCTGGACCTCTATCCCTTATGGCATTGTGGATTGCATGCAATACAGTGGTTCATGAAGGCAGCTCAGCATCACCTTCTCAAGGGCAACTAGGGATGAGTAATAAATGCTGGCCCAGCCAGAAACGCCCACATCCCTTGAATGAATAAAAGAAAGATAGAGACCTACTTCTGTTCCTAAATTTGTATGTTCTTTATCCTCACTAACAATGATCAGCATCAAAAGCCTAACATCATTATCCAAAAACAATGACTAAAAAATGATACAATATGGCGCAGTGGGAAATTCAGACTACTTTTTAAAGCTGTGCCATACTTTCTAGGAGATTTTGTTTCAATGTAGTCAATCTGAACTAGTGCAGTCTGAACAAACTAGTGCAGATATGGAAGCATTGTTGATGTTTTAAACCTTGATATAGGATAGATAATTAATTCCTTTGACATATTCAGAGTCAAGACGAAATGTTGGTTTAGTTTACAAAATGAAGTCTGAACTCGATCCAAATCTGAGCAGATTATGCGTCTCTTTAATTTGGCAGAATTCTTATAAATGTTAAGATCTCTTCCTTCCTTGCTGTTTCTGTGTTTAGCAGAATGGGGATTGTATGTGCTGGTAAGGGGGAATGCTTTTCCAGTCCTATCCCTTTTATATTGGAATCAAGCCTATACAGGTCAAATGTACTAGAGCCAGATTCACAGGAAACGTCCCTCTGTAATGGCCTCACCACCAGTGTGTTGCTCCACCTGGTGGTTGTGTTGAGAGTGGACAACAGAAAGGAAGATAGTCTCTATTGTGTCAATAGATATTTTTAATCAACCTGTTCAACAATGTTATCACAAGCCTCTGGAGCAGATGAGACTTAAACACAGGCCTCCTTGTCCAGTGGTAGGGATGCTACCACAGTGTCACAAGAGCCCTAAGCTTTCATTTATATATTACCATTTACAAGCTTCAGATTACCTAAAGTGCTTTACAACCAATAAAGTGCCTTTATAATTGCTGCTGTAATGTAGAAACTGCAGCAGCCATTTTGCACGTTGCAAGAACCCACAAACAGCAATGTGATGATTATCAGTTAAATCTGCTTTAGTTGGGTTGTTTGGGAGATAAATGATGATCTGGACACACCAGTGAGAGTGAACTCCTCCTCCTCCTCTTCAAAAGATTGAAATCCATCTTTTATGTCCACAACAAAAACAAAGTTGCTGGAAAAGCTCAGCAGGTCTGGCAGCATCTGTGAAAGGAAAAACAGAGTTAATGTTTCAGCCGGGTGACCCACTCGCTGGAGTGTTCTCCACTCGCTGGAGTGTTCTCCACTCGCTACAGTGTTCTCCACTCGCTACAGTGTTCTCCACTCGCTACAGTGTTCTCCACTCGCTACAGTG
>JAHRHZ010000067.1:7353609-7426620 GCA_024137785.1 Ginglymostoma cirratum | reverse complement strand
GCTACAGTGTTCTCCACTCGCTACAGTGTTCTCCACTCGCTACAGTGGCACTTGAACCCGCAGCCTTCTGACTCAGACATCAACTGATGCAAGCTCAATATAACAACAAAATGCAGGCAAATGCAAAGTAGGCCAGGAAATATTTGTGGAGAAGGGGAAATAAGCAACAATTGTGAATGCTTGTAATCTAACTCTGAAGTTTAAAAAAAGGAAATGCTGGAGATATTTAAAAACCAAGAGAACTGCGGTTAACATTTCGGGTCCGGTGACCCTTCCTCAGAACTGAGTTTCAGTTCCGAGGAAGGGTCACCCGACCCGAAACGTGAACTCTTTATTTTCCTTCACAGATGCTGCCAGACCTGCTGGGCTTTTCCAGCAACTTCGTTTTTGGTGCTGGAGATATTTGTTGTGTAAGGCAGTTGGCCTGTAAGAGGTAATTCTGAAATGTTTGTATATCTCTGCCCACTGAAATATTTATAACAAGCTAAGTAGTTCTAGTTATCTGTTGTAGTTGTTCTGGTCTGCTCATTTTACCTGTACTGTTAGCAGTCATGGGACTTAGCTTTGCCTGTTACCAGTTTCTCTTACAAAATGTGACATAGTTCAGTTTTAAACTAATGGAACCAGCTATCATAGCTAGTTTGTAATAAACTGCTACTTGTTACTCAAGTGCATGCCTCTTCTGATGAAGCCTTAAGTGGTGAAGGATTAACCACTAGAGATACTATCAAGTACCTCTAGACTAGTAGTACAAGAAGAATAGCACCTTTGAGCCAAGAGACCTGAGTTCAAGTCTCACCTGCTCCAGAGCTTCGTAATTACATCTCTGAACAGTTTCATTTGAAAATAACTACAAGAAGGATTGCTAGCAGCATGTCCACCTAAAGTGAAGTCGTAACAGAACCAAATGCCAGTTGAGCACATCTCTAACATCTCAACTGGTTTGGCAGCAACTGTTAGGAGGGAGTAGCTGGCTTGCATGATGGGAAGGGTAGAAATCCTGATCAACACACACTAATCTGCTACATCTCTATCACTAGTAGCAGTGTAGAGTTCATCCAGCAGATATATTGCATCAGTTCAAGAAGATGAGTCACCGCCCTTTTCTCAAGGGAGCCCAGGTTTGGGCAATAAATATTTGCCTCGCGACCAGCACCATTTCCTGGGAAAGCAGCAGTAAACTCAAATGTTTTTGTTTCCTCTGACAGAAGGAGGACATTGAGACTATTCCAGGATACCTCTCACTTCATCAGTCTGCAGAACATTTAACTCTGAAGTGGACCCCAAACCAGCTCATGAATGGGACTCTGGGAGATTCAGAGCTTGAAAAGAGGTAAAATGCATTTTTAATTTCCTATGATTCTTGTGCGGGATGCTTATTCCCTATGTGTCCAGAAAGTGTCTCTTTATTTCAGAATTTCAACATCCACAGTATTTTATTATTTTCAAAGTTTATTCTGTATTTGGTCAATTTGTGTCAACAGCCAGTGTCACAGCAACTAACAACTTTCTGTGCACTCCATTCCTGAGAATTTTCTTGGGGACTTTCCCACTCATCTTGCTGGGTCAGTGTTCCTGTTGTATATCTTTGCTACAAGATCACACAATCACCATCTTGTTAAAGAGAAATCTTCAGTTGCTCATGAAGGAATTCTGAATCACAAAGGAATTCTGAATCTGCAAGTATCAAAAATTTTTAAATATTATTTTATTGCTCATTTTCAGTGTCTATTGGGACTACGCTTTAACTGTACCATTAAGTCAGATAGTCTGCATCCATTGCCACCAACAGCGTAAGTGTCTTTTCACTTTATACTTTCACATGGTCTTTTCTTGAATGCCAATGTTCTAACAGTCAGGATGTAAACATGTTGTGATTGCTAGTGACCTACCATTTCCTTACATGAGTGAGAAGCAAATATGACTTGAATGCTGTGGGGACAAGGGTTCATATCCCATCATGAACGAAGGGGCATAACCTCAAAATAAGGGGGAGTAGATTTAGTACTGAGTTGAGGAGGAACTTACGCAACCCTTTGGGTGAAGATCTGTGGAATTCCCTACCCAGTGAAGCAATTGATGCTACCTCTTTGAATGATTTTAAGACAAAAATAGATTTTTGCACAGTAAGGGAATTAAGGGTTATGGTGACTGGGCGGGTAAGCTGAATGCACAAAAAAAAATGATCTTATTGAATGAGTGGAGCAAGCTTGACTGACCAGATGGCCAACTCCTGCTCCTTTTTCTTATGTTCCTGGTAGCTTGTGCAGTTTAAATTCAATAACAAAAATGCACAGTTCTGGCATTGGAAGCTAATCTCAGTACTGGTGACCATGAAACTATCATCATTTGTTGTAAAAACCCAACTGGTTCACTTTGGAAAAGGAATATCCTAATTTTCGCTATCGTGCTTCAGGGAAGGAAATCTGCCATCCTCAGCTGGTCTGGCCTACATCTGACTCCAGACCCACAACAATGTAGGTGACTCTCAACTGTCCTCTGAAATGGTTGAGCAATGCACTCAGTTGTATCAATGGCTACGAAGTCTCAACAAAGAAATGGAACTGGACAGACCATCTGGTATTGACCCAGGCACCAGAAGAGACAATGGCAGAAACGACTCTGCCGACCCTGCTTACTAAAATCTGAGGGCTAATGCCAAAATTGGGAGAGCTGTCTCACAGACCAGTCAAGCAACAGCCTGACACAGTCATACCTTCTAGACAATGTTCCAGACACCACCATCACCATCCCTGGATATGTCCTGTCCTACCAGAAGGTGGTATACAGTCAGGAGGGCATTGCCCTGGAAATACTCAACATTGACTCTAGAGTCTATGAAGTCTCACAGCTTCAGGTTTTACATGGCCAAGGATACCTCCTGCTGATTACCACATACCGTTGTCCCTTGGCTGATGAATCAGTACTTCACAATGGAGAACAACACTTGGAGGAATCACTGAGGGTGGTAAGGGTGCAAAATGTACTCTGGGTGGGGCATTTCAATGTCCAAGAGTGACTCAGCAACAGCGCTACTGATCGAGCTGGTCAGGTCCTGAAGGACAAAGCTGCTAGACTGTGTCTGTGGCAGAGGGTGAGAGAACTAACAAGAGGGGATAAACATATTTGACTTCATCCTTACCAGTCTGTGAGCTGCAAACATATCTGTCTATGACAGTATTAATAAGAGTGACCACCACACAATCCTTGTGGAGATGAAGTCCCGCCTTCACATTGAGAATACCCTCCATCATGTTGTGTGGCACTATCACTATGCTAAATGGGACGCACTTCGAACAGATCTAGCTTCTTAAGACTGGGCACCCATGAGATGCAACCTCATGGTCTGACATATCCCCCACTCAACCATTACCAGCAAGTCAGGGGATCAACCCCAGTTCAATGCAGAGTGCAGGAGGACGTGCCAGGAGCAACACCAGGCATACCTAAAAATGAGGTGTCAACCTGATGAAACTACCAAGTTTGGACTACCTGTTGCCAACGAGCATGAGCAGCAAGTGATAGACCGATCTAAGCAATCCCACAAGCAAAGGGTCAGATCTAAGCTCTGTAGTTCTGCCACATCCAGTCATGAATGTTGGTGGACAATTAAACAACTCACTGGAAGAGAGTCTCCAAAATATTCCCATCCTGAATGATGGAACGCCCCCAACACAACAGGCACATCCTGTACACATAAAGCAGGACAAATCCAACCCAGCCAATTACCACCCTATCAGTCTACTCTCAATCATCAATAAAGTGATGGAAGGTGTCATCAACAGAGCTATCAAGCAGCACCTGCTCAGCAATAACCTGCTCAATGATGCCCAGTTTAGGTTCCACCAGGGTCACTCAGCTCATGACCTCATTGCAGCCTTGGTTCAAACATGATAAAAGAGCTGAATTCCAAAGGTGAAGTGAGTGACAGGCCTTGACATTAAGGCTGCATTCGACTGAGTGTGGCATCAAGGAGCCCTGGCAAAAATGGACATCGGGAGCAAACTGTCTTCTTGTTGGAGTCATACCTGGCACATAAGATGGTTATAGCTGTTGGAGGTCAGTCATCTCAGCTCCAGGATATTTCTGCAGGAGTTCCTCAGAGTGGTGTCCTAGGCCCAAGTATCTTCAACTGCTTCATCCATGACCTTCCCTCCATCATAAGCTCAGAAGTGGGGATGTTTGCCGATGATTGCGCAATGATCAACCATATTTGTGACTCCTCAGGTACTGTAGCAGTCCGTGTTCAGATGCACCTAGATGTGGATAATATCCAGGCGTGGGAACTGATATTGGCACACCACAAATGCCAGGCGATGACTGTCTTCAGTAAGAGATTCTCTAACCACTGCCCCTTGATATTCAATGTCATTACAATCAATGGATCCCCCATTATCAACATCCTGGGGGTTATCATTGTTCAAGAACTCACCACACAAACACATCGGCTACAAGAGCCAGTCAGAGGGTAAAAATACTGACTCCCTGACTCCCCGCAACCTATCTACAAGGCACGAGTCAGGAGTATGATGGAATACTTTTCACTTACTTGAATGGCTGCAGCTGCAAAGACACTAAAGAAGATTGACACCATCCAGGACAAAGCAGCCACTTGATTGGCACCACATCCACAAGCATCCACTCCCTCCACTGGCGCTCAGTAGCTGCAGTGTGTATCATCTACAAGATGTACTGCAGCAATACACCAAAGATCCTTAGACAGCACCTTCCAAAATAACAGCCACTTCCCCCTAGAAGGACTAGGGCAGCTTTTACATGGGAACACTACCATCTGCAAGTTCCCCTCCAAGTTACTCACCATCCTGACTTGTAATTTATTGTTGTTCCATCACTGTCATCTCCCTAAGGGTGTTGTGGATCAACCTATAGCATGTGAAGGAAGGCAGCTTGTTGCCACCTTTTTAATGGCAACTAGGGATGGGCAATAAATGCTGGTCCAGCCAGCTATGCCCACATCCTGCAACTAAATATTTTTTAAAAAACACACCGGCCTTCCCTGATCTGGCCCACATGTGACTTCAAACCCACAGTAATTCGATTGACTCTCAACTTCCCTCTGAAATGTTTTAACAAGCCACTCACTTCAAGAGCAGTTAGGGATGGACTGCAAATGCAAGCCTTGCCAGGGATGCCCACATTCCTTGACAGAGTTTTAAAAAAATAACAAAATTGCAACTTTTTTGAATATGTAGTTAAATAGGTGCAAAACATGCAGTAACACAAACTCAAAGGGAACTTTAAATCTAAATTGCCTTAGTCAGGACAATTGTTATGTTTAAGCTTCATACGTATGTTGCATGTTACATCTAGAAATCAATGACTGGCTTTTAATGATGTACATTGTGTAACTTTATCATCCTAAGATGTAGTAGTCACAAATGGCCAAAGGGTTAGTTGCTCAGTGATTGATGCATACATGCTTAGACAGATGGGTGATATTGTTATCTTATGAAAGTAAATTTTTATTTTCAGCTGACAGTGGAGGTACTCTTGTGTTGGTCAGTCAGGATGGAATCCAAAGACCTCCACTTCACTTCCCCCAGGGTGGTCACTTGTTAGCCTTTCTCTCCTGCCTTGAAAATGGACTGTTACCACGAGGACAGCTTGATCCCCCACTTTGGTCACAGCGAGGAAAGGTGAGTGGATAAAGCTACACAGATCCAAACCACATGGTGAAGCCTGAAGCCAGGCACAGATCATTTCCTTGATGACTGGTTTATTCACAAGGTGCAGCTTTGCACACATTAACCTGGTGTCCCAGCATATGACAGTTAAATTAAAATGTCATTCATGCGGAAGATCATGCACTCCTGTCCCTGCAGTTTGCACTGGTCATGGAAGGTTTTAAGCATACCAAATCTGTCTTTATACTCGTCTGAAAAATCAAATTAGCTCCAGTAATCATTTGTCAGCCTTAAAGGTGTATCGTATTTAAAACAATCCAAATCCCAAAGGAAACTGAACTGATTTAAAATAAAGTGCCATATTGGAAGTAGATCGTGCCATCCTGCCCCTATGAACATAACAAATAGGAGCAAGAATAGGCTGTTGTTGACTTGCTCGCTGAGCTGGTAAGTTTGTTCACAAACGTTTCGTCATTGTGCTAGGTAACATCATCATTGCACCTACAGTGAAGCTTAGATGTTCTGTCCTGCTCGCTATTTGTGTCTTGGTTTGTTGGGGTGGGTGGCATCACTTTTGGATTTGTTTCTTAGTGGTTGGTATATGGGGCCCAGCTCTCTACTTGTTTGCTAATGGAGTTCCGGTTTGAATGCCAGGCCTCTAGGAATTCTTGTGCGTGTCTTTGCTTGGCTTGTCCTAGGATCGCTACATTTTCCCAGTCAAATTAGTGTCCCTCTTTGTCCATGTGTATTGAAAAGGGTGATAGTTGGTCATGCCTCCTGTTAGCTAGATGGTGCTCATGAATCCTGATGTCTAATTTCCTTCCAGTTTGCCCTATGTAATGTTTTTGTCAGTCGTTGCATGTTATCTTGTAAATAACTTTGGCTCTGTTAGTTTTGGTTGTCGATCCTTTGTTCTCATTAGTAGCTGTCGTAGTGTAGCTGTGGGTTTGTGGGCTACCATGGTTCCTAGGGGGCGGAATAATCTGGTGGTCATTTCAGTTATGTCTTTGATGTATGGAAGGGTGACTAGTGTCTCTGGACGTGTTGTGCCTTCCTGTTGCGGTCTGTTGTGTAGGTATCAATGGACTACGCTTTTTGGGTCACCATAGTTTCTAAGGATGCTGTACGGGTGTTCTTCCTTGGCTTTGTGTAGCTCCGGGGTGCTGCCATGTGTTGCAGCTCGCTTGAACAGTGTTTTGATGCAGCTCATTTTGTGGGTTTTTGGGATGATTGCTGTTGTAGTTAAGTACCTGATCTGTATGGGCAGCCTTCCTGTGTACGCTGGTCTGAAGCTCACCATTGGCCATGCGTTCAACCATGACATCCAGGAAGAGAAGCCTGTTGTTGTTCTCCTCTTTCCTGGTGAATTTATGCCAGTGAGGATATTGTTTATGAGTAGATAGGTTTCTTCCAGTTCAGTGCGTTTGATAATCACAAAGGTGTCATCCACGTAGCAGATCCATAGTTTTAGTTGGATGGTGGGAAGTGCTGTCCGTTCCAGTCTTTGCATTACGGCTTCCACTATTAATCCTGGCAGCGGTAGTCCCATGGGTGTTCTGTTGATTTATCCGTATATCTTGCTGTTGAGGGTGAAGTGGATTGTGAGGCACAGATCCAGTAGTTTAAGGGTGCTGTCTTTGATAATGGTGTTGGTGTTGTTGGGTCTCGGTATCCCTGGTCTGTCTAGTAGCGAGGCTAGTGTTTCTTTAGTTAAGAGGATGTTTATGCAGGTAAATAGTTCAGAAGCACAGCGAAGGAGACCATGATCTCATCCTCATCTATTCTGGAATCCTTGATTTTGAAGAATTCTTGGGTGGAGTGGATTGAGTGGTTTGAACCATCTACTCGGTGTTTCAGTCTCCTTTGTAATTCTTTCGCTAGGTTTTTTTATTCATGCACGGGATGAGGGCATCGCTGGCTAGGCAGCATTTATTGCCCAGAGGGCAGTTGAGAATCAACCACATTTCTGAGAGTCTGGAGTCACATGTAGTCCAGACCAGGAGAGGATGGCAGTTTCCTTCCCTACAGGGCATTAGTGAAGCAGGTGGGATTTTCCAACAATCAACAATGGATTCCTGGTCATCATTAGACTCTTAATTCCAAATATTTATTGAATTCAAACTCCATCATCTGTCATGGCAGGAATCGAACCCCAGGTCCTCAGAACATTTTTGGATCTCTGGATTAATAGTCCAGTGATAATACCACTAGGCCATCGTCTCCCCATCTGTATGTTGGTGTACCTGGCAGTGAGACTATGGGTCTGAGGGGGACCTCCGGCTTGTGTGCCTTAGGGAGTCCATAGAAGTGGGGTGTGTGTGTAACGTTATTTACAAGAAACCATGCATAGACTGCCAAAAACATTACCCAAGGCAGACTGGAAGGAAACTAGCCGTCAGGATTCATAATCACCAGCTAGCTACCAAGAGACATGACCAACTATCACTCATCTCAATATGCATAGACAAAGAGGGACACCAATTCGACTGGGACAACGTAGCCATCCTAGGACAAGCCAAGCAAAGGCATGCACGAGAATTTCTAGATGCCTGGCGCTCAGACTGGAACTCCATTAACAAACATGTAGAGCTGGACCCCATATACCAACCACTAAGAAACAAATCTGGAAGTGATGCCACCCAGCCTAACAAACCAAGACACACAAATAGCAAATGGGACTGAACACCTAAGCTTCACTGGAGGCGCACTGATGATGTTACCTAGCATGGTGACTCGACGTTTGCGAATAAATTTACCAGCTTGGCAAGCAAGTCAACAACCCGAGCTACAAATCTTCTCAAAAACCTTGCACAAGAATAGGCCATTCAGCCCCTTGTGCCTGCCCCTGCCATTCAACAAGATCATGCTGTGGTGTCTATTGGTTGCATAAGGGCTCGAGGGTGCCCAGGACAGTATTTCTTTATACTATTAAGAATGCTAATTAAACCAAATAACCAAATTTAAAAGCTAATATATTAGAGCCTTGTAACATTGTAGTAAGTCTCCCTATCTCTGTGCCATAATATTCAAATTCAAATTCCACCTCCGATATGATGGCAACAGAAGTGTGCCATAGCATGTCCAGTTAGGCTGGTTTTTGAAAAGATTGAAGCACGTATTAGGAGAACTTTTTAATTTAATTGATTTCAATTTCAAAAGAGTATAAAGACAGTCTGATCACAGGGGCTGGAAGCATCATTTTTCCTAGCAATGGTATTTTGTTTTAATTTTGATAAGTTCCCATTATCTTGGCAAGTGGAATATACTGTGGGGAAATATGAGGTTTGCACTTTGGCAGGAATGATAGAGGAGCTGAATATTATTTAAATGGAGAAAGACTGCAGAGAGCTATAGAACTGAGGAATTTGGAAGTCCTAGCCCATGGGTAATAGGAAAGGCAAATGGAATGTTGGCCATTATCTCAAAGGGAATAGAGTATAAAAAGTAGGAAGGTATTGCTAAAGGTATTTCTATAAAGGAAGGTATTTCTATAAGCACTAATCAACCCACAGCTGGAAAACTGAACCGTTTTAGGCCCTTGTGTAAGGAAAGATATACTGAGTATTGGAAACAGTACAGCTAAGGTTCACTCAGCTGATACCAGGTATGGAGGCACTGGCTTATGAACAGAAGTTGCATAAGTTGGAATATAGAAGAATGAGAGGTGGCCTAATTGAAACATGCAGGATTCTTAGGGAAGCTGACAGGGTAGATGCAGCAAGATTGATTTGCCTTGTTGAAGAGCCTAGGGCCAGAGGACATAATCTTGGAATAAGGTGACACGTATTTAAGACAGATGAGGAATTTCTTCTCTGAGGGTAGTGAATCTGGTAGGAATTCTTCACTACAGGGGCTACAAGAGTCATTAAATAGGCTAAGATAGGCAGATTTTTAATCAGTGAGGCAATCAATGGTTATAGGGAGAAGGCAGGAAAGAAGATTCTAGGATTATCACATCAGCCATGATCTCACTGGTTGAGTTGATTCAATGGGCTGAATTACCTGCTTCTGCAGCTTTTTCTTAGGATCTTACAAGTAAGTTTCCACTGACCTCATGCCTTTTTGTTACCGTGCTCCTCCAGGGACTTTCTAAACTGTTATTTCTCAACTAAAACAGTAGCAAGATCTTGGGTGTTGCACATAGCAGTCCTGTAAAGCTGAGAGTACATTGGCTGCTATGTTTCCTCCCTTACAACAGTGATTACATTTCTAAAGTCCTTAATTGTCCATAATGCACTTTTGAAACATCCAGCAGTTGTAAAGGGTGGTGTATAAGTATACGTCTTATTTATTTCATCTGATTCATGAGTAGTATGATGCTTAGGCAAACTTCGTAGCTAGCAATACAACTAACGGCTGTACATTCCCAAACACCAAGGGCAAGGTATTTCCGAAACTACGGAAAAGAAACAGCAGAGCCAAATCCATGGACCCAGAAGAACAGCCGGATGAAGAAATAACTACAGATTATGTATTCAGAATAATTTATCCTGGACAGAAGAATGACTATGGTGAGTTTTTGTTCATTATTGCTTTTGTGTTATCTGCTGATTCTCAGATTATTGCTGAAGTTTAATGTTATTGCTCCATTCTTGACACTCCTGGTTTGCTGAAGGGCAAATATTTCTTGATTTTGGTAGACGTTCATTTGCTGATTTATTGTTGCCCTAATCTGGAATTACTGGATGATAAGGGACATGAGATCTCTCACCATCAAGTTTGTATTCAATTTGAATGAGAATGAGAACCAGGTGAAATCTCCTAAGAGCTATGTCAATTGAGATCATGTGCCCAGGCAGCTTTAACTCACCACTCATCCTGTGCAGCCAGTGGGATTTTCTATCATACAGGGACAAGGCAGGCAATCTGTGGCCATTTTACCAGCTGGAGACAAATCTCCTTCGGACTGAATTAGTGGGTGATTTCTTTTATAGACTTTACATTCGAGTATATGTTTTGGTTGGGATTCAGTCAAAGCCATTGACTCCAAGAGGAATTAAACCTGTCCTACACTACTTCAGATTTTTAAGCTATTGTTTGGGATGAGCATAAACCGTAGTGCGTATGTATAAATGTTTGCATGTGGTGTGTTTACGCATGAGAGGAAGTGGAGAGATAGAAGCTAGAATATGGATTGAAAAGGTTCTAAGTGTCTCTCCGCTTCAAAAAGATAGCCTCACCGTTTAAGTGCAGAATATTGAGGTGAGTGTTTTGAAATCATGGAAAATTGATAACGTAGAAGGAGATCAATTTGCCCATTGTGTTAAATCAATAAAAAACAGCACTGCCTAAACCTACCTTCCTGATCTGGGTCACTAGCCCTGCAGTGGCTTATCCGGAATTGATGCATCCTGTGTAGAGATAATTAACTCCCATAGAAAACCTTGAGAGCACAAGTCTTAAATTTTGAAAAGTGAAAATCTGTTAGTTTGATTAATCTTCATCCCAAGGAGTTAGCATTGATAGTGGGGAATTCACCACTCAACCTCCAGTTTTGTGCAAACTAGAGGACAATCTATGCCCAGGCCTTCAGTACAAACTTCCTCTGGCAACATGGGTACATACTGATAAAAGGACCTGACCCGAAATGTTGACTCTCCTGCTCCTCTAATACTGCCTGACCAGCTGTGTTCCTCCAGCTCCACACTGTATTGACTCTGACTCCAGCATCGCAGTTCTTGCTATCTCCATGGGTGTGTACTAGTTGGTCTGCGATTGTGACTGGGCCACAGCAATCAGTCAGAGCAAAGAGATGACCAAAAGATGGGACAAAGGAAGAACCACAATATCTTGCTTCCTGTTAGATCATAGACGTTATTTCTGATAGTTCATTTTTATCAGACTGGTTGCACCAACAGCATGTCACCTGATCTAACATCAACTGTAGCTAAGCGCCAGGTCTCTCTCAAACTCTGCCTTTCAGCTCATAGCGGGTTGGGAGGTGGGGGTCATTCGAGATGTTGAAGTGTGACTTAAACCCAGAAACACTGTACTCAATTTGCAGGGAATAACTACATCAAGCAAGACACAGATTCATCCCTTTTCAAGGCCAGTTGGTTGATTCATCAATTTATGAGCCATCTGTCGAGACTTCTGACAATTATGGAAGCCTCATAAAATTCCCTAATAAATACTGTCATAAGATAATGAATTTTCCTTGTTTTGGGATTCACGTTTGATACATGCAGCACTGGCAAGTTACACCTCCCAGTTAAGCTGCAAAGATTCCTTTTAGGTAGCATCGCTATCAGCCAAGATCCCATCGCTGTATCCCTTGCAACATTGGACAAAGACTCAATTAATATGCAAAAACAATGTAGAAACTTCAACTTTTGACTCTCTTCCTGCATTTACTTGATGGAGCAGAAAATTCCACACCTAATTCCTGCAATTTTTAGTGAGCAGTCAGATTTTTAGCTCAAGAAAGGAAGTGTATTTGTACATGTTCCATCTCAGACAATTTTTTTTGTGCCACCCCAGTTTTTCCAGATCTTCCTTTTATTGCAGCGATAGATCTTTCTCAACAACTGTCCTAGACCGGACCAAATTACCTCCATCCTCTTGTATCTGCTTTGTGGCCTCAACAACTGTCCTAGACAGGACCAAATTACCTCCATCCTCTTGTATCTGCTTTGTGGCCTTATGATATAAGACTTGACGGTGAGTGTTATCCAACTCTGGAAGGTATCACAACCAAGCTGATGATGTTCACAGATGCTTCATTCCAGTCAGAATTACCATGTGTCGATCGGGGAACTATTTTAGCTTGCTTAATAAAGACATTGAGGCCAGCTGTAAAGGTACCATGAGTGAGACCAGCTACTGGGCACAGATTTTGGATTGATATGTGAATATTAAATGTGACCTTACTGAGGTGCAAGTTCCTCTTTATAAATTCCCTTTTGGGAAGGAAGGATAATAATTAATGAAGAAAATGTCTATGTATGTGTTCATATTTGTGAGTGTGTTGAGATTGATCCCTTCTAAATATCTTGCCAAAATTGGATAGAAATGCATTGTCTAACTGCAGTGCATTACAAATTTTAAGGTGCAAGAATATACTAATTAAAACAGGTCAATGCAGAATTGATGCTGGTTGTAAAAGTTACAGCACAAGTTTTGGCCTGTTTTTAGCTGTCAGGAGCAGTGTGTAAGTGAACTGTGCAGTGAAGGTATGCTCCTCATCAGCCCTTTCAATCTTTTCTTTGAGCAGTAACTATTAACTACCACCACTTAGCTGCCAGCCGATCGGTCTCTGTCGAGGATGATGAGGAAGACGAGGATAGGCTACATGAAATGATTTCTATGATCTTCTCACGGAACCTCACAGCTCCTAAAATGATGAAAGGTGTTTATGCAGTTTGGCCTAATCACACTTGAAGTGATATGCAAGATTATGCAGTGCACCATACAGACTCTCATCTCAAGGTTCAACAGTGTTGGCATTACCAATGTTAAAACTATTGAAATTCTTTTGACCCATTTGAGCCTTTGTACACTGATTTTTCTTTTCTCTCCTAAAGCTCATTTTCATTTCCCTTTTAGATTAACGGCTCCACTAATGATTCAGTGAGTTTAACCAGTGACCAGCAGAAGTACACACAGTAAGAAAAACCTAACCTCTGATGGGTCAGAATTAGATGAGCATTTGTAGTGTTCCTGCCCTTGGCCTTATCAGCACTTTTTGTTTCAAGGCTAGCACAATTATTCCCTAATTGCTATCCAGTGACCTTTGCTAGAACTATCTGGCTACAACAACAACAGCTTGTATTTTCTGTAGCATTTTTCCCTTTGTTGAAATGCCCCAAAGTCCTTCACTGACATGTGAACAGAAAATTTGACATGGGACCACAAAAGGACGTTATAAGGACAGGTGACTAAAAGTTTGGTCAAAACAGTGAGAACAGCACCACGGTGGATCTGAGATGATCTGGAAAATCGCACTTGCTCTCTAGGCACAGGTGCTTGTAGATGCAAATGGGTGAAAGAACAAAGAGGGTGGCTGACTTTTCGGGTTGTTACCCAAGCAAGAGATCAATATCTTAGAGAGAGGAGCGAATTGTCAAGAAAAAAGAAAGAACATCATTTTCACATGATGTTGACTGAAATATTACACTTCAACAGTTTTAAAAAATGCTATGTTTAAGCCAGAGTGAATAACTATATTCTACAGTCAGTAACTTATAAAAAAAAGTTCCATCATTCTAGTTCTATTATTCAGTACTAATTTACTTACTATGCCACCTTTGAGCACTTAATCACACTGCACCTATGTTTGAATGTAACTAAATTGTTGGGATGTTCTAAGCCATTTCAGAAGTGGATGTGAATTTAATTGTTAATATTCCTGTGTTTCTTTCCCCACCACCTCCATTACAAACTCTACATTGACCTCGGCAACCTTCAATTGCACGCAAAGCAAGGGCTGAATTCTTCTTAACTAATGCCCGATATGTGTAACACACGCATGAATCCACATTTTTAATATCCTGTTTCAGATATGACACAGATGAATTTTACATAAGCACCAACACAATGTGACTTTACTTTGTCAGTGTTCCACTGATACAGTTTGGAGGAGGAGGGTGGAGGTGGGCGTTAGAGGTAGCTCATTTACAGGTGCCGACATACCACTACGTTCTTAGATACACTGTTGACGGTTTGAAGGTAATGACAACACTGTTGTTTCCCATTTGCTCGCCGTTGCTTTTAGTTTTTTGCAACATGCTTGAACTGTGCATGTGGCCACTAAACAAATGTCCTCAATAACTAATGCTGTTCACTGTAATTCTTCACCAAGTGATTTTTCCATTTTGGTTTCTCAGTTTATCAGGCAACCTTTCATCGGGTTTCATTTTTGTCTTTAGGTTCTGTGAGGTTCTGATTTCACCAGGTTCTTATCACACCTTTCACAAACAAAAAAAACAAAAAAATTAAAATCCTATAAATTTTGATGCAATGCGCAGTGAAATTTTTTTGTAACTCAACCAATGAGAAGCTGCAGTAAATGATACGTCGGCCAACTGCTTCCTGAAGAATTAAGGTGAAGAGCATTTCTTTTAGTTATGGTTTTATTTTTAAAATATTTTTATAGTTTTTTTTTAGTTTGCTCAGCTCCCAGCCTGTCTGCATTGCCTTGCTACAAAGGACTATGCTGCTTTTAGTTGCCTTGACCGTAGCTATGTGATGCTATTGTAATCACACCTGGCATTGCGTTGATCCCTTCCCTTCCATTATGCTTGTTTCAACCCCCTTTCATTTATGGTTTATTTATCCTTTGCTGCTAGATTTAGTTACCTGGTTGCATGTGGATTTTTATTGTTACATGCTCTCCTTTTGTGTGGGAGAAAATAGCAAATATTCAAGAGTGGTCCCAAGGCAGTCATCTAATAAAGAGTTCAGATGGCATCCCAATGACTGTGAACTGCAAGTATGTTATAATTGCCCTCTGAACTCCTGAAATTAGAATACCCCCTTGTAATCACTCCAAGATGTTTGTTTACTTTTATATATTGTAAATGTGACAGGATGGTTTTAACTCAAATTCTGGTCTATATGTTTTATTTGTCAAGTGCGCTCAATATCGTCGATGCATGCTGAAATTCTCACTAAAAATCCATGAATGTTAAATTGTCAATACTAGTTTAATCATATTGGAGTTGATTACCATGAAGTTCTATGTCCTGCACATATTATGGACAAGAATATGGAAAGACTCCAATTTTACTTCATGTCAATGATGAATCTAGCTGCTTTGAACTAGTGTCACTAACGCATGTTCTATGTACAACAGTTAAAAGCTTTACGCTTTAAAAATGCAGCAAAAACACGTCATTGCTATAATTTTTTTAACCTTTTCTTTTTTGTTTCAGCATCATAAATAATTGCATCTGTAAAATGCCTGCGGAAATGTGATTAGTACAGGCTCTTAAGCTCTGGACCCATCCAGTCCCATTTAGATATTGCAAATTTAATAAAAAGAAAGATTGCAATTCTACAGTATGCAGTTTAGCTTTGTGCAGTGTCTTATGAGAATTTCAGCAATTTAGCCATTTCTGACATATTTTCACGGTCGCCTGGTGTCTGAATTGTAAGATATCATTCATCCCATTTATTAAAAGATTTTTCCAATTCCTCCTTTGCCTACACTTGTTGACTCATGTTACGCCATGTTTCCAAACTTGCAGCCAAATCTCTGGTGCAAGAGGTACGTGGAACCTGAGATATATGACAGTGACAAGCTATTCAACAATGGAGATCATCACCTGGTCCAGATTCTGTCCTTGTCCAATAGCTACACATGCATATCTAGCAGAGGTGACTAGACAGTAATCAGGAATGGGCAGCTTTTGTGATTCCATCATACCAAACAGAATGCCTACAGACTCTTAGTAAGGTTCTGCCATTGTGATGGATGTGACATACAGTATTCAAATTGCAGCAGGGACTGCAACGAATGACTCAGTTTTATGCTAGAAAACACAAAGCAATGTCGACGCTATAAATCTGAACAACTGAAAACATTCACTGGTCGGGCAGCATCTGCATTTAGGGGATGGCAAGGGTTTGATGTCAAATTCAATCCTAATTTCCTCCCTGTATAGATGTTCCCTAACCAGCTGTGGGTTTTCAGTATTTGCTATGTTTACTTTTGCGCTTGAGCTTGTTTACTTCAGACAAACATCCAAGAACCAAAAACCCTAATTACGTTAAAAAGCAAAACTTGGCCACAGAATTGTAGGTGCGCAAGAAACTTGGCTCTGTGATTCTGTGACCAGGATAAGGAGCCGAGTTCAGTTATGTAGACATGAGAGGCGATGGACAATGCACAGAATTTTCACAATCGAAACAAAATGAGCGTAAATGAGAATAAAAGCAGCACAATTTTGTTTTAATTACTGGGGCCAGATAATATGCTGTGTTCAAATCAAGAATCCGGACATAAAGGGGAGAAGGCCCTTTCTCATTTAGCTGTTACATCGAGTCGTCTGTCAAGTGAGGTCTGGCAACCAATTTGAAATGCTGTGTGGTGATTTAATTGATTTTTAACTAGCTAAATTATCCAAGCTTCAGTCTCTGTCGGACTGGTATGAGAAAGATCAGATAGCATTCCCACTCCTAATCACTATTGAGCAGACCCCTGAAATCTTGAATATTTCCCCTCATAGTAATAAGCTTACCAGCTTTCACTCTTTGTGCTTTGGACAAATGCTAGGAGCTGCTGGCATCTATGCCATCATACTATTTTTCCAATGTGGGCAATGCTTGCAGCATAAACAAAGGAATACATCTGGGAGAGGAAAAGCAAATTACTGAACTCCAGAATGTCCCATCACAATCTCTTATTATTTCATGGGATGGGAATGTGGGCGTCAGCATTTTGTCAACCATTCCTAATACCCTGAAGAATGTGCTGGTGAGCCCATTCTTCAAATAATCCATCTGATGTAGGTACACCCACAGTGTGTTAGGAAGGGAGTTCCAGGATTTGGCCCAGTGATAGTGAAGGTGTGGTGAGACAGTTCCAGGATAGCGTGTAGAGATCTTGCAGATGGAAATGTTCCCATGCATCTAGATGATAGAGGTCATGGATTTGGATCGTTGTCAAAGTGTCTTGACCAGTTGCTACAGTGCATGTTGTAGATGATGCACACTGCTACCATTCTGCAATGGTGCCAGAGGAACTTGTGTTTAAGGTGTTAGATGGAGTTGCAATAAATACACTCCTTTGTGCTGAACTGTGTCAAGCTTCTTGATTGTTGTTGGAGTTGCACTCATCCAGACAAGCGGAGATTATTCTGTTGCACTCCTGACTTGAGTCTTGTAGATGGTGGAAAAGCTTTGAGGAATGAGTTGTTCACTGAAGAATTCCCAATATGAATAGTATCTGGCAGTGGTGACTGGACTAGAATCAGAAGCAGAAGAAACCCTTTCTTATTTTAGTGTCTCCTCTAATTCAGACCAGGACCAGATTAACTCTGTTACTAAGGATGCTGCTAGAGTAAGATTCACAAACTGACCAGGGAACAAACTTGAGCCTTTTCTCCTATGTTATTTGACATTCTCGCCTTCCAGTTTCTTTGTGGGCTACTAACAAGTCCCCACGTAGAGCACCTTGGAGATTCAAGCTGAAGAGAAATCTGGCATGAATCCCTCATTAAGATCCAGTTGTTCATCACCTAATTATAGAAGTGATGCTGAGTAAACTGAACAACCCACCCCTTACATGATATGGGACGCAAGGAAGGGTGCAATTTGACTGGTGCATGAGGACCATATGGAGATTAGAAAAGAAGGTCTAATTTGAATGACCCCCTCACTGAGACACTGGATGGAATTTTCTTCTTCCACAGGTAGCAAACTTGGAGTGGGAAAGGTATTTTAAGAGCACGGGGTGATGACCTATCCAAACCTCCCCGCCATCCTGCCTCCACCAGAATTGTTTTCAGCTGGAAGGCCCATTATCAACCCTCCCACCATGTCACCAATTGAGGTCTTTAGGTGACCAATTACAGTCTTCAGCCTGTCACTTCTAGGATTAACCCAGCTGTCGGATAGCTACTAACCTACACACAGTATGTTACCTTGGGGCAGGGATCGTAAGTGCCCCTGATCAATAGCCATCAAGGCCTGATCAGGAATTGGACCTCAGCAGGGAAGGTATCAGACAGCAGTCACCCCCCTACCCTTGCTTCTGAAATGCAACCTCCCCCAACTTCCTTT
The DNA here is from genome assembly GCA_024137785.1 of Ginglymostoma cirratum. Taxonomy (NCBI): domain Eukaryota; kingdom Metazoa; phylum Chordata; class Chondrichthyes; order Orectolobiformes; family Ginglymostomatidae; genus Ginglymostoma; species Ginglymostoma cirratum. The sequence continues at coordinate 7,408,252 of JAHRHZ010000067.1, read as the reverse complement.
CTCCGTGACTCCTTACCTCAGAACCCATTTCCTCCCCACCCCACACATTTTTCACTTAGAATCATAGAATCCCTACAGTGAGGAAAGAGGCCATTCGGCCCATTGTGTCCACACCAACTCTCCAAAGAGCATTCCATCCTTCTATCCTATCCCTGTAACCCTACATTTCCCATGGCTAATCTACTAACCTGCACATCCTTGGACACTGTGGGAAATTTAGCATGGCCAATCCAACCAACATGTACATGTTTGGACTCTGGGAGGAAACGCAGGCAGACATGGGGTTGGGGGGTTGAAGTGTGCAAATTCCACACAGACAGTAACCCAAGGGTGGAATCTAACCTGGGTCCCTGGCATTGTGAGGCAGCAATGCTAACCACTAAGCCACCATACTGCCGCTTATATCTGTTCACAGGATCGTCAATGATCCTGTAACTCTGCAAGTGCTGTTCTGTCAACACTCTTATGCTGAACACAAGAATGGCTGGCCTCTGATTATGCAGCAGATCTTGTTGGGAAAGATTTCCCCTCCTAGAGTCTTGATTCCAGGGAAGAAGGCTCACTCGCTAATGCTTGCTTGGTATGTTGCATAAAAACGTAGAAAATAGGAGCACGAGTAGGCTGGTCAGCCCTTTGAGCCTGCTGCCCCATTCATTTATGATTATGGATGATTATCCAACTTCATATCCCTTTCCTGCCTTGTCCCCATATCCTTTGACCCTTTATCCCCAAGTGCTTTATCCAACTGCTCCTTGAAATCATACAATGTTTTGGCCTCCGCTCTATTCAGTGATAGAAAATTTCACTGGCTCACCAATCTGAGTGAAGAAATTTCTCCTTATCTCAGTCCTAAATGGTTTACCCCTATCCTTAGATTGTTACCCCTGACTCTGGACTCCCCTGTCATCATGGACAATCGGGGCGGCACGATGGCTCAGTGCTTAGCACTTCTGCCTCACAGCCCAGGGACCTGGGTTCAATTCAACCCTCGGGCGACTGTCTATGTGGAGTTTTCACATTCTCCCTGTGTCTGCGTGCGTTTCCTCTGGGTGCTCCAGTTTCCTCCCACATTCCAAAGATGTGCAGGTTAGATGGATTGACCATGGGAAATTTCCCCACAGTGTCCAGGAATGTATAGACTAGGTGGAATAGCCTTTGAAAATGCAGGGTTACAGGGATGGGGTAGGGGGGTTTGGTGGGATGCTCTTCAGAGGGTCGGTGTGGACTCAATGGGCTGAATGGTCTGCTTCCACGCTTGAGGGATTCTCTGATTCTCTGAACATCGTTCCTGCATCTAATGTGTTTAGTCCTGTTAGAATTTTATAGGTTTCTATGAGAGACTCTGTAATTTTTCTGAACTCCAGTGAATGTAAACCTAACTGATTCAACCTCTTTTGTACGTCAGTCCTGCTGTTTCTGGAATCAGTCTGGTAAACCTGCATTGCACTCCCTTGATAGCGAGAACATCTTCCTCAAATAAGAAGACCAAAACTGCGCAATATTCTAGGTGTGGTCTCATCAAGGCCCTGTACAATTGCGTCAAGCCATCCCTGTTCCTGTACTTGAATTCTCTCTGTGAAGACCAACATACTGCCGGACTTGCTTGCTTACCTTCAGTGGCTGGTGTATGAGGACAGCCAAGTCTCATTGAACAGTCCCCCCTCTCAATTTATAACCATTCAGATAATCCACCTTTCTGTTTTTGCTTCCAAAGTGGATAACCTCACATGTATCCACTTGGTAGGAAAATCACATCTCACAAACTTGAGTGAGTTTTTTAGTGAAGTAACCAAAAAGATTGAAGGCAGTAAAGTAGACATTGTTTGCTTGCACTTTAGGTCCTTTGACAAGGTGCTGCATGGTAGACTAATTAATAAAGTTAGATCACATGGGATTCAGGGTGAGCATGCCAGTTGGATACAAAATTGGCTTTATGGTAGGAGACAGAGGTGGAGGGTTCTTTTTCAGATTGTATGCCTGTAACCAGCAGTGTTCCACAGGGTTCGGTATGGAATCTGCTTTTGTTTGTTATTTATGTAAATGATTTGAACGAGAGTATAGGAAGCATGGTTAGTAAGTTTGAAGAAGGTTACCTAAGATTGCAGAGATCTTCATCAATTGGGTCAATGGGCTGAGGAGTGGCAGGTGAAGTTTAATTTGGGTAAATGTGAGGTATTGCAATTTGGAAATGTAAACAAGGATAAGACTTATTTAGTTAATGGTGGGGCCCTAGGTAGTGTTGTAGAGAGCAAGAGAGACCTAGGTGTTCAGGTACCTAATTTTTTGAAATTTGAGCCACAGGTAGACAGAATGGTTAAGAAAGCATTCAACATGCTTGCCTTCATTGTTCAGACATTTGAGTGTAGGAGTTGAGATGTCATGCTGAGGTTGTATGGGACATTGGTGAGGTCTGTTTTAGAGTGTTGTGTGCAGAACTATTATAAGTAAGGATGTTATTAAACTGGAGAGGGTTATAAAAGATTTACCAGGATGTTGTCGGAAATGGAGGGTTTGAGATATAAAAATAGACTAGAAAGGCTGGGACTTCTTTCACTTTTTTCATGGAGCATAGGAGGTTGAGGAGTGACGTTACTGTGGTTTATAAAATCATGAGGGACATAATATGGTTAAAGATGAGGGTCTTTTCCTTGGGGTGGTGGAGTTTAAAGCTATGTGGCATATTTTTAAGGTGAGAGGAGAAAGATTTAAAAAGGACATGAGAAAATATTTTACAGAGAGTGAGTTAGTATGTGGAATGATCTCCCAGAGAAAGTGTTGGATGGAGGTATAGTTATAGCGTTTAAAAGACATTTGGATAAGTTTATGAATAGGAAATGTTTGGAGGGATATGGGCCAAGTGTAGGCAGATGGGACTAGCTTAGTTTGGGAACATAGTTAAGTGTGGACTTGTTGGACTGAAGGGTCTGTTTCCATGCTGTGTGACTCTATGACTCTATGATACTTCATCTGCTATGCGTTTTACCCAGTCACCTGACTTATTGAAATCACACTGAAGCATCTCCACATCCTCCTTGCAGCTTGCCCTCCCACCCAACTTTGTGTCATCTGCAAATTTAGAGATATTACATTTAGTTTCCTCATTCAAATCATTAATATAAATTGTGAATAACTGGGGAAATAGCACCAAACTCTGTGGTACCCTACCTGTCACTGCCTGCATTTGGAAAAAGACACATTTATTCCCACTTTTAGTTTCCTTTCTGCCATCCAGTTTTCTATTCATCTCAATACACTACCTCCAATCCCAAGTGTTTTCATTTTGTGTGGATTTCTTATATGGGACTTTGTTGTTCATTGAGCCATCCTTGAAAGAGGCAGCAGGGTTTCTAGTTGGCAGCTGTGACTCCTGCTACCTCAATGATTCTGTCCACTGACCTGCACTATGACCTCGAGCATAATACCCAGATAAACCAATAAATATACTCTAAAACATTCAACATAAATCAATTCCTACAAGAAGATAGTCCCTGAAGATAGCATTGTAAAGGAAAACATAAAAGTTTTGGATTTTAAAAGAATTGAAAGGTTTAGAGAATCATCAAAGTTGAGATAGATTGCATGTCCAAACAGTAAAGCTACTTGCTTAAATTCAGAATTTTATCTCCGTTATTTATTTTTAAACTAAAGTGCAACTGAGAAATATGCCTTTTTTTTAAAATGAACCCCTCTCATCCAAAGTTGTTCTGTAATGTTTGATCTAAAACAGCCAGTATTACACTGCATTGTTTTTGAGGGTTGGAGGGAATGAAAGTTCCTCTAAAATGCATGCCAAATTTCATTTTCTTTTTCAGATCCTAGTGAATTGTTGGAAATACATGGATACAGCACAGCTCATTTTCCTTGGCAGCTGGGAGATCTGTGTAGCCAAGGCTCCTCTTGTTTATCCTGCTCAACCAGTGGTTCTCCCTTTGACATGTCCAACTGCTGCAGCTGTGGAAATGACAGGTAAAAAGAACAGGATAATATTTCATTAGAGTGTTCCTGAGTTCAATTACATGTGCAGGTTTTACAAAATAGGATTATATTTACTTCAATTCCGGCATTACCTGTCTGGTTGGCTTAACAGAGCATAAGAAGAAAGGTTTTTCATGGATAGCAAGTAGTAATTAGAATATAAGGAACTGTACAACCAATTATAGATAACAAGCATGGGGCTGGATGAACACAGCAGGTCAAGCAGCATCATAGGAGCAGGAAAACTTGACGTTTCGGGCCTAGACCCTTCATCAGAAATGGGGGAAGGGAAGAGGGTTCTGAAATAAATAGGAAGAGAGGGGGAGGCAGATAGAGGATGGATAGAGGAGAGGATAGGTGGAGAGGAGGCAGACAAGCCCAAAACCAGCCCAGCTCATCTCCACCTCCCTAACCTGTTTTTCCCCTCACCTCAAGCCACACCCCCATCTCCTATCTACTAACATCTTCCCGCCCCCTTGACCTGTCCGTCCTCCCTGGACTGACCTATCTCCTCCCTACCCCCCCACCTACACTCACCTTTACTGGCTCCATCCCCGCCTCTTCGACTTGTCTGCCTCCTCTCCACCTATCCTCTCCTTTATCCATCCTCTATCCGCCTCCCCCTCTCTCCCTATTTATTTCAGAACCCTCTTCCCCTCCCCCATTTCTGATGAAGGGTCTAGGCCCGAAACGTCAAGTTTTCCTGCTCCTATGATGCTGCCTGACCTGCTGTGTTCATCCAGCCCCATGCTTGTTATCTCGGATTCTCCAGCATCTGCAGTACCTTTTATCTCTGTACAACCAATTAATTACTTCGTGTTATAATGACTTAATATGACATTGATATTTCTTCCAAAATAGTGATGGGTTTTTGTTTTGTTATTGGTTGATGGTGGAATGTTGGCGAGGGTACAGGGAGAGTTCCTCTGCGATCATTTACTTCCTGTTGAATGTTACTGGTTGTGTCTTGATCTTGTGTTGAGCTCTCAGGCTCCTACATCATCTGTATTAGTGATGGAGTTCTTGTACAACAACAAATGAAGGTGACTCCATAACTCCTGGTTATTTTTCTTTTGAGTGAGGACTGCGGAAGCTTTAGAATCAACATTTTTCTAGCTATGTATTAAGTCATGAAATTCTAGAGCTTAAAAACAGATGCATAGAAATAAGAGCTCAGGAATTAGAAGAGATGCAGTTATAATGCTTTCCTGAAGACCCTGACTCTTATCAGGAAATGTATTGAGGGTATTACCAGACCTCTGATGCCTCTGTCAGATGTTCATTTTTCACATCTGACCATGATGGTGACTTTCAGCAGATGAATCAACCATGAGGAGTCCTATCCATTGAGAGTGAGCAATGTTCAAATGTGTGCATTTTCTAGCATGATTCACTGGACACTGATTGGGAGAAGGAGCATAGAAATTACTGGACCAGAATAGGCAAAATGTCTATCTTTGTAGTCAGTTGTTTCAATGATAATGGAGTTGTTTACTACTCCTCCATGTTGGCTTTGTTGTCTTTTCCAATGATGCCGAAGTAAATAGCACCACTTCTGCTCTGAAATCAGGTTTTCCATGTGAATCAGCAATTTTAAAAAATCTTTGACCAGACTTGCTGCTGGCACAAATTTATTGGATTGACTGCCTTATTTGAAGGAAGCACAAACTGATGTTGTGATTTTAATCTAATTATAGTTGAAATTGGCCATCACAGTTTTTTTTGTCAATGTACTCAAATATTAGCCAAGTGTGCAACTTTCTGATTAACAGTATACTTTTCCGGATGCTGCTCACTTCTGAATCAATAAAGATTAACCATATTGGACGAGGGTCTTCGTACTATGTTGACTTCATTGTTAAGTAACTGAGCTGAAGGGGTCTTGTGACACAGTGGTTTGGTCCCTACCTCTGAGCCAGAAGGTCCAGATTTAAGTCCCACCTGTCCCAGATGTGTGCCATAACATTTCTGAATAGATTGATTAAAATAACTATAACACTGACTAGTGGTTAAGGAAGAAGCAGACATTTGTAATGTTGCATTCTGTAAATACATTTAGAAAAATATCTGGTTCTAGTTTCCAACTTCAACTGGCTTTAGACTGAATTGACGTGCATGGAAGAGAGGGCTGCATAGCGCATAGAACAATAGACTTTATGCTGTATGTCAACAAAAATTGTGTGTGGTGGGAAATGTTTCTAAAGGTAAAAGTTACCCCTTATAATTTCTGTGTAGGATGTGAAAAATAAACATCTGCAATTCGTGGTGTTAACACATAAATAGGAATTATCTCATGAGATTAGATCCTCTTGCAAATTTTTTGACTCTCCTATCATAGGACTCCATTAAAGATGCTCTGTGAGAACATGAAGAGGCAAATTGTTTCAAGAGCATTTTATGGATGTGAGTACACTTAAAAATATTTGGGAGTGAGTGACGAATGCTGTGGAGGGTAGTGTAAGATATTTAGAAATTATTTTAAATCCAAATTTGTATGATGGATCAGCTAATATAGATGATTTTGTAGCATCCCTTAATGTCATCACGATTGATTAATTAGCATCACTGTTGATAATAACCAAATTGTATAACTAGAATTATATTTGGCTAACAGTGAATACTAATATGTAAATTTTGCTGTAATGTTCTGTAATTTATTTGAGAAGCTTAGGTGCTAAAAGTTCCTACTGAAGGTCAGGTGGTTTATGGGTCTATCCCTTATTGCTTTTTATGACTTACTTCAGTTGTAGCAGTTTGGTGGTCCTATTGATACCTTTATGTTAATGTCATAGTTCATTAATGTTGTTTTGTTCCAAGGAAGTTAACCATAGTGCTCATAGACGTCTGTGATTCTGCACCCAGGGCTAGCATACTGCCGACACCTCTCTACAGTCCGCACACACCTATCAGCCCTTGTGAATCACGCCATCATTCCTCCTGACAAACCATGTGAAGCCGCAGGCGGACTGACTGGAGAAGTTTGGAATAAGTATGAGAAAGATAGGAAGGTAGGACAACTGAGGAGGGAACAAATTAATCAGAATTCCTGCTTCTGATCTATAATTAATTATCACTCTTGAAGTATGTGCATGGCAGGATCAAACTGAGTTGACTAAATAATGTACTAGCATTAGGGGTGCTCCAAGTGTAAGGTGTGGCGAAGTGGTTGTTACACCAGTGTTGCAGTTCAAACAGCCATTTGACTATGTGACATGTGCTTCAGGGTCCATTGTAATCACTTCCATGTACAATCAGAACTTTGTGAAACTATGAACAGAAGAATATTCTATTTTTGAACTCTTCTTCCTCCCGTCAATGTTCTTCTCTCCTCTTCTGAAGGCACTCATTCTTGGCTTGGCATCTATTGTCTGGCCATTGGCCCTGATTACTTAAAACAGGATGGTTTTCAACCATAAGATATAGGAGCAAAATTAGGCCATTTGGCCAATGGAATCTGCTCTACCATTCGATCCTGGCTGATATGTTTCTCAACTCTATTCTTCTGCCTTCTCCCTGCAGCCCTTGATCCCCTTACTAAACAAGAACCCTGGAGAAAGGAAGCTGCAGAGAGCCCCCAAAACTGTGCATATATAATTTCCGCATACATTCATTGACTGTAGGTTTTGCTGCATTGGCGATCAAGAATAGGAATTATCATAATTTCTTTTTCTTCCCGACTCAGCAATCCTTAGCCAATTGCAGTGCTTTAGCTGCTCTCCTGGCTAGAGAGCTTGGACATCTAATCTGAGACTTTTTTAGTTGTTGTGTCTTGACTGGACCAGAAGATAACTTAATTTGACTGAAGGAATATACCATGCTGTTCACAATCACAGGTGGTTTCTGCCTGGAAAACCATCTTAGTTGCAGGTGGACTTGTTTAACCAAGTAGCATAGTCATTTGAAAGTAGGAACCACTAATACAATCACAGACCTAAAGATTTGGACATGGTATAGGATAATCTAAATTAAAAGGGGAAAAAAGACATTTTAAAGAATGCAACTTTTCTTTTGGCTTTACCAAGAAATGGTCCTGAAAGATAGACATGTATGATTCTGCAAAAGTTCTACTACAAGTAATTTTAAGCATTAAAGTAACAAATAAAACCATAAAATCATAGAATAATTACAGTTTGATGTTTTTATTCTTAGAATTACAAAAAATTGGAACTGCTGAGACTAGTTTATTATGGAGGAGTCCAGCATGAGATAAGGAAAGATGTTTGGCCATTCCTCCTTGGACATTACAAGTTTGGCATGAGTAAACAGGACATGGACCAGGTATGTGGTCAACACTTTACTGAATTTCTTAGACTCCAATATGTATCAACTGGACTTGAATGAGTCAAAAAGATGATAGGTTTTGGAAATTACCTTATCCCATTCCAGGGGCTGCTCTTTTTATATTTGGGAATCAAAACACAATGGAGACTGAGCGTAAGGAAATTTTAGAACCATAGCAAATAGGAACAGGAATAGATCATTTGGCCCTTCCAAACCACTCTGCCAGTCAACACGATCATGGCTGATCATCCAATTCAATAACCCTGTTCCTGCTTTTTCCCCATTCTCTTTGATCCCCTCACCCCTAAAGCAAATTGTATCCTAACTCCTTTGTGAAAATACTTAATGTTTTGTCCTCAACTGCTTTCTGTTGCAGAGAATTCCACAGGTCCACCACTCTCTGGTGAAGAAATTTCTTCTCATCACAAGCCTAAATGGCCCTTCCCATATCCTTAAACTGTGCCCCCTGGTTCTAGGATCCTGGTCATCAGAAACATCCTTCTTGTGTTTACCTTCCTGTATCTGAACATCAGATGGAAAATCATGCAGAATACATCTAATCTTTATCACTACTGTTTTAGATGAACTAACAGGCCATGGGACTAATACATTATCTACCTCAACAGGAAACAATGATTGACAGCACTTTAAGATGCATACTCTTAAAATACACGTACATCATATCCCAAAAATCTTGGACATGCTGCAAGATAGTGCCATTGATGAAGACAGAACTCCACCTTTGGTTAACGACAGTCAGTAGTTACAAGAACACTACTACCAAAATATGTGCATAAAGAGGTAGCTTAACCTCTGACTAATCACATTAATCCCTGTGCTTGTCCCACAGGTGGATGAAGATATCGCTGCCAAGTACAGAAGTGTAATGGCAGAATGGAAAGCCTGTGAGTTGGTTGTCAAGCGAAGAGACAGGGAAACGCATTCAGCAATCTTGGCCAAATTTTCATCGGGTAGCAGCATAGATAGTCATGTACAACGTCTGATTCATCAAGATTCCAGCATCAGCAATGATGTAAAGTATTTTGTGTATCACATTTCCTGATTGTGTTAACAATTGGTATCAGTGAGCCCTTCAGATCTCAAACAATTTGCCTTCTGTCTTGGCTTGTGGATGACTCTGGAAAGGCCACATTTATTTTCCGCCTATAGTTGCCGTAAGAATGTGATTGTTCTCCTCCCTTGCAATGATTCATTTGACAAATGAATAGCTTCAGAGGGAATTAAAAATCAATTATGTCCTTCAAGATGGAGTTAAATGGAGGTCAGACAAGTCAATATTGGCCGTCTCTTCCTCCCAGAGAGCATTATGTAACCAGTTAGATTTTAAGACATTTTGGCAGTTCTAGGTTGTGTATTGGCATGAGCCTGCAAATTTACTAGATTTATTACTTTGAACTTCAGAAGTTGACATGGTAAGAATCATACGGACAGTCACTTAACCGCAACATTTCAGTATTCAAAAATAATGGCAATGAATCTAAAGGAGAAAAATAGTGTAAAGCCGTTCTTTTAAACAATACCATACTTCTTAAAAAAAAATGCTCATTACACTGCTCAAAGTTAGGACACTATGAACTAATTTAGTTGGGATGCCATGAGATTGTATCTGTGCTGCTGCTTCTTTTTAAGACCCTAGGATGCAGACCACACAGTCCTGAGGACATGTCAGCCTTCCGGTACAACAGTTTTCCTAGCACCTTTTCCCTGATGATGGTGATTGTTTTAACTTCTTCCCTTACTATCACCTTTTTCATTTGGGATGTTTTCTAAGTCTTCTACCACAAAGGTACATAAAAAACTGTTCAAAGACTCCACCAGTACTTTGTTTTCCTTGATCAAATCTGCAGATTCTCTTAGTGTAAATAAAAAGTCACATTGAACTCAAAGAATTAAATCTGTTTCTCTCTTCACAGATGCTACCAGATCAGTTGGGTTTCTCCGGCAATTTCTGTTTTTATTTTAGATTTTTGGCAACTCCGGGATTTTGTTTTAATTTGAGTGTCCTCCTAGAGAACTGTCTCTCTAGCCTTAGTTACTCTTTTCCTATTCAAATACTTGTAGCAACTCTCACTAACTGTTTTTACACTACTAGCTAGCTTTCTCTCATACTCTGTTTTCGGCCTCTGTTATCTTTTTAGTCATTCTTTGCTGGTTCTTAAAGTCTGCCAATCATCTGACCTATTGTAAGTCTTTGCAGATTTGTACAGCATTTCTTTCAATTTAATACTATCCATAACTTCATTAATTAGCCACTGTGATGCATCGTTCTCAAAGAATCTCTCTTTCTGACTGGGAAAAAATCTTTGTTGAGTTTATTTATTATCTTTTTAGAAGACGGCCACTTCAATTGTACACCTACCTTTTAACATAGCTTCCCAGTTCACCTTAGTCAGCTCTGCCTTCATAACCTCATTGTTACCTAGATTTGGGTCCAAGACTCCAGTCATGGACTCACATTTTTCTCTTTAAAACTGAACACTAGTCTAGGCTAGACTGCTCCCTGTTTGAAACTATTTAAATCACATTCACCCCCTCCTTCACCAGTGCACAATGGTAGCGATGTGTGCCATCTGCGAGATGCTCTGAGGCATACTGCCAAGGTACTTTACAAGCATGTAATTCTTTCCCCTACAAGGGCATGTGCAGCAGACACATGAACACCATCAGCTGCAAATTCCATCTTGACTTGGAGCTATATTGCCATTCTTTCTCTCAGTTGGGTCAAAATCCTAGAACTCTGTCCTAAGCAGCACTGTGGAGATGTTTTCTGACCAACCTGTACAGAGATATTATTGCACACCTCTGGAGCAGGTGGGGCATGAACCCAGGCCTCCTGAAACAGCACTGCAGACATCCCTACACAGGATAGAATATAGCAGTTCAAGATGACAGCTCATTACCATCATCTGAAAGGCAATTAGTTATGGGAATAAACATTGGATTTGCCAGCAATGCCTGCATGCCAAGAATGAATAAAAAGCCACTAACATGTTAACTTAAAATCCATTAAGCAGTGTTGGAGAGCAGAATGAATGTGTTCGCTCTTTCCTCCACAGACCTTTCAAAGTATTTAGGAGGAAGCCCTTCATGCCTCTTCATTGCATGGCCCTTCCCCATTCTTCACTCATGGTCCTTCCCCATTCTTCACTCATGGCCTTCCTCAACTGTTTGACAACCTTCCATGATTTCTGACTTCATAATGTTTCCAATTCTAATTCTAAGGTGTGTTTCTCAAGTGTGCAAAGACTGGGAGAAAGAAAAGAAATGTCATAAAGTTAACTTCAGAACTGACTTGGTTTCAGCACAACAAGCTTGGCAGGCAGAAATTGGAACTGAGCTGATTCCTTCTATTGTTCTCTTTAGCAGAGTGCTGCAATCAGCAGGACAATGTGCTGGAGCACTTTTAATGATGAAATTGTAAGCACATCACTTAATTGATGGCAGGAGAACTATATATGATGGCAAGGATTTTCATCCGTGTTTCCAGATGATATAACAAATAAGTGCTGCAAACGTTGGAAATTTACAAAGTAAAATCTTCAAAAAGTTGGAAATGCATAAGTTCACCATCATTATCTCAAATGCAGGTTACCATTTTGATTTTAGGTCCTTCATACAACTCCAGATAAGCTTTGATGTAATGTCCTTGTAGATATGGTAACCCTAACTAGATGGGCAATGGGGAGTTTTACACATATTTTGATTTTAATTTTAAGACGTTCATAATATCTGCCCCTACAGGGATTTCTCTGCTTCGCTTCATTATTCACATGAAAACCCTCGGTTAGTTTTACAATGTCATTTCTGTTATTATCCTGTTTAGGTCTTCATTTCTGTTGATGAAGTGGACCAGGGAGAAAAAGCCTTTAAATTGGTGGATGATGTAATGACAACAGTAGTAAACATTGACACCCCAGCTGCAGTAGTTGAAGAGAGACCATCAATGGAGTTTGACTCTCCTGATTCTGGACTGCCTTCATCAAGGAATTATTCTGTCACATCAGGACACTCCCGAATCCTTTCAAGTACTGATGATCAAAGTTTGTGCATGGAAGAAGGTGTATTGGGAGAAGAAGATAACACTGAGTTACACAGGGTTGAAGAGCAGACGCCCAGTGCTAGTGAATCTGGTTCCAGAAGAAAAACTGTCCTGCAAAAGGCTGAAGCTCAGGACTCGTTGTCAGAGGAACAGCTGTGCACTCAGTTAGATTTAATAATGAGTGAGGAGAGCAGCTCATCTTTCCCATCTACAACGTACACGGTCAGTTGGCTTTGATTCTATTCTGAAGAGATGATTTAAAAAAAGATAAAGCAGTGATTATTGGGACAGGTTAAAAGAGAAGTCTAGAACATGACAGATGAAATAGCATGTAGAAAAGTGTAAAGCCATCCATTTTGGTGTTAAAAACAGAAAACATTATAATCTTTAATTGTTCAGACATGCTGATATTTGCAAGGAACCAGTGTTTCACTTAAAGTCATGAATTTCAGGAATCCATCAACAAGTGAGGACTGACTATGCAGCAAATAATTAGGAAAGCAAATAGTGTGTTAATCATTATTACAAATGGATTGGAGCTTGGGTAAATATTCTTACTGCATCAATATAGGGCTGCACCTGTTGTGCAATGGACAGCTTTGGTTGTCTACCAAAGGAATGCTTTTACTTGCCATCAGCAGAGTATAACAAAGGTTCACTAGATTGATTCCTGGAATAAAGAGTTTGTCCTGAGAGAAGAGAGATTCCCTCAATTTTAGAAGAATGAGAGTTGATCTCATTGAGGCATACCAAATTTTTAAGGGGCTTGACAGATGCTGGGAAGATGCTTTCCTCTGGCTGGGGATCACAACCTCTGAATAAAAACATCAGCAATTTAGGACTGAGACAAGGAGGCCTTTATTCACTCAAAAACATTTTTACGTCTTGTAACAAATAGAATTGAAGGCTTCATGAATTAGTAAGGACTGATAATGAAACGTTACTAAATAATGATTTCTGAGCTCTTGGTGAAATATTACGAAGATGGCCATGATAAAGTATCAGTATCTATTGCAGTACTAAATGAGTGAAAGACAACCAATCTGGGGGTGATATTGGAGGTGTGGTATGAACAGCTATTCTGGGGTTATGTTTGATTACCTTGGAGAAACATTTCAAAAGGAGATTTTAAAATTTTCTATCTCAGAGTGCTGACAATGCTCAGTCATTGGGTATATTTAAGGCAGAAATTGGTAAATTATTGGATATGACTGGAATCAAGGGGTGTGCAGCTAGTGCAGGAAGATGGGGTTGAGATAGAAGATTGCCCATAATTTTATTGAATAACAAAGCAGATTTGAAAGATGAAAATGTTTACTCCAGATTCTATTTATTATATACTCATGTCAACTACTCAGTTTAACGTCCTCTCACTTTCTTCTTGTCAAGACTTACTTGTTTCATTGATGATTTAATTGGATATTATTCCTTTTCCCATATTATATGAACCATTGCGTTCATAACCTTGCACGACAATCATTTATTCAGTCCTTCTCCAAGTTGTTTTTTCCTCTGATGACTTCAAGTTGTTTGACCCCTCATCTTAAATACATTAACATAGTCTCTATTTTTGTTGGGCCATATTTCACTATGTTATTCAAGGCTTCTCACTGTTGTAAGCGGAGAGTTGATCCTCAGTGTAAGATTGATGTGCAAATTATCCATATTTCTCCAAGGATGTCAGAAATGTTTTGAGATATTGATATATTCCTCCAACTCTTGGAAATTTGACTGGTTCAGTTATCAAGCAAAGTGACAACATTGAAGAAACAGAGGTTATGTTGTGCATGAGGAAGTGATTCAGTCACTTAGATTACCACAATTTTAAATAATTACAACTATTTGAATCAATTTACTGGAGTACCAGTTAACTGTGTTTTTTTACATTTTTGGTCCTGGAATGAAAGCGAAGCTGTATTTATGAATGATTTGCATGGCTCACTTTAGGGAATTTAAGAGCAAGCCACATAGTGAGAGTGGATTTACATCAGGTAGGGGTACCAAATTCCCAGAAGGGCAGCATTGTGAATCACCTTGAGCTTTTATGACATTCTGCTGGCTGTTATGATTATTTTGTCCTGGTGCCTTCAAAGAATTTCACCATTTGAACTGCTGAGCTCTGGGTTCCTCATCTAGTGCTCACCACACAATCCACTGGAGCAACACAGCTGACGTACTGTCTTTAAATCTAAAGAACTGGGCATCATAACTGATTAAACTGTGATTGGGAGTGACATACCAAGGCAGCAGAGAATGGTTTATTCGAATTCTGTGTTTTAATTCAGGATCTATTTATCAAATCTCTTATCTATAATTATTAAGTACAATTTGAATATTCTTTCTCTCTTAGACAGAACTAATGGATGCTGTATCATTAAATTGGCACCGGATTGATAAGGATGTGCAGCGTTGTGATAGAAATTACTGGTATTTTACTGCAATCAACCTAGAAAGACTGAAGACTGTTATGTGCAGGTGTGAATATGAAACTTTCCTGTACTATCTGTTGGATAGGTGTTCTATATGTTCCAATTTTTTTTTTTTTTGGCTTCTATCACATTTCTGGTGCTTGTTTTCTCTTTGCCTTACAGTTATGTATGGGAACACTTGGATGTGGGCTATGTTCAGGGAATGTGTGATCTCTTGGCACCACTAATGGTTATTCTGGACTGTGGTAAGCACTACTTAATAAATAAGCAATCGCACTTGAATAAATTCCATGATTCTTTATCCCAATCTTAAAGTGTCATTGCACATGACTTAATGGTTGAAATAGCTACCTCAAAGTGAGATTTAAGCTCTTGTACATGTTGTAGAATATAGCCACAAAGGTTACAAAGATTAATGCAGACAGAGACTGAAACATCACAAAAAATTTCGATTTCTGAGCTCTCGGTGTTTCTTTGCAAAGATGGCTGTGATAAAGTAGTACTGTGGTAGAAACAAGTGTGAAGGGTGACCAGTCTGGAGATGATGAAGCTATGGGTTACACAGATATTCTAGAGTTAGGTTAGGGAATCATCTTGAGCAAATTTTGGCATGTAGTTTAGGCTGACACAATCAGTGTAAAACTGAAGAGTTTTGCCGCACTACAGGAGATGCCCACTATGAGCTGAATGTCAAATTATGGGCCATGTCTGGGTTCTTGATTAACATAAATGGGAACGTTGTGCTGTTCAAAGAACAGCAGGAGAGATCTCCTGATGCGTTAGCTAAAACTCATCCTGAAACCAACATCATTAAATCAAATTGTCCAACTATATTTCTCAGGGATGCTCGTGGGACCTTGCTGTGTAGAAATTGGCTGCTGTACTTCTGTCACTATAAAAATGACTACACTTCAAAAGTAATTAATTGGTGGCAAAGTCCTGATGTTGTGCAAGTGGCTTTAATAAATGCAGTTTTATTCTTTCTTTAACCTATACAGAGATATCCAACAGCATCCTGCTTCTTGAATCATCAAAAGCTCTTTTAATTTCAGTACCTTAAAAAGAATGAATGGGAGCCGAAATGTAGACAGTGTATATATTGCCCTTTGGAGAGCAGTGCTAATACAATGGCTGAATGGCCTCTTCCTGTGCTATAGCAGTTCTGTACCCATGTGCCCCCTGAAATTGGTGAACTTGGACAACCCTGACCATTAAGTATGTCACTGTAGAGTCATCCAACCTGTATCTGCATTTTTGACTGGAGTGTGCTTGTGTTCTCATTTCTTGTTTAGAGCCCCTGGCATACAGCTGCTTTACTCAGCTAATGAAGAGAATGAATCAGAATTTCCCAAACGGTGGTGCAATGGATACTCACTTCGCCAACATGAGATCCTTAATACAGGTAACAGGACAGGGATTGCAGTCAACAAGGTTTTTATGAATGGGCAGACCAACATGAGGTATGCGTGCCAGTATCCCACTACGATGGCTGGGGAATTTAATGTCTGTTAATGAACCTGAAATAAAAAGTAACAGACAGGGCTTACAGCCAACGATAGTTCCAATGTAACTAATAAATTATCATAAAGATCCATCTGCTTCATTGAATTTATTTGAGGAATGAATCCTGCAGTTCGACAGCAGTATTGTTGACTTTTAAATGCTTAACAAGTCATTGAAGTGTAAAGAAGGCCACTCGCCACCACCTTCTCAAAAGTAGTTAGAGATGGACAATAAATGCTGACATTACCAATGACACCTGCATCCCATGAATGAATCTTTCAAGAAAGGTTTCATGGTGCCTTCCCAAATACCCAATGCTTGTTGTCCTTTTCTAACAGTAGGTAAAATATTAACTGACATGTCAATCAATTAGAAAGATATCAGCTTCCCCAATAGTTTATCCAGTGGGCAGTTTAATCCCACAGACCAGGAAGAGCCTAGACTTCAAGTGCCAGCCTGCGTAAACTGGTTTTAGAAATACTTTAGCAATGCTGGAAGGCTACAAGTTGTTTCTATATCGTGACTGCTGCTGCTATTTAATAAATACGGTTGTAGGGCTGCATTATTTTCTGCCCATTAGCGATAGGCTGGGAGGCAGGAGAGCAGAGAAAATGGCAGAAGTAGGTAAGGAATTGAAGACGGACAATCCCACCAGCGGGATATGTTAGTAAGTGGCAAAATGCAGCTGACTGAGTCAGGTCAGAATTGGGCTTGACTGTAATGATAGCTTTGCTCAAACATTGTTCGGTATTCACCAGAAGAGTACTGAAGTTTCAGGATGCAGAATCTGCAGGCTGCACGGCAGCAATTCACCACGTTTATTTTAACGGCATCTCCCATCTCTGAGAAGGTTAAAAGCAGCCACGTTGTGGCTCCCAGCGCATCTAGACTCCCCGACAAGTAATACACCATCTTCAAATTGACACTTACCATCCTTCCTTTAGCTGGATTATTGTCCTGGAGTTCTTTCCTTAACATCATCACTACAAGGACTACAGGAGTTCAAGTAGGCCCACCACCAACTTGATAGGGCAACAAAAGTCACCTTGCCATTTTACAAAGATACATTTTTAAAATACGTTAAAGCTCTTGTATGAATAATGGCCATTTAGATGAGGTACCAGAGAACCTAGCTGGTGTACTGTGACATGGAGCCAATGCCATTAGCAGAGCAGGGTCAAAAATCAACATGGGCGAATAGCTCCCCTAAATAAATAAGATCTCTGTAAATGGAAGTACCAAGTTGAAGCAGTTGAAACCATCTAGCCTGGTGTTGTGAACTCTATCCATCCCTGTTGCTGTCAATTTAGATGAATGTAAGTTGTTTTGCTTTTTAAAACTTGTTTTCTCGACGGTATGCCTTATGATCCAACATTCCCCTCTCTTTGTATTCCAATCCTACTTTCATTCATAAAGTGCTAGGGTCAACAGTGTACAAGTTGTACTATGTGTCAGAAAGCATAGAAAAGCACCAATGCGTATTTGTTGTTTTAAAAAGCATGTTTGTGACTTTTGGCTGTGTGTATACCATTGTTGTATACGAAGTTGTATGCCATGCTTGTACAGAAACTCAGTGGATCCATAGCCAGAGATAATATTAACTGGCACCTGAGGAAATGGGATTTTCATTTCCAAAATTGTAGTTGTTGAAGGAGCCTCTCTTCAGCTGGTCCTCAAATCTCTGTAAGCTGCAGTGCAAAATCCCTTTGCATTAGAGAACTGTTAACATTAATGAAGTACGGTAGCACAAAACAACTGAGTTTCACATCTTGATTTTTACAGTCAGTACATAGGATTTGATGCACGTTACACAAAGTTGATTCTGGTCATCGTAATGAACCATAATAATATCTTCAATTCTTTCTCAGATTTTGGACTCTGAACTGTTTGAGCTAATGCACCAGAATGGAGATTACACCCACTTCTACTTCTGTTATCGTTGGTTCTTGTTGGATTTCAAAAGAGGTGGGCATGAAAGTTCCAGTACTTTTACGCAGAATAGTTTAGTAATCACATTGGTTTATCCACTTCTACTTCCCACTGGTAGCAATTCATACTGTGTACTGAAACCACCCAGGACATTGTCATAGATCGTGCTGCAGACTTCTCTGCTCCATATTAATGTAAAAAGTTGCTGTCTGGATTTGCTTGACAATGATAAGGTCATAGGCATTGTGCATCCTTAGTTGCCCTGAGAAGATAATAGTGAGCTATCTTCTGCATTCCTTGTGACTCCACTTCCATGAAGGTGTAGGATAGAGAATGCCAAGATTTTGAACCCGTGACAGTGGAGTTATCCAAGTCAAGATAATGATGTTATGATACTGGGTTGGAGGGAAACTCTGAAGTGACGGCTTAGCTATGATGTTGCTGTTTGTCCTTCTGATGGTACCCCTTTCACAACTGACCGTCGAGAGACACTTGTCAGATGTGTGATCTCTTCCATATCAAAATATGTTTAAACATTGCAGAGGATGCAGCATGAGTAGCAAGACTGATCCCAAGTAGAATGATGACCAGCTTTAATAAAGATAGCCAAGTGTGAACGTAATCAAAGCATTTTATATGGTACTGATGGAAAAATAGAGGTTATCTTTTGACCTTTTAATAATGGTATATCCAAATGAATTCCCTGTCAACCTTTTCTATTATAAATTTCTGTGACTGCATTTATTATGCAGATTTGTAATTACACCCTCTGCAATGCCTCCGATGGTGGGAAGGTGTTATTACAGCATGTTCTCAGGTAGTTCTCTCTTTAAATCGGTACAAAGGAGTTTAAAATAGAAAAATGAAAAGGATTAAAACTTCTCAGGTCAACTAGAAATAGGCAAGAAATGCCATTTTGGTCACATCTCAAATCATCCTTTTCTAAAAAAAAAAATGCCTCTTTTGCTTGATGGATGATAAATGTTTGAATGATTTTCGATCCAAAGAGCTGTCCTCATAATGAAGCTGAATTCTTTAATGGCTGTGTGAGAAGATGAGATTTTATTTACCAAGTAGCCTTTTCTCATTCTGGATGCTGTGTGCTGTCACCCTTTGTCTAAAAGACTAGTTGAATCACATTATTAGCAAAGGAAAGCCCTGGAAATGGAGTTCAGCATAATGTTGCTAGGTTCCAACTGTTTCTATGACAACTGCATTATCTATCAAGTGTCATCTGTACCTTTAGGGCTTGCTATGTTAATTTTAATCCAGATTATTCTGTAGCATTTCAAAAAAAAATGTGTAGCTCTTAGATACTTCGCCCAGAAAGTATGGCTCATGTTGCATTTACCTGAAAGGCAGTCAAAAGATACTCTTGATATTATGCACTGGTCAATATTTATCTCTTAATTAATATTGAAATAGGTTATATGTTCATTACATTGTTCCTTGCTATTTGTGCGCAAATTTGCAACTGTGTTTCCTATTTTACAATAATAGCTACACTTCACAAGGTACTTCCACAGCTTTTAGTGTTTTGGGACATCCTAAGGTCCCAAATGGCACTATGTAAATACAAGTCTTTTTTTCTTGTCCAGGAAGTAGCCTCTCTGTCCTTGCCTATCTTTATTACCCTGTTACACTACAATACCTCCATTTGCTAATTTATCCTCTGGCCAATGTGTCGGTTAATTCACTACCCTCAAAGATCCTAAGCTCTGTCCTCCTCTTGTGCTGAGTTAAAAGAAAGGCAGACCTGTATTTTTAAATGTGTTTGAAAACCTCGACCTCTCAAACCACAAAGTAATGTTAAAATGTAGACACTGTCATAATGCAGCAGTTATTTTGTGCACCAGCAAGAAGTTAGCCTCCTGTCAAAGATAAGAGCAAATCTTCTTTTGGTGAGTCTGTTTACTTGAGCAGTTCATATGTTGTAAACAGTGATAAGAGAAATGGACAGATCATCTGTTTCAGGTCAGGGTGAGGGATGCATATTGGGAGGATTTCCCTGTTCTCCAGGCAAGGCTTTGTTTTAATGAATTGGCTGTTAAATTCACTTCAAACTGTGCAGCACTCCTCCACTGCTGGTATTTAGCAAAATGCTCATTTGGAGAAATACTACTGAGTGCAGATACAATGGGACGGGTAGTCTCCTCCTGCATTGAAGCAATTCTGTATCCATCTGCAATGATTGATTGGACTGCGTGGCCTCTTCTGTGCTGTATAGACTTTTCAGGTCTCTGAGATGGGGAATTGAGTTCACATCTTCTGAGCCACACTTGGCAGCATTGTCATCAAGCTGACCCTTTGTTGCTATAGTTTTTGTGGGTAGAGGATGCTACCATTGGACTTGGCAATGTTGAGTTAGAGAAGGAAAATGGTCATCCGCAGCTGTTGCTGTGAAATGTATTGCATTCGAAGATTGAGAGGGGACGATTGCATGTACAGTTCCTGCGGCCATGCAAAAATCGGCATACATATGAAGATTAAAACAAAGTGCAAGCCAGTGAGCAGCACCTGCTGAACCGATGCACCAGCAAGAAGTTAGCCACCTGTCAAAAATAAGATCAAATCTTCTTTAGTTGAGTCTATTACTTGAACAGTTCATATGTTATTTATCATTATTTCTTCTGTATATAATCATGTTACTTTAAAAATAAGAGTGTTCTGAAACATCTCTCACTTAAAATGACAATCTTTTGGCACAGAACTCTTGTACGAGGATGTCTTTGCAGTGTGGGAGGTTATCTGGGCAGCAAAGTATATCTCTTCAGAGTACTTTGTACTTTTCATTGCCTTGGCTCTGGTGGAAGTTTACCGTGAAATCATTCGTGATAACAACATGGACTTCACAGACATTATAAAGTTTTTCAACGGTGAGTTCAGGCATTTTCAGAAATACATATCATTTTCTCACTGTTTTTCATAGAATATGTGTAAACGTTTTGCAGCTTTCTGGCTTTTTTGCTTCCCCTTTATCAGCATGACTGAACATCCAGCTGGCATTCCTGAAGTTTTCTGTCAACACTCTGAGTAGCTGGCTCAAAACTGAAGTGGCAGACTTTACTGTTCTCACTTCCCTGGGGCCAGGAGTGGTAATTAGCACAGAAAGGCTTAAGGCAGAAATGAAGAGAAGTTAAATTCCAAAGTAAGCTGTCCTTGTGACTTAGGAGTACAATTGTAAAGTTGCTGTCTCATCCCACATACCATTCTCAGGTCAGCCTATTCTCAGCAAATCAAGAGTAATAGAAGTCTCATCACTGCCAGTCTCAGTCCTATTTTGATCATTTTTTCAGCACTAAATAGTAAACAATGCAAATGAGCCTGACAGATTTTTATTTTGGCAAAAGTAGCCTGGAGACAATGAGACTGTTTCTCCTAACTGAAGTCAGCTCATGTAATAAAGACTGAGGATCACATCTGGAACTTTCTGATTTGGTATGGTTCTGTGTCACACCATTACTGCCCCTGTTCGTCAGCCTGAGTAAAGCTGTGCCATTCCTCTCTAGTTAGATTTGATTCATTGTTAACGCAGACTGGTTCCAAGGCTGAGAGATTGCAGTTTCATGGATGGGGCTTGAAGGTTTTAAATAGAGTAATTAAGGGAAAAACTATTTCCAATGACTCAACACTTGGTAACCAAAATTTCAGGTGGTTGTCAGAAGAATCTAATTTGAGAGGGGTATGCATTTTAGGTGAGAGGGAGAAAGTTCAAAGGAGATGTGAGGGACAGCTTTTTTTGTTTTTTACAGAGTGGTAGGATTCTGGAACGCACTGCCAGGGGTGGTGGTGGAGGCAGACATGATAAGGGTATGTAAGGGACTTTTAGGTAAGCACATGAATATGCAAGGAATGGAGGGATACAGACCAAGGGCAGGCACGAGGGATTAGTTTAATTTGGTATTTTGCCTGGCACAACATCATGGGCTGAAAGGCCTGTCCCTGTGCTGTACAGTTCTATAATTCTGTGTTCTAACTAGATGATATGTAAGGAAGAAATTTGTTATGCAATTAATGGTTAAGATTTGCAATGCATTGCCTCAACTGGTGGTGGAAGCATGCTTAATAGTATCTTTCGGAATGGATTTGAATACATACTTGAAGGAGAAAAAATTTTAATGCTTAATTTTTACTTCAGAAATGGCGGAGCGTCACGATGCCCAGCAGATCCTGAGGATTGCACGTGAACTGGTCTACAAGGTGCAGACACTGATAGAGAACAAGTGATGGAACTAAGAGAGAGCAGGAAATAGATGCAGATACTCAGCTTCCTCCTAGCAAGCTTGAGTGGGGAATCTTCCTCCACCACCCAGATGCCCTTCACCCCAACCTGTCTCCCTCTTCCCCCTGCAGCAGCTCCAGTTTCCCTGCACTTGAAAAATGATGGTTCAGGAGAATGAGTTGGTCATATCTTCCCTACTTCAAAGGATGTCATGCACTGAATTGAAAATGCAAATTGAGACCAGGAATTTGCCAAAAAGTTGCAATTTTATCCCTGACTAGGTTAGAGATCCTTTGACTTAGTGTATAAAATCACATTTTCCTTTAAGTTCCTTCTCTGTCTTTGCCCACTCTTCATTGTGAGTATGTTTAATTTCCTTATTTATTTATTTTTTTAAACTCAGTGAGTGCCTAAATATTAAATTTGTGGCAAAAAAAATCCCCTTTCACTGTCCACATTATATTCTTGTACCCTCAGACTGACAGACGGGTATATCTTAAACACTAACTGGGAATAAGTGGGGATTTTCCCCCAGATTTTGCATTTGTGAATTCACAGTGTTTTTTAACTTCTGCAAACTGTTTGGATTTGGATGGACTGGTGTATATTTGGAATACTTTTCAATTCAGATCAATCCAATCTTATGGACTATTTTAGCATGTTTACACCAAAATAAGATTTATTGTATTTTAATTTTATGAAGAATGTTGCCAATGATTCGATGTTCTATGGTTCTGTGTGTTTGTGTAATCCTGAATGCTCCCAATATCTTGGGAAATAATTCCCATGTGTCATACGGTATTTGCTCTCTTCTTGAGGGCATTTTATGATTCACTCTCTTAGTACATCCATCAGTGAATCTGGGTTGAGTGGAATCAATTTTTGTATTTGCAGGTAACCAAACTTTTTGAGATCCAGTAAAAGTCATGTTTGCCGGTCAGTTCTCTCCAGGCTGCCAGTTAATTGCATCCCTGTAATATTTTCCAATGGTTTGGACCACCGTTGGGACATCTGGGCTATGGACCTCCTCAGCCGCACGCAGCAGCACTCACTTTATGGTCAGTCACTGGGGTTTAAACAAGCACTGGGGTTTGTTGTCTCCTTCCCGTCACATTAAAGTGCCTCATCTTTGAGTGAATTGCTTTCCAGTGGTCCAACCAGTTAAAAAGGCAGGAGATCCTGTAATCCTAACTTAATGACTTTGTAGTTTATCATCAAAAAAATCAACTGCAAGGCCCTGGAGTACAAGGCTGGATGATTCTTGAATGAACCTGCATGTATCAGAAATGTGTGATTGTATATTTTCATTTCTGCACTGAGGTGCTGTTCTCCTTGCCATCTTGTTCTCCCTTTTCCCTTATTCCTGAAGACACTGTCTCCTTACTCACATGGTTTCAAAGGTTCTGACTGTCTGCTTTTGTCCATTGTTCATGTGTGAACCCTAAAAAGTTGCTAATTATTTAGTTTTTGGGTTGCATAGGGGTTGTCACAGCCAGATCCAGTCTTGCCCTGACATGATGTTCATTCATGGCTACACAAGTCACAGGAGGTATCAAGAACAGCCAATTTTTCTACCTTTTCCTAATCTAACAATGCTGAGGTCTCTTGTTCCATCCCTACCTCCTTCGGCACATTGAGCATAGATCAGGAATAGAGTGGACTTTCCTGGTCTGGAAAGGCAAACCATTCCCTAGATGAACTCACTGAGCCATCATTTAATGAGGCATGGCAACCCCATTGCATTGACAGTCTCCTTGCAACACAATTTGAAAACTCTTGTACAGAAAATAAGAAACCCTTCCATCATTTTTCTCTTCCTAACATCAAAGAGAGAGAATATCTATTGCATTCTCACTCTAGGTGGCTCAACTGGTAACTGCATAATAATAGGTTATTAACCTGGGACCAAGCAACCAAATAGAAACTGTCACCAATTACTGTGCAGGAATCAATTGCCACCTGGTGTGCCATTGTGATAATCATAAAACATTAAATATAAATAGATTGCAACAAAACATTGACAAAATGTGCAGTTATCCAAAAAACATTGCATGTCCTGTAATTTGTGCCTGTAGTTAGCATCAGTTTTAATGAGACTGCATTAACTGTAGGATTCGTGCAAAGCTACAGTCTGAGTAGTCCAACAGAAAGAATGGGCAGTGAGTGCAGTTTTCTCACTTTTCCTCTAATTTGTTTCTTTTTTGCCCCTTGTTGCTTATTCTGTTTTATTTGGAATGTATAATAAATTTCATGTTCCCACCTTTAGGCAATGCCCCACTCTTTGGGCAAGATGCTGTGCCAAAATTAACACTTGACTTCTTAGACTTCGAATTGACACATTTCGAAAATCAAATATTAACATGCATAATATATAGGGTTTTCTCTCCATGCTGAGCACCTTTTTTTTAAATGTTCAGTATTACTGGTCACACTGAAGGGGGAAGACTCTGAACTGCTATGTAAATAACCAATTTCAGTGACTTAGAGTTTCCTGTAACACAAGCGTGACGCCTTTTCGATTTCATGGCTGACCTATGTCATGTACTAATTTTTTTATCACTTAGAGTTTGTCTTAGTTTACAATCATCCCATGACTTCGTCAACAATAAGTTATAGGCTGCATCCATGCAGGGGGTGAGATGAATGCAACATGGCCATTCAAAATATCTTGGCAAAATATTTTTGAACCTGTCCAGAAACAATTATCTATGTTTTTAGTAATTGGGTCAAATTTGCCGAGGACTTTCTGTGTGGCTATGTGATAGACACGTGACTTTTATATTAATACATTTGAGAGGTGAATAAATAAAATCTGTTGTATTTTCGCAAAACTAAATGCCAAGTATAAATTTTTTATCACACTCATTTAGACACTGTGTTTTCACCTTGAATTAGCCTCTGTCTCTGTCTAAAATCTACCTCAGCTAGTTGTGATTGTGATAACTTCCTTGCTGTAAACAAAGCACTTTTTCAAGCCGTCAGCATTCACACACTCTGAGAACGTGTATCCTTTTCTCCTCTTCAATTTACTTAAATATTCCCTTTCTCACCTGGGCATGGTTGTATTTAAAAACAAAACTATCTTACATTCCTACATGGTCTTTGAAGTGTGGAGGATTTCTTTCTCTTCCCCCTGTTGTCCTACTCTCTTTTAAAAAAAAAAGTTCATTGACCTACCAGTATAACTTCTGTAGAAAATCAGCCTCCGAAAATAAGCATAGATACCTGTTTTTCCAGGATGTTTGATAATATTCTGATATTGGAACATTGAATTAAAGCGTTACAGTGCACTAATTTCCTTGCATGTCGTAGCACACTGAGACCGCTTGTAGCTGTTCATTTGCATCCTATGAGTGGGAACATTTATTATGAATACATTTATTGGAGACCAGGATAATTTCCCAGCCCTCTTGCAGAATTTAGTTGAAGGCAGAAACAGGGTAAAGGTGCTGGCTTGTAATAATAACTTTGTAGGGAGTTCTACATTAATGTTTGGGATGAGGAGAGGGTAGAAGGGTGTAAAATTGTCGTTTTTGCTCAACTTTTCCAGTGAGGACTAGAGTAGAATCCAACTGACACTTGATTAAAGATATAGGGGCAGCAATTTTTGAAAAGTGCTTTTTGAACATTTTTTTATCCCATTGCTGCTGATTATTTTATTGAGAAATTCACTGGTGATTTGGTCAAATTGGACATCATCATAATCAAGGAACGAAGAGAAAATCCTGTATATTATCCAAAGTTGGTTTTAAGAGGCTGTGATTTGTAGACTGACTAGAAGAACTGAAGGAGATCAGGTGTTTCGCGACTTGGCAAAGAATGAGTTAGAATTGAAGGCAGTTTGATGTAAAATGCAGATTCCTACATTCTATTTCCCCTGGAATTTTATGCTCCATAATTAACATTCCACATTATACAGTAAGAAGCACTAAACTTGACAAAATAGTTTCTGTCTAGCTTTGGAGAATATCTGAAAGCTGTAATATATCGGGCTGGTGATATCTGACAATATGAAGACAGTATTTTGTGAGGCAAAGAGTGTCCAGGAGCAAAAGTGTGTAAATGCCATTGAGGTGCCAATCAGCCCCAATAAAACTGAATAACAGCGCAGGCTGGAAAGCTTGAGTGGCTCACTTCTAATATAAAGTAATCATATTTTAATAAGCAAGTTTATAATTGGATGCTAAATGTAAGTAACTATTTTTAAAAACACAATTATGAAATAATTGCTAAATACTTTCTCTCAAAATACATCACACAATGGGCTGTAAATTATTTTATTAAATGAGCAACAGCTCATTTCTTCATAATCAAGTCCAGAATTTAAAATGTAGGATTCTGAAGTTTTGGGGCATGTGATTTCTGAAAATGGTTTTATTCAGTGAGTTGTTTAGCCCAACGACTTAGATTTACGTAGCACCTTTCACACGGTAAGAAAAGTCAAGGTACTTCATTAGAGAAGAAAGCACAAGTGTCTTCTTGCTTATCATTGAGCAATTTCACCGTGTACCTTCAAACTTTTACTGTTTATGAAATATATAAATGCCTGGCTTCTGCTTTAAACCTTGTTGAAGCAATGATTGTGTTCTATGATTAAACCTCATGTAAGATTCTGTTGTAGGTACTGTACATATTTAACTTGTAAAATGTTAGTGTTACCCTATTTATTGTATTCTGTTTGTGTTCTGTTGCAAACAGCTGACTCTGTTCTAAAGTTATTAAGGATTTCTTTCAGTTTGTGGCTGTCAACTAAGAAGAGTTAGAACTCCCACACTAGCTTTATCCCTCAAAAAAGCCTTTTCATTTCAAATTAAGAAATACACTCTGAGCATAATTCCATACTTTATTACATTCCAAGTGGAGAAACTGTTTCAAAGTTCTGCACATTCTATTACACTGGGTAATACTTTCAGACAGTAAACTCCACTCTGCAGGGTCCTGGATTAGGAGGCTGGGTGACATTTCAGACGTGGAGTTGCCACTGGTTAATGACTGTATGGCCAGAGTGGTGATGGACAGTTTGGCCTTGTGGAATGGTAACCCTAGTTAGCATCTTCAGGATGGAAGAGGAAAATGTTGAGGAGGGAGTGGTGTGAACAAGAAAACCCCACCACTGAATTTGCAGTCAGTCCTAGTTGGTACCTCCAGTAGATATTGAACATTCAGCAACAGGGACTTATAACTGAGCAGATTGTTGTATCGTCATCAGCGTCTGATACAGCTCACTCCGGGACTTTGCATTGTCTGACACAGAAAGCTGTGGCTGAGCCTTTTCTGATAACTATTTCATCAGCATTTTGAAAATTTTGTGTGTTTCACACAACCCGCACTTGTCAGTACAATCAAACTACTAAGGACTTTGCTTTCAAGCATATGAAATTTTCAGCAAAAGCCTCAAACAGCATCCCCCTCTGTCGAGAGTATTTTGGAACTAGAAGCATTTTTATGAATAAAATCTATTTTCTTTAAGCTGTTTCATAATTACCCCACCTTAAAACAGCTTAACCATATGATAGTTATGATTATTATCAATTAATGAAGAATGTTCTGCACTGCAGGACTTGGGAAGGGGAGAAACAAAAGCTATAGTTCACAGCACCAGTAATTTTCCAAAGGGCATAATTTGCTTTCGGTTTCTAAATGAAATATATGCTAAGTTTGTTCATAAGGCCTGGGAATGACTGTATTATTGCTGTGTGAACATTACATAAAATTGCATCATATTTATTTGCTATTTTGATGGGGGCATTGGATATGTGAGCACTTGTATGGAAAGGATGAATTTGTACGCTGATGTACACACAGTGTAATTTCTAAGTGATCATTTCTTCCCCCAACCTCAACCAAAACACGAATGTTACAAATATATCTGAAGCTTGCACTGCCTTTGAATTGTGGTTGGGATGATAAACTCTCACAGCAGTGAATCAATGTGTGCAACTCTTGTTCACTTGGTACCTATATTATGTTGTACATGTATTGCACCTTAAACATTGTGATGCGTTATTTATTTATTTTCAGGTTGTTTTTCTGTTAAGATATGTACTTTGAATGTAATGTTGCATCAAATAAATTATTGTCTTGCATTATTTTATTGTCCAATGCGCAGTTGCATCTGACCTAAAATAAACAATGATTCTGAAGTAGAACCTCTTTGTATCCAGCAACACCCCTAAAGGCAGTTGCAGCCAATTCTTGAACTGCTGTCACATAGACTAATGGTGTTTGCTGATTTCTACTAAGTTTCCATAAAGAGCAATGAGAAAAACAATATGATATTCATTAAATAGATGATTATCAGATCCAAGATTTAATTTTAAATAAAGTAAAACAAATAATTGTGGGATGCTGAAGATCTGAAACAATAACAGAAATTGCTGGAGAAACTCAGCAGTTCTGGCAGCATCTGTGGAGAGAAAGCAGAGTTAACATTTTGAGTCTAGTGACCTGCTTCAGACTGTTCTGAAGGAATGGCGCAGTGGTTAGCACTGCTGCCTCACAGCACAAGGGACCCGGGTTCAATTAAAGCCTCTGGTGTCTGTTTGTGTGTGTTGCACATGCTCCCTGTGTCTGCTTGTGTTTTCTCCGGATGCTCCAGTTTCTTTCCTCCCCACAGTGCAAAGGTGTGCAGGTTGGGTGGATTGGCCTTGCCAAAAAACCCATGGTGAGTTGGCATGTGTCGGCTAGGTGGATTAGACATGGTAAATGGGGGAGGGGGCAGGGGTGTCTGGGTGGGATCGACTTCAGAGGGTTGATGCAGAACCGATGGGCTGAATGGCCTCTGTGTGTGTTGTAGGGATTCTATGACTCTGTGACAAAGTTTGTGTTGTGCTATTGACAGACCACACGTGTGCACGTGCACAGTGAGCTGGATTTTACGTGGAGGCAGAGGGCCTGCCTTTTGAAAATTCAGGGGGTGAGGGTAAGCTTCCCTCAACACCTGGGAAATGACCTTACTTTACAGTGGTCAGCCAATTGTTTGGCCAAGCTTATGTTTTCCACACTCAAGTTGCAGCAAGTCCTGCTTCCACGAGTGGCTGGCCAGTCAGATATTTGGAGTTTCTTATCTCAGCAGTTGTACTCAGAACACTGGGCACTGGTGGGACTACGGTCAGCCGCAGCCACAAACCAATGCAGAAGGCTGGAGCTGGAGGTGAGTGCTGCAGACAGACCCAGGTGAGGAGTGGCCGTAATTGTGGGAGGGGGGGTGTTCAAGCAAGGGTTCTGCTGAAGAGCTTTTCTCTGTTGGGTACAGGGTGCCCGATAAAATAACTAGATGCCGATACCAGTAAAGGCAGATGGGCAACAACCAACTGCAATAACTACCATTCCACCAATTTTTTTTTTGCTCCGATACTTTCAGAAACTTGATACCATCGTAAAGTGGACCTGTTCTTCTTAAATAGTGTAACTGTTGCAAGTTGCAGATTCTCCCCATACAAACACCACCTGGAATGAAGAAAAAAAATTGAGGTAGAAACCACATAATAATTGTGCAGAAACTTTTTTTCAAATTCAGCAAAGACTGAGAGCTGATGGGTAATTATTAAGAACCGTAAAAGAGAATCTAATAACCTGAAGGTGACAATGGAAAATTAGGACTGTGCCTGATCAGTTTTGGTAGAAAGTTAAGAAATCTTTCAACAGGCCAACATCTTTTTTGTTTAAATGCTTATTTTCATTTACTTCCATGTCTCGTTGTATGAGAATTTCACTATACTACTTCAATAATTTACAAAACAATTAAAAATAATAATTGGAGAATACTGCAAAACTTTTTATTCTCCCCTCCAGCTTACCCTGAAAGCTATGTGGTTTAGGACTAATTTCCTAGAATTAGAATCTTTAAAAAATACTGCACAAAGCAGGAGCTTGAACAATAAAAGTCGACGTTTCTGGTTTCAGAAACCAATCTGGTCAACCCTTAGTAAAACAAAACCAAATGCGTAAACGTGGAAAAAATGGCAGTGTTAGAATTTCATTTGGAATTATTTGGCTGATGTTGAATAACTTTTAAATTTGGAACACTGAACAATTCATGAGGAACACAGGAATTCAGCCTCAGTCTGGTCAAGTAAACCTGTGATTCACCTCTAATGATCATCTTTTACTCCGTACCCTTGGTATCTGTGCAGGGAGATTGATGAATCATTCATGTATATTTGGGGGATGGGGGCGAGAGCGTGTTGTCGAGACCTCTCCACTACACGACAATGTAACATTCAACTGGACGAACAGTTCTTGAAGTATCCAGCAGATGGCGACCACATTCCATATTAAACGTACTGCACTTTCCAAGAAGACAAACGCTTTGACAAAGCTCTGAATTATATTGAACATGAAAGACAGTTAACATGTCCGCACTCTTCAGAAGGCTCTTTTCTCGCAGGATGAGTTTTAAAGAAAAGCAAACCGATATGTTCGAGGCTATAGGATGATGTAATACTTTCATTACAGGTGCTATCATTTTCAGTACATTTTGCAAACATTTCAATGCTGAGATGCTAAAAATAAGAAAGAATAGTAGTTTTAAAGCATTTTGCAAGATCTCAAGATGTACCTGAGCACTTCGTAACCACTTAATTAACCACAAAGTATTCTTGTAGCCCAGTCACTTTTAATATGGGGGAATGTAACAGCTGACTTCCACGCAGCAATATCCTATAAACAACACGGCAATAACTGATCAACTGGATAAGGAATTGATGTCAGTTAGGGCAACTTGTCTGTTCTTCGGATGGTACAGGCCAACCAGAACCAACAGGATTATCCCAATGAAGCAGCATTGGTACTGCTCCTGTTTCCGGGCCCTCTATTGTCCACTCTCCTCCCCAATTTAACCCTTCCCCTTGACAACCTTCAGATACCCAAACTAGAAACGATAGCCACTGTGGCGTTGATATATACACAGCTTTAGCAATAGTGCTTGGTTTTCATTATCTATGTCTTGATTTAAAAAGTCAATCAGAAGTTTCAGTATGACAGACTTTACAACCATTGCCATGTCAGATAATTACGCACAACTTGGTCATGCGTATTTTCCAACATGGACAGTCAAAAGGAGCAGGATGTGTGGAATATCTGGAACTATTAACATCCAGAAGACACGAACCATATAATAATCCGATAGTATCTTAAACTAACAAGCTATATTCTATTCACAAACAGAAATTGCCAGAAAAACTCAGCAGCTCTAGCAACATCTGTAGAGAGAAATCAGAGTTAGCGTTTCAGGTCCAGTGACTCTTCCTCAGAACCATATTCTATTGTTGCATGACTCGTGGTTTTGCTGCTAAGTTTAAAAATGGCAAAAAAAAGACAGTAAATTAGCACTAATCCATTCACCTGCAAAAGTGTGCTATTTCTTCATTTTCTGATGAAGGGTCTAGGCCCGAAACGTCAAGTTTTCCTGCTCCTGTGATGCTGCTTGGCCTGCTGTGTTCATCCAGCTCCACACCGTGTTATCTCGGATTCTCCAGCATCTGCAGTACCTATTATCTCTATTTCTACATAAGTTGGCTTTGATAAGAAAAAAATAGATTTTGCAACTGTGATAAATATTTTCTCCTTTTAAGTTGACACTAACAACACAGCTCAGCATGAAGCAAATAATAGGAGAGGAAAACACTAAAAATGCTAGAAACAGGCCATTTTTTTTCTCAAGGGCTCCTCTTGAGATGTTCTGAAGGGCAAGTTTTGATTTTCAGGGACTTCTATTGCATTCTCACTAACTCCTTTATGAACCGATAGTCATATTGGTAACATCACCTCATTATTTTTGTTGTTGTGTGGAGAGTTTGGATTCACACAATTGCAGAATTTAAATAATTCAGCATTATCCATAATAATTATCCAAATTCTATTCAATTTAAAGCCACAATACACCAGGAAAGTGTTACTTTCTTAGACTTCAGTTGGCATAAGAAAACTGGCATCAGTTAGCAACAGAAGATGTTATCAAGATAAGTAACATGCATTTCTACACACAGAGAGCCATCGCTGTCCGTAGATTGCTGAGGCCGCAACTAATGCATAGCCATCACATGCACAAAGCATATCAACATCCTGGGGGGGGTTACCATTGATCAGAAACACAACTGTACTAGCCCTGTAAATACTAGCAGGCCAGGATCTGGGAATATAGTAGTGAATAACTCACCTCCTGACTCCCAATGCTTTTCCACAAGATATAAGTTAGGAGTGTGATGGAATACTCCCCACTTGTCAGGATGGCTGCAGCTCCAACTACACTCAAAAAGCTGGACACCATCCAGGATGAAGCAGCCATTTGATTGGCATCACATCCACAAACATCTATTCTCTCCACCACCAACACTTAGTAGCACCAGTGTGTACCTTCTAACAGGACTAGGCAATAGGCTGTGGATTTTATTTTCACTGGAACATATGAAGATGAGGGGTGACCATATAAAGGTTTATAAAATCATGAGGATCATAGATGAGGTGAATAGTCAATGTCTTTTCCCTAAGGTGGGGGAGTTCAAAACTAAGGGGCATAGATTTAGGGTGAGAGAGAAAAGATTTAAAAGGGATCTGAGGGCTAACTTTTTCACACAGAGGGTGGTGTGTGTACAGAACAAGCTGCCAGAGAAAGTGGTAGAAGCAGGTGCAATTACAACATTTAAAAGACATTTGGATAAGGTTTAGAGGGACATGGGTCAAAGGCAGGCAAATGGGACTAGTTCGGTTTAGGAAACCTGGTCGGCATGGACAAGTTGGGCCGAATGGCCTGTTTCCATACTGTATGACTCTATGGCTCTGATTGATAGAAGGATGTTTCCATAAACCAGGAAGTCCAGAACCAAGGGTCACGGTCTAAAGTTATTTCTGCTGCCTCCTGGAATTTTAAAAAAATTAACCTATTTTTCTAATCAACCTATTCTGAGATGTTATTACACACTCTGGGGGAGGTGGAAGTTGAATCCAGGCCTCCCAGTCCAGGGGTAAGGGCACTACCACTGCACCACAAGAGGGCCTACAATATTCAGTTAACAAAGGAAGTGTAAGTTTACAGGAAATATCAACAGATAATGAAGTAACAAACAACTTGGCCTACTCAGCATTGGAGGAATTATAATGCTGGATGTAGAACTCTTACCGGTTTTAGTTACTCATTGTTACCAGGCAGTCCCATGTCAAATACATCATAGGTTAGATACAATGTAACAGTCTGACAGGACTAGACACAGGAAGGTAAACACAGAAAGGACGTTCCCAATGTCTGGGATTCCAGATCCAGGGGTCACAGTTTAAGGATATGGATTAGGCTATTTAGGACTGAGTTAAAGTGAAAGTTCTTCACTAAGCAAGCGGTGAATTCGCTGCCACAAGTTGTTAGATGAACTCCTCGGGCTAAAGGGATCAAAGTGTATAGGGAAGAAGTGGGAACAGGGCATAGAGTGAGATGATCAGCCATGATCATAATACATGGCATAGCAGGCTCAAAGGGCCTATTCTGGCTCTTATTTTCTATGTCCCTTCTCAGTGGACAGCTCCTGTGCCACATTGCCAATGACGGACATTACCCAGAACACTTCCTGGTTGTAAGGACAAGGTTCCAGCTCTTGACAGCCCATCCACCATGTGCTTGTTTGCGACTGCGTTGTGACTATTAATAGAGAGGCAGTGCTGCCTGATCCCATATCCTGCTGAAACCACAGGTCCCAGTGATTAACAAGCTATGTGTTCCTCTCTCCTGGGAGCTGCAAACTATTCCTGACCACACCTCTGCTCACCTTTCCTAGACCTGTTAGAGAAGTGTGACCAGAAGCTAACGACCTATTGTGGCCTTAGTCGTGTGGCCATTGTCCGTGTGAGGGATGCCCAACTCCTTGAGATTGTTTAATACATTCCTGGCTAATCACAAACATATTCACACCTTCCAAGGCAGAGAATCTCAGGCTCTAGCTGCCTGTTCTCACACAGCCTGACTCCAGATGCTGAGCTGGCATTCCTTGTCCCATGGTTCATAAGTACAGAACTGAGCTGGTCAACCAATGGAAGATGGGAAAAGAAATTAGCTAGGAGTTGCACCATATGTGACTCTCAGTCGCCACTTCCCCTTATCCCAGCCTATTGGCAAAAGGCAAGGAAGCACCGACCCTCCAATCCTGACAGCACTCTCCAAGGTTAATTCAGAACAGAAAAGTGAAGAGATTATATACAATTCCTTTCTGCTATAACACAATAGTTGCACTCTTGTGTGATCTCACACTATAGAAAATCACACATCGGCACGGTAGCTCAGTGGTTAGCACTGCTGCCTCACAGCAGTCCAAAGATGTGCAGATTAGGTGGATTGGCCATTCTAAATTGCCCATAGTGTTCATGGATGTGTAGATTAGGTGGGTTATAAGACGATGGGTCTGGGTGGGATGCTCTGAGGGTCGGTGTGGACTTGTTGGGCCGAAGGGCCTGTTTCCACACTGTTGAGGATTCTACGAAATGAAAAAATAACAAGGCTTATGGAAAAACTAGGGTGGGGGCAGACCACCAAAAATATTACTCAAAATCGAAACAAATATAGCAGTTAGCCTAACACAAAGGATAGCACAGTTTAAATAAATGTTAAATTCATATCTAATAATGAAATAAAACAGTAAAGTTAACACTTTACCTTGAAAAATTTTGAAGATAACTTGACAGGGATGGAAGGTGCAGTTGTGTTGCAAAATAGTTAATTCAGAAATGGACGGCTGTAGTTCGTTGTGTTCTGACTGTTTCTAGGGGGTTGGCTTAAAAAAGACATCTAATTTTTGCTGCTTTGCCATTTTTCTTATTTCATGAAGAAGCTGTTCATAGGATGCCAAATAAGATCTTATTCTACAAAATGCTACCCTGCTGCGTTCTGCTTTGTAATCATTGTTCTCTAAGAGCTGCAACTGCTTCTTAATTTCCCTCAGGACAGAAGACGAAACAGAAGTGGAAAGCTCTCGTGGTGCTGCATCCTGGCCCTCACCTACTTCATCTCCAGTTTTCACTTCCCCCTCAGTGACAAGTTTTTGTAGATCAGCTGTAGAGAGGTCTTCACGGTGCGACTCAAGCAGCTCTTCAGCATCCTCACTCTCCACTTCTTCAAATCCAACTTGCTTTGCAAGATAAACACAATGTTCTTTGATTGTTGGGAGGTCCTCTGATGGATCAAAGCCTTTAAAATCTTGAAAAAAGTCTGGGAGAAGCTTCCGCCGAGCTGCATGCAAGCAGTCCTTACTGACATCACCCCAGGCCTCCACAATCATGTCAATTACATCCCTGATGTTAAAGCTGTTCCAGAATTGAAGAACCCTGTCCTTATTATCCCCCTCAGTGGCTGTAATCAGCCTCTTAAATGTGTGCCTTAAATAATAAGCTTTAAAAGCTGCTATTACACCCTGGCCAATGGGTTGAAGGAGAGAGGTTGTGTTTGGGGGGTAGAAATAGCACTTTGGTGTTTTCAGAAAGATCACCAATCTTGGGAGGATGGCTTGGTGCATCATCCAGGATGAGGAGAGTCTTGAAATCCAATTTTTTTTTCTTGCAGCACTTTCTAAAAACATCTTCCAAAACATCAACAATGAGATCAGAAAAAATTGCCCCGTCATCCAACCTCCTTTTTGCTTGACTTATAGTAGGTGCCGAGAGTAGACCTAAAGTAACGTTTCAAGGCTTGTGGGTTGGCAGAGTATTACAATACCACAGGCTTAAGCTTTAAGTCTCCACTGGCATTGGCACCCAGCAGCACAGTCATACAATCTTTTGCCACCTTAAAGCCTGGAGCATGTACTTCATTCATACAAATGTAGATGCTTGATGACATTTGCTTCCAGTATAAACCTGTCTCATCCAGACTGAAAATTTAATCAAAGTTGTAGCACTCTTCATCAATTAATTTTTTCACTTTGGGAGGAAATGTCATCGCATGCTGCTCGTCTGAGTTGGCAGCTTTGCCACATAACTTCATATTATGAAAAGCAAGGTGGTTCTTAAAACCAGCAAACCGGCCACTGCTAGCACCAAAGGCAGGGACATCTGCAGGATTTTCAGCTTTTTTTGTTAGATTGTTATAAATTGATAAGGCTTTCACTTTCATGGTGAGAAGGGTGGTCCCAGATCACTTTTTTGTTTGATCTTCCATCCACACACTTAGAAGCCGCTCCATCTCCTCCAAGTTCATTTGGCTGTGATTTCTCAGATTTGCTAGCACTCAGGCTTGTTCCAGCAATACAGCTTGCTTTAATCTTCTCTGCATTGTCTGTAATGGTGCGTAAGGTAGACTGCTTTATTCCTGTTACCCAAACTATATCACATGTTCTCTCATTAGACTCAAAACGCTTTTTAACATCTAGCTTCTCTTCCAATGTTATAGCCTTTCTTTTATTTTCACCGCCTGCAATTTTACCACCAGGATGCTTCTTGTATACATGCTTGTTACTTTGTCTTCCCATATTTATGGGTTACACATAAAAAATTACAAAAAATAACAACAGGAAGTTATGGAGTACCTGTCAAAAAGCACTTCACAACAAAGCAAGGTAGTCAACTGAACATGTGATGTCAACACAGAGACTCTGTTGATGTAAACATTGTATTCCTCCACATACAGCGACACTTGAAGTGCTGGGGATGGAATCGCGTAATAGCCAATACACGTAAGTTTGCGTTTTACTAATAGCATTCACCTATTCATCAATCATGTTACAGCCAACTTGCATGAACACAACATGTGTAATAGCAGAAAGGTCTGTTGAAGGAAAATGATGAACCTGCTCTTAACTCTCCTTCCAGCAGGTGGCAACAGGTAACTTAAACATCTCAAACCTCAGAGAGTCTTACAACTCACGGCTCGTCATGTATCCTCTTCGACAGATTTGTCCACTTACTCTTATTCTTTCCTCATAGCACTGCAACTTTTATTGTTCTGTTCTGTATCAAAAGGCAGTCCAACACACTCTATCCAAAAGGCAGCTTATCCAAAAAGAGACAAGTCTCAAATCTACAATCGAAGCCAGAATTGAACTCTGTTCTCTTTACGCCAACCATAAAGACAGCAGCTATCCAGCCAACTGAGTCCACCAAAGTGTTTATTTTCTTTATTTGTTCACAGGATGAGGGCATCACTGACTAGGCAGCATTTATTGCCCAGAGGGCAGTTTAGATCAACTGCATTGCTGTGGGTCTGGGGTCATATGTAGGCCAGGCCAGGCAGTTTCCTTCCCAAAAGGGGATTAGTGACCCAGATTCAATGGATTCATGATCATCACTAGATTCTTAATTCCAGATATTTATTGAATTCAAATTCCACCGTCTGCCGTGGTGGCATTTGAACCCAGGTCCCAGAACATTACCTGTATTAACAGTCTAGCGATAATACCACTAGGCCATCGCCTCCCCTTCTTCCTTACAATAAGAACATTTAGTTTTAAAATCTGGGCACCCTCTTTGCATGTGTCAGGTGTCTTTGCTCCACAACGTGTTTGTGTCTGGCATCTGTCCTACCTACTGGATTGTCTTACCCAATGTGCTATTTATAGTTATGTAAATTAAGAAATTAATAGAACTGTGGTAGATCTCCTGTGCCAAGTCTGATCTCCTTTTACAGTTGGCCTCTTTTGCTTCCAAACCAATCGTTATCCAGAAGTGTTTCACTAGAGTTAGGTCTTCTTTGAACGGTGGATAATGGGCAGTGCAGAGGACAGCTGTAAGCCGCAAAATGATATAGATCGTTTAGTGGAGTGGACAGGAAAATGGCAGATGGCGTTCAATTCTGCTAAGTGTGAGGTAATGTATTTAGGGAGGTCAAACAGTAAAAGAGAATATACAATAAATGGGAATATACTGAGAGGGGGAGATGAAATGAGAGATCTTGGTGTGCAAGTGTACAGGTCCCTAAAGGCAGCAGTATAGGTAGCGAACGTTGTAAAGAAGGCAAATGGAATGGTCTCCATCAGCAGAGGTGTAGAATACAATAGTAGGGACATAACAATGAAACTGAATAAGACACGGGTGATGCCACACTGGAGTATTGTGTGCAGTTCTGGTCACCACATTACAGGAAGGATGTAATTGGAGAGAGTGCAGAGAAGATTTATTAGAATGGTGCCAGGACTGGATTGAAGGTGTTAGAGTTGTTTTCCTTGGAACAGAGAAGGCTCAGGGATGACATGATTGAGGTACATAAAATTGTGAGGCGTGGAGATACAGAAGAGGAGGAACCTGTTACCCTTGTCAGACAGTTCAAAAACCAGGGGTCACGGATTCAAGCAAAATGGCAGAAGGATTAGAGGGGACGTGAGGAAAGTTTTATTTACTCAGAGGGTGGCGAGCGTCTGGAATTCACTGCCTGAGTTGGTGGTGGCGACAGAGACCCTAAACTCTTTTAAAAAGCACCTGGATCTGCACCTTATGTGCTGTTAGCTGCAGGATTATGGGCTGTGTGCAGGAAGATGGGATTAGAAAGGGCATCTGGGTGTCTTTGGGTCAGCATGGACTAGACAGGCTGAACGGCCCCTTTCTGTGTTGTATCATTTCTGTGGTTCTAAGGGATTAAATAATTGTTCATGAACTTATCTAAGGATTCAACTGGATACTGTATCTTCCATTGAACATTGCCCTTTCCAGAATTTTATTAGTTCTGAGGTGAAATAATTATCCTTCAAAACATCTTTGAATTTAACTGATGTTTCATTTAACCCTTGGTGAGCAATATCATCATTTTCTGTAATCATTGTACTCATCATTGTGTACAAAAGCATATTCATTTATTCAGATTCTATCTTTCTATCCAGTTTAGAAGATACTATACACTTCAAAAATTGTCTTCTGCAGGATGTCCAATTTTATGTTCCATTTGGCCCATCTCTGGTAATCAATCTTCCTAGCAACACTAATGCCATAACTTCCTATTGTGAATAGATACTTCACCTTCGTTAGAGATTTTTATTCTGCAGTAATGGCATTCTCTGCACTTCACTGCTGTAATGGAAAATATTCCCACACTTCCTGGTGTTACTGCCCTACAGCTATATTTATCATTGAGGGTTTCTCACTCTTTGTAGCTGTAATGGAGGTTTTCTCATGCTTTGGAGGATTGTTAGGGCAGTGGACATTGGTTGAAGCTTTTATAGGCTGCCAAACAGTAGTGGTAGTGTGGAGCATGGTATAAAACCAAATACTAAACTTTGCAGTCCTGCCACAGTCGTGAACAGTGGTGGATGATTAAACAACTCACTGGAGGAGGAAGCTCCACAAATATCCCCATCCTCAATGATAGAAGAGTCCAGCACATCAGTCCAAAGGATAAGGCTGAAGCTTTCGCAGCAATCTTCAGCCAGAAGGGCCAAGTAGGTGATCCATCTTGGCCTCCTCCAGTGGTCCCCAGCATCACAGATACCAGTCTTCAGCCAATTCGATTCACTCCACTTGATAGCAAGTAACGGTTGGAGACAGTGGATACTGCAAAGGCCACAGGCCCTGACAATGGCGGCACAGTGGCTCAGTGGTTAGCACTGCTGCCTCACAGCACCAGGGACCTGGTTTTGATTCTGCCCTCGGACGGCTGTCTGTGTGGAGTTTGTATGTTCTCCCCATGTCTGCGTGAGTTTCCTCCGGGTGCTCTGGTTTCCTCCCACAGTCCAAAGATGTGCAGGTTAGGTGGATTGGCCATGCTAAATTGCCCCTGGGATGTGTAGCTTAGATGGGTTATAGAGAGATGGGTCTGGGTGGGATGCTGAGGGTCGGTGTGGACTTTTTGGGCCGAAAACCTGCCACTCGCCTGGCCAAGCTGTTCCAGTACAGTTACAACACTGGCATCGACCTACAATGTGGAAAATTGCCCAGGTATATCCTGTACAAAAGTAGGACAAATCCAACCCAGCCAAATACCGCCCCATCAGTCGACTCTCAATCATCAGGAAAGTGATGGAAGGTGTCACCAACAGCACTATCAAGCAGCACCTGCTCAGTGATGCCCAGCCTGGGTTCAGCCAGGACCACTCAACTCCTGACCTCATTACAGCCTTGGTTCAAACATGGACAAAAGGAGCTGCGTTCCAGACGTGAGATGAGTCCTTGACATCAAGGCTGCATTCGATTGAGTATAGCAAGGAGCCCTAGGCAAAACTGGAACCAATGGGAATCCGGGGCAAAACTCTCTGGTGATTAGAGTCATACCTGGCACATAGGAAGATGGTTAGTGGTTGTTGGAGGTCAGTCATCTCGGGTCCAGGAGATCTCTGCAGGAGTTGCTAAGGTACTGTCCTAGACTCAAACATCTTCAGCTGCTTCATTAATGAACTTCCCTCCATCATAAGGTCAGAAGTTGGCATGGTCACCAATGACTGCACAATGTTCAGCACCATTCACGACTCCTCAGATACTGAAACTGTCCATGTCCAAATGCAACAAGATCTGGATAATATCCAGGCTTGGGCTAACAAGTAGCAAGTAACATTCGTGCCACATAAAGGCCAGGCTATGACTATTACCAATAAGAGACAATCTAACCACTGACCTTTGACATTCCATGGTATTACCATCAATGAATCCCCTACTGTCAACATCCTGGGGGTTATCATTGACCAGAAACTCAACTGGACTTGTCCCATAAACACAGTGGCTACAAGAGCAGGTCAGAGGCTAGGAATTCTGTGGCCAGTAACTCACTTCCTGACTCTACAAAGTCAGGAGCCTGTCCACTATCTACAAGTCAGGAGTGTGATGGAATACTACTCACTTGCCTGGATGGGTGCAGTCCCAACAATACTCAAGAAGCTCGACACCATCCAGCACAAAGCAGCTCACTTGGTTGGTATTACATCCACGACCATCACTCAGTAGCAGCAGAGTGTACCATCTACAAGATGCACTGCAGAAATTCACCAAAGATCAGACAGCACCTTCCAAACACATGACCACTTCCATTTAGAAGGACAAGGATATCAGATAAACAGGAACGCCACCACCTCCTCCAAGTTCCCCTCCAAGCCACTCACCATCCTGACTTGGAAACATATCGCCATTCCTTCACTGTCACTGGGTCAAAATCCTGGAATTCCTGGGTCAACCCACAGCAGGAGGACTGCAGCAGTTCAAGAAGGCAGCTCACCACCACCTTCTTAAAGGCAACTACGGACAGGCATTAAATGCTGACCAGCCAGTGACACCCAGATCCCACAAATGAATAAATAAAAGCTAACCTTTTCAGAACTTTCAGAATCACCTACAACAAACATTACAATTGAATCTGTTTCCAGGTAATACATTCTGGATTATAATGACTTAATGCATCAATTAATTTTTCAAGCTCCCTCTGATTTTTTTTGCCAATTTCTATAACATAAATCTGCACCGTCTGATTTCCAACTCTCCTGTCACTAACAGTAGGTTCTCATCATTTACTTTATTAAACTACTTCCCAAACTATGTTTCAATTAAATCTGATTTTAACACTTGAAAAGTAACCAGACCCCAAGTGCCAACAAAAACAGCAGTAATAAAGCAGTAGGGTCATGCTCAGTAGAGAATTGCTAGAGTTTGTATTTTATATACACATAAATCTGAAGACATATGATGTTGTTTCTGGGCCGTGTGTGCAGGGTGGATGTTACTGACCCCAGTGTCTGTCTTGGTGGAGTTTGAATTGGTGGGTGTTTGATTTTGATTGTTCTTAGAGGCTTTCTCGAGTATGATGTGTTGAATTATGTGTTGGTTCAGGCTCTGCTTGGTTATAGCTGTCCCTGCCCAGTGGTTCCTGCAGTGGCTTTAGGTACTTGGTGGCTGAAGGAATGAGGGGTCTGTGGAAGTGGAGATACAAGGGTAGGGGGGACTAATCCAGCAGCATTTTCCACCACCTCTGTGGAACACATTTCCTGGCAGGATTGCAGAATTCCATTCTGGATTTTCTTTCTTCCCAGCACCAACACTGCGGCAATTCTCACAAAGAGGACTTGGCAGAATACAGCAGAAGAGGGAGATGAATAAGTACATTCAATTTTAATTCATAAATATTACATTAGTAGAGGAATCAGCATAAACAGGTTATATT
Organism: Ginglymostoma cirratum; assembly: GCA_024137785.1. Lineage (NCBI taxonomy): Eukaryota > Metazoa > Chordata > Chondrichthyes > Orectolobiformes > Ginglymostomatidae > Ginglymostoma > Ginglymostoma cirratum. The sequence continues at coordinate 7,365,812 of JAHRHZ010000067.1, read as the reverse complement.
TCTCATTGAGAAAGAGACTCAGAAATATAACTTGGAATTATGATGTGGGGGTGAAGATGGGTGGGGGTAGGGTGTGGATGCTTGTGTTGTTTCCTCCCACACTTGTTAACTTATAGAGCTGTCTGAGTGTGCAGTTCATGCCACTAGTTGAGCAGGGTGCCCAGTGTGGCTGTGGTGGTTCTGTCCCACTAATGTCCTTTAGCGAAGGACACTGCTATCCTTATCTGGTCTGCCCTACATATGACTCCAGACCCACAGCAATGTGGTTGACTCTTAACTGCCCTCTGGGCAATTAGAGATGGACAATAAACACTGCCTGGCCAGCGACGCCCTCATCCTGTGAATGAATGAAGAAAATAAATCTGGGGCAAGGTCTGCAGTAGATCAATGTTCTTTGGTGGGAAAGCATTGGCAGCCATGGGGATTGGTGCCCTTGTCCAGTTGGGTTCTGTTGGATCAGTCCAGGACCTTTTGTGAAGTTTAGAAATTACTTTTAGATGGAATTAATGGAGAGTAGAGACAAAGGGAAAAGAGACAGAATGGATAAAAAGTATTTCAAGTTACAGCTATCGAAAATGCTTGCTTTAAATTCGTGGCGCTCTGAGATGGCTCTGGAGAAGCTTCGAGAAGCAACAGGCTGTGGGGCAACATGCGAGGGGGACAGCTGGTCAAAACTTTGAAAGCTGTCACGTCGCTGAGCTGTTTTGAGGAAAAATTAGTCACTGCCGGGGCAAGGTGGAAGACGAATGTGATTTTATTTCCCGTGACCCCCACGTGCTTTTACCACAGCCCTGCCCCTAACCCCAGCTGGGGCCTGTGACACGCAGTATAGGAACTGCTGATCAAAACACTCCATATGAAATCTCCCCTGAACCTTCAGCATGAAGCTTCCTTTCAAACACTCAGAAATCAGGTCTACACAAGGCAATGACTCCCTCTGGTGGTGGAGTCCAGAACAAGGCGGCATTACCTTAAAATTAGACCATGGCTATTCAGGTGCGAATCAGTAGGCTTTTCTTTACACAAAGGGCAGTGGAAATCTGGAAACCCGACACCTGCCAAAAAAACTGTTCAAACCGGACAGTCAATTGAAATTTGGAAATTAAGGTTGTTTGATTTTTGATTGGAAGGATATTAAGGATTGTGGAATGAAGACATTTGGGTGGGTGGCATTTTGACTTTGGTTACCATGATCTCTTGGGTTAGAAGAATAGGTTTGAAGGCTTGAGTTCTTCTTGTCCTCTCAAAGCCCTGTGTCACACTATACTCACCCCAGCCTTAGCCCTTAGGCACCCAGGCAAAATACTAACTCCAGTGTCCCAATCATTACATGAGCTGGGATCCAGTGACTTAGCCAATGTCATGTAAACAGGGAAGACTGCAGACACTCAGCAGGTCTGGCAACACTTGCGGAGACAGGAACACAGTTATCATTTCAGATCCAATCAATTAGCAAATGTCATGTTCTGCATGTCCTCTGCACCAAATGGTAAATCATCCATTGGGTTCTGGAAGGAGATGTACTTCACAAACACCTTTTCCAAAAGATGACAGAGTGATCTGGCAGAGGATCAAAGTTTTTGCGGTGCCTCCTCAAAGCAAACAGCATTCAAGTCAAGAAAGAAACCAAGTGACATACCATTCCGGTGAATGAGCAAACCTCAAACGTAATCAGCATTTCTCCAGTAGCTTGTGTCATGCATCAATAGTGACTTGTCACAGTTAATCCGGTCTGCATAGGATGGGTGGGCATTAACAGAAAATAGCAACAAATGTCGGAAGGCACGCAAACTTTCAAAGCTCAAAAAAACCCAGAAAAATCATTTCAACATTGACAGAGATTTAAACAAGATTTAAATGTACTGGTGACCTTACAGATCTACGTGCACCAAAAATACGATAATGAAAGAATAACCAACATAATCGTGTCTTCCTGAATCACCTGAACTCTCTGGATAAAATATGTAATTTTATTGGGTCTGAAATTCATGTTTGCTCTAAACACAAGTGATCAGTATCACAATAATGAACAAATAAAATCAAAATACTGCAAATGCTCGAATCTGAAACAAACAGAAACTCGGCGGATCTGTGCAGAGAGAAACAGTCAATGTTTTGAATCTAGTTTTGACTCTTGTTCAGAACATTCTTTCTCTCTCCATTAAATCTTGTCATATAGTCTAGTTACATCTTCATCAGGATTTTCTTTGGAAGAAGAGTTACCCAGACGTACAGAACCAAAACCAAAACAATAATGAACAGTTTGTTATTCTCCAACACACCATTGCTGGAATAAGTGACACCATTCCTGTAATATTGCACTGTGTTGGTGTATTGTTTGTTATATTCTTAAGAGAATTTTTTTTGTGTCTCAATTAAACATGTGGGCAATGTGTGAATACAAAAAATGATTCTAATTAGTGAACGTGGCAATTTGCATAGCACTAGCAATTGGTAATCAATACACCATCAGCCTAGTTACCAAGTTATCACTGGATTCATAGATTACTGGCATTACTATTGCTTTTACCACTGGTAACCACCTTAATATCACTCAGTACACCGTGAGCATTGTTACCAAGCATCTCACTGGAATTATCGCATTGAAACAGTAGGATTCTTAAGGAGCTTGACAAGGTAAATGCTGAGGGGATTTTTCCCCTCATGGGAGAGTCTTAACACCAGACGGCATAATCTTAGAATAAAGGGATGCTAATTTAAGACTGAGATGAGAAGGAATTTCTTCTCTCAGACAGTTGAGAGTCTTTGGAACCCCTTCCTACAGACAGCTATGGTACCAGAGTCCTTGTGTATATTTCAGGCTGAGATAGATTCTTGATCAGTCAGGGAATCAAGGGTTATGGGAAAAGGGCAGGAAATTGGACATGAGAAATATTGGAACACCCACAATCCTACTGAATGGCAGAGCAGGGTCGAGGGGCTGAATGGCCTACTCCTGTTCCTAATTCTTATAGTTTTACGGTATTGTTACACAATGCATCACTGATTTATCATAGAAATGATTTTCTTTTCCAAAGCACTTACATGGATGAAAATAAGAAACCATTGACGTGACCGGAAGAAAGTGGCCGTATTAGGGAATGGCTTGAATGACATTTATTGTGTCTTGTATGATCCAACCTTGCTTGAGCAGAAAATATGACTGATAAAGGAAATCAAAATGAAGCTTGCTTGAATTTGAAAGAAACAAAAGAGCAGACAACAAATATATGTAAAAAAAACGTAGGAATGAGTCTGCTGTCTGTCTTTGATGCAGACTTTTGTGTTTCCAGGCAACAGGGAATTCCAGCTCGGTGAAGTGACACAAATACATCAAACTTGCTTGAAACCAAATCACTGGAGTCAGTGAGTTTTTTTTAGAACCAATATTTATTTGGAAGTAAATAAGGCAGAACATTCTGAACCTGTGAGGATCAAATGGAGTGATGTTATTTTCTAGGGCTATCGGGCTTTACTTCCTCAGCTTTTACTTTTAATTAATCAAATCCCAGATATTTTGTGATTGCCAAGATAATCTATTTGAAGTCCCATAATATTAAACATAATGGTTAAGATCTGTTTCAGTGTTCAAGAAGATGGGAAAAATATCCTTGAGAGGTTGGGGTGAATAAACATGGATGGCACTATGTAGTGGCACAGTACACAGGGATTGTAATGGCTTGCAGAACGCTATCAAGTAGCCAGATATAGAATCTGATGCAATTCCCCAAGACTGCAGTCAAAATGTGAAGAAAGAAAATTGCAACTTGACCTTCATGCAGTCCCTCACAACTTGCTCGAGCAAAACAGGAGCATAGGCTTAAAAACTGCGTCATTTGCCCAAAAATTGGTAGGGCACTAGAGAACTGAAAGAAATGGAATGAGCTGCCAGAGGAAGTTGTGGAGGCTGGTACAATTACAACATCTAAAAGGCATCTGGACGGGTTTAGAGGGATATGGGCCAAATGCTGGCAAATGGGACTAGATCAATTTAGGATATCTGGCTGACATGAACAAGTTGGACCAAAGGGTTTGTTTCTGTGCTGTACAAGTCTGTGACTCTATAACTCTAAGAAGGATAAATATTGCTAAACTTAAGAAAAAGGAAGCCAATTCTTTTGGAAAAGAAAACACATCTGGAACTATTTTCCAAAAGAAATATACTTTATTGATAAAATTAGTAAAGGCAAATTCAACCATGAAAGTGCCTTACAAATAATTTTCATTCAAAGTCTGTACATGGAAATCTGAGGGGCTTCATTCAACCTACAATTATAGGTGATGATTGCAATTTTCATTTAATTTTAAACTTTTGCTGGTGCATACAAGCTGCAGATCTACGTCGGTTTTCTGTTCTGTGCTATAGCAGGAGCAGCTTAGACTATGGCCTTTCTCCATTGAATCATTGCACAGGCTGCCTCAAACTTTAATACAACCCTTAACATGATCCTGGAGCTACGAATGCACTGGTGTGCAACACCCAGTCATGGACAATTCCTTGTAATGGAAGAAGAGTGGTCGCTTTCTCACTTACAATTGATCTTACTACATCCAAACCTAATGATAGATACCATAAAAAGAAAATCCCTCTAAGCTCAGATAGACAAGGTCCTGGAGCACATCATCAGGAATTATCAATAACACCCCAGCTGTCAATCTGAGGGCCAAATCAATCTAACTGCCCATTCAGCTGTGGTACAGTTACACTCCAATAATGTCCTAGTTGTCCTTTAATTTCACCTGCTAATTTTGCTATCCATCTTACCAACTAATTCCAATCATGACGATTCAATTTTCAAATTTCCCCTTTTGCAATGGGCCATCTTGCTCAATTAACCTGGTCAAACATTTTTGTTGGAGTGCATTCATTTTTCAGGCTTTTTGGATGCTGATGATACTGTTCTGGTTGTATTGTTCTTTCATACACACTGAAGATTAATGGTTCAGCATATTTGTGTAGTTCTCTGCTTGGAGTGAGCATGTTGATCCAGGTATTAATACCTGTAATTTAAAATCAAAATTCAGCAAATGCTCAAATCTGAAACAAACAGAAAATGCTGCAGAAACTCAGCAGATCTGTGCAGAGAGAAACACAGTCAATGTTTTGAATCTAGTTCGACTCTTATTCAGAACTTTCTTTCTCTCTCCATTAATTCTTGTCATATAGTTACGTCTTCATCAGGATTTTATTTGGAAGAAGAGTTACCCAGACGTACAGAACCAAAACCAAAACAATGCTGCATCTGAATTCAGTATCTTGATTGTGGCTGAGAAAGACTTACCTTAACTCATCCATCTCAGATTCCTGTCCAATCATTCAACAATATTTGACTAAAGGGAAAAAACAGAAGACCGTGAGTCATGGTAAATGGTTATTTTACAGACTCTGGGGGTGCAGGGAGGTGGTAGACTGTGTTGTTTCCTAAGGTTCGCTGCTAAGATCATGGCTTTTCTCATATATAAGTGACTTGGATATTAGAATAAACAATAACATTTCAAAATGTGACAATGATACCAAACTTGGAGATGTGGTTAGCAGCAATGACAACACTAATCAATTGCAACTGGGCATGGTTAGGCTAACAGAAAGACAGGTGGAATTTAATACAGAGGACTGTGAGGTGTTGCATTTTGGCAGAAGGGGTATAGAGAAGCAGTTGAAAGCAAAATACTGCAGATACTTGAACTGTGAAATAAACACAGAACAGGCTGGAGAATCTCAGTAGGACTGGCAACATCTGTAAAGAGAGAAATGGAGTTAACGTTTCAAGTCAGACATGAATGAACGAACGAATGATTTATTGTCACATATATCTAGAGTGATAGAGTGAAAAGTGTTCTGTCACCATAAACCAACACCATTTTGAGGTATGAAAGAATAAAAAGAAAGTACTTAAATAGAGTTCATCTTCATCGGCTGGGGTCCCAAACATGGCAAGGTCCCTGCTCCAGGCCTAGTGCAGCCAGACGTCCCCACTCCACCATCACTATAGCTGACACCTCACCGCCAGTTTCAGGAGTCCACGCATCAGGCCTACAAAGCCAGGTGTTCCCACTCCAGTCACCACTACACCGCTCCAACCTCCTGCAATGTCAGGAAGATGAAGAAAAGAAGAAGAGAAAGAAAAAAAGATGAAAAAGAGAGATAAAGAAAAATAGAATGCAGCCGGCCTGGAGCGGATGGGCCTACCATGCCGTTGCTGCCATCTGGAATAGCTGGACTTGAATCTTCAGAACTTGAAGAAGAACTATGGAGAGGGAACATAGACTAAATAGTATTGTTCTAAAACATAGCACAGAAACTGACAGACCTGAGGATTCATGTGCATAGAGATTTGAAGGTGGCTAGGCTTATTAAGAGAATAGTGTATGGAATCATAGGCTTCAAAACAGAAGCAGTGTAATTGCTCTTAACCTTTATAAAGCTCTTCTTAGGACACAATCGGATACTGCATCCAGTTCTGGTCAGCACACTTTAGGAAGTATGTGAGGGTTCTTGAGACACATGAAATGGTCCAGGTCTTAGCTATAAGGCCAGGCTGAAGAAGGAGGCTGCTGTCCTTTGAATAGAGAAAGTTGGAAGGAGTTGCGATAGTTATGACAGGTTCAGATAAGGTATACAAAGAAAAGTTGTTCCCATTAGCCAATGATACAAATCTCAGATTTAACATTTTGGAAGAGGGAAGCAGTGGGAATATGAGAAGAGCAGGGGATGGGACCAATCGGATTGCTGTACAGAGAGCTGGGCCATCCGGAATCCTCCTCAGTGACTCAATGACAATGAGAGATTCATATGGGTCACTCTCTGAAGAAATTGGTTAACTTTTCAGATCCTGTGAATTAACATTCCTTGAAATCTGACATCATTAATATCTCAGCTCCTATTGTATTATCAATCTTCAAAGTCAATTTAAACACATAAAAACCAGACAAAACACCACTTAATGGAAACAGATAAGCAGGTGATAAGCATCATTTAATCGCGCAGTAACTCAGTAGCCTTTGCAGGGAAGTTGGACAGTGCTGTAATTGGCCTTAGCATGACTGATCTTGCGAGTGGCAAGAAGGGAAAACATGACAAAATCCTTGACTTCCATAACAACAATGTCATAAATGTCAAGTTAATGCCTTGATACTTTGGTGATCTTCATTCGAGGATTAGAACAGTGGACAACAAAACAGAGAATTCATCTTCTTCGTGCTTTTAAATTGGTCATACAGTCCTTCATTACTCCTGGACTGTGACAGTCTTCATTATAAGCTCAAGTTTCCAGAGAAGGGTTGAGCCCACCGCCTCTGACTCAAAAGGCAAACAGCAGAGAGCCAAAGCAAAGAAGGTACCCGGGAAAGGATTAATAAGACAGATAGGAACCTCATTGCACCCACTAAAGAAAAATTTCTACTGAAAGAGATAGTAGGAACTGCAGATGCTGGAGAATCTGAGGTAACAAGGTGTAGAGCTGGATGAACACAGCAGACCAAGCAGCATCAGAGGAGCAGGAAGGCTGACATTTCGAGCCTAGACCCTTCTTCAGAAATGGGGGAAGGGGAAGGGGGTTCTGAAATAAATAGGGAGAGAGGGAGAGATGGATAGAAGATGGATAAATGAGAAGATAGGTGGAGAGGAGTCAGACAGGTCAAAGAGGTGGGGATGGAGCCAGTAAAGGTGAGTGTAGGTGGGGAGTTGGAGGGGGGGCGGGGTAGAGATAGGTCAGTCCAGGGAGGACGGACAGGTCAAGGGGGTGGGATGAGGCTAGTAGGTAGGAGGTGGGGGTGGGGCTTGAGGTGGGAGGAGGGGATAAGTGGGAGGAAGGACAGGTTAGGGAGGCAGGGATAAGCTGGGCTGGTTTTGGGATGCGGTTGGGGGAGGGGAGATTTTGAAGCTTGTGGAGTCCACATTGATACCGTTGGGCTGCAGGGTTCCCAAGCGAAATATGAGGTGCTGTTCCTGCAGCCTTCGGGTGGCATTGTTGTGGCACTGCAGGAGGCCCAGGATGGACATGTCGTCTGAGGAATGGGAGGGGGAGTTGAAATGGTTCGCGACTGGGAGGTGCAGTTGTTTATTGCAAACAGAGCATAGGTGTTCCGCAAAGCCATCCCCAAGCCTCCACTTGGTTTCCCCGATGTAGAGGCGGCCACATTGGGAACAGCAGATGCAGTATACCACATTAGCAGATGTGCAGGTGAACATCTGCTTGATGTGGAAGGTCTTCTTGGGGCCTGGGATGGGAGTGAAGGGGGAAGTGTAGGGGCAGGTGTAGCACTTCCTGCGGTTGCAGGGAAAAGTGCCGGGTGTGGTGGGGCTGGAGGGGAGTGTGGAGCGGACAAGGGAGTCACAGAGAGAGTGGTCCCTCCGGAAAGCAGATAAGGGTGGGGAGGGAAAAATGTCTTTGGTAGTGGGGTCAGATTGCAAATGGCAGAAGTGCCGGAGGATGATGCATTGGATCTGGAGGTTGGTGGGGCGGTAATTGAGGACGAGGGGGTTTTGGTTGTTATTGCGGGGAGGGGGTGTGAGGGATGAGTTGCAGGCAATGCGGGAGACATAGTCAAGGGCGTTCTCGACCACTGAGGGGGGGAAGTTGCGGTCCTTGAAAAACAAGGACATCTGAGATATATGGGAGTGGAATGCCTCATCCTGGGAGCAGATGTGGCGGAGGCAAAGGAATTGGGAATAGGGGATGGCATTTTTGCAGGAAGGTGGGTGGGAGGAGGTGTATTCTAGGTAGCTGTGGGAGTCAGCAGGCTTGAAATGGATATCAGTTTCCAGGTGGTTGTCAGAGATGGAAACAGAAAGGTCCAGGAAGGAGAGAGAGGTATCAGAGATGATCCAGGTGAACTTGAGGTTGGGGTGGAAGGTGTTGGTGAAGTGGATGAACTGTAAATGAACTGTAAAATCTCCCCTCCCCCAACTGCATCCCAAAACCAGCCCAGCTTGTCCCTGCCTCCGTAACCTGTTCTTCCTCCCACCTATCCCCTCCTCCCACCTCAAGACCATCCCCATCTCCTACCTACTAGCCTCATCCCGCCCCCTCTACCTGTCCGTCCTCCCTGGACTGACCTATCGCCACCCCCAACTCCCCACCTACACTCACTTTTACTGGTTCCACCCCCGCCTCTTTAACCTGTCTGTCTCCTCTCCACCTATCTTCTCCTTTATCCATTTTCTATCCGCCTCCCCCTCGCTCCCTATTTATTTCAGAACCCCCTTCCCCTCCCCCATTTCTGAAGAAGGGTCTGGGCCCGAAACATCAGCTTTCCTGCTCCTCTGATGCTGCTTGGCCTACTGTGTTCATTCAGCTCTAAACCTTGTTATCTCCTTCCAGGGAAAGCTTTCTTTAGTCAAAAGTTGGATACTTAGCTCATTATTTATCCTCCCTGTAGAGGGTGCTATAGTCAGACACTATGTTTCACCACAGGGAAGACATGGAAAATCCATTCTGCATAATATATCACATGATCTAGAAACTCCCCATTGCTACATGGAATGTAAAAGAGGATTTAGAAAAGTCCCAGTGATTTACGAATGTGGCCCAATCTTCCAGCTTGTTCCTCTCTGCAAGACTGACAATCATCAATTCAATGTGAGTCAGAGTAAAAACAAAACGGGGGGGATATCAGGAGTGTGGCTCGTGGATCAGAAGCACTATTTTAAATGAGCTTTACTATTGAAATGATAGAAATTGGGCAAATTCAGACCTGCTGAGCTTTTCCAGCAACTTCTGTTTTTGTCAGTGACACAATACGTTGGCTAGCAGCTACATAACAAATCTGCAAGGTCAAACAAGTAGCTCTTAAAAACTGCAACATACTAATAAGCCTTTAAGACTTTTATTTTTGGGTTACATTTGAAATCTCCTATGGCAGTGGGTTGGCCATTTTTTATAACGGTTTAGGGGGGTTTTCAACAACTGTGAACGTGAACTAACAAGTAGAGTGAACTGTAGGCAAGTCTTTTGCTTTTTAATAGAAATGTTCAGCTCTGCCAATGGGTGAATCAACCACATCTAGAGTGACTGAGACAGAAAAGTGTCAAATTGAATTCTAAGGCTAAAAGGTTTTTATTTCAGTGTATTCAACAATCCAGGCATAAATTGCACTAGTTCTAGAAAGTGAAGCTTTTGCTCAAGTTTCAACTCAAAATCATTTCATAATATTAGACATAAAGTCTTCAAGGATCCACCACATCTGAGCAATGTTTTAGGGTGTTTTTTTTAAAAATTGATTTAAAAATATTCCTTGATGTATTTGACAGCAGTAATCTGGTACACCTTTATGACTAAACTAGAAAATGAGTTTTTCAGAAAAGGACACGTTTAATGACTACCCAATCTACCACTTGTGAATAAGCTGATTTTAAGTAACCGAAAATTATTTTAAAATGTAATTCACGACCATTTACTGTTTGCATTGATATAATCAGTTTCTTTGTCAATTAAAAGAAGTTATTTCTGAAAGGACAGTGTGACTAGACAAGCATAACAGAACCTCATGTCAATGCTGTAGGGGAGATGAGTACTAAATTCCACCATGGCAGATTGTGAGATTTGAATTCCATTTTTTGGAAAATTTGGACTAAAAAGCCAGTCATCTAATGATGACTACTGTTCGTTGTTGTAAAAACCCATCTGGTTCACTAATCTTCTTTAAGGAAGTGAATCAGCTGTTCTTACCTGATCTGGCCATGTAATGTATGGGTAGCACAGCCACGTATGGGGCAGTATGGTGGCTCAGTGGTTAACAGTGCTGCCTCATAGCGACGGACACCTGGGTTTGATTCTAGCCTCAGCCGACTGTCTGTGTGGAGTTTGTACATTCTCCATGAGCCTACATAGGTTTCATCTGGGACCTCTGACTTTCTCCCACGGTCCAAAGATGTACAGATTAGGTGGACTGACATGCTAAATTGACTATTGTGTCCAGGGAGATGCAGGCTAGGTGGATTAGCCATGGGAAATGCAGGATTACAGGGTTAGCATGGAGAGGGGTGGGTCTGGGTGGGATGCTGTTTAGAGGGTTGGTTTGGACTCAACAGGCCGAATGGCCTTCTTCCACACTGTGGGGATTCTGTGCACAGAAATGCGGCTGACTCTTCAGTACCCTCTGGGCAATTAGAGTTGGATAAGAAATGTGAGGCCCAGATGCCATGTACAAAGAAAACAAAAGGTTAACAGAGACTCATCCTAATGCTTTATTTGATTGGAGGTGTACTTTGCCCTCTGTGGTATCTCTCTTCTTTTTCTCTGTAATCTCCTCCAGTGACAGACCAATAACCTCAGAAATCTGCACTCCTCTCATTCCCTTATTCATTTTCAATTCTAATTGCTCCACCGCTGGCAGCCAAGTCTGGATTTGCCACAGGCCTTGGCTCTGGAATTTCCTGCTTTATTCCTGCTGCCTCATTTGCCTTCCATAAGCCATTCTTTAGGAGCTACCCCTTTGACCCATTCTTTATGTCATCTGACCTAAAATCTCCTCATTGGCCTCGGTGTCATGTTTTATTTTATATTGCTCCTGCAAAGTGCCCAGAGATGGTTTGTGATGTTGAAACTGTCATGTAAATACAAGTTGTTTGTTTATTCTTGGTTGTTCTTCATGTTGGGGGGGGGGGGGTGGTAGGGAGGCTTCCATTACAGTATTTTAATTTTTTTTAAATTAAGCTGTTTTTCTAATCAACGTGTTCAGTGAAGTTATTACACACCTCTGGAGCAGGTAGGACTTGAACCTGGGCCTCCCATTTCAGTGGTAGGGACACTACCACTCTACCATATGGCAAAAGATCACAGCAACTCACTTGGCAGTGGACTTAACACTGGTTGGTACAAATGTGCAGTCTAGTGAAATCTCCAGGTTTAACTCTGTGTCAAATTAGCTGAGTTCTAAAGTACAGAAATAAGGATGTTGCAAGATGTGACAGTGCCCCTCAGTTAAGGAGAGGCATGTGGGGGTGAATCAGCCAAGCTTCCTGTTCCTGACTGCTATCCGGCGGCACCAACAAGAGAATGAATGCACATTATGATCACTCAGCCATAGGACAGGGTTCAGTTAGCCCTGAGCCCATCAGTACTTACAGTCTAGACTCTCAGATACAAAATAACAAGCATGGGGCTGGATGAACACAGCAGGTCAAGCAGCATCATAGGAGCAGGAAAACTTGATGTTTCGGGCCTAAACCCTTCATCAGAAATGATTTCTGATGAAGGGTT
>JAHRHZ010000067.1:7337571-7348609 GCA_024137785.1 Ginglymostoma cirratum | reverse complement strand
GCTTGGCCTGCTGTGTTCATTCAGCCCCATGCCTTGTTATTTAAGAGTGAGAGGGCACAGGTTTTTGAGTAGTAAGAGAAAACACACTGTTTTGTGCAGTTAAAATCTAGCATGCACTGCCTGAGAGTGGAGCCAGCTTCAGTTGAAGCATTCAAAAGGGAATTGTGCAGCTTCGAAAAGGAATAGTGTGCAGGGATAACAAGGTGTAGAGCTGGATGAACACAGCAGGCCAAGCAGCATCAGAGGAGCAGGAAGGCTGATGTTTCGGGCCTAGACCCTACTTCAGAAAAGTGTGCAGGGATATGGGGATGGTCATTTGGATAGCAACACAAGTATATAATGGGCCAAATAGTCTCCTTCAGCACTGTGACAATTCTGTGATTCTGAAACTGACTGAACATAACATCTCGCTTCTTTATAGAGGAACCATGAAAAGCAACAATTGGTATTTACATTTCTTATTTGTTGCATTGAATTTTTTAAATATGCAAATTATTAGGAGCCTCTTGGGCTCCTGAAGACAAAGTTTCTCCACCCGTCCTTTAATGTTTCATTATAATGTTGTTGCTGATACAATACTTATACTGGGAAATATGAATTTGTCGGTCTTAGACTGGGGAAATCAAATTGACATTCATGGGATTGGGGCTTGCAAATTTATCAATTCACTGAAGAGAAGGATGAGATATGGGATCCTGCTACTGATCACTGTTTAGTGATTCCAGTCATGAAAGTTCACAGGCTTGCGATTGCCCAGCTGAGCTGTGAAGTGCTGCATATTTATTGTCTGTTGATCCCTATCCAAGAGTCAGATACAAAGACAAAAAAGCCAAAATAAAATTAAGGCAGTAGATAACATAATGGATGATATGATCTGAGGCATCAATGTCATAAACAGCCTTGAGGTCAAAACCCCTAACATGATCATAGATTGGAACTACAGAGGCATCATGGCTCTGATTGGCTTCTGCAGAGCTGGCATCAGCTAGTGAAGACCTGGCAAGGAGAGAAGCAGGCCTGGATTGTGATGGCCACATGTTCAGACAAACTGGTGGTCATTTGAGGCAGCAGGAGGAGTGGAGAGCCAGAGTGCAAGAAAGAGATAGGGGGAGGATGAGGAAAGAATAAACTTTAATCAGCATCTTTGTGATCTTTACACAGCCATAGTCAATTACTTTTTGAAACACAGTCATTTTGTGCTTTTGGAGAACGTGACAGCAATGTTGCATGCGAAAGGTCCCTATAAAAAGCATCAAGATTAATGAGTCAATAATCTGTTTTAATCATGTAGGTTGAAGGATAAGTATTGGGCCATGACAATGGGAGGACTCTCCCTTCCTCTTTCAGTGGACCTACGTGGGACCTTTTGTATCCACTTAAGATGGCTAAACAAGGGTTTAATGTCTCACCTGAGAGAGAGCACTGCTGACAGCACTACAGTTCCTCAGTGCAGGTACCAAGTTGCTAGCTTGTTGCTGGGGGTCAGTTAAGCTCAGTTGGTTGGATAGCTGATTTGCAAAGCAGTCTGCTGCCGACAGCACGGGTTCAATTTACACACCGGCTGGGGTTACCACGAAAAACTCTTCTTCTCAACCTCTCCCCTCATCTGAGGTATGGTAGTCCGCAGGTTAAATCATTATCATTCATCCCCCTCTAATGAGACAGCAGCCCTATGGTCTGGTAAGACTATGGGCACTTGACTTGGCTGGCTCATTGTTAGAGGGTGGGTTGTGAGCTCATGAGTGAGCATTGAGCCCACACCTTCCATCACAGATGTAGGGATGTTATGACTGAGGAAAGTGCAGGGAATGGCAGTCTTCTTATAAAATGATGAACAACATCACCAAGACTTCTTTTTTCATTTAAAAAAAGCCACAGTTTCATGGAATGTGATCTATCCATAACAGTGATAAATGCCTGAGACACCCTTGACAAGAAAAGAACAGCCTAAATCAGTAAACCCTTCTCTGTTTGATTTTGCTTCAATATTCAAATTTACATCAATTTAGTTCAACGTGAACTGTAAGAAAATGAAAGAAAATCTTGTATTTGGAAAACAACTTTTTATGGCTTTAAAATTATCTCAATTCAATTCGCATACAATGAAATAATAATTTAATGACATACATGGAAATGCCAGTTTCATTACAGAATGCTATAATATTATATGCAGTTGGAAGAAATTCAGTTTAATTATATTTCCAGTTAAACATTAAGGTTTTTCAAATTTATCCTACCTTTTCTTGTACTTTGTCACAGATTGTTGGTGACATTCAAAAGAAACAAACTCAACAGTCAAGCGATTTATCTAATGGCTAGCCCATAGCAACCAACAGCATGTTCTCCCAGTCATTACTGTGTTGTCAACAGCTGTTGTGAAACAAGCAACATTCAGACCATAAACTCAGAAATGGGTGTCAGAACGCATCTCAACTGATTACAATGACTTGCCACGGTAACAGTGTATGATAAAATTGCCCTTGATACTTTCTTAATTCCCTCCCCTCCAAAACCATTTAGTCAAGGGGCTGAATCCTTCCTGACACATTATTCCTGTGGCGATTCTTCATGCACAACGACAGACACTGGAGTGTTGATGGTATCCAACTGTGGGGAACCACAACAGGCAAGTTTGACCTTTCTGCAGAGCTCAAGTCTCACTTAGGGGCTGGAACACCTAATCTAGCCCGATGCTGTAGGGAAACAGAGCTGTATTATCAGATGGAGACAAACCTTTAAACTTTGTGGTAGGATCAGTCTGATGATTTTTCTCCTTACAATTTGTCTCAATTAAGTAGCACTCTTATACAGGTGGCCAGCACAAGGTTTCTCTTCTTATACCCAGACTTACAAGCCTACAAAAGATGAAAAGCTCTCTTCTTAACCAACTGTCAGGGTTTAAATTAAAGTGGAAAAAAAACTGGGTATTACCAATGCTGTATCAAGGAAACAATACAAAAATAAAACAGACTTGCATTCAAAAGTCAGAAGAGGAGGAATTCTGGTAACTCTGGGGAAAATAACTCTAGACATGTTACAGCACACTGCTGGGACAGATAGGACTTGAACCCAGGCCTCCTAGTCCAGAGGTAGGAACACTACCACAGTGCCACAAGAACCCCTTACACAGCAGGGCAGATATTTTTTAAACAACCTGCTCAGATGCATTATGGCATAACTCTGGATCAGGTGGGACTTGAACCCAGGCCTTTGAGCTCAAAGGTAGAGACCCTATTGTAGCACAGAAACCAGTACACTCCTGAAGGATTATTCAGAATACCCACCCCCACTAAAGTGAATGCAGCAGTTTTCCAACCTCCTCAAGTTTCGTGTTGATCAGAGTCAATGAGTAGGAAGACCATGTAGAGTGAACCCCATGACAATATCCCAATCAGTACCCCTGACATACAAACACCCCTGTTCTGATGAAGGGTCACCAGACTCGAAAAGTTAACTCTGCTTTCTTCCCATAGATGCTGGCAGACCTGTTGAGTTTCTCCAGCAATTTCTGTTTTTGTTTGCCTCTGACATACAAAGTTTATCAGGGTCCACAGAGTATACTACATCATAAAATCTGCATGGAAGCAGCAAATGCGTAGGGAATTCTGCGAATTTCCTCCTTAAACTTCTTCACCTCGACTTCTTGTATGACGCTCCATACAACCTTCTGTCCCATGGTTCTGTTAAGCTGTACAGGTATACAATTATGCCACACCTTGACAGGGAGCAGCTAAGACTTACTCTAGAACAAACAAGTGCATGGCTGAGCAAAATAAAAAGGTAAGGGGACCACACACTAAAATGAACTACTCTATACACAGTAACTAAATATTAAATGGAACACTGCCGATATCACCCTTAGGTTTTCAAATGTTGTTGGATAATGCTTCTGTGACACACCTTGGACGCTTAACTGTGTTGAAGGTGCTACACAAGTGCAAGTTGTTGTTACTGCTGCTACAAATGCATTTGGGAAAATTTCCTCTGGTGATCTCATACAGCCCTAAACACACAAACCTTCATGAGCATTCTTACAACAGCACCAAGCTTAGTGACCAGAGCAATACTCCTCTCCATTCCACCGTAACCAATATGTTAGTGCACTGGCAAGGCTGAGACGGTATTGAACAAACAGGGAAAATGGAAGAAAATGACCAAAGCTCAATCTTGAACAAAGATACAATCACACAGAACAGGATTAAAGCAAACAAGCAGATGGATGGTCAGTGCAGGTGTATCTTTATTTTTATAGTATCTGAGGCAAGTGCATCTTGCTTGATAGATGGGTATGAGAATATTATACACATTGATACTGAATGTTTTGAATGAAAGCAATTATATTACAGCTAGATAGTAAAAATACATTATATACAAAAATCCACTGATATTTTTCACACACCTGGTCCATTCAAACACTTCAAAAATCTTCACAGAAAAGATTTTTTTAAAACTTTTTTCCCCTCAATATTTTAAACAAAAGCTGTTGCACAGTGAAGTAATTCACTATAAACATTAATAATAAAAAGTAATGTCTCTCTAATGGGGGGAAATTGTTCTGCTTTCTTTCATTTCAGATATAGACCCAGTCATTCCTTTTTGGTTAGCCTGGTATTTGATGTGCATGAAACCCCGGTCACCCATGCTCAATAGGCTATGATCAAGTTACAGTGGAACCCACCACAGGTAGAAGCTGCTTCAATACAATGTGAGACTTGCCCTAGCTACAGGAGCTTTTTAATCATAGCCAGCTGCAGCGAGATTTCAAAGTTAAAGTTCTCCTGGCTGACATCCTTCGTAAATTCCAGCAAGTTCAACTTTCGGGTTTCAGCCAGGGACAGTGCGAGAGCAACACATCAGGAGCTGGTGTAACCAATACGGTTCTTAGTGCAAAACAGAAGCAGCTAGTGTTTCTTAGTTGCCACATATTAAGTGCATTCTTTTCTGCTATAAGGGATGTAAACCACTTAGCCAAATATGGAGAGCTTAGGCACGGGGCACATGGTCAGGGAAAGCACCAAGAGGTCATACTTTGATAAAATGACAATAAATGGAAACAAAGCTCATTTTACACTTAATTATACACTTTGTATCTGCAGCACTGTTCTCAAAACCTTTCAGGGAATAGCTGCTTTTAAACAATCTCCTCACAACACTTTTTTTTAAAACGGATTAACGAGATTAATCATTCCTTTTAAATTAGACCTCTCTACAACAGAATAAAATTGCAATGAAATAATAAACTAATGAAATCAGAACATTACAAATCTCAGATTCAAAATATTCCATTTGTCCCTCGAGCAAAAAGGTTGAAAGGAGGTTCCCATGAGTTCTAACAACTATTTTTTTGAAGTAATAAAGCATTCAGAGATCATAATTGCATTTGTGAAGCAAGTATTTGCCATTTAAATTAAAATGTCAAACTGTGAAAGTCTTCACTGGCTGATTACAACTTTGTTGCACCACCAGCCTGTGGAATTCTTAATGCTTCCGCTCAGTGCATTTGGTAGAATTAAATTCATCCCCTCCTCTTCAGTTATGATCTCCTTTCTCAAAAGGTGATGCATGTGTTCAACAGCCCTGCAATACCTTAGTCAAGCAACCCTCCTTCATGTGAAAATCTAGCCAGCAAGTCTCAGCAAGCTAATTGACCATGGAGACATCAACGTTGTACAGGATCCTATGCTCAAACACAAGCACTGACTGTACAGAATAAGTAGCTGGATGGAGATTACAAGTAGGAACTAGTGTTTATTTTCCAACCGCCCAATGCTGCAATGGCTGAGATCTGTTTATTCTGCTCAGCTAATCTTGAAAAGTAAACAGGAAGGTGGTTGTTATTGTTAATATCCCTGAAAGTAGTAATGGACTTCAACTCCTGAAGGGTTAATCTTCAATGCCCGGTAGATTTATATACAGCTCACCACACAAATGCCTTCCAAAAACAACAACATGGACATACAATATAGTTTATATAACATCCACAACTTACCCAAATACCAAGAGCTTAGGCACAAGACACGTGAATGTAGAAAACACCAAGAGATCCCATTTTGATAAAAAAGATAAATAAATGGAAATGGAGTTCACTTTACACTCACATACAGGCTCCGCATCTATAAATCCTTGCAATAAGCAGTCAGTCAAAAAAGATATTCCTTTACTAGACTGCTTCCTTCACACTCAGCCATAGATAGAATCTTGAGGGTGAAAGATCAAATAAGAAAATAGTTTCTTCAGTTCAGAACATCTCCATATTTTGTTACAGAAATGCTTAGGAAATGGTGGCCCAATTGCAAATGATCAAACACTGATAATAGCAAGTGGGCCCTGCAGTACAACGCTAAGCACCAAATTCATGTGTACAATTCAGAGTCAAATACTCAGTGACATTCACTCATTACGATATCAAAAGTGTAATTTTTTTAGTTGCATCATTGAAAAGAAAGACTTACAGATACAGAGAAATGTGTGTCTGTGCCTAAACTGCAATACTTAAATGTTGACTTGTTAAAAAAAAAGTAATAGCTAGCTCCACAACAGGTTTAGTGGGTTAAGTGCAATCCCTGATGTAATAAAGAGCTGTCACACTGCGGAACATCCCCAGGCATAAACCCGGATTAGGGAGACTGAAAGGGGACAAATAAAGGTTGTAGTCCTGAAACTCTGAAAAAAAAACACGTGTATTCATTAAGCTGAAGGAAGAATTAGATGGGTTTGTGATTCCTTCACAGTCGAATTGTCAATCACAGGTACGGTATATTGATGGTTGTGGGGAGAACCAAAAGAGAGAAATACGCACAGAAAAATAGAAAGGAGATAATGAGAACTGACTGTTGATGTTGGGCAGAACAGTCAGGGGCACGTCACGTCATCTAAAGCTCTTTACACATAACCAAGCAGAAGTAAGTACTTTGACAGAGTGATATGGGAAAATAATGCATCTATTATAAATTGCAATGCACTGCCACAGAGCGAGGTTCAGAGAAAACAAATAAACTACTGTTTTTCTCCCTGGCACATAACTTCATTTGAACCCGTTACTGCATCACTATATTGCAATATACCAGTAAGCTATGAATCTGGGTATAAGGTATTAAAAAAAGTTCTGAAACCCTATTTTCACCAGTGGTATTAATGTGAATAGAGGTACCCTGGAATTTAAAAAAAAAATACACAATATTTAATTTTAAAAATCACCATTTCAAACAAGCAAACAGTGGAATTGTGAAGCAACATGATGTAATGACATGTTCACCATAAATTAAAAGCTCCACTCTGACTTAACATTTCGAGCTGGTCAGTGCCTCGCTGTAGCAAACTCTGTAATTAAAAATAAAATGGAAGCATCTGGTGCAAGACACAAGACTTACAGAAAATAAACGAAACAGCAGTAACTGGGCAGAGTTGGCATTCGAGAAACTGATCAGTGTCCATGTGGTCATGGTTCTAGACCTTCCACTTGAACATTCCTTAGCAATATTATGATCCCATTACAAGAGTTCACAGCTGAAATAAGCAACAGGATAGATGATGAGCTCACAATTCAGATTGCTCAGAGAATGTTTAAGGAAACAAGTTCTGATTTTACACTTCTTTGCATTTTTAGAGCAGGTTAGTGTGAAGCACAACATTTTCAAGGAGTTACATGATTTTAAAAAAACTGAGAAGCTCATGATTGGGACCTCACTGAAAATACCTGAGACATCTCTACATTTTATAGAAAAGAACTGGGAGGAGGGGTTCTACTTTGTTGTTTGAGTAAACTTGATAATAAACCTCTCCAGGAGCCTGGAAGAATGTATGTATTGTTAAAGAAACAAAGTATACACCCCAAGATACTTAAACAGAGGGACTTCTTCAAGGTAGAATCATCCAAAGAAGCCAACTGGTGAGGAAACACCTCAGGATGACCAATTTGGTTTATAAATCAGATCCATTTATATGGTTTACCAATCAGACCCATTCTGAGCCTAAATCAAAGAAAGCAGAAAATTTTATTGCGAAAAAATCTTTTTTTTAAAAAAAGTTCCCCATATGATAGACACTGCCTTTATAGCACACACAGTAATGATGTCAGTCTTAGACAATTCATACACTTAAACTCACTTTAAACTTAGAAAGCCACTCAGTCAATGGACACAGCTACAAACAAGACTGCAGCACGTCATTAACTTCTCTCCTCCCCTCCCCTTCTACCACCGAACAACTATTCACCATAGCCAGGACTTCTTACAGACTGTGAGAACGTATGTGGGTCTTTTTGCTGTTTTTGTTGCTGCAGTCAATTAATGGCCTTTCCAAAGGGTGCATTTAAATTAAACACCGCAACAATTAGTTATGTTTTCCCCCTACTGGTCTTGACAAAGCAACTTTAAAAACAAATATTCAAAAAGCTGGGGACAGATACATTGGTTCTGTCCTGGGCCTCCTGCAATACTTCCAGGCCTGGTCCAGCAGACCACTGCATTTCAACTCACATACACACAGGCAAATTCAAAGGCTTGACTAATGTATTATCTTTGTTAACTTAACTCAGTATATCAACACCACCAATGAAGCTCAACTTCACCAAGGCATTTGTTTGCGAGATTTCACATCTTTGCTTTTTAGAGCCCTCTGTCCAATCATGGTGACATGTGTCCAGCAATTATTTCCTGGAACGGTACAAAACATGAAGGGGCAGGGGAGGGGAGGAAACAAAACAAAATAAAAGCCTTGCTAACACCTTTTTAAATTCACCAATTACAAAACATACACGCACACACACAAAAGGTCACTAAGGGCAGTTCTCATTCCACGTTGCTCTGATTAGTTTATTTTCTGCAGTGTCCATTCCTTTCCCACTGCCATCTTGGGAACATGATGTTTAGTTTTTTTTTTCCAAAATCTTTGTCTTCTGAAGCTACCCTTCTTTCCCTCGCCTGTAATTTGTTGCCGGGAATGTATTGGAGAACCGAGGGAAAGAGTCTTTTAAATCGCTCGGGCCTCTGCGTTGGCCAAAGTTTATGCCAGCTTCAAAGTGCTCACAGGAAACGATGGCATGGTCACCATCGTGACAGGGTTCAGGACTGTTTGGCCCACTATCTGCTGGTGCACGACTTGAGGGCCCACAGCTTGCTTTGTCACAACGGCCTGCTGGCCAACAGGCGTGGTGCCATTTACTTGCTGGTGGGTGATGGTGTGAGTGAGGTGACTCACAACTGGCTGGTTCACTGTCATTGGCTGTGGATAGATAGTGGGCAGCTGTTGACCAAGGTGAGCCATATGGCTTAAGGTGGCTGGGTGCACAGTGATGTGGCCAATAGGTTGAGCAGCAGTGGTCAGCTGGACAGAGCTGGAGGTCGCAGGTGCAATGTGAGCAATGTGTTTTGCTTGAGAAGCTTGAATAACATGATTGACAGCTGTGTGTATCACAGACGCATGGGAAGCAGGTGCAGCATGGGCAATAACAGTTGGCTGTAGCGTTGATGCCGTCACAATGTGAGTCTGAGCTGGCACTACTGTCTGTGATGGAGCTAAAGCCTGGGGCTGGATTTGCACTTGTGCCTGGGTTTGAGGCAGCTTCTGCTGGACAGCCAAATGCTGAGGCAAGAACGATGACTGGTGAGCAATAGGAGAGGACACAGCCTTAAGCAAGTCCTGATGCGAGCGGTGAGGTGTTTGTGACAGAGAGTTTATGGGTCTCATATCATCAATATCTTCGTCGATATTGTCTTCACCCTCTGAAATGAATAAACAAAGAAAAAAAAGAGAGGTAAATGGTTATTTTCATCAAGAGTAAAGTTCCTTTATTCTAATTAACTACTCAAGTTTACAAGCATCCAGTCCTGAAGGTTTTGATCATTATTGGAGTGCACTTGACTTTGGCTGGGTCTTCATTTGACAGTTCAAAAGCACAAGATGTGTGTCACAAGATGGTGCCATACTGTAGCGCACCTCAGCCCTGGCCAATCCTATTGTGTCCCCTGGATGCACCCATTAAGCAATGGGTCTCTGGATCGCATTCAGGAACATCTCTCCAACCAAGGGTTTGCAAACCTAGGACATCAACTGGGAAGACTAACTCATCACAGATCTGACTGCTTATTGGCTGGGATAGGTGGATAGGGGTGTAAAAGGTAGCAGTGGTCCACCTCTGGGAAATATCCTAATCCAGTTTTCAGCTCTGCTCCAGGACCAGAAGTGGCTATGATGTGAGACTTCAAGAAGCTGGCACTGTTTTCCTTAGATCAGAGAAAAAAAAAATGATATATGGGCATTTGCTGACTGGATCAGCATTTACTGCTCATCTCTAGTTACCCTTGAGAAGGTGGCGGTGAGCTGCCTTCTTGAACCACTATGGTCCATTTGGCATAGGTAGACACACAATGTCATTAAGGACAGGGTTCCAGGATATTGATCCAGTGATGCTGAAGAAAATGCATTGTAATTCCAAGTCAGTATCATGAGTGACTTGAGGGGAATTTGCAGGTGGTGGTATTCCTATGTGTCTGCTGCCTTTGACCTTCGGGCAGTAGTGGTCGTGGGTTTGGAAGGTGCTGTCTAAGGGACCTTGGTAAATTTCTGCACTGTATCTGTTGTGTTGTACACATTGCTGCTACCAAGTGACAGTGCTGGAGGGAGTAAATGTTTGGGAAGAGACGCCAATCAAATGGGCTGCTTTATCTTGGATGTTGTTAAGCTTCTTGAGTATTATTGGAGCTGTACTCATTCAGGCAAGTAAGGAGTATTCCATCACACTTGCGCCTCGTAGATGGTGGACAAGGACTGGGAGTCAGGAGGTGAGTTACTCACAGCAGCATTTCTAGCCTCTGACCTGCTCTTGTAGCCATTGTATTTATCTGGTCAGTCCTGTTCAGTTTATGGTTGATGATAATGCTCAGGATGTTGATAGTGGGGATTTCAGCAATGGTAATGCCATTGAATATCAAAAGGAAGAAAGTTAGATTCTCTCTTATTAGGTATGGTCAATGTCCAAGTGCAGCAAGACATGGACAATATCCACATTTGGGCTGAGAAGTAGCAAGTAACATTCACA
>JAHRHZ010000067.1:7281551-7337171 GCA_024137785.1 Ginglymostoma cirratum | reverse complement strand
TGTGAATGTTACTTGCTACTTCTCAGCCCAAATGTGGATATTGTCCAGGTCTTGCTGCATTTGAACACGGGCTGCTTCTGTATCTGAGAAAGTGCGAGTGATTCTGAACATTGTTGGCAGATGACTGCACGTAGCCACTTCTGACCTTATGATGGAGAGGTCATTGATGAGGCAGGTGAAAGGTTTCTTTTCTTTATTCATTCACGGGATGAGGGCGTCACTGGCTAGGCAGCATTTATTGCCCATCCCCAATTGCCCAGAGGGCAGTTAACGGTCAATCACATTGTTGTGGGTTTGGAATCACTTGTAGGCCAGACCAGGTAAGGATGGCAGCTTCCTTCTCTAAAAGGACATTAGTGAGATGAATGGGTGTTTCCGACAATTGACAATGGATTCGCGGTCATGATTAGACTCTTAATTCCAGATTTTTATTTATTTAACTCTAATTCTACCACATACCATGACAGGATTCAAACCCGGGTCTTCAGAACATTATCTTGGACGTCTGCATTAACAACCCAGTGATGGTACCAGTAGGCCATCACCTCCATGGTGGGCCTTGGACACTACCCTGAACAGCACCTGCGGAGATGTCCTAAAGCTGATATGACTGACTTTAAACAACCACAATCATCTTCCTTTGTACCAAGTATGACTCCAACCACCAGTGAGCTTCCAATCCCTCCCTCCGATTCCCATTGACTCCACTTTCACTAGGGCTCCTTGCTGCAACACTCATAATTCTGGTCCTGATTTCAAGGGTAGTCACTCTCACCTCGGAAGGTTAAAGGAATATTTATTCAAATCATTTAACAGAGTGAATAAAGTAATTATGTTTGTTGGTTATAAATTAGCCAGGAAGCAGGGACATGGGTTCAGAATGATTGACATTTTGACACCGAAGTATTATGATCTAGAACAAGGTTTGGATAAACAGTTTAAGGGGAAGTCCTACAGGACTAAGCAGGAGGGTGGATTAACTGTATTACTCTACCAGAGAGCCAGGACATGCATAATGAGCCAATGATATAACATAGGAGGAGGCCATTCTATGATTCTACACAATATAATCTTAGATTACTAACTGGGTCCTACAGTAGTCCAAGTTAGAAGCTTCAAGCAGGGTAGAAATGGATTTTTAAAAAAATCCACCATACAATTACTTTCTCATTAAGTATGAAATCAAGCTTGAGGAATAATAATTAACTCTCAAGATTTTCTACTGAATAATAGTGAAACACTCCAGTGAAAACAGACAGATACAGCACAATTAGTTTATGTAACATAATAGGCAATGCATAAGTAAATCTGAGCCATGCTTTTCATTTTAATGGAGTGAAAATGTTTTTCAACCTGTAAGGAAAGAGTTGCACAATTGCACCACAACATATTAATAACCTTTCAGAAAACTCATTTACAAATCTTCTACTGTTTCCAATTCATCCAAGCTGGTTGTCATGACGATCTCCACAAAAGGCACAACATGCCATTAAAAAGGGAGCAATCCAGCTGCGCTATATTTACTGAATCGCAGCAGTTTGTCACTCCCTGCCACCTCTTCCTTTCTACTATTCTGTTCTCCTCTCTCCCCCACCACTCCCACCACCACTGTGTCAATTCCTGCCCCATAGTTTTAGTTCAAATCAAATGATCTTTGGATCCTCATCATGACGGCACAACTGCAAGATACAATACAGCAGTCTATCCCCCAGTCATCAGCAGGAGCTGCTGGTGACTCCTTTCCATTTCAACTGTGTCTATCAACAAATTTGTTCCTCCATTTTCCACTAGGTCTCTTTGTGACCTGTTAAACTGCTGGACATCAGTCAAAATAGGATTCAGGGTTATTCCTTACTAAGGAAAGGGAAAGCTACGTCGAGATTAGGAAATATGATGCGAGGGCTCAATAAAGTAGGGTGGGAGCAGATTGGCGTGAAGTATTCAATCCTCCACAGATCAGATGAGCCATGGAAGCTGGGTTATTGGGCATATTCGAGAGAGATTGATAACTTTTTAGATATTAATGGCATCAAGTGGTATGGAAAGGAAGTGGGAATATAGCATCGAGATTGGGGTGAGCCATGATTATATTAAATGGCAGAGCTTGCTCATAGAGCTGAATGGCCTATTCCTACTCTCAGTTCCTATGTTTCTGCAAATGACTTTCTCTATCCTGTAGGTTCTACATAAAGATTATTTGGCTTGCCACGTAGCACATGATGAAGTTTTCTATTTCCTGTGAGGAAGTTCCTAACTACTACAAAATTGACTCCCACTGGCAGCATGGCTACTGTTATAAGGTAAACACTTGGTTCCTACCAACAGGAAGTACATTTGGAAAACCGGATTCCAATGCTGCAGTTCCATCTAAACCAACATTCCGTTTAAGAATTACATCCAGCCCTGGGAGCAAGGGATGATGCCATTTACCATCCTGTTGCCCAGCTGGTAGAGGATACTAGATGCAAACTATAACCTGTCACACCAGAGTGAAACAGGCTGCAGCATTGATGGCAGCATCTATTCAATGAATTAATAATGCAAGAAAAATTTAGTAGTACTGCTGTCTAGTCCACCACGTGGAAAATATCCTCCCCAAATTCCAAACATGTGAAATTGCAGTGTATGTTTTTAGCTTCCTCAATAGTTGATTTGGTAACCAAATGATTATAATCACACAACTCATTCAAGCTAAATGGACAGGAAGTAAAGTTTCTTTTAACAACTTTGCAAATTCAGCACAGACTCGATGAACCAAAGAGCTGCCTCCCGCGCTGTACAGTTAGATATAGTTGTAAAGGCTAAAGGGATCAAAGGGTATGAGGCGGAGCTGGGATCAGGGTAATGAGTAGGATGATTGGCCATGAACATATGGAATGGCAGGGCAGGCTCAAAAAGCCAAAATACCTCCGAATATTATTTTCATCATTCCTTCTCTTACCGGATGCGGTTGAGGTAGAAGCTTGGTCATCCTCTGGTTGCACGGTTTGGCGAAGAATGCGATCCACTTCAAGAATGTCCATCCATTGGCTCAGTTCGTTCTTCAAATCTGCTAAACGTTGCTGGGTGGCAATTTTCTCTCTCGCAAGGCGCTCCATCTCATGCTCGTATTCTTTCTCTTTCCTTTTTAAAGTCTGTGAGCAAATGAAAGAAAAAGATCAGAAGATATGGTTATCAAAGGAATATGTAACAAAGCATGAGTGCTTCAGCTGAACAAGGGCCTTCAACCAAATTGGTCTCTTTTTTCCAAAATAGCAGCTCTATGGCGTTTAATGTTTCTATGAACAGGTAAACAGACCTCTCTTTAAGCTGTCAACTGAAAGGTGGAACTTGTGGCCTTCTTCAGTACTGTACTGGTCTGTCAGCCTACTTTGCATCTGAACCAGAGGCGTTACATATAAAAGCTGTCTAGTCAAATGCCCAATGAGGGTGGTGATGGCCTAGTGGTTTTATCGTTCAGACTATTAATCCAGAGACCCTGGTAATGTTCGGGGAACCTGCGTTCAAATCCTGCCATGGCAGATTGTGGAATTTGAATTCAATCAATATTTGGAATCAGGAGGCTAATGGCAACAAAGAAACCAGTGTCAATTGTCAGAATAACCCACCTGGTTCACTAATGTCCTTCGAGGAAGGAAATTGCCATCTTTACCTGGTCTGGCTGACTTATGACTCCAGACCAACAGCAACGTGGTTGACACTTAACTGCCTTGAGACGAGTAATAAATGTTGCCCTGGCCAGTTATGCCTGCACCCTTTGAACGAATTAAAATTGTAAAAAAAAAAAATACAGAACTTCTCAGGCTCTGAAAGCACTCTTCAATATGGTCAGCAACAGCAGATTCCCATTAATCTACCAATAGGTCACGAAGTTTCTTCATTGTATAGTCAGGGAAAAAAAAACAGCCCTGCCCTTCCCCTCATCATCTCTCTTAATTTCATCCCCCACCACTACTGCTGCCCTATGAAAAATATAGCTTGTAACAAAATCAAGCTATCTTTACCAGAAAGAAATAACGGTTCTACAGGACTTATTCTAAGCATGGGCCAGTCTACTGGTACAAATAAAACTAGCTGCTACACCTGTGAGTTGATGTCAATCAGTCCAAACTCTCTGAGAGAGAATGTGAGAGAGAGAGAGAGAGAGAAAGTGAGAAAAAGAAATGAATAAGTGCAGAAGGAATTTGTCCCTTTGTTAATTTTAGCAGAAAAGTCTGTGAAAGTACAAATCAAGGCTTTGATCCTCTGGGGTGTTGTAATCCTCCTCACACTAAGCACACAAAGCCTGCAGTCCATTGTTCTTATTTGAATTCATGCATTTCTTGAAAAAAGACACTCTCCCCCTTTTTGAATTGCAATGATTTTCAAACCTTTCCTTGGAGGAAAGGAGGGTGGGGGTGGGGGAGGGAGGGGGTGCCTCTGAAAATAACGGCACTCTGCTAATGCAGTCTTTAAGGGCACTGCCAGATGCCCAAAGAATGATGGCACAAGATATATTATTACTGTGGGTCAATCAGTGTACAATGCCAGTAAGCTGATAAATAAGGGAAATAAGATATATGTGGAATGTTTTAGATACTGCACAAGGATAGAACACAGTCTAGTAGGAAAAGCCACACCCTCACTGCTCCCAGCCCACTGCAACTACGAGACCAAATGCATTACCTTTGACTGTCTTACAGTACCATCTTCAAATCAAGCCAGAATTTTACCAATTGCAACACTGGCCATTTTAGTGCCAAAGACCAATAGCTCAGTTATAGGAAGATGTTGGAGACTGAGTATTTCAACCAAACTGCAGACCTCAAAATAACCAAACACATGGATTCGAAAAGTAGAAACTTTAATTACATTCAATGCTCAAATTATATTTTCATGCTTTCATTGATCGCCAACTTCTGCATTATCTGCATGATGTTAGGTGACATGATTATAAAAAAGCCGTGATCTCTTCATCTTCTTGAAATCACACTCTGCTTCTCAACATATATGCACCAGATCATTGCCTGTTCTTCAAGCTCTGATATTTCTTTCATTTACACTGTTCTCTCCCTGACAGATCCTCTCTTAAAAAAAAACAAACACAGTCCTTCCCCAGCACCCTGCACCGCTCACCCAACCCTGCTAACTGGATGGCCAGAGACAGCTTATGTCTCCTGTGGGATTTTGGTTATCATTGCTCGGATTTTGTGTAATGGGCACTAGAGGGAGAGAATGGTTCAGTCGGCAATTAGAAGGAAATTAAATTGAAAGGGAGCACAAATGGAAGAGAAGAACAACAAAACAGTTGCATTTATCTCTTGCACTTCGCTATCTCAGGATTCCCCAAAGTGCATTAAGTACTTTTAAAATGGAGTCACTATTGTCAGTAGGAAACAAGGCAGCCAATTTGTGCACAGTAAGCTCCCACAAACAAAGTGATAACCTGTTTTAGCCTTATTGTTAAGGGATATATATTGGTCAGGACAGCAGAGCGAGGCCCCTGCTGTTCTTTGAAAATTGACATAGGACTTATACATCCACTAGAGGGGACAGACAGGTGTAGAATTTCACAACACATCTAAAGACAGCACCTTCCAACAGTGTAGCAATCCCTCAGTACAGCCCTGGAGATTCAGCCTGTATTTTTTGTGGTCAGGTCTCTGGAGTAAACCCAAATCTTTCTCAAAAGGGAGAGCTCTACCAAGTGAACCACAGTAATGTTTTAATATCTTCAGGAGAGACAGGACAGGGATGGAAGCAGGCAAGAAAATAACCATTCTAATTGCAATTTGTGGCACTGCAATTAACCTCTGCAAACGAAAACATAAGTAACTGAGAAACTAAAAATTAATGCAGTGATTATAGATTTCTTTAAAAAGTAAAAATTTATGATTTTGCAGTGGGAATGTTACTGGTCTAGAAATCCAGAACCCCAGATTGTCCGATTGGAAAGAAGTTCAGATTACAAGAAATATACAGATGCAACATTTCCAACAGGTTCAGAAAGTAGACTAGAACCCCAAATATCAGTAAAGTGAGACAGTAACTTGCTTTGGATGAGTAAGGCTTCAACTAATAAGTCCCAAGTGAACAGGTTCACACCACACAGTGACCACCTCCAACGATAAAGAATCTATCTCCCCTTCACATTTATCACTGACTAGCAACTGAACTGCGTAAATGCAAATGCTTCGTAAACACATTAGCTACAAGAGCAGGGCTGGAAATTCAGTGCTGCGTAACTCACCTCCTGACCACCCAATCCCTGTTCCGCATCTACAAAGTGGAAGTTGGGAATGTGATGGAACATACTGTCCATTTGCCTAGGTGAGTACATCTCCAATGACACTTATGAAACTCAACACCATCCAGGACAAAGCATCCATCTTAATCAGTATCCCATACGCTGCCATGTACATCTATTTCCTCCATCATTGGTGCAGAGTGGTTGTTGTAGTTTGTAGCATCCACAAGGTGCACTGCAGCAGTTTGCTATGGCTCCCTAACTGTACTTTCCAAATCCACAAGCTCTACTACCCACAAAGGGCACAACACCAGACGCTTGCAGACACCAGCACTTCAGGTTCCCCTCCAAGCCACACACCATTCTGACGCTGAGTTACTTTGCCGTTCTTTTACTATCACTCTGTCAAATTCTGGAACTTTCCACCTAAAAGCACCATGGGTGCACCTACAGCAGCATGTCAAGAAGGATGCTCAACACCATCTTTGAGAGCAATTTGGGGCAGGTAACAAATATTCTTTTGTCAGTGATGTTTACACTCCCATGAATGAAAGTAGCAGGACATCCGCATGCTGGCACAACTTGTTCCGTTTCTCCCATATTCTTTTATTTTCTCTCAAGAACACATACACAATGTTCAAACTTCAGTCTGGTCCCAAAGTGAACACATAAGCCAATGGAAATTTACCATTTCTCTATATTGAATTATGTGCCTTCTTTAATTGATGTTGTATGTAATAACTCACATCATAGTGTTTTGCAATTAGGCTCCAGTACCTCAGCAGCTGTGATTCAACATTAAGCCCGGGCACTAAATATAAGTAGATTGTCGATAGATTAGAATTAACACAACTAAGCTTTATTTCATCTCCACAAAATCATGCAAACAAACTTGCAGCAGAGGCCATTGGATACAGGACAGGAGTGGCTCATTTCTTCCTCTGTATTCCAGGACAGGAGACTTACTACAACATTCCTGCCACTGGATGAACTTACACATGTAAAGAAAAGAAACTTGCGTTCAGATAGCAACATCACAAAGCAATTTGCAATGAGTGAATTCCTTTTTGAAGAGCAATTAGGGAAACACACAGCAAAATCCCACCAACAAACGATTAATAGCCAGATAATTTGCTCTTGACGGCTTTCGTTGAGTGAGGAATGTTGGCTAGAACTCCAAGAAGATTCTATTCGCCTTTGAGTTATTCCATGAGATCTTTAAATTTGATCTCAGCAGAGAGAAAATGCATTGGTTTATGGTTTCATTAAAAAATTGTATAGAAAAATCAGTGGTGTTCTTTGCACAATGCTCAAGTGGTTCTTCGTTATATGGAAACGTAGACACAGAGGGTCAGAAGAATATTCAACTGGTCAGGGGACATCACAGATAAGCACTACTGTTTACTCACCCAACATCCAAACACCAGGAACAACTAGATCATAATTGTAACACAAATCTTGGTCAATTTTCCTCTCCATAAGCCAAGATCAGGAGATTATCAGCATTTCTGATGCCCAAAAATAGAACCAAGGGCCTTCAGCTTTGCTTGGCCATATTTAGTGAGGCACTGGATGAAGTCATGTTATAATTTAACTTTCTACAGTTTGTGATGCACAAGGCAATTGAAATGTTCATCAAAACTAAACAGACTCAAAACTTCATGATCAATCATAGATACAATAAAGAGGACAATGAATGACTGAAACAAAATTATTGCAGGTTACTGAGACTTGCACCAGTCAGTAAGCAGTGATTCATGACAATGCACAGTATTGTTAAGAATCGAGATAAAGATTGAATTAATCCTGATATTTAGGAAATTCATGGAGTCACATTTAACAATATGTAAGAATGTACATCTACCTTTCTAAATATTGGAAGTGCTTCCAAATATCCATTATGTTCAGTTAAAAGTTTTATAAAACAACTTGGCTCCAGGTTATTAAGTGTTACAAGTGCTACCAAACTAATTTATAAAATTACAAACACTACACACTGGCCTGTTAGTTTAAAAAAAAGACAGAGACGAATAGTAAAATTAGAATTGAAGGAACCTCCAACTGTCACTCTAACAGATGGGCCGTTTGATGACTTCACTTTGCATGTTTACTCCTGCTGTCTCAGTATAATCACAATCCTCAAAAAACTAATTATCATTCTCAGTCACATGTCAAACCACAGCACTACATTCCCAGACATGTAGTAGCAAGGACGTCCGTCTTTGCACCTTCAACTGGCAAAATTGGTTTTTCTCCTATCTCTCTGACCAGGCTTTTGGTCGTCTGCCTTAATATTTCCTAATACGGCTGAGTGTCACAGCTGTGAAGCGCTGTGGGGTATTTTGCTTTTCTAAAGATGCCACAGAATTACACATTGCTGCATTGTTCTATGATTCTCAGCTTTATTAGATATGAATATCAGTGTAAAGTTACTTTAGAGCTCCTCAATTTCAAATTTTCTTCAATATTATTTCAGGATACAAGCAGGGCGCAAAAACACTTTCCCAAGGATTTGCTTCATATCTGATGCCACCATGTTGAGTGGGTGGCAGCAAGATTCAAGAACAGAGTTCTGTAGCAGCAGCTGCTGTAGTTACTGAATTCCCCAACAACATCTCAAAACGGAGCTACTAAAGGGCAGTTTCAAGGCTGTGAACTAATCCTGGGGAAAGTGGGGTCTGGGCTAACATGTACTTGCATGTTCCATTTTTATCACCATCTAAAAACCCTCGATTATAAAACTGTTTTGCAAGTCATAACAATGTCACCACTTTCTATTCATTGGTTCTCATCATTCACATTGACAACTTCAACGAGGAATGTGTCTATTTTCTACATGACCAGGAGATGACAAAAGTATGTCCATTGTTTCGAATGTTATTGTTAAAGTGCATTGGACTGTGTGAACCTAACTATTTGATACATCCCACACCAGCTGCAGTTATAACTAATAGTAGTTCAAAATCTTTTAAAACTAGATTAAAAGGAACTTGCAAAATACACATGTTCCCCTCATTCTCTCACCAATCAGTGACCAATATAAGTAAGATAAGTTCAGATGAACGTTGAAAGAATTTGCCAGGTCAGAAGTTCTTAAACACATCATCCAGGGTCCAAGGATATAAAGAAAATACTCTCAATCCTTCAAGGCCTGACCATCTAGGAAGCAATGTTCAATCCTTTGGCTATGGACTTCATAATTCAAATTTAGACAATTTGTCTAACTTAAGGGTAAACTAATTCCTTTGCCTAGCTTTCCCTGAAAAAGAATCAAACAGTCTAGTTACATATTTTGGCAATCCTGCACCTGTTGGCTTCCAAATTTCTTTGGTCCTTAATGGATGTTTGAACATTAGACATGATTTTCAAAACACAAACCTTGATTAGCCTTGGCTAAGTGGTAGCAATTTTTCTGCAGGATGAAAGGATCATGGATTCAAGTCCTCCTCCAAAACTTGACCACCTAAGCTAGGTTAACATTGGAATGATGTACTGAGGTCCCGACCCAAAACGTCAACTTTCCTGCTCCTCTGATGCTGCAATCCTCCAGTTCCAAACCGTGCTATCTCTGACTCCAGCATTGGCAGTTCTTACCATCTCTCTCATGGCCAGAGGTATTGCTGTTCAGACAATAGGATGAACTGACATATCGTTTGCTGCTTCCAATGCTACATTTTGGAAGATCAAATGTTAAGGAAAAGTATACAGTTAATGGCAGGACCTTGAACTGGACTGCTGTATGGAGGGATCTTGGGATTCAAGTCCACAGCTCCCTGAAAGTGGCCACATAGTAGGTGGGACGGTAAAGAAGGCATTTAGTTTTACAGGGGAGGTTGATTCCCTCCTCTGAGAATCAAAACTGAAATACCCAAAGAGGAGCACCTTTCCCTATAATCTGTTAAAAGGTGTATGAAAAGGGGTGTAACCTGTCTTTCAGCAACTTCTTGTTGTTAAATCAAATAAATCCCTGATACTCACTTTACAATCAACAAGTAACAATTTATTTATCTAACTCCAATAGTGAACAAATTAACTAAACTATCAACAAACTGAACAAATCTCTTTTAACTACGAACCATTCCCAAATAACACAAGATTCTAGTATTTGTTGGAACAGCATACCACAAGTCCCATTCATATAACGAAAACAATAGATAATAGATGGTGGTTTCTCTAAGAACTGAGACCTGTTATCTCTACCAGGTGGCAATTAGCTCTGCCAATTTTCCAACTGCCCCCTTCCTTTATAACCCTGATGACATAGCAATTTCTTACAATTGGATTGGTCCTAGGTTGTCAAAACCATCAGATTCAAATTTGACAGGCTTCTGGTATCTAAGTGCCTGGTTCAAATTGATTGGCCAAATTCAAAACCCTGTTGTCTTGGTAAAAATGCTGCTTGGCCTGCTAATGGTACGGCCTTTCCATATAAATGTTTCAAGGGTGCTCTCTGTACTTGCAAACTTTCAAGCTGCTCACAGACACCTCCCCCAGCATAGAAAAAGCACATTCTTTTAAAAGGGACCACGTAATGCTTTCCTCCCTCGCATTTTACAAACACCAATATTTTGCAAACACCAAATTCAAATGTCCTGCCTCCCAATCCACAAATACTTTATCCAACTTTGCAACAGTATGGCATGCTTGCCTTTATTGGTTGGGGCATTGTGTACAAGAGTCAGTATGTCATGTTGCAGCTTTATAAGACTTTGATTAGACTGCGCTTAAAGTATTGCATTCAATTCTGGTCACCACATTACAGGAAGGATGTGGAGGCTTTGGAGAGGGTGCAGAAGAGGTTTACCAGGATGCTGTCTGGATTAGAGGTTCTGAGCTATAAGGAGAGGCTAGAAAAACTCGGGCTGTTTTCTCTAGAATGGCAGAGGCTGAGGGAAGACTTAATAGAAGTCTATAAAATTATGAGATGCACAGATAGCGTTGACAGTCAGAATCTTTCTCCCAGAGTTAAAATCTCTAATACTAAGGGGAATGGATTTGAGGTGAGAGGGGTAAAGTTCAAAGGAGATGTGAGGGGCAGGTTTTTCTTACACAGCGTGGTAGGAGTCTGGGACGTGCTGCCAGGGATAGTGGTAGAGGCGGAGTGAACGCAAACTGCACTTTCGAAAAATGGGACACCACCTACAGTGGGAAGTGTTTCTAATGGGGTCACAACACAACCAGCACCCTGCCCTTCGACATGCCACTCTCTGAACTCTGCCTCTGTCGCATCTGGGAAAGTTCCCCCAGTAGGAAACATCCTTCAAAGGCACGCAACCAGCATGCAGCTCCCTTCCAAAAGTGAGCCACTTTTTAGATAAGCACATGAACATGCAAAGAATGGAGGATATGGACTAAGGGCAGGCAGAAGGGGTCAGTTTAATTTAGCGTCAAGTTTAGCACAACGTAATTGGCTGAAGGGTCCATTTCTGCGCTGCACTGTTTTTTATTCTAAAAAGCAACATAGCACTGTTAGAATAGATGCCATGTATCTTGGCTAAAGATTACCATGCCACAAAAATCATCAAAAGCAAATTATCTGGTAATTTGTCTGCTGCACAATCATGTTAATCTACAAGATAGTGATCATAATTCAAAAGTAATGCATGAGCCATAAAGTATTTTGCAGCATCTTAAAGGCATAAAACGCACTGTGTAAATACAATTCCTTTCTGTTCTGTTGAAACCAAAATAGACTTAAACAGCCCCTGATGGGGCATTGTAACAAAAATACAAACTAATGATTAACCAAAATTCATGAAAAAGGTGAACAAAAACGTACTAAGTATGAAAGAGGGGTAGACAGTCAGATACAATGACCCTTTCTGAGGGTCACTGCCTGGGTCTGTTAATGGCCACTATGACCAAACCTATAGATCCACGAGAAGGCCCTCTGATTGTTTGCCCATCCCTGCACAAGGTGACCATAGATCAAAACTGTAAAAAAAACTAAAGAGGGACTGCAAACAAAAACAATCAACATTAATGTCAAATACCACCTCCTGCAGGTCACAGCAGCTACGCGTGACCTGTTGCATGGGACTGCTGCATACTGCACTCTCCACCCCAGATCTGCAGTGGAAAAAGCAAGGACCACCTAATAAAGGGTCCTCCACTAGGGTTCTATGCCGCTGGAGGACAAAACATTACACCAAGGCATATTCAAGTGGCAAAGTGGAGGAAGTGGAGAGCGTGCAGCAGCAGCTTCAAGACAGGAAACACCTCCGTGCCGTTTGCAAGGGCACAGAGGGAATCTCCCTGAAACAGCTCAGACTGTGGGTCACCACATCACAGGGAGGGCCTGGTGCATGGAGACAATGTCGAGGTCTGGATGGGCAGAGGTCAGTTTGCCTGAGAACCCACCGTACATCTGAGCTGCCTTAACTTTTCGTGTTTACTCATCCTCCTGCAAGGGTAACATTTCACTGGCATCTACTAGTCTCAAATATTTGACCTGACTAGACGTTTAGCACCCTCAATGTGTCACTTATTAGCATAGTTATTGGTGCAAGACCTGCCACATCCTGTTCTCAAAATTGATCCAAAGGAGAAGTTGAAGAGACCAAACTAAAACAGGAAAGCCTGACAGATTTTCTGCAACCTAACAGGTGAAATTACCTTGATGCAGATGTGCGATTGAGCCATGGTCACATCCACTCTGTTCTGTGCCATTATCTACAGTATCATTTGGGGAAAGCCAATAAAACATACTTAATGCTGCACAGACAATTATTCTTATTTTTCTCTGGGGAGTGAAGAGGGAAGGGGGAAGAAATACAATATTGCAGACATTAAAAATCAGATGCTTGTTTGATCTACCTCTGAATCGCCTCAATTTCTTGAATAATCTTTGACGAGATGAATCCAAAAATTACTTGCATCTGATTTACTTCATCCAACTCATGAGTTGAATCTGATGACACTGACCTACTTGGGCCTTATGGCATGGTTTATTTCTATTGACACAAAAACAGTAAATGGCATTATGTGGCCATATTGTTCAGCCAGGCAGATTGGTGATCTTGGTTGCTACTGGCTGCAATTCTGTACTTGGTTTCCAAGGTTGAGAGAGAGGGGGCATTGTAAGCTGCAGCTCCCTGCTGTAAAATCTACATTGAGGAGCAAAAGAACAAGGAAAGATGACTGACAGCCACTGACTAGCACTCAGATAACAAGCTACTTAATTGAGAAAGCACAAATGAGTGCCGACAGTAAGAGAACAAAATACTGTATCAGCAAATTCACCCTCTGCCATACAGAATGGGACTAGCAGGGATGGGGTGACGCCACAGGTGTGGAAAGGCACCAGAAAAATTTGCAGTCAGATAGAAACTGCAGGCTTTTCTAAAGGCTGCATTTCCTTTTTAAGAAGCTCGGGCGCTTCGCCCTGGTTCACGTGACAGCAGGAATCCCTTGTACTTTCAGTTTGACAAATACAGTAACCATTGGAGTCTGTTCCCTCCTTCCCTTAGCCTGCTATAGTACACAACAGACGTGTCAGCAGTTCAACCTCCCTTTCCAGGAAGCCACTTGGTCCACTGCCAACATACAATGACTCTACACTCTTGCAACCACTACGAGCACATTATTTAAACATCTTCCATTACTCCGGCACATACTTAAAAGCAGAAAAGGAAAAACATACGCAGAATCTGCAAGCTGTATGGGCTTGCCAAGTGTAATTTCTTTTTAAAAAGTGCCACCATTGTCTTCCCTTTTAGTATGTTGATTATTTGTCAATCTCTTTTGAGGGAAAATTTTGCCTTTTGGCTACCCTGAAGCCATGGAGTTTATGATCGTATTGATGCTTGTTGCCTTGGATTGCCTGGAGTCTCAATGAAAGAATTTCTTAGTGATTCTCCAGGACACCTCAATAAGAAGCTTAGCACAAAAGTCATGCGGCTTTGGTGAAATGGTGCTCCCATTTCTCCCCCAGTTTTGTTTTGACACTTTACTGCAAAGATTCCCAAATTGAGACTCCAACCAAAATTCTGGATTTGCAGACTCCGGAACAGCAATGATCCTTCTTGCGATCTGACCAATTACTGAAAGCTGAAAGGCCCTTTATAGGTTAGCTTTAATTTTTAAATAAGTAGGTATGGCCTAGCTGGCTGATAACCTTTGATTCTGTTGCGTAAGAAAAATCTGTTTAATACTGCTTTAAACCAATTCAATGACTCTACTTTGCCCTCTGAGGCAGAGAGTGTTCCAAAGTTGCTCAACCCTCGAAAGAATTTCTTCTCATCTCTGTCCCAATTAGGGTTAACCCTAATCTTAAAATAGTGATGCCTTGTTCTGGGCTCATAGACAAGAAGAAACATCATTTCCCCAGTCACCTTGTCAATTTGGCCCAGTGACAGTGAGTGAACAGCAATATAGTCCCAAGTCAGGATGATGTGCAGCTTGGAGGGGCAGTTGCAAGTGGTGGAATCCCCATTTGATTACTGTCCTTGAGCTCCTAGGTAATGTAATAGTGAAATTAGTGGTTTGGGAGCTGCTGTTGAAGAATCTTGGGTGAGTTATGGAGTGCATCGTGTACATGGTAGAAACTGCTGAAACTGTGCGTCAGTGGTAAAGACAGTGAATGCTGAAATTGATAGATAGGATGCCAAGTGGGCTGCTTTGACCTGAATGATGTTGAGCTTTTGGAGTGTTGTTGGAGCTGCATTTAAGCAGGTTAAGATGCCATCACTCTCCTGACATGTGCCTTGTAGGTGGGAACAGCATTCAGATAGAGAGTTACTAACCACAAAATTCCCAACCTTTCGCTTGCTTTTATAAATATAGAGCTAGTCCAGCTCAATTTCTAGTCAATGAAAGCTGCCCAGGTTCAAATCCCACTGCAGGGCTTGATGATCGTGGAAAGTGAGTCCACAATGTAGCCGAACAGGTGAGATATCAACCTGCAAGTCTTTCCAACAATCTATGGTAGGTGGCCAGTCATGTTTGATTAGGGTAACACCCTTCAAGTCATATCCTCTGTCTTCACAATTGTGTCTTATTCCTGGAAAAACAAACTACAAAAGTAGACGCAAGTATGTTCTTTGATTGCCTTGCACATCTCCAGACATGGGAAACCTAACGCTAGGCTGGATTTTAACAACAATCCCAGAGCTTTCATTATAATTTTGATGCCAGCTCACAAGTTACCAGATTTATCGAATTCAGTTTGTACCAAAGAGATTTTAACTCTTGATCTTTGAGATCCCAGTCCAGCAATATAGCCACTAAGGTGCCTTATTCCAAGCCTTCGAATCATAAATAATTTGTGAACTGCTATGAAATTAAGTATTTTCTTGTCACATAACAGCTTGTTTTGCACCCAAAATATTTGGACTTCAGTGGCGCAATAATGACACGTTGCTTCAGGATAAAAGTTGATGTTCAGCAAAATGTTGTGGCAGATTCATGAAGACCATTAATTTGCTGTTGCTGAAATTTTTTGATTGCAATATAGAATTATGTTGTGCGAATACAGCCAAGTCCCCCACAGTAACCATTCAGCTGATTTTAACTAATTTGAAGAAATCAACTCTGGGAAGACAAAGTAATAGCTCTAAACAGGCATCATAATTGGGCATTGTACTGGACATACAAATAAAAACTTTACTAATTTCCTGTATGCGTACAATTACCTATGTGCTGAGAAAGTGATCTCAGTTGTGCTGTTATCAGATGAAACCCAAGCTCCACTTGGTGCCATATCTTTTGCCCAATCTGAGCTTGAGTACGCTACAAGTGTACTGTAGACAGATGACTTTTTGTACCATTCCTCACAACAAGCAAATATATACTGAAGTGCTTTCTGACCAATTAAGTACTTTTCGAAGTTTAGTCACTGTGTAATGTGGGAAATGTGGCAGTTAATCTGTACACTGCAAACGCCCACAAACAGCAGTGAGAGAATAACTGGATAATCTGTTTTGATGATGTTGGGTGACAAGACATTGGTTGCTTTTCTTCAAAACAGTACCAATAAATCTTTTAGATCCACCTGCTAGTGGCAGGCAGGACTTCAGTTTAATTTCTCATGAAAAACACTGCACCTCTGATGGTACAATACTCCCTAATCACTACAGTGGAGGCACTGAATTTAATGACTGTGGCAGAGGCCCCATCAGTAGTTCAGAACATAGAGGCCAATCCTGCCACAGCTATTTCCAGGAGCCCAATGCAACCCTATGCCAGCCAATTAACTGGCTCATATTGGTGCTTCTGTCTCTTTAAGGAGTGGGACCCCACTTCCAATAGTTGTCAGTGTATTGTAGGGCCATTGGATTTTCAGACCCTGTAGCGCCACCAGGAATGGTGGCCACTATTGACATTGCAACTGGCGTGGACCAGCAACAATGGAGGATCCTCTGGAATAGACGCACATGTGCTGGGCTCACTGAGGCCAATGAGGGATTTTTGATGGGGTGGTCCTTGCATTAGGAGGCCTTCCTTGGATCACATATTACCCAATCAGCAAGGTCCTCACCTGAGGCTGGAGGCAGGCCACTAGTTTTTCACTCAAGCCTCTCCATATGGTTGAAGGTTCTCTCTCTCTCTCTCTCTCTGACCCCCCTTCACTTTTTTTGTCCCCTTCTTTACCTCTTTCACCTCCTCCTTCCAGCAAGGGGCCCTCACATCGTCTGAATTCTCATCTGGGCAGAAAGGCTCATCTCCCAAAGTGAATTGAAGGAAGTTGCAAAGTGGAACAGACATCCATTTCACTCCCGTATTCCCTCCTTATTCTATAGACGTTCCCCTCCCCTCCACCATCCCCTCAGCTTAGTTGCCAAGAAACAATCAAATTCCAATCCAGTTAGCAGCCGACATTTCTGTGTTCAAGTCCCTGGAGTGGGACTTGAAGTCACAACCTGCGAACTCAGAGGGAAGAAGGCTGCCCACTAAGCCACGACTCAGTGCAGTTTTATATTTGCGGGCTCCAGCTTTTATCCTGATACAAACATCAACACAACGAATTAAGTACTGCTTCTTTATAAAAGCTCATTTCTCCTTTCCACCTTGTTAATTTGTTTCCAGGATCAAGAGCTAAGCTTGGAAAACAAAAAGGTTGCCAGGGTATTAATCAATAAACATTGAGCACTCTCTGGTTTCATAGCTTCCAGCAACACAATTTGGCCCATTTCCCTTCACTGTTACCATATTCTCAATCAGAAATCCAGCATTCAATACTAAGTGCTAAATAGATTTTCAAACTCTTCAGAAACAGGTTGATTCCCCTGTCTGGAAGCATTACACTGCACAGAGGCTTCAAATAGGTCGGCTGCACTTCTCTCAGTCACTCACTGAAAGACTTTAAGACAGCGAGATGACATCATGATATAATATGAAAGGTCTCCCTTTTAGCCTCTGTACATTTTGTCAGTAATTAATCAGTTATCCAGCAGCTAGCCAGTTTATTAGTCGGCCAGTCAACAATATATGTACTGCAATGGTACCCTAAGTAAGCATGAAGCCAGATTGTGTATGCAAGTCTGCAATGTCAAATTACGATATATATTTGTTGTCTATAAACTTTCAGATAATTGAGTCAACATAAACCCTGACTCTGTTATGCTATGTAGGCTAAATATAGAAAACCACAAGCATGTTAAATACATTCCATGGCCTTGCACAAAGTAAAGCAAAATTCAAGCTTCCATGGAAACTAGTCCCTTTAAACAGGTGTATATAAAACTAACTTCCTTGCAAACACTTATTACTCATCCCCTATCTCAAATCCTCCAGGTGAACGATTCCAGGTGTCCAGTACAGCGTTTATGCAAAATTTGAACATTGAAACATAAAATCACACAATAACCAACTTTGTAACAGTGTGCTGCCTAAAACATTATAAAAATCTTTTTAAACAGATCATTATCATATTGAAGTTGGTCTTCAATTAGTCTATGGGGAGGGGAAGAACAGAAAATAAAGCAAACAGCATTTGTCAGAACTGTTAGGTGCCTGCTGAGTGAGTCCTGCTGTGTGGAGTAGTGAGCAAAGTTCAAATCCCGCTGTGGCATAGTAAGAAAATAAATTGAAGAAATCTGGTATTTACAGAACGGACAATAAAAGCTTTGGCACATGAGTCTAACCAGCTAATTAATTTACTTTGGGGAATCTACCTGGCCTAGAATAAGTATGGTTGTCACTTAACTGCTCATTTGTTACAAACATGCTATTCAGGAAGATCAATAAAAGGTGAGACCTTGCAAAGGTACCCACATCACAACACAAATATTTAAAACTTGTGTATGCATGGGGGCCAGGTGCAGAGACAGAACTTGAAAGCAAGTGGCGATGAATTTCAGGGTGGTAGGAGGAAATTCCTCGTTGCATAAAAAATGACCGATCTGCAGAACAGACATTCAAAGTGGAGTACTGGATGCAAAAGTCTGGAGTCATTTCAATAAGACTTCGCCCATCGTATTTTGAATCTTTCTGGATAGATGAAATAAGATAGATCTAATGGCCTCCCTCAATTATAATTATCCTGCCCAAGTTACCAACTTTGGGAAAAATAAAATTCGATGCCAGGGAAATAAATAACACGGGCTCTCTCTGCCTCTGCATTGTCGATCATTTGAAAGAGGTTGGTACCAATACTTGGACAAAAAAAGAAACAAGTTAATTCTGTACAGAGCAGGGGAGATGTGTCCTTCGAAGCTCTTGCAGTAAAATGATGTCCAGCACTCCACTCAATCAGCCAAACATGATTTACTAATTCCTCCTCAGTTAAATTAATTTAGTGGACTCGTGATTTAATGGCTAGATGCTATATCTTCCATCTCAATTTATCCCCAGGGAAAAAACAGTGAGAAAAATCTGAAATTATTCAAGGTCTTGCAACACAGCATGCCTCCTGTCAGAATGCTTCCCGTTTGTGAATAAACATTGCTTGTCCAGGTGTGGCGTACAAGATTCAGAAAAATAGGGGCATCCTGTCGAAAGGGAAGCCCCTCAGGCTGAACAATGACATGTTGTAGCAGGTTACATACAGAGTGAACGAAGTGGCGCATTTGCAATGTCACACAATGTCTCTGTGAAAATTATCCTTTCAGCTAGACAAGTCTGCTAATTAGCAGTAAATGCTTTGCAGAGACTTGTTCCTTTCAAAGTTCCGCTAATAGGCATTTATCTCTGTTGTTAGATGTTTCAATGTAAATGAAAGCGAACACTAATCCGCTGCAATAACAAATCATATTCCTCAATATAGCCTAGTAATAACACCATTGATCTTCACAGTTAACAAGGTGTAGAGCTGGATGAACACAGCAGGCCAAGCAGCATCAGAGGAGCAGGAAGGCTGACGTTTCAGGCCTAGACCGATTTCTGAAGAAGGGTCTAGGCCCAAAACGTCAGCCTTCCTGCTCCTCTGATGCTGCTTGGCCTGCTGTGTTTATCCAGCTCTACACCTTGTTATCTCAGATTCTCCAGCATCTGCAGTTCCTACTATCTCTGATCTACACAGCTGTTCAGTGCAATGCAGGTCTTACGAGGAGTAAAAGAAAAACAATTTCCTTATCCTACTTCTGCTTCCACAGCTCTACTGCAGGCAGATTAGCTCCATTGTCCCTAGGACTAAGTAGGTCAAGCATATGCAGAGAATTGCATTAGACTGTGGATGATCTACATGTCCATCTGAAGCAGAGCAAAACAATTATAGATAACCAAAAGTCCAGGAATTGAAAACTCTTCCCACCAGCTAAACAGGAATTTCAAGCCATTTTTAACAAACAATAGCAGTCAAGTAGTTGCCCAACTTGTGTAATCATTTAGACTTCACCTACTGTCAGTTATATAGAGTGACTAGATCTTGTTCAGTTCAACAGCATGGTAACATGACGAACAGCTAAGGAACAGCCACACCTATGTCCCTTCAGTAGCAATCAGAAGTTTGCATAAAAAGTGTTAGGAAATGAGCACCCAATGATTTGCTCAGCTGCGTTTTACTGCTAATCGCTTGAGCTGCTAAACAGACCGGGTTATTGTGGGCTTTCTTCCACCACATTGCACTTGTCTGGGAGTTTCCACTCAAGTGGACATTGCAACGTTGGCACTTACGGCTTCCAGTCATAAGTTTCATTCTGGCATGACTTAAGCATTTGCACTGTGTAAATGCTGCTCTTGTGCAAGACTGACTATGTTTTTTTTAGATCCAGTTAGAAGCAAGAATCAGTATGTCTGAGGGCCTAAGACAGCTGTGAACCCCATACGTTTCAAATAAGTACTTAAGTGGAAAAGAGTAATTGGGTTCTTATTCCAGGATGAGAGAACTGTGTCACCTGTTTATTTCACCATGTGTGTCTAGCAGAGACAAGAATCTAGTTTCCAAAAGGCCAACATTATGCATGACCAGATGTTCACAGCAACAAGGTACTTTATATTTTCAGGTAGCCTAACCTTCATTCCTGACACTGTATAGGGAAACAATGCATCAATCCTTAAAGTTGTTTTTCACTTTGGTGAGTGATCCTTTGTGCATTTTCTGTTTTTAAATCTTAATCTTAAATCTCACATTCCTGAACACTTTTGAAGTAGGGTCACTGGACTCAAAATGTTAACCTTGCTTTCCGTCCATAGGTGCTGCCAGACCTGCTGAGTTTCTCCAGCAATTTATATCTTTTATTCCTAAGCACTTGTTGAATTGCAGGCAGTGCTGTTGCTCAGTAAACAAATGCTTTGAAATGCACCTTTAACCAGGCTGCAAGAGAAAACAGAATCCTGAGTTACTGCCTCAAAACAAAGTTTTACGTTTCAGAATTGTGTCTTCCTGAACTTATCTG
The DNA here is from genome assembly GCA_024137785.1 of Ginglymostoma cirratum. NCBI lineage: Eukaryota > Metazoa > Chordata > Chondrichthyes > Orectolobiformes > Ginglymostomatidae > Ginglymostoma > Ginglymostoma cirratum. The sequence continues at coordinate 7,316,171 of JAHRHZ010000067.1, read as the reverse complement.
ATCTGCCAAGTTCCAAGGATAATTATAGTGCAACAAACAACCTGATCACTTTGCCATAGTATAGACACTGATCTTGCAGAAAGATCAGATAATTGCTTTTATCAACACATGGAATTTTTTTAAAAACAGCGACACGAATATTCTTGCATTGCGTGATCCAAAATCTATTGACTATACAGTCCTTGTTTGGTGCTAAATTACATCTCTTCTGACAGTTAAGACTTCTTAAGAGTCACCTCCCCACAGCCTCCCAGGCATCATTCCCCAGGTACAGCATATTGCAGCCTATATTTAAATCTTTTGCAATGGCACATTGCAAGTAGTCCTTAAGAGGTAACTGCGTGAAAAATTACCAGAGTAAACTTTCTTGAGATTTCTGTGCCTCTCAGTCTGTGCAAATATTGGGTTTTGGTTTTGGAAATAATTTTAAAGCAAAAATGAACCAATCTATCAGAGCACTAGTATTTTGCATTAAAATGTATATCAGTAAAACTTACAGATCCATCCAATCTCACTCAAAAAGGAGTAGCGTGAACTTCTAGCTGCATAGGACTCCATTATGATAAACACTGCACTCTGCCCTCAAACGGTGAGGGGTGTGCTGGTAGTGGCGGTACAGACCGTCACACATCTCCTGCTGGAATCTGCCTTTGCAAAGAAGGTTTGGAGAGACACACAAGGTTTTCGTCAAGGCTTGTCCCAAGCAGCGCCGTGATGCTGGAGTCCGTGCTCTACGGTCTGTTCCCCAGGACACACGCTGTGACAGACATCGACTGTGCCTGGAGGACCATCAATTCAGTGAAAGATGCTGTTTGATCTGCCCGAACCTTGTTAGTCTTCCAAAGCAAGCAGTTGACCTCGAACAAGTGTAACAGGCTGACACATTCCAAGGTGCAGGACTGTGTGCTGAGGGACCCACTAAAGCTTGGGGCAGCTGCTGCCAAGGCACAGTGGGGAAAGACCACCGTCTGAGGTCTTTCTGTCAAAGTTAAAAGGGAATCTGTTCAGTTATTGGACCCTCCTGGTGCCTCAAATGGTTGTAAATATCGGCTTGTACAAGTAAGAAATGCCTTGGGTTGGTTTGTTCTCCATATGTAAAGACTGTACAGAATTGAACTGCTCTAGTGACCATGTGTGTTTGAAAGATATTTTTAAGAATAGAGTATATTTTTGAAATTAAAAATCATGTCAATTACAAAATCTGACCTGTTCTTAGTGAACAATTGCTTCAAAACCCAACCCTAATGGAGATCATTTCATCACCAACTGATATCTTCTGAAGGAATATTTCACTGGGGAGTAAGCACATGGGCACCTACGGGTACATCGATGTGAAACAGTTATGCGGGTATCCTTTGCACATGGGCTGTTACTCATTTGTGTGAACCTGAGTCTCAATGATCAAAACCCTGATGAATATCATAGCCTGATCTACTTCCCAACCAATCTTTAAACACAGACAGTTCCAGCAGTATTAATGAGTAGCATACAAGAGCAGGAACCCTGGTTGATGCTTAGCTCCCTATCCTAGGGACATTAAGGCTAATTGTATTATCCTTACTTTTGCACCACCCATAATTACTAACTCAAGATGCAAGTAATGACAACAGACGGGAGATCAGATCTGAGTCAAGCGCACTCGCTGAAGAGAAAGAAGTTATTTGAGACGGTGACTCATGTTTGTAGTCTGGTTGAAATGCACTTCTAATCTACATACAACTTACATTTGCATTGTGTCTTTAATGTAGTAAAACATCTGAACCGAACTATTAAATTCAAGGAGGAGAAAAACACCTGGCCTCTCAAAATTTATCCCTCGAATATCTCCCTTTGTAATGGCATCCAGCTGCTGTTTGCATATTGTTACTTTTGAAGATGCCTGGTTTTTTTGGTAGCTTGTTGCCATCCTCTTCCTATTCCCTGGGAATGGATAAATTGGTCTTCTCAGTAGTCCAATTAGAAGCCTGGAATTTTCCAGTCTCTGTAGCACTCAGTAATAGGATATGGAGCTCCACAGCATCACGAGGTAATCTGGATGATTTATTCACAGCCTGACTCATTAATTGGGCCTGAAATAGGAAAGGTGTCTTTCAGGGCAATGAATCCAGTCTTCCCACTCAGCCCCAGATAACCTTGCCAATCCTAATAGCTAGATGGTCCCAACTGGGTGAAGGGTTACTAGTGTTGTATGCACACTTTGGCATTCTTGAGCCAGGTCTGCTGCCAAACACAACTAGGTTTTCTAGGATGACTTCAGTGTAATGTGTTTCTATGGCAGAAAATGTACACAGCGCATTGAATGGAAATTCTGCATATGTAGTTTTCACCTGGACGGTTTGGAGAATATTATGCTTCATGAACTTTCACATCAGGCAGGCAGCTGATCAAATAAATATTCCAAATACTGATTATCTTCAAGGTATAATTTTCTTACAAGTCCACAGTACAGAAACTAAATCATTCATCTTAACTTGTCTATGCCAGCATTTATATACCACCTCCCTAACTTCCTTCATCTAACTCCATTAGTGTATTCTACTCCTTTCTCTCTTGTGAATATCTAGCCTCTTTAAAGGATATCTATTCCATTTGCCTTGACTACTCTTTGTGATAGCATCATGCGCATTCTAACCACTTTGATTCAAGTAAAACATTCCTCATATCCATTTTAAATGTACTTCTCACCAATTTAAACATACGCCTTCTGATCTCCCTTTCTTGGCTTAATTTGAAACAATATTTTGATAGTTTATTTGTAGCATGATAGCAGTAGCTGCATATTCAAAATTCACTGTGCAGACCTGCTAGGTTTACCCTTATGAAATGCCATCTTCATTTATAATGGAAATTATCTAAGTAAATTTGTCACACTGAAACTATGAACCAGAGGCAATGTGGCATTCACAGGAGAGCAAAATTATCAAGTAAACTGGTCATGTTGTAAAGGTAGACAAACTAACTTACATTGAAAATAAAGGACAGAATGTATGATCTCCACTTCAGATTCAATTATGATGTCTGCCTATCTTGTACCAATTATCCTCACCCTAGAACCTTAATCTTCATTCGACGATGAAACATAGTCTCAATACCAAGCAGAACATGGGAGACTAAGACTCCGTTTTACTGATCTTGTAGAACTTGGGCTTTGTTATTCTTTCCACATAGCTGATGCCTTGTACATTTACAAACAGCCTCTACACTCCTCTTCATACTTGTGTGCCATGCTGATCAAAACTGAATACGATATTCTAATTGTGTGCTGGCCAATTGATTGTAACACCCAGCATGACCTCTGGAGACTCTGTGTCCCACATCTAATTTTCTTTTTCAATTGCACTGTCAAATTGGTTTCAGTGCATTACCTGGAAGGCTCTGGTCCCTTTACCAGTCTCCCTCAAACAATTCAATGTCAATCATTATCTGCTTGCAATGCAAATTCTTTTGACCAAAAATACAGCATTTTACATTTTATTAGTGTCAAAGTTCATCTGCTTCCAAAAAGCATACGGAGTTCAAATCATCTTACAAATTCAGGGACACTGTACTACACATTCACCTGATATTCTCTAATCAAATCAGTTTGGAACTGCTTTGTAGTTGGATTCAGAAGCAAGTCTAAAAGAAACCACACTATTTTTGGTTCCCCCAGTAACAGTTTTAACCAGTTTGATACAAGTGTGCTGTGGTTAGGCTATGTGCAAAGTACAGACCTCAGCTCGACTCTATTTTCCCCACAGTGCAGCATAATCAGGAGGTAAACAGTTGCATTTCAAGTACGTTTACATGTCCAATGAAAATGGACTTAAACCAGAGTTGAAAACAGTTTAAATTTTGAAAAAAACCCCAACTTTTTTTGGCTCAGTGGTAGAGAAATTCACTTACTCTCGTGCAAAATGGGCAATCATAGAATCCCCAGCGTGGAAGCAGGCTATTTGGCCCATTGGGTCCACACCAATGCTCCAAAGAGCATCCCGTCCAGATCCGCACCCCCCATCCTATCCCTGTAACCCTGCATTTCCCATGGTTAATTCACCTAGCCTGCACATCCCCCTGGACACAATGGGCAATTTCACAATGGCCAATCCACCCAACCTGCACATCTTTGGACTGTGGGAGGAAACACAGGCAGACACAGGGAGAATGTGCAAACTCCACACAGACAGTCTGTATAAAGTTATACTAAATAAATTTAACTTTAGCAAAGCAAGACTATGAATATTAAATTGTTAATTTTTGTTTGAGCTATTAACCTGGTGCCTGATAGCAGTAATTTTTGAAGTCTGCTTAGGAGCCATTGGGGCAATTTTGACAGTCATTGAATGTTTTACTTTTACTGTGTTGCAAATACAGGGATAGAGAGACTGATAAAAGCTGTGTTAATATATTTCTTACTTTAAAAGCACCCCAATCAAAGGATTTCTAGTTGTAGTCCTATCATAAATTATCTGTGACAAATTAATTTTTGAAAGGATGCAGCAGTTTGCATCAAGTCTGGATTTTGTAATCATCAGCCAACAAAATTGCTCAGCATTTCCTTTGAAGTTAGATTCGAACCTTTGTACTATGATCTACAATTTTTATTTTCCACTTATGCATTCTACTTCATCTTCCCTCCACAATCGACTAAGCACCAAAGCTTGAAGGGAAATCAGTAAATAAATTAAGCACCCTTGCTGTCATAAATGGTTCAAAAATCCTTCTTAAGCCATGGGGCTTTCTGGGTCCTTCAGAAGCCATAACAACTCCAATGGAAAATACAGCTATGGCCAAAGGAGATGGAAACAAATATGCTTTTGGGGCCACACGCGAGTTGAGCAGCTTAGTCCAAACACCCAGTTTTCACTCTTTTGTTTTCTTGAAGAGCTTCTTAATATAAATATGCTATATTACAGGAATTGTAGTGCAGTACAAATGGATATCAGATTTCATACCTGACTGCATGCCCTCATGTTTCATAAAGTGAAACTTACGGTAAGTGGCTTCCTATCAGAGACACTGATAATTTGACCAAATTCAAGAATGACGAAAAGTAGTTTGTGCTTGCATATGTTAAGTGCAGAAATTTAGAGGATTTTCCATGGTTTGTCACATTTTATAAGGTCACTTACTTCATAATGGTTGACTCTGATCTAAATTTTCATGTACCATGTGTGGAGTTCCAGATAATGACACGTTTTGGGACAGAACTTCATAGTCAAGGGTCCTGTGCTTGGCCCTCACAGCTACTTCATTCTCCTCCAACTCTCAATATGATTCTTGAACAGGAAGTATTTCTACGTAGAGGAAAGAAATGTGGAACTGTTTTCTCCCAACATCAGTTGTGGTACAGCAATTGTTATTTTGAAACCTGAGAAAGACAGAAATTTTTGTTGACCACGACTTGAAAAGCTACGGAGTGAAGGTGGTCTCATAGAGTTCGATCAAGGATCGGTTCTGAGCTCACTAAACAGTAAAACAAGATTTGAGGAGCTAAAATGTCTTGCTCCGGTTTATTCCTACAATGTGACAGTCATGCTTGGGGTCCCTTGAAAACATACCTAAACTTAGTTATCACTCACATTGCTACACAAATACTGAAGATAAAGAGGCTTAAATCACAGACAGATGGTGCATGAAATGAACACATTGGTTGCTCGCAAAATAGACAGTAACCGCTTTATGTGTGAAAGCATTGGAAGAGAGACAGAACGGCATTGTGGTCCCAGTTTACAGGTCACATTAACAATCAACTAGAATTAACTCTTTCACACTACACCTTCTGCACAATTTAAAGTGTGAACAACTCAACATCAGAAAAACCAAAGTCATGAAAATTCTAAGTGTCTGCCCAAATTCCATGTGTTGACTGAAATGAGATATCACATGAGGTAGATCCAGTGCTCATTCAACAATTGGAAACATTGGCTTTTCAAGATGGGTGTTCAGAGAATCCACCAAAGGATCATAAACAACAGCGATGCCATTTCTGCTGAACTCAGCAAATATGACACAGACATATGAATAAACTTCAGTCTTCTTGCTGTGGATGACTCTTTATTATCTAGCATTTACCCTTTGAAGTTATGGGGAGAGTGGTACATTTATATATTCTGTCCCAAGACATCAAAAAATTCTCGACATCAAAAATAATTCCCAGCATAAAAATCCCTGATCCTTTTTCTGTTAGCTCTAAAGAAGAGTGATATTGGACTTGAAATGTTAACTCTATTTCTCTATCCACAGGTGCTGCTAGACCTGCTGAGGTTATCCGAAACTTTCTGATTTTAGCCCTAAAACAAGTTTTTAGAATCCTCTTCATAACCTCGAAATTTTCATGCTTGATCAAGCTAGCCAATAGGCTGGCATCAATCTCTTTAGCCTTACTTTTCATTCAAAGTGAGATCTAACCATTCACCCAGTAAGAAAATTAGTTTAGTAACTAACTTTCACTGCCATATTATTCTCTAGCTGATACATAGTACAGAGAGGTATATTCATTACCAATGAATCCATAATTCTGACGGTGAAGCTGAAATTCTAAACGATCAATCGGATTACATTTTTGCAGCTGTCTTCCTGTCATGGTACAACCCCGGAGACACAACTGCTAAAAAAAACTGCAACATAACAGAATTTCATCACAGAGTGACTGAGGTTCTGAGGAAGGGTCACCAGACCTGAAACGTTAACTCTGATTTTCTCTTCACAGATGCTGCCAGACCTGCTGAGCTTTTCCAGCAACTTCTGTTTTTGTTTTTGTTCCAGAGTGACTGCTGCCTTTATTTTTAAAAAAAGCATTTAGTCATTTTCATTAATCCTTTAAAATCAAATTGTGCCATTGTTTTTAATACTAAAAAAGGGAAAAGATTTGCAAAAGTTCAAGAAGTCAATCAAAAATAGAAACTGGGAAGACGAAATAATTTTGTTCTGATAAAGGATCATAGATCTGAAATGCTAACTCAGATTTTCTCTACACAGATGCTGGCTGACTTGCATTTGAGTTTGATTTATGATTGTCACATATACCAAGATACAGTGAAAAGTGTTGTTTTGCATGTTATACAGGCAGATTGTATGATACAAAGTACATCAGAGTAGCAGAACCAGAGTGCAGAATACAGTGTTACAGCCACAGAGAAAGCGCAGAGAGAAAGATCAACATTAACATTTGAGAGGTCCGTTCAAAAGTCTGATAACAGCAAAGAAGAAGCTGTTCTTGAATGTGTTTGTATGTGTATTCAAACCTTTATATCTTCTGCCCAACAGAAGAGGGTGGAAGAGCATATAATCATGATGGGAGGGGTCTTTGATGATGTTGGTTGCTTTCCTGAGGCAGCAGGAAGTATAGGTAGGGTCAAAGGATGGAAGGCTGGCTCAGGCTCAGGTGATGGACTAGGCTGTGTTCATGACTCTCTATAGTTTCTTGTGGTCTTGGGAAGAGCAGTTGCCATACCACACTGTGATGCATCCAGATAGGATTCTTTCTATGGTGCATCTACAAAAACTGGCTAAGAGTCTTTGTGGACATGCCAAATTTCCTTAGCTTACTGTGGAAGTAGAGATTGTTGTGCTTTCTTGACCATTGTGTCAACGAGGGTGGGTCAGGACAGATTGTTGGTGGATCATCACTCCCAGGAACTTGATGTTCTTGACCGTCTCCACCGCAGCACCATTGATGCAGACAGAGGTGTGCCCTCCACTCTGCTTCCTGGAGTCAACGATAGTATAGTAAGGGGCTGAGTACGCAGGGCGACCGGTGTTGAGGATTGTCATGGAGGAGGTGTAGTTGGTTATTATTACCAAGAATTCTTACTGTTGAGTATTTTCAGCATTTTTCATCTCTAATTGAAGATTCCTGCACCTGCAGTGTTGCTTATGTATTTCTGGCACAACTTATCCAACTTTCACTTAGATCTGATGAACTAAAGGTAATTTCTTATCGCAACAAAGGACCATTTGTAATATTTTCCATTAACTGTCATCAGTGTGCATCGGTTTTCCAGGAACTGCTGCACTAGATTGTTATATACTGTCGCTAGGTGAGGATAAACAAGGTCTCCCACTTAAAGCACCCAATCTTTGCAAAAAGCTCTAAAGTAGAAACACAGTTCATGCTGCAGATTACACAGGCATTTTCAGTTGTGCCAGCAGCATGCACAATACAATGATTGCAAATAACACAAAGACAAACAGATCATAAAATTACTATTGGCACTGACACAACCTTACCCCAACTCCCATTTATCAGCTGGCAAACAACAACTAGCAACACTGTAACTGAAGATACAGCTTAGAAGGGAGGGAGTAGATTCTGTGCAATTTATGTTTGCAATTCCTATTTTGGAAAACACCAGAAGAAAACCAATCTACATTAAATGTTGAAGGTTTCGCTATTTTAAAATTCATACAGATCTTGTTACCTCAAAAGTTTTGATCTGTTTTACATTTTTTGGGATGTGGGCAGCATTGCAAAGCAAATATTTGTTGCCAATTCATAAATGATCTCAAGAAAGTGGCAGTGAGGGAATGGCAATACATTTCAAAGTAAGAAAATATACGTGGCTTGTAAGGGAACTTGCCAGAGGTGGCGTTCCCATGTGGTTGCTAGCCTCGCCTATCTAAGTGGTAGAAATCATGGGTTTGGAAACTGCTGTTACGGAACCTTGATGTGTTGATGCCTACATCTTGCATGGTTGCCATTGCGTACTGGTGGAGGGAGTGAATGTTTAAGTGATTGGACGGGGTCCTGATCAAGCAAACAGCTTTGTCCTGCATGGTACATAGCTTCTTGAGTGCTCTTGGAGCTGCACTCATCCAGGCAGGCAAGGGTACAATATTTATAGGAGTTGTATGGTAAAGTTTCTGACCAATCTCTATAACGTGTACACTAGAGAGGGGGATTCAGTGATGGTAATGCCATTAAATGTCAAAGGGGGGTGGTCAGATTTTTTTCTTAAGGGCTTTGGTTAGGCTACTTTTGGAATACTGCATTCAATTCTGGTCTCCTTGCTATCGGAAAGATGTTGTGAAACTTAAAAGGGTTCAGAAAAGATTTGCAAGTATGCTTGCAGAGTTGGAGGGTTTTAGCTATAGGGAGAGGTCGAAATAAGCTGGGGCTATTTTCCATGGAGCATCGGAGGCTGAATGGTGACCTTATAGGGGTTTATACAATCATGAGGGACATGGAGAGGGTGAATAGTCAAGGTCTTTTCCCCAGAGTAGGGAAGTCCAAAACTAGAGGGCATAAGTTTAAGGTGAGAGGGGAAAGATTTAAAAGGGACCTTAGGGGCAACTTTATCATGCAGAGGGTGGTGCATGTAGGAAGTGAGCTGCCAGAGGAAGTGGTGGAGGCTGGTACAATTACATCATTTAAAAGGCATCTGGATGGATATATGAATAGGAAGGGTTTAGAGGGATATGAGCCAAATGCTGACAAATGGGACTAGATTAATTTAGGATATCTGGTTGGCATGGATGAGTTGGCTCAAATGGTTTGTTTCAATGCTATACATCTCTATGACTATCATTGCATTGCTCTTTGCGGCATAAATGTTACTTGATAGGTGACAGCCTCGTGTGTTAAGATGCTAATTTGTATCAGAGACCTCCTGTACACCTTCATGACAGCTTTCAGGGAAATAAACCGACCACTGCGATTCTCAAAATATTAGGTCTACTTTAATCATAACCCTTGCACCAATCACCTCATGTGAAATGTTTATACATAATCTTTCTCCACTGCAGTGAATTTCCTGATCTCAGCAGGGATAGGCATCAAGGAGGTGAGGGTGTTAATAGCTCTCAACAAGGTTAGTAGCAAAAGAAAAGATTAGTCAGTGCTTCCTTTCATTTTCTCTAAGCAGTGATCCATGCTGAAAGTTCCTTGGTGTAATCATCAGGCATGGATAGGATTCGGTGTGTGTTATAATATTCCATGTGGTTAAATAACCTGTTGAGTCACACCTTTGAGGGTCACGCACTAATGATGATCATTTGTATGAGGTGCCCGGGAACCTCCAGCATCCTCAGAACCAAATCCAATTAATGAATCGCTATCTTTGTGAAGAGAGGGGAGACAAGAAGACTGGGTTGAAAAGAAGTGAATGAGATGGCAGAAGCATCTCCAGTGGCATGGACATCCATCTCGAGATGCAGGTTCTCTCAGAGCAACTTTGGAACAGAAGCACAATGAAAAGTCAATCATTCTGCAGTTGCGAATAAGATAGGGACTCAATTTACCCAGTGCAATCCTTTACAAATCTCCCCACGACTGAGGAAAGTTCACAGGCAGAAAATTAAAGTCACTACGAACTGGTATTTGCCTTTCAATATAAAAGGGATCAAATTCTACAGCAATTGGACCCAATACATGCATTGTAATCTTGGGTTAATATCTACTGCAAGACAGCAACTCAAATCAAGGTTTTACTTGCTTCCTCTCTTATGTCATTCTGTCTTCCATGGATTAGCTGGAAGCCACGTCAGAAAATTGAAACCAATTCTGTAAACCAATGCTCTGTTGGTCCGTACGTTGGAATGCCAAAATCATGACAGCACAGTATTTAACATCGCAACACAAGCAGCACAGTGGCATGCACAACCAGCTCAATGTGGTAAGCAAATTAGAGGATAAGAAATTGTTCAATAAATGGTTTCAGAGAGCCATCAAAAGCTGGGCAGACAAACTAACAAGGTCACGCTCTTTACATTTACAAATCACACTGACAAGAGAATCACCCATTCAGAGTTTGGCTCTACTTTGCAAAATGCTAGAGCTGAGAAACTTGAAAGGATGATCTGATAGAGGTTCCAACATATGAATAGTATTGATAGAACAAATAACAAATAATAATCACTGATTAATGAGATGTCAGTGCATAAATTAGCATAAGCATTAAAAAAAGAGAAAATTAAATCAAATCTTAACATAGAGGATAGCTAAATGGAATTTTCTGTGTAAAATGTTCTTTCCTCTCCTCCTCCGTCCCCTCCTTAGATTTGAGATCAAACATCAACAGAATTCATAAACAACATGTTCCTCTTCTTTGAGGAGTGGAATAAAAACAAATTTTCAAGATGTTCAAATGTACACTGGTTTGATCTGAGGCTAAATAACACTTGCTTAACAAGCCTGTACAAAGATTGATGAACTAAGTGGCTTGTGTTTCATTGAATAAATCTTGAAAAGTTTGATGCATTCTGAAACTTCATACAAACAGTCCATCCTTTTCCACTTAGTCACCAATGCAGAGAGAATGAATATTGTTGAAATTTCTGGAAAAGAATTTCTAACTCATTATTAAGAAACTGGCTTAAGTTTACCTGACGTTGTTACAGTGTTCAAAGGTGAGAATATTCAAAGGGAAGAGCGGTGCCCAATCTCTGCCCCACTCCCCACCCCAAATGGAAATGTTGTACAGCATAGGAGCAAATTACTGCGGACGCTGGAATCTGAACTGAAATAAACTTAGTCAGCAGCAAATCTCGAGACAATGTTAAATGTTCAGAGCTCCTTTCCAGTTTATCCTGCAGTTTAACAAAATTAACCCGATACTTTCTACCCCGTAGCAACCACCTACATCTACTCATGCACAGCCTGCATCTACTGAAAATCTCCAGTATGTCATTGTTTCCACTCACTTAATTAATCACTGCTCAATAAACCTGATAGCGATTTTTTTTTTGGTCAAAGCCAAAGCTTAGTGACAATTTGCTTTAAAATTTTTTGTAGGAAGACATATAACTAATTTGCAAAAAAAAAAAAACAAGTTTCTCCTGTGTGATTCTCGGACTCATGACAAATTTCACAGAAACTGGACAGGTAAGTGAGGGAACACCATGGGTCACCTTCTCAACCTATATTCAGACCAAAAAGTTTTTAAAAAATGCAAAACCCAATGTTAATAAATATCCAGAAGACAACTTAGTTTCATGAAACTGTATTCGGTACATAGGCGTTTTTCACGAATGAAATAAAACATTAAAATGTATCCGATTCAGAGATTAAAATAACCTAATACTTCATTCCTGAATCCATAGTTTAAAACTTGATGTCAGTTCTACATTTCACAGCCAGCAGCCAATAGTATAACCTAGAAAATTTTCCAGTGTCCTGTAACAACTTTAGACTTATTATGTTAATAGTGCTACATAAAGCACCATATTTCAGTCCTGTGGCCTATCATCATTTTCTGTTTATACTTTAGATTTCCAGCACCTATAGTATTTCACTTTTCATGAGATCATAAAACCATTATAAAGGCAGGCGAAACAGGAGTGGACCATTCAGCATCAAGTCTGTTCTGCCATCCTACCACGGTTGATCAATTATGGTCTTAACTTTATTTTCCTGGCCCGTCCCATGTAATTCCTTGTAGATCTAACGTCTATCTGACTCTGTCAAGTATATTTATTGACCGAGCCTCCACTGCTCTGTGGAAGAGAAATGAAAGGAAGATGATGCTCAGAGACTTCCTCAACACCATTTTAAATGTACAAACCCTTATTTTTTTCAACAGTGCTACCAGCTCTAAATTCTGCCATGAGACAAACATCTTCTCAGCTTCTGCCCAGTGATGCCCCTCAAAATCTTGTCCTTTTCAATAAGATCACCTTTCATTCTTCTAAGCTCCATTGAGTACAGGATCAACCTGGGCAACCCTTTCTTATTAGTCAACAGCTTGATCCCAGCACAGTGAACCTTCTCTGAACTACTTCCAAGTGTATCTCACCTTAAGGAGGGAGCCCCAAACTCTAGATGTAGTCTCACAATGCTCTGTACAATTGTAGCAAAGCTTCATTATACTCTATTTCTCTGCACAACATTCTATTTGTTTGTTTCAAAAAATACTTCGACAGTGGCTGCTGAGCACTATGGGTCACGCAAAACAATGAACGCTGCTCTATTGTCTAAAGGCTGGGCTTGTCTTATTAATCCAAAAGTTTGAAGCAACCATTCACAAATATCAAGCAGCTGCAAAATCATCTCATCAAGACAAGAATGATGACACATGCCCTTCCCAGTCAATCCTGCTCACGTTGAACCTGACAGCCTGTTGATATTTCTTAGCTCAGAGCTGACCTGAAATGGAAGCTTTCGGCAATCTTTAAGCCAATGCCACATTTAAAGTACATCTACGCGTCGAGCCACTGAGGTGAACAAACTTTCCAACATGGGGAAAATAGCATAATATGCCTTTAGGCAAGCTCAATATGTTTGCATAATAACCATTTTAATCAGTCATTTTGTAATACAGAACTTGAATATTACTGAACAAGAAAAAGACCTTTTGTCATACCTTGATCACACCAGGACAATTTGCAAGAATACCAATAAGGAAGAAATCAACATAGCTACTATATCGGCAAAAATACAGATTGGTTGGCAAGCGGACATCAGAAGCAGTGCCATGGTGAATGCAGCACTTAATGATGATTGACTGTTTCACTGGAAGAGGACACTCTCCTATTTGACAGTATGTTAGTTTTCCACTTTATTGTAGATATGTCTAATCAACCTGTTCAGAGAAGTTATTATACACCTCTGAAGCAGGTCAAACTTGAACCCAGGCTTTCTATGCTTCCAAACTGTCCTAATGAGTGCAAGATAACAAACTTTGACACAATGTGTCTTTTTCCCATGGTAACTACTTTAATTGGAGATACGGAAAATAGCTTGTAATAATGCGTTTTTGTAAATGGCTAAACTAAAACCAGTTAAAATGTACTTTCACAGCCAAATGTGCCTTGTGCTCTCATAGACCTTTACCTGCTTAAAGTAGCTTAACTGGTGCATTCAGTTCTGAATTGTTGAACAACTGCCAACACAAAGTCTCAGCTTCTCTCACTCATAACGCAAAATCTGGAGCATTGTTACACATTTCATGATCATTAAGCCCAAATTTTCACAATGTTGTCAAACATTCATATCTGCTTGAGTAGATACTTTCTTTTACTCAATCAGGAACATTATTCCTGCACTTGCACTCCCTCCACAACAAATTCTGATTCCCTATGAGATTGCAGACTCAGGGTAAGCACAAACTTCACCACTATTTTTCAAGCAGCACCCTCAACAGTGAGTGTGGACAGATTATTCAACTATTACAACCATGTCTGATCTATCCACACATGACGTGATCATTTCCCAGAGCAGGCTTTAATATTAAAAACAAACTATGCAATCATCTAAAACAGATTCAAATTCATCTGTGGATAAAGGCACCATAGATCCTTTCTGGGTGAATGAACAATGTTTCTTGCCCATGTCACTTGTCACCTTAGTGATTTCCATCTGAAATCAACCCATAATATTTCCAAGTGCTTTAAATTGTCCCCATAAGTGATTCGCACACTTTTGTAAACCATATGGCACCAGTGAACCACAAATGTTTGGAGAATGGTACTGAGACCTTGCAGCCAATCTAACCTCGGTAAACTAGAACTCTCCTGCCTCTATAACAAGAAGAATTTTCTCATAAACCACTTAACGTATCTTCAGGATATCTAAGGCACTTCACAGCCACTGAATTACTTTCAAAATGCAGTCACTCTTGTTACATAGGCAGTTAATATAAACATAGTGATGTCCCACTAGTAATCAGTTAATCTGGTTTGGTAATATGGTTGACAATTGAATATCCGTCAAAGCATCAGAAGAACCCCTCGTTGTACTTCAAAATAGTGTCATGAAAACTTTATGTCCACCTGAAGAGGCAGAGGAGAGCTTGGTTTGATATTTTGCACCTAAAGGACATCTCCCTTAACAACAGAGCACCCCCCAAGTACTGCACCTGATTATCAATCAGTATTGTGCATTCAAGTCTGAGTGGGAATCAACATACACTGTTGGAAACAACAACATTTCCAGTGAACTGAGCAAGTGATGGCTCTCTCTAGACTCAGCATAAGTACAGAAGGGCAAAATGCATAATTGTGTTGCTGGGCTTTTTCCCACACTGTCAAAGTGGGACATGGTATGAAAATTTTGCACAGCAATATGATTATGTACTAAAATCTCATTTACAAATCTTCAGGATATCTAAAAAGCACTTCAGAGTCAACCAGAAACTATTTTTTTTTCAAAATCAGAATCATGTTAACATTTACACAAATATTATATTGGGTGTGGTATTATATTGAAAAGCACTTGGGGTTTTGGGAGTCCGTAAGAATGTGAATGGGAAGAGAAGAGTAACATTAACCAAAGCTTTTTGCAGTTCTACGCAGTATTTCCACAAACAGAAGAGTCACACAGAATGAACAAGCCCTGTGGCCCACGTGGTCTTTGCTGGTGTTAATGTTCCATCCAAGGCTCCTCTCACATGCACTTCACTTACCTAACAGTATAACATACTAACAGATGAATTAAGAGCAGGAACAGGCCATTCAACCCTTGGGCCTGCTCTGCCCCTTCAATAAAGTCATGGCTGATCTGATTGCAACCTCAAACCCACATTTCTATCTACAATCGAGTAAACTTTCAACTCCTTGCTTAACATGGACTCATCAATCTTCCTTGGAAATATTTAAACACTCCGATCCCACCATTGTTTCAAGAACAGAGTTCAAATGATTCATGACCCTTCATTTCTCCGTCACATTTTTACCAAGCCAGAGGACATTGTCTCAGGGTAAAGGCATGCAAATTTAAAACCAAGTTCAGGAGAATTATTTTTCCCCAACAGGAGTCTTCGGAGCTCCTTGCCATAGAGAGCTATGGGGGCAGAGTCCTTCTGTTTAAGGCTGAGATAGATTCTTGATCAATATCGGAAGCAAAGGTTACAGGGAAAAGGCAGGAAAGTGGATGTGAGGAATTGTGGATCAGTCATTATCTTATTGGATGGCAGAGCAGGCTTGAGGGGCTGATTGGCTTACTCCTATTCCTATTTCTTATGGTGTTAATGTCTTTCCCTTAAATGCTCCTATGCTACTCAACTTAAACCTTCCTTGTGATCATGAGTTTCAAATCCAAAAAAATGAGCAGAATTGTTTCTCTTTAATTCCCTATTGGATTTACAGTGATCTAATCTTTATGGTCCCTTGCTTTGGGTCATACAACAGATGCTGATCAATACTGAAGTTAATACAAAAAACCCTACGCAGGAGGAAATTAAAGCATTACTCTTAGTCATATAATTTAAAATGAGAGATTTTTCTAACCTTCAAAATTCTTCCCAGAAATATAATAACATATTTGCAAGTTTTTTTTTAATAACAGTGCAAAATATGCTATCACAAAGCTTGTGGGTTAAAAATAAAATCGGGTGCTAAAAACATCAACCTATACACCCAAAATGCATCCTGCTTACTGTTGGGAAGCAGAAAGTGATGCAAAACAGGAAGTGTATTCAACAGAGGTGACTCAAACCTCCCCCAAAGGCCCAGTGACTGAGACCAAAAGAGTTCCACATCTGAGCCAGTTTGCGTGAAGTTGTTGATCTCAGATGGAGTGACAGGGTTGTTTCAATTTATTTCAGGACTCCAAAAACCTGTCATGATTTCCAGCTTTTCAGCGCTATACACCAATGTTTTGCTGGAAATGTAATATGGCATACAAGAAGAGAGCCCATTCCAGCTAAGCTCAATCCTCTCTTCACCATTGTTTCGAGAACTCATAGGTACTTTGTAGCAGAGGTCAGCTTGAAATATCTTTAACAAACCTGTTCAAATATTATGACACCTCTGGAACAGGTGGGGCTTGAACCTGGACCTCTTGCCACTACCTCAGAGGTAGGGCCATGACCACTGTGCTACAAGAGCCATTTTTTTTAAGCAAGCAGAGTTTGAGCCTAATAGAATCCTCATTTTGTTTTACAGGAGCTTGGGAGCCAAATGAAGAGCCTTTAATGCTACCTGGCTAAGATCAGCAAACTGAAGAAAATGACTTATATTTGTATAGGACCTTTCAGGACACTTTTACAAAGTGTTTTACTGCCAGTGAAGTACTTCTGAAGTGTGGTTACTGCCATTAGGTAGGAAACACAACAGACAAATTTGTGCATAGCAAGTTCATAAACACAGCAACGTGATCTCTATCTTTTCATGACTTTTGTTGAGGGATAAATATTGGCCAGCACACTAGGGATAACACTCTGCCCTGTTTTGATATATTAATATGGGATCTTTAATAGGGTCAGAGATTTACAGAATTAAAAAAGGCCCCTCAGCCCATTGAGTCTGTGCCACTGAAAAAGAACCAACTATTATAATCTAATTTTCCAATACTTGGCCCATAGCCTTGTATATCTTGGCATTGCAAACATACATCCAAATACTTCTTAAATGTTCTGAGGGTTTCTACTTCTACCACTCTTACAGGCAGTGAGTTTCAGATTCCCACCACCTTCTGAGTGAATTTTTTTCCTCACATCTCCTCTAAACCTCCTGCCCCTTACCTCAAGTCTATGCCCCTGGTCGTTGATCCTTCCACCAAGAGGAAATGTTCCTGCCCTTCTACTGAATCCACAGCCCTCATAATTTAAAACATCTCCTTATCTTCTCCCTCAGTTTCCTCTGCTCCATGGAAAACAACCCCAGTCTTTCTTCAAAACTCACCAGCCCAGACAAGTTCCTGGTAAATATCCTCTGCACCCTCTCCAGTGCTATCACATCTCTCCTGTAATGTGGATTGCAGAACTGCACAAAATATGTGAGCTGTGCCTAACCAATATTTTATAAAGTTCCAGCATAACCTCCCTGCTCTTAAACTCTATGTGTCGGCTAATAAAGGCGAGTATCCCATATGCCTTCTTGACCACTTTATCTTAACCCTGGGGCAACACGGTGGCGCAGTGGTTAGCGCTACTGCCTCACAGCTCCAGGGACGTGGGTTTGATCCCACTGTGTGTAGTTTGCACATTCTCTCTGTGTCTGCATGGGTTTCCTCCCAAAGATGTGTAGGTTAGGCAGATTGGGCAATTTAGCATGGCCATAGTATCCAGGGATGTGGAGGTTAGGTGGATTGGCCTTGGGAAATGCAGGGTTGCAGTGATAATGTGGGATGCTCTTCCGAGGGCTGGTGTGGACTCAATGGGCTGAATGGCCTGCTTCCACACTGTTGAGAATTCTACGATTCTGTGATCATCTAGTGGCCTCACTACCTTAAGGGACTGGTGGACATGCATACCAAGGTCCCTCTGATCCTCGGTGCTTCCTAGGGTCAAAATGTTCCTCATATATTCTCTTACCTTGCCTGTCCTGCCCAAATCACTATCCCTACACTTATCTAGATTGGATCACTCTCCGAAAGAGATGGCTTTGTCTCAGTGAAGCCTCAACCTAGAATTTACTACTAGGGTGGCATGGCACCTGAATCCACAATCTACTGCCTCAGGAGTGCACGGTGTCACCACACAGCCTTGGCTGACAGATTGGTACAACCCAGGAAATGAACCTTGAAACTACTGGTTCAAACAGTCTGAAGTGGTACGTTGTCAGAAACCATCATATACACGCTCAATCGTCATGGCGTCATCAAATTAAGTTGCAGTGTACCCACTCCCATTTAATTTTGCCAGACATCAACAATAAAGACACATTTAAGTGACAGAAGCATTTATTTCTTGCACTTGCCATCCTTAAGTACGCACAGATATTTCCATCTGGTGCCATGGCAACAATGAGATGATGTTATGATGTTTCTACAGTAACAGAACCACACACCAGGGTTTCACTCATGGAATCTGACAAGAGCAAAGTTGGATAATTCTATCTTTCAGTGCAATTCAGCACAAGAGAGAGACTGCTACTTTGCATTCACAGGACGTGAAAATTCAATTGCCTGTGAAATTGCAGGAGGAATTTTTCTCTCCCCCTTTCAAGCAGCGTAATACACAAAGGCAAGAAGCAGGATCTTGGACTATCGAAAACAACTGCAGTGCCACTTAAAGTAAACTTAACACATTGTCGAAAACTTACACTGTAGGGGTGATGTTCTGGGCTCTACTGATGAGATTTTCAAAAAATACTCTAAAAGGTAGGATATCGGAGAAACACGTGAATATCCCAGTTAAAACCACTTTTAAAAAAATAAATTCAGAACAAAAATTCAATCGAAGAAAAAGCTGCAATGCAGTTACGGTTGGCATGCCCTCAATTTATAACAAAGCAAGCTAAGAATGAGACCAAATGCTATTAACAATTATACTTTTAACTGGTGTGTGCACACCATCCATACATAGTCTGAAGACTCCACGCTGTCCTGGAAAGTTCCAGGTCATTGAGCTTTCTTTTCCCTCTGTGGGGGTGGGGAAACTACAGTAGAAACAGGAGGCCCTCGCAGGGGCGGCAGAGCAGATACAACACACTGCTTTAAAAAAGGTACAAAACAACAATTGTAATACTGTTCAGTAGCAAACAATCACCAAGCAATCCACAGCCAATTACAGCAAAGAAAAGGCCTGTCTGTGAGTTATGCGCCTGTATTTCTCTATGCAGATAAGGTTCATGATGTACGTCATGAGAGAACTGGAAAGTGAAAGGATGAGGTGGAGGGAGAGAGAGAGAGAAAAAGAAAACATCCTGTTATGGAGGAGCATTTTGCAATCCTGGTCGACATAAATTCCACGCCACACACTGTTAAGCTTTCAATCATAGCTGCAACACTAAAGGGACAGTGGTGTATACAGAGCTGCTCATTACTCCCATACACCACCTTAAATGGTGCAGAGGAGCAATGACAGGAGACTACTTCCGCAACATTGCCACTGCCAGCTGAGAGGAGAAAATAAAAGGTCAAAAAAACTACATTTGTTTAGATGGACTGTAGAGCAAAATAACAACCCTCTGTAATGATAAACCACATGGAATCCAGAAGGCCCAAGTTTAGTTCCCTTTCTCTTTTGAGTCACCTGAAATCAGCTGTGGCTTTATCTAGGATTAAAAATTGACATATTGCAGAAAAAAAAAATCAGGGATTTCTGGCAATTGACTGCTATCCAATCACCAGTACATAAGGATTGGGTTGTATTGCAATGGCTTCTAGTCCATATTGAAATTGATTGTTATCATTTCCTGGCTGGGTTCATTTTAAAAAATTTGTTCACTGGATGAAGGGGTCGCCAGCCAGGCCAGTATTTATTGCCCAGAGGGTAGATGAGAGTCAATCGCATTGCTGCAGTCACATTTAGGCCAGACTATGTAAGGATGGTAGAGTTTCTTACCTACCAGACATTAGTAAACTAGTTGGGTTTTTCGTGACAATCAGCAACGCTCGCATGATCATCATTAGGCTCTTAATCTGAACTCAAATTCCACCATCTGCCATGGTGGGATTTGAACCCGGATCCCCAGAACATTACCACTAAGCCATTGCTTTCTCAGGTTCATGCCTAAAGAGTGACCACTTGGGTGAGGGATTGGAGGTGTGCTGAGACCCATGGCATGGAGAGACAGTGGTGTGAGCGGTAATATAACTGGACAAATAACTCAGAACCCCAGGTCATGTTCTGGGGACATGTATTCACTATGGTAGATGGCGAAATTGGAATTCAACAAAAATCTGGAATAAAAGAACTAATGGCAACCGTGTAATCACCGTTGATTGTCATAAAAACCCATCTGGTTCTCTAACGTCCTGTAGGGAAGGAAACTTGCTTTCCTGAGACTGAAGTGTTATAATCGACTTGATTACAACACTTTGCAAGGATCTCATTTCCAGTTAGAGCAACATTTCCTTTTTAAACAAAACTCAAAAGTATAACCCAAGCTGCTGCTTTAAAATCGGTGTTCATTTCCCTCCTCCACAAAGTCTTGATTTAATGCATGATTTGGACTGGGGTAATTTGTCATAAGCTGGCACAGGTTTTCTTTGGAAAGCCCTCATTCTGCATTGTGCAATCTAGGTTATTTAACAAAGAACAAATCAATAGACTAGACAACTGAGTGCACTATTCAAACAGGCAGTGACAAACACATCACTCATATAGCTTTGAGGATTTTCTGTCCGCTGAAAGGATTTAAATGCAGCAAATAGCCAGCACATAATAATGTGAATGAAAAAAAACAGTCCTGTTTCCCAGCTGACCTTTCCCCAGTTTCTCAAGCAGTGGTTCTCAAATTGTTTTGTCCTCAGACTACTTGTGCGAAGCAAAAGACTCTACAACCATCTAGTGGTCTGAACCCATGTGCTGTTGTTTAGTACGGCAAAAAAAATTCTCAAGAAGAACTGTACTGCTTTTGGTGAGATACCAATAAGGTGATGTCTGGTTTTGAGCTTAGAGCTTCAGTTTCATATTGGGATTCACATTCAGCCAAGTCTTCTTCTGTTTTCAGTTCTACAAGTGTTGAAAATCCAGTCTAACATATGGACATTCTTGAGAAGGGTAGCAGGTGCTTCAGAATTGTGCTGGTGGGTCCATGACATTTGAACTGTGCATGGAGTCAAAGAACAGCCAAACATTTCTCATCCAATACCAGATTCAGTGACGTGCATTTTGACCACACTTGAGAGCTGCTGTTTTGAAGTTTAAAACTGCTATCAGACATGATTCCTTAACCAGTTCAAGAAGCTGAGCTTAAGTGAGATCAGCCATGATTGTATTAAATAGTGGAGAAGGATGGAGGGGCAGAATTGCCTACTCCTTGGATGTTATGAAACTTCAAAGGGTTCAGAAAAAATTTACAAGAACGTTGAAAGTTTGGAGCCATAGGGAGATGCTGAATAGGCTGGGGCTATTTTCCCTGGAGCATCAGAGGCTGAGCGGTGACCCTATAGAAGTTTATAAAATCATGAAGGGGATAAATTGGGTGAATAGCCAAGGTCTTTTCCCCAGGGTAGCAGAGTCCAAAACCAGAGGGCATAGGTTTAAGGTGACAGGGGAAAGATTTAAAAAGGGACCTAAGGGGTAACTCTTTTACACAGAGGAAGTTGTGTGTGTGGAATGAGCTGCCAGAGGAAGTCGTGGAGGCTGGTATAATTACAAAATTTTAAAGGAATCTGGGCAGGTATATGAATAAGAAGGGTTTAGAGGGATATGGGCCAAATGCTGGCAAATGGGTCTAGATTAACTGAGGATATCTGGTCAGCATAGACGAGTTGGACCAAAGGGTCTGTTTCCATGCTGTACAGCTCTATGACTCTATGACTCCCGCGCCTCAATCTTATCTTATGGTCAATACAACAACTGAATTGTTGACAAGACACATGGGATGCATCACAATGTGTCCTTTACAGTACACTACTACTATAACTAACATGCTAAAGGAAAACAAAGACAACATATGCCACTATGCTTTATGTTATCCAGATTCAATTTGTAGCACCTCTTGCTCCAAGTCAGAGGTAGGGCTTGATCTCATGATCTAGGCAGACAAACCAGTAGCGTAGAGAGATTCTAATCTTCAGTTGAGGTCCTGTCTTCCTATTCCACCAGTTTAAATGGATGTCAAAGATCTTATGGCACCATTTGAAAAACAGCAATGGGCTCTTTCCGAGCATCCCTCATTTCTATTCCAGCCACAAATAAAAAGACTTTGGAGATTTGCTGATATTTTTCTACATGATAACTGTACTCCAAGGATGATACAGCATTAGATGCTCAAGAATTTCACACCAGCCTGCTAAGCTTTAAATGTTGCTGTGTTGAAAAGATACGCTGTACTGCATACCGCATACAAATTTAATTTCTGGCCTTACCAGGCTATACCTCACCATTTTCTGTTCTTCATTGATTAAAAAAAAAATCAGACTGCACACTTTCAGTGGTTTTGTCTTTAAAAATCTATTTTACTGTGATGTAAACTGTGGGATTTATATACAGAATTTTAATATTATTTATTTTAAGTTTGGGTGGCTGGGTTTTGAGTTAGTAACCAGTGGGGTTTCTGTGTGCCTGAAGTTAATTATTAACTTGTAAATACTTCTGTAGCTATGTTGATTTTTTTTAAAAAGCAGATTTTGAGACCTGGCTTTAGAGTGAATGTGTGCCAGTCATGTACTTCTTCTTTTAAGATTGTTTTGCGACCTAGCAAGTTAAATAATGGGGCCTCAAGGTTTATTAAAGATTTCTGAAACTTTTTTAAGCTTAAAAGGAAACACACATAGCATAGAGAGAGAGACTTTTGGATCTCAGTTTTTCCTTTGAGTCTTGAGCAATGCTGTGAAACTCTTGGAATGGGATGGCTGTAGAGACCAGAGCTCCTGAGAAGGAAATAACATATAGTAAACTAGGTAAACTGAGAGTAAAGAGTTAGTAATAGTCCCAGACCAAAAGTGTTGGGATAAAACCCTGTTACTTAAAGCTGAGTACATTGAAGCTCAAGTGTACGATAGCTCCAGGAAGAAACTATCTAGCAGTTCCAGTCTAAACACTGAAGTCACAAGTAGCTTAAACCTGAGGTGTTAGATACAGGGTCACTGGTGCGAATATTGTATGAATATTATATTGGCTACTGCATTGGGGTGTGTTTTGGCTGCTATACAAAAGCTGTTTTGTTTCTTCAATTTCTAAATGAGTGTTTTGAGTTTAGAGGGTTTATACTTTTATTGTATTTAAGAATCTTTGAATTTGTGTAATAAGTAGATGGTTTTGTCTCTTCAATTTTATCTTAATTTCTTTTGGTAATAAACGTCTGTTTTATTGTTAAAACAAAATCTGCAGCATTGCATGCCTACATTTCAGTGAGAGACCACTTTGTCAAAACCAGAACAGAATCAAAATGTGATCTATTAAACTAGGCTACTGATAGGGATGTGACTTGTCTGGCAATAACATCAACTCAGATCATAACAGCTCAAGTGTTTTTGCACACCCAAATATCACAGATGATGGCTAACATTTTATTGTCCAGCTAATTTACAAAGAAACTCATCAGATGATTGCAAATGTAAATGCCTGTCAATGTGTTTTTCCTTTTTATTAGAAGTAAAAATTGAATTATTTTTAGTGTAGTTCTCCACTCCAAGACTCCCATCTGTTTCATTCAGTTTTCACTTCTAAATTGTACCAATGTCAATCATCTGGTTTGGAAACACTTACAATGCATTAAGTTGACTACCCTAGCATTATCTTTCTTTCTCTAAAAATACCATCATGGCCTGCCGTTTAGAAGTTCCAAGAAAAATGGCAAAAATCAATTCAATGATCATCTCAAACAGAAGACTATAATGTAGGTTAACAAAAAGACAGACATTCAGGTGAGTTCCTTCCCGGAACAAAAGCATGGCTATACTTTCCGGCTTCTAATGCCACCAAGGATACATTAGGACTACCCCACAGTAATTCCTCAACTCAACTTCACCTTTCCATTGTCCATTTACAGATTCAAGCAAAATAACATGCCAGCAATGTTTTGTTCAGCATGTCTGTTAAAACAAAACCCTGGAGCGCTTGGCCTGTAGTTGCAACATCTAACATTTAATTACAGCTAAGGGCATTCACTTTTCAGAATAACTTCAAAATAGTCAAAGGTATGGTTTAATACAAACTTCAGGCTAAATACGTAAAATTTGAAGCAATAGCCTGCCTGTCTAACTGTGAATTGTACAATTTATTGTCTGTCAGGCTTCGTGGCCATTTCAACCCATTCAGCAGCCTAGCTATTGGTTTAACACAGCTATTGATGAACATTAGTTGGACATTACGAAATGTTTTTGGAAGAAAGTGAAACACTTCTACAATTGCTCAAGAATATTCACAAACAGCACACTCCATAGCCACATAATTGACACACAGTTCTTCAACCTGTCACATGTTGAATTCCTCCATCTTCCAAATTAGAAGAGTGACTATATTTAAAAAGAACTTGATTGGCTACACAACACTTTGGGACACTTAGGTCTTGAAAAAAATAAGGTCTTTCCTTCAGACCCCAAAAAGGTGATCTGCCTTTGCCATCAATCATGATAAACTCAGTCTCTCACTGCGCCTTAAATTCATAAAAATTCCAGGGACTATTAGTGGCTTTGCCATATCACTCACAAGCAGCGTCATCAGGCACTTAATGTTCCTGAACTTAATCCTGCTGTCCTTAAATGATTTCCCATGTGGGTTTAGCAACTAGATGACAATATATTAGTATCACTTAAAAGACTATGACATTCCTCTGACTTGCAGCAAACACACATTGCCCTTTGGCCCTGCTTCAGAAATGGAAAATGGTCAACAGTTTTCACTTCAGGAACACAGTTTGTCCCATTTCTCCCTTTTCACTGTTAGGTCAGGATGGTATCACAACCTTTTGGCCAAGGTGGCCGTTTAAGGGTCACTCTGGCTGCCTGTTTCTCTCCTGTAGCCTTTTCAAGGAAGGAGGAGGAGCACGTGGCATCTGCCAGTGTGTTTAAGGACTTCACAATGTAACAACTGTAAGGAATGGACAGTAACAACATTATTTGAGTTTTGTTTCTTTTCCTTAATTCTGAATAGTTGAGACTCTATAAAAAGGGACACTTCTCTTTTGCTTCAATTAATAATAAGAAAAAGCATTACAATCCATAACTAGCAAAGTTCACAAAGTTAACAGGATGGGGTTGGCAACTTCATAAGCAACAGGGGAGTGCGGGGTCAGCAACTTCTTAAACAATGCAAGAGCACAGAGACAGCAATCTCAAAAAGAGAAGAATGGATCAGCATGAGGAGGACAAAGAAAATTGCAGTGGTGATAGGGAATAGCATAATTAGGGGAATACATACTGTTCTGTGCAGCAAACCCAGAATGTCCCAAAGGCTATGTTGCCTACCTGGTGCCAAAGTTTAGGACATCGCTCTGGGCTAGAGATGAACTGGGAGTAGGAAGGGAAAGATCTAGTTATCATGGTCCACATGGATACCAATGATACAGGTCAGACTAGGAAAGAGGTTCTGCTGAAGGATTATAAGCAGCTCAAGGCTAAATTAAAAAGCAGAACCACAAAAGTAATAATCTTCTGATTACTACCCAAACCATGTACAAATTTCATAGGGTAAATAAGACTAGAGAGATAAATGCCTGGCTCAAAGAAATTTGCAGGGAGTATGGGTGGCAGGTGTCGGGGGGGGAGGGGAAGAGAGAGAGACAGAGAGAGAGGTTTCATTCAATGGGACTTTAAACAAGCAAAAAGGAATCAAGTGGCAGATGCAAGGGAGTAAAGAGGTGAATGAAAATCAAAGTATAACAATAAGAGATAGAAAATATAACCAGAAGAGTATAGCAGAAATTAGAATCGGAATAAGTATGAACAGTAAAAAAGGAAGATCTTAAGGCTCTTTTTCTGAGTGCATATGGCATTTATAACAAAAGAGATGAGTTGATGGCAGAAATATAAATAAATAATTGACTTGATAGCTATTATGGAGACGTGGTTGCAGGGTGACAAAGACTAGGATCTCAAGATTCAACTTGCCCGAAAAATAGGCAAAGAGGCAAAGGAGTTTGGTTAGCTTTGTCAATAAAGGATGGTATCAGAGTGGTGGTCAGTAGTGATGTGTATGCAATAGATCATGAATTGGAATGTTTGGGTGGAAATAAGGGATACCAGGTTAAGGTGAACATCTTGGGCTTTTACCTCGTGCAATGTAAAAATAAAGTCTTCTGCTTATTTCTGGTGATGCCTCAGGCAACTAACAAAGTAATGCACAAGTTCCTCATTGGCCATGTGGGGGGTTCCATCCATGTTGAAACATGGGAGTTTACTCAATTTGACAGCCAGGCCCTTCCATTATGGGTTTGATTGTAATAGGTTCAAACTGCCTATGGAATTAAAGAATGCTCAGAAATTAGCATGTTATTTTGTAATTTCAGCATACAGCAACTGCACATGTGCAATATTATAGTGGAAGTGAACTTTATGTGCCATTCATACATCTTAAGGACTAAAGCCTTCCCAGAACTAGTGTGGTCTCATTTATATAATGCTATGCCATACTCCACACCACGCATAACCAGGCACATAGACATTCCGAGGAGTTGCCAACCATGGCCCAGGTGATAATCCCTCTCTACACACTGGGATACACTGAATGAGAAAACATGGGGCAGGAGCTGCAATGTTTATCAGATTGGGGACTGAATTATAGTATAAATGGAGCCATAAGGTCTGAGCAAGAATTTCCTCAGGAGCTGCTCTGGTTGAGTAGGTAAAACTCCAAGTGAGGAGAAATGGATAGCAGAATCCGCATGATTTCTATAGCACTAAATGTGAAAATCTTTATCCTGTTGTGCCACTGCTCTGTCCTATTTTAATAGTTTAACACACACTAGTAGATGTTGTAGTGTTAAGTAAGGTGACAAGCTCGCACCGGTGGTAATCCCAGTGCCTATAATCATGAAATCGAGAAAAATAAAGTGGCATACATAGAAAGCGTGCAAAACAATGGCAAAAGCGAAGACACATTTTCCCAAATGTCATTGATCCAAAACTTGCTTCGACTAAGTCTTTCTGTGCAATATTAAAAACACATTTATGCAGAAAATATGACTATTATTTCTCACACAGCCTCCCCAGGCACCTTAAAAACGTAATTCTTCAATTAGCCCCCCATTTCAGAGTAGTTAGAGAATTAAACAACACTACATTGCCAACTCAAGACCATGGATAGAACACTTGTCCTTACTGGCTTGTTTCACCCTAATTGATTGTGGCATGCAATGGCTGGAATATAGAAGCTCATCCCTGAAAAAGCACTAGGTAGGACTGTGAAAAATGGGTTCCATTAGCTCGCTTTTGGCTTTAAGAACATACACAATCTCTTGGAACTTCAAGGTAAATGTACACAGCAGAATATAGGATCACAGGTGAAAGGAGAAGGGGGTACTGATTCCAGGAAATTTGTCCTCTTGCAAAGAATCATTAACAGAGTGGATAGACTTCCAAATAGAATTATATAGAGAAGATTGGATACACTAATGGATGGGAAATACGGGATCTCATTAATAAGGGTTAAGATGATTGAATGGCCTTCATCATCATAGTGTGCTTGGCATCCCCTCCTCCTAAAATACAGAAAATTTAAAGCTTTAAGCAGGTGTATATAAAACACAAACTTTGTTGAAGTCACTAGATCCTTAAGCTTTGAATTGCAATCTATGACATTGGGAAGAGTTTCTAAATGAGAAGTAAAAAATTCAACAGGAAAAGTGCATGAAGATCTCATAATCTTGTTGACCTTTTAAATATGATGATTGTTTTCACCCTAATTCAGTCACAATAATATCCACTTATTTTACAGGGTTATAATTAATGTTCAAGCAGGTTTTATCCTTGACTAGTGGATAGATAGCTGATTAAAAAATATCATATCGCCTATTGCGATAAGCCGCTTGTGGTCTCACAATCAGTCATAAAAAACAACTTAAGGAACCATTTAAAATTGATGTTCAAGACCAGTTATGAAACAGAAATGTTTCAAGTTGAATCGCTCACGATATTGAATTAGAGCTGCATCCATGATAAGGGATAGTGAAAGGAACACAACCATGGTTTTGCTTCTGATTCATATCAAGTGATATCTCTGGAGGAAGACTGGATCAAGCTCAGCTGTGGTGCTTTCGTCAGCCAATCTGCTGACTCAGTGTCAAAGCTCAAACCAGCAAATCTCACTTTGTAACTAGTCAGTCACTGACTACTGCTCCGCTAACCACAACACAATGAGGGAATTGACTGTTTAAAATTGGTGTAAACAGAAATACAGTTTTTAACTTTAACGTGGTGACTTACAATAACAAGGTCTTTTAATGTATAATATTTGAAATGTATGAAACGTGTCACCATTTCAAACATTTTACAGTGATGTATGCAAATCCAATGATTGAGATTATGTGGCAACCAATTTGCAACAGCAACTCTGTACAAAGAATTGCAAGAAGGAAGTTTCGTATTGGCACAGGTTAAAAAACATAATAAAAATCTATTCTAGTTTGGAAAGTGCTATTTAATGTCTCATAAGATGGTTCAAGTGGGCAAGATTTTGACTTTGCAGGTCATTTGCTGCACTGCTGATCAGACAATATTGCTTTCTACTAGTGCTGCAACCTGCACTAGATTAGCAAAACAAATTAGGAGCACAAGCCCTGGTGTGAACCCATAACCTTTTGACCCAGACTGCAGAGTATGAACAACTGCAATTTAATTCTATCCTCACTGACTGAGAGAGTCTGGAGTTTCCCTAGAAACCACAATACACAAGTTCTCCCACAACTAAAAGATAAAACATTGAGCAGAAATAAAACTGCAATTGTTGTTTCATCTGATTATTAAGTAGCTGACTCAAATACAAGGCATTTTCCATAAAAAGGTACTTCCCATTTTGCTTACAACTAAAGGTATGTTGGGCAACCTCAAGCTGATATTGACATACCCTCTCCACGCACTCCCCCCCCCGTTATGAAAAGCAGTACTATCATTCCATAAATCATTTTTGCTTAAACAAGTAAAAATAGAAATTGCTGGAGAAACTCAACAGGTCTGTCAATATCCGCAGAAAAAATGCAGTGTCAACCGCTGGTTTTGACCTTCTTCAAAACCAGAAACAGCTAGGAAAAAGTAGCACTTGCGCTGGTTGGTTGGGTGGGGGTGGGGTGGGGGGAGCGGGATGAGGAGCAGATTGGTAGAACGGAAATCTAGAGAGAGAGGGAGAGAGAGAGAGAGAGAGAGAGAAAAAGGATAGGCAAACAAAGGGATTGTTGATTGTAAGCCATGGAGAAAGAGAAGCTAGATCGATGGTAATGGGGACTATGATTGGTGAAAATGGGTTGGCTACACTAAAAACAACCCATTTCGAGGCAGGATCTGGTGTTGTGGAGATGGATAACAGACAAGGAAAGGGGTGTTCATGCTCTGAATTTTTAAACTCAATATCGAATCCTTAAGGTTTTAAAGGTGCCCAAGCGGAAGATGAGATGTTCTTTGTCCAGCTTGAATTAAGTTTTACTGGAGCATTGCAGCAGACCTGAGACAGAGATGTTGGCGTGGGAACATGGTGGTGTATTGAAGTGGCAGACAACTGGAAGCATGGGGTTATTTGTATGGACAGAACGTGGGTTTTGTTTCCCCAATATAGAGGAGACAATGTGAGCAACAAATGCAGTAGATTAGATTGACTGAAATGCAGGTAAATTGCTGCTTCACTTGGAAGGTGTGTCTGGGGTCTTGGAATTGATGGAGGAAGGAAGTAAATGGACAAGTTTTTGCATCTTCTGCAATTGCATGGGGACATGTCAAGAGCGTGTGGGGAGGTGTTGGGAGTGGAGGAGGAGTGGGCCAGAGTGTCCCAAAGGAAATAGTCCCTGTGGAATGCTGACAAAGGAGGGGAGGGGAATATGTGTCATGGTGGCATCCCACTGGAATTGGCACAGCTTATGATCCTTTGGATGCAGAGGATGGTGTGGTGGAAAGTGAGGACAATGGAGAACCCTATCATTGTTGTGTCATGGAATTGAAGGGCTGAGGGCAGAAGTGCAAGAAATGGGTTGAGTATAGCTAGAGGTCCTATTAACCACAGCAGTGAGGAATCCTTGGTTGAGAAAGGTGGGCATGTCCGAGGCTGCCCTGCATAAGATGGCATCATTAGAACAGACATGATGGAGATGGAGAAAGTGGGAGAATGGAAATAGAGTCCTCACAGTAAGCAGGATGTGAGGATGTACAGTCAAGGTAACTGTGGGATTCGGTGGGTTTGTAATGGATATTGGCAGTCAGTTTATCTCTAGAAATGGAAACAGATGTCAAAGAAGGGAAGTGAGGGACTAGGTGAAGGTGAAGGTGAAGGTGAGGGAAGGATGGAAATTGGAAACAAAAGGTACACATTTCTCCAGTTCCAGATGTGAGAGGGAAGCGGCACCGATGATGTAACGAATATAACGGACAAAGACCTGTGGGGAGGGATAAGCTCAGCCAGGCAGAGAAGAGTGGTGAATGGGGACAGTTCAGGCTTTCTTTTGAAGAAGCAGCAGAAAGCTCTAAGACCGTTCCGATGTGGGACGGAGATGTGGAGGGACTACACATCCACAGTGAAGAGGAGGCGGTTTGTATATGTAAACTGGAAATTTTGAAAGCGTCACAGGAATTGCATTTTTAAGTGGGAAGGGATTTGACAAAGGGAGAAAAAAAATATTGACCTGATGTAGGAAGAGATGAGTTCTGTACGGCAGGAATAGGCAGATACAATGGGTCAATAGTGGGGCCATCGTCCATGGGGATATAGGAGGAGGTTTTGAAAGCTGGTGCTCAGACTTCATAAAGATGGAGGTCAGCACACCAGACAATAACAGCACCACCCTGGTCAGAAAGTTTGATTACATTATCAAGGTTGGATCTGCAATCAGTTCAGAGGGAGATAGGTTCGGATGGGTCAAGGGAGCAGAGAGATTAAAGCAACTGTTGTCATGTTGACAGTTCTCAGTTGACAGATAAAAAGACCAGAGGAAGGAGTTCATGTGAAGGGAGAGTTTTAGAGGAAGGTGAAGGGGCCTGTGGGATGGGGAGAGGACTCAGGTCCAGAGAAATGTGCATGAAGGCAAAGGCATGGAGGAAGAGTTCAATGTAAATGTCATGCCTGAAATTCACTAAGGTGGGGACACAGAAGGATAAAACTAAATCTTTTGCTGAGCACAGAATGTTCAGAATCAGAGACTGGAAAATCAGAAGGTAAACCAAATATTCAACAAGATGTAGCATTAGGAGAAGGGATGGAGTCAGAGGCAAGGGGAGAGTTCAAAGGTTCCAGAGGGGCAAGGGTATCTGAGTTGTTGCAGCTTGTGTTTCTTAATGCCTGAAAGGAAGAGAAAATTTTTCTTGTTAGACTGTCAAACAAGCTGAAGAGTGAACTAGAAGGCTGGGGTGAGGAGGACACCTTTAAGACAGCATTTTTGCTTATACACCGGTCAACATACACTCACTGATATAAAGGATATAAACTCACACATAGACCCCTCCATCGTGTCCAGGAACTTCAGCTTCAGCAGTGCTATCCAGATAAAGCCTCAAAAGGCATCTATTTTTACAAACACTAGGTGTTTATAAACACTAGTTCTGACTAAAGGGTACTTGATGAGAAACATTAACTTTATTTCTCTCTCCTTAATTGCTGCATGAGTAGAGTATCTCCAGCATTTTGTATATACATTTAGATACATGGGCCAAAGGTGGGTGTATGGAGTTAGGTGGCAGAGAAGCCATGATCTCACTGAATGGTAGAACAAGCTCAAGGACTAAAGAAACAAGGCAACATTTTTACACATCAATTTGGAATGTACTCCCCAATAAGTAGGTGGTGGCAGGTTCAAAGGGACATTCAAAAGGGAGTTGGATCATTTCCCAAAGCTTAAAAAAAATACACTGAGCATGGAAACAAAGCAACAAGTGGTATACTGCTGCTATCAAGGACCAGCACAGACCCAACAGGCCGAATGACTTGTTCTATGTTGGAAACATTCTACAATATGATTCCTGTTCCTATGTTCTTGTGTTATTTTTGTGTTGCTAGTTCTCAATCTTTCTCTCCAACTCTCTTGCTCGTTTTTTTACTCTAATCTGCTGCTTTTCAGGGCCCCATCTGTTTTCCCCCATGTAATGCTGTTTCATGTTCTTTCCTTTTGACTCCTTTTCTCCTCCTCTATATCTTTATTTTGCTGGCTTCATCATTTCTAATTTATTTCCTTAGGTCAGAACACCTCTGGTGAATGGTAGCCAAGGATTTTGAGGGATCTGGCCAGGACCCAGATTTTTGACACAGCAAGGTTGCTGTTGGAGAGGATGGGAGATTCTAGCCAGAACCACATATGGTACACCATCTACAGCTGGCTCTACAGCCTTAAAATTACCCAGGCACAACATCTGGCAATATCAAATCATGCTACAGGAAATAAATATGATGCTGATAGGAAGTCTCAAATCCTTTACTGTGTGTTACTGCACAAGATTGTAATGTTGCTGGGAGAAAGACTCAAGAAACTTGTATATTTGGTTGGGAAGTGCGTGAGAGTGCAGGTGGCAATGAAAGCAGAAGTATTTTCCATCTGTTCACAAACAAAATTCTGTGTTGCAGCAAAAATACAATTACAAAATGCAAAATACAGTTACCCACCAGTAAACTGGAGGGATACAATTGATGTCATAAACCACTTATGAGTCATGTCTTGAATACCGAGGCATGATTGCTATTTGGAAAATGCTCTCAAGCCCCTTTTTATATTTATGTTTAATTAATTATACTGTTATATTACAAGAGTAGTGGGCAAGCCAGAATTAAATCCTTAATTTTCCACCACTGAAAAGGGTGACAGTTGTTTCAAAAGATAATTGTGCAGTCACTACCCAATTAGTGCCCTGCTGTGTCTGTACCTTGATTCAACACTGAAAAAGCTTGAAGGCTGTAAGGATTAGCCATTTAAGAATGCTTGGTGCCGAGTAGTTTTCTCTGTGTTAACATAAAGATGTACTGATGCAAAAATTCCTAATTAGAAATAAAAGCAAAATACCCCAGATACTGGAAATAGGCTGACAAAAACCATTTAAAAAAAAGTCTCAGACTTAGAAATTTACAACTGACATTGTATCGACTGTTGGAAAATTATTAAAATAAGCCCACAAATCCCAGACTCCCCATTGTATCTATTCCTGAATCGAGAGGAACTCTTCCAATTCACCCCAGGTAACGTCATGACTGATCTATCGGTAAATCAGGGGAGGCAATGGTCTAGTGGTACTGTCAGTAGATTATTAATCCAGGCATCCAGGTAATGCTCTAGGGATAGCAGGAACTGCAGATGCTGGAGAATCTGAGATAACAAGGTGTAGAGCTGGATGAACACAGCAGGCCAAGCAGCATCAGAGGAGCAGGAAGGCTGACGTTTCCAGCCTAGACCCTTCTTCAGAATGCTTGAGGGATATCAGTTTGAATCCTGCCATGGCAGATAAATTTGAATTCAATAAAAATAAACTGTAATTAAGAATCCAATGATGACCATGAAACTGTTGTCAAATATCAGGAAAAACTCATCAGGTTCACTAAGGCCTTCTGCAAGTGACTCCAGATCCACAGCGACGTGGGTGACTCTTAACTGTGTTCTGGACACCGAGCGATGGATAATGAAAGGCCACAAACCATGAATGCATTTTTTTTAAAAAAATGCTTTAAATCGCATTAATTTACACACAGTTATGAGGAAACATCAGTAATCTGTTTCACTTGTACAAATTCTCAGGTTCACTTAACCTCCAATGTTGCCAGCTGAATACAGTCACTTACACGAGGGTGGGGAGAAATTACCTTGGGATAAAATAAACTGCTCTGAAGTTGGGTCACTGGACTCAAAATGTTAACTCTGTTTTTCTTCTGACAGATGCTGCCAACCCACAGACCCTCTCCAGTAATTTGTAATTTTTGTTTTATTATAAAATAAACCCTTGGAGAAGAAGGAGGGAGGGGAAAGGAGGAGAATGCGAAGGGAGAGAGACAGAAGGGAGGGAGGGAGGGAATGAGGGAGAAAGCGAGAAGGGAGGGAGGGAGAAAGCGAGAAGGGAGGGAGAAAGAAAGCGAGAAGGGAGGGAGAAAGAAAGCGAGAAGGGAGGGAGAAAGAAAGCGAGAGAGAAGGGAGGGAGAAAGAAAGAGAGAGAGGAGGAGAGGGAGAAAGAAAGAGAGAGAGGAGGAGAGGGAGAAAGAAAGAGAGAAGGGAGGGAGGAGAGGGAAGGAGAAGAGAGGGAGGCAGATGAGAGGGAGGGAG
>JAHRHZ010000067.1:7238470-7261551 GCA_024137785.1 Ginglymostoma cirratum | reverse complement strand
GGGAGGGGGGGAAAGGAGGCGGGAGCTGTGGGAAGGGGCTGTGTGATGGTCCCCCCCGCCAAACCCAGCCGCACCCGATCACAGGAGCTGCGCAGCCTGGAGGCACGGGCTTGTCACCAGAGACAGCTGGAGCGGCGCAGCCCGCGGGGGCGGGGCGCGTGACGTCACGCGGAGTAGCCATGTGCTCTGCGCTCACGTGGCCGAGGTTCCGGTTGTGGCTCGCGCTGCACACGCACGGCTCGTGTATCAAATACGCACAGTTTGTAACATGTCGCGGCGGCATCGTCTTGTTGCTATGCTTTCGCCTTGGAGATGCACATCAAGTCAATGCCATGATTAATTCCTTTTCAACAAATGCACATTTCAAAAAAAAAACACATCGTTTCTCCCGAACGAGGTTTTGCAGCCATCAAGACTGCCCTCCTACCAATAGAAAATTTTAAAAAATTGTGCTCTAGTTTCAAGAGCGCGTTTGAGGAGAAAGCACTGAACTGCTGATAAACACTGGCAGCATAGCACTAGCGCTGGCACTCCGGGAACAAAATGGCCGTCTGCAGAGCTCCTATCGTCAGTGGCTGGGAAGTAAAGGCGTCCTTGGGCGGGAGAAGCAACAGACTCAAAAGGGAAATTTGACCCTGAATGCGGGAGCAAAAGAAAGGGTAACCCCGTTCACGGTAACCGCAGCCCAGCTAGTTGTCCGAATTTTATTCTTTTCTTACATTGAGCCATTTTAATAAGCGCAGCCAAAAAGAGATTTGTGAAAAGTGACTCGGTGGCAATAAAAAAAGCGGTTGCGAAATGAAATCTGCAACTATCATTTCTCACCTGGAAATTAACCCAACACTACCGGTTTGATGGGAAGAATTGTGCAAATGCTTAGCAATGAATTTGTCCCTTCATTTTTAATGGGAATTTTCAAACTGGCTGTAATTGGGAGCTAGTTTCTTCCCTAAATATTCATTAAACAGGACAATTTGATTAACTTCAACATCTCAAAGTCACAAGCAAATACATATTTTCTTTTCCACTCCGATGAAATGTAATGTTATTACTCGCGTACATTTGTGTTGCCCAAACCAGCACATAAAAGCAGTCACCATTCCCTAACAGATCTCACATAAAATGCTCTAAATGTACTAACATTTGGAAACAGCAATCCGACTAACAATTTTTCAATTTTCTATTGCGACCTTGGCAGCGTTTATAAGACTGGAAATTGCTCAGCTTTTTGAGAGAATAGATTTGTAAATCCATTTCAATGATGCCGAATGGAGTATTTGGTAGAAATTGTAGCAGTCCACGCCGGTAAATGAAAGTATACACCACTCTGCTAATTCATGTACAAAATTATGTAATTAACCGCAAAAAAAAATCCCCTTTTCAAGAGAATATATAAACCGGTGATTTTATCGTGCAACAACTCCATGAGGTGTATGCTGGGCTGCTGTTACATCAGTTCACTGTAATTTAATTGTGGAATTTGGCAACTTTTGGAGTAATTAACCATCGAGTACAACCCATGTGAAGTACATTTTGTATTTGTACATTGTCATGGTCAATTGACCCAGGTTTCACTTTACTGGAAACAACTTTTTTTGCAGCTGGTTGTCATCGTAGCATTCAGAATCACTGCCTATTGAGTTTCAATATACTGTGCAGGTGTTAGAAGTTTCCAATATCGAAACATTAGTCCATACGTGGACTGTATTATTGGTTATCTATGCAATGTACAATCTAAATCGGAAGTACGAGCTTAATTGTACAGACTTGACTGTACACCTACAGGGAAATGACTGGCCTGAAAGATGACAAGTGGTACAAGAAGAGCCAAGACTTGCATCAATATCTTTTCTCTATTATAAAACTGAAGCACTCTTCCTGCCTCTGAAATAAAGTACCAGAAACTGTCACCAAGATCTAGAATTGGGGGCATAGTCTAAGCATGGGGACCAGAAGTTCAGGATTGATGTTGGAAGCTCTTCTATATACATAAACAGTGGTAGAGGTTTGGAACTCTCTTCCACGAATGGCAGTGGATGCTCGACCAGTTGTTAGTTTCAAATCTGAGATAGATTTCCTTTTACTAAGCAAAGGTATTAAGGGATTATGAGCAAAAGGCAGGTATATGGTGTTAGGCCACAGCTCAGCCATGATGTCAGAGAACAGTGGGGCAGACTGATGGCCTACTCCTGTCCCTATGACTCTCCAAGCTGTTTCCGCAGTGTCTGTCTATTTCACTAGCCCAATTTCCAATAAAAAGGCCAAATGTCCTAAAAAATTTACCTAATCCTAAGCCTAAACTTGCTCGTCTCTAGTCTTTTTTTTTCAAAACTGATCTCCCTTCATGCCTTCTAGAAAATCATTTTGTCCATTAGACCAACCTCCTATTCCCTTAACCCCATTTTCATTAAACTACTAATCACACAACTTTAACTCCTAATCCTCACTTTAGCTGATATTGTTAATAGTTCTCTTTCTCAAGGCGCTGTTCCTGTCTTGTTCAAGTCTGTCTTAAATCACCTATCTCATAAAAGAAAGCAACCCTTAGCCACCTTGTTCTTGCAAGCTACTGTTCTATCTGCAACCTACTTTCCCTCTCCAGAGTCCTGGACAATGTTGTCACTTTCCAAATACATGTCTTTATTACCTAGAACCCCACGTTCCAAACAAGCCCCTACAGTACTGAAATGACTCTTACCAAAGTCACAAATGACATCCCATGCAACTATGATATCGGTAAATTCTTCTTCCTCACTGTTCTCAATTTGTCTGCAACATCTGACATGGTTGACCACAATATCCTCCAACCTCTCTCTACTGTTGATCAGTTGCACTGAACTGCTTTCATCTGTTTCCATTCTTACCAAATTGTAGTCAGTATCACTTACAGTTACATTTCTTACTACTGTCACAATGTAACCTCTGGTATCCCCAAGCAGGTATCCTTAGCCCTCTCCTATTTCTCATCTATATGCTGCCATTTGGCAACATCGTCTGAAAACACAGCATTAGTTTTCATATGTACAGTGACAACAGACAGCTCTGCCTTCCCACTGCCTCTCAACAATGCCACATTTTGCTAAATTATCAGATTATTTAATTGGATTTCCTGTATTGATTGAGCACAAATTTTCTCCATTAAGTCATTGGAGAACTGAAGGAGATAGCAAGAAGTGCAGATGCTGGAATCAGAGGCAACACAGTGTGGGAACTGAAGCCTTTGATTTTGCTCCCCACTACAAACTCCATATTTAGCTACCAACTTCATCTGTCTAATATTAAAACCTTTGTTTATCTGACAAATGTCTTATCACTTTAGGAGCCTACCTGAACATGAGGTGAGCTTCCACTTGTGGAGCATTGTCTAGCCTTTTTCCAAACTCAGCTCAAATGCTGCTAAAACCTTATTGCATGCCTTTGTTACCTGTAGACTTGTTTATTCTGTTGTAATCATGGCTGGTCATCCATATTTTACTCTCCATAAACCTAATGTCAACTAAGATGTTGCTGTCTGTGTCCAAGCTCACAACATGTCCCATTCACCAATCGGCAGTGTTTGCTGCTAAAAAATTATTTTAAAATTCTCATCCTAATTTTCAAGTTCTACCATGGCCTCCCTTTTCCCAGTTTCCTTCAGTCCCACAACCCTCTGCTCCTGAGATATCTATGCTCCTCAAATTAGGCATTTTCAGGATCCCCAATATTGATCGCTCTACCACTGGAGATTGCTTTCATCTACCGAGTACCAACAAAGATAAATAAAATTAGAGAGATGAAGTTGGTAGGCAAGAACACTTTCGGCTGAGCCACAGTCAACACTTCTATGGTGGTACTGTCAAGTGCAGAGTTCTTTGTTAAATCATTATAAAGGGCACCTTAAATCATGAAATACCATTTTCCAAGAGTTTCTTGATTTAACTATGAGCATTCATTGTGATAACACATTGCAATAAAATACACAATGGTGGCTTTTGATCACTGGAGCCTGCGTAATGACTCCTCTGATTCCAAACAAAACTTTCACAAACATCTAGCAAATAAAATGTTGATGTCACATTAAGGACTAGCACATTTCTATTACACATGTATTTTAACGTGTGGGTTTACTTCAGAAATGGGCAAAGGGGCACATTGTTACAAGTATGTGGACAATGAACAGGTTTTTATTTTGCAGAGACTAATCAGTAAAAACAAAAGATATATTTCTAGTGTTGTTGGATTTTGTGCACACGTTTGAACTTAGGAAACGGGAGAATATTTGGCAATCAATGCTTTTGCTTCAGTAACTTAAATCTTACAGTGCCAACTTTATATAATTCATTTAGTAGCAGGTTTTCCTTGGAGTTGCTTGTGGTGAGTCAGTGCATACAGCACTTCATAACAGTGTCTGTTGTCTTCAACACGCAGAAATCGGAGATAAGTGAGAGAATTAAAGGAAGTTTATACTATATGCAAGGTTTTTAGTATTTTTCCATTAAATGATATAGATTTGAAACAATAGATACATTTGTGGTATTCTATCTGGGCAACAATTCTATCTCCTTTGTCTTGCTCGAGTTAAACTGCAAGTCTTTACGTTTGACTTCAAGCTTTTAAATTGCGAGCATTTGTACCATTGGAAGAATTCCTCTCCATCAAGCTGCTTGACACAATTAAAGCACATTCAGGGCTGAAAGCACTGTGAAACAAAAGCCAGTCCCTAAGGCTACACCAACAACCAACAATCAATAATGTACTTTCACTCAGCTTTGGAACTTGCTTCTGCAGCCAGATGCCCATCCCCCATGCTGCCTAGTTTCAAAGTTGGCCCGAAATCCTGCAGGATATAATGAACTTACTGATCTTACTGAATGCTGATGTACTCCAGCGTACGAAGTAGGTATGCTGCAAGACTGCATACTGTAAATGAAATGTTGATTTCCTATATCACATCTTTATTATAATGTACTAATCAGATTTCTTTTGTTACTTCATATATTATATCAAAGACAAAATTACATATTGTCCATGATTGATTGCAGGCAGCAATGTTGAAGTTACGCTCTGAATGTGCAGTTCAGAAGTAGGACTCTTGCACCATATTGCTGTTTTAGCGACTATAAAGATCACTGGTATTCTGAACCAGAGTCCTGAGTTTGAAAAATTATTCACTGGCTTTATTCATTGTTGCAAAGTGTGCAAGCCACAAAAGAGGCCAAAGCTGATTCCTGATCTAAATGACCTCAGTCAGGGCAATAATAAAAGGAGTGACAACTTCAGTGTCATTGCACTAAGGAGGAGCAACCTTAGTCAAAGCTCTGCACATTATCCAGTGGAACTTGCATCCATGAACATTGCTGCCTCTTGCTTTGCTCAACCAATGGCCTCGATATTGGAAATGTCTGCCAGCAGTCATTGTTGAGCATCATACAAGAAGATCAGGGAGTTGGTTAGCTCAGTTGGCTAGATGGTTGATATGTGATGCAGAATGATGTGAACAACAGGGGTTCAATTCCTGCATCAGCACTGAGGTCACCATGAAGGTCCTGCCATCTCGACCTCACCCCTTGGCTGAGGCGAGCTGACCCACAGATTAAATTCACGACCAGGTGTCTCTCTCTCTCTCTCTCTCTGTCTCTAAGGACAGAATGGTCGTTTGGCAACTACTAATACTGCATGAAAATTGGCCACTTGAGTGAGATACTGGAGATCTGTTGGTGACCAGAAAACAACACCCTACAAGCAGTCAGAACATTCAGGTGAGGATGAAATATTGTCGGATCCTAGTGATCTCAGTTGGTGCTGGGCCCTAACATGGCAGTTATGACCTGTGGAAACATGACCCATCACACATATGAGAAGATGGGAAATTTTCTGAAGTGTAGTCTCAAACATGGTGTTTGTGGTGAACATGAAAAACAAGCTTATTTCTATCAGTTAACCACGTTTAATTTTAATTTCATTTTGTTCTTATAAGAAACAGTGGCTAACTCCATTTTTAGAGTGCTATGTTCTGCCTACAAGAAATTACTCATTCATCTTGCACAGCCACAAAAATATTTGTGTAATTCAAAAGGAAAATGAGCATGTTATCTTGGACAGGGTGATGATGTTTTTGCCGATTGCTTCCATCAGGCAGAGTGGGTGTAAAACTATTTGAAAATTAATTCATTCTGATAGACTTCTGGTCACTGATGCTATCAACTGCAAAAAAATGACATCCTACCAAGTAGACAAGAGGTAATTTCCCAATTATATATGAATGACTCAGCAAGTTGACACAGGAACCGTACAGACCATGTTGCAGAGTTGATTCCTAGTCAGTTGGTGCTGAATTTATTCATTTTAGCCAGAACACAGTTGGCCTCTGTGTTCTTGTTTGGACTGGCCAGGAGTTGTACTCCAAATTGCTGTCTAGCAACTCTTACCGAATGCAGCATGTTGAACGAGAGCTGAACTGGACTCAGGCACTGTTGTTCACAGTCAAGGCTCATGCATAAGAATTAGTCACTTAGGCTTGTACTTGAGGGGAAGTGGCACCTATGGAACCGTAACCCAAGAAAGGAGAATTATATTCTACAAAGCAATCTGAATTAAAGCCTCACAAGAGCGCTGTTAGCATTGTTCTACAAAGTATTGACTCAGTATGCTAGCGGGCAAGCCTGCAAATTGTACAACTGAATTTAGAGCTGTTTGTAACTATTCTTCTACCTAAAAGCCAGAAGTTTTACATTGCAAAAATGACTGCAGCTTCTTTTACACAGAAGTGTATCTCAAGATAGTTTCACAGAGTTGTGGGAAAAATGCATCAAACAAATCAAAGTAAGAGACATACAGAGGGGTAAAAGCATTGGGATTTGCCTGCAAAAAAGTGAAGTGAAGTGAGTTCCAGAAAGCTGGACCTAGGAAACTGAAGGCATAGCGGGGCCGGGGGTTGTGGTGTTGGGGTGGGGGGGAGTAGGGGAGCTGGTAGGTGGTGGTGGTGGTGGAGGAAGGAAAGGTTCACTTTATAATAGGCTGGAGTTAGAAGGTTGGAGGAAAGGACGTTGCAGGTCAAGGTGAAGTTATAGAGACACAATAACTGTTTCAAGTAAATAGTGTATAGAAATAAACTTAGATTAATTGTATGGTCCAGGATTAAACAGAATCTGTCAAATACATCCACATTGTGTAGTTAGGGAGTGAGAGTAGTCAAAACCTATTTCCAAACTACTTTCTACCTACACCTCTATCCTTGTTATGAATTAAACTATAACCAAGAGCACATTAAAAGGCAGTTAAATGACCTGTTTCTGTGCTTTAAATGCCATGTAAGATGATATAATGCTCAATAGGCTGAGTTGTTATCAAGTTCAACTTTAACTTAACTCTTACACAATTTACAAATGGCATTAGAAGCCCCCAAGGCTTCGTAACAGCCTTGATCACTATCTGAAATACATCTTAACCGTTTTTAATTTTTAAGAATATCTGTTGCACTGCCAATGATAAGGATTCTTGCTTATAGTGTGTGATCCCATATTACATGGGTGGCATGGTGGCTCAGTGGTTAGCACTGCTGCCTCACAGCAGCAGGGACCTGGGTTTAATTCCAGCCTCAGGCAACTGTGTGGAGTTTGCACATTCTCCCCGTGTCTGCATGGGTTTCCTCCGGGTGTTTCAGTTTCCTCCCACAGTCCAAAGATGTGCAGGTTAGGTGGAATGGCAGTGCTAAATTACCTATAGTGTCCAGGATGTGTAGGTTAGGTGCGTTAGCCATGTGAAATGCCGGGTTACAGGGGTAGGGAAATAGGTCCGGGTGGGATGCTCTTCGGAGGATTGGTATGGCTGAATGGCCTGTTTCCACACTGTAGGGATTCTATATGATGAGGAGAAACAGGCTTCTAAGGGGTCAGTGTCTAGAATTAGTCTTTCTGAGAAAAAAATATTTTATAGAATTACAGCATCTGTCTTTATCTGGATGGCAACCTTCGATCAGTGGGTAGCACTCTCATCTCAAAGTCAGAAGGTTGTGCATTCAAGGATTTAATCACAGATTCCTGGCTGACACTATTAAGCACAGTTCTGAGAAAGTGCTTCATTGACAGAAGTGATGATTTTTGGACAAGACATTAAAACAAGGTACGGTAAAATACCCTCAGGCAATGGAGATGCAGAAGATCCTTTTGTTCTATTTCTTGTGTCCTGACCACAAGTAACCCATCATCCAACATCACCAAAGCAAATTATTAGGTGACGTATCTCACTGCAGTATAAAGAACCTTGCTGAGCAGAAATTGTCTACTGTGTTTCTCCATGTTACACCATTGACTATACTTTTATAAATACTTAATTGGTTATAAAGTACTATAGGACACTGAGGTCATGAAAGGCGTTTTCTTTTTATGTAAAGGTCTTTTAGTGTGCACCCACTGTTCTACCAATTGCAACTTTTTAAAAAATGTTAAATGTCAGACATCAAAGAAAAAAAGTCTTGTTACTTCCTGATGGTTTTTCTGGTCATGATAACTGGCTCCTCCCCAAATGCAAATACTGAGGATGTGGAAGTAACATCAAATTTACCAAAATTTCCTATGACAGGCTCAAGATGTGACCATTTGAGACAAACAGTGTTAAAAAGTCAAGCTTAAAGGCTTTGTGCGTTAATGCGTGGAGCATTTCCAATAAGGTGGATGAACTAATCGTGCAGATAGATGTAAACAGGTATGATATTATTGGGATTATGGAGACATGGCTGCAGGGTGAGCAAGGATGGGAACTGAATGTCCCAGGGTATTCAGTATTTAGGAAGGACAGGCAGAAAGGAAAAGGTGGCAGAGCGGCATTGCTGGTTATAGAGGAAATCAACACAACAGTGAGAAAGGATATTAGCTCTGACAATGTGGAGTCTGTATGGGTAGAGTTGAGAAATACCAAGGGGCAAAAAACATTAGTGGGTGTTATATATAGACCCCCAAACTGCAGTGATGTTGAGAATGGCATTAAACAGGAAATAAGAAGGGAATATCGGTGATCATGGGTAATTTTAATCTGCACATAGAATGGGCATATCAAATTAACCACAATGCCGTACAGGAGGAATTCCTGGCGTGCATACAGTGTAGTTTTCTTGACGAATATGTGGAGGAATGAACTAGAAAGCAGACCATCTTAGACTGGGTACTGCGTAATGAGAAGGGAATCATTGCCAGTCTGGCTGTGCGAGACCCCTTGGGGATGACCGACCATAACATAGTAGAATTTTTTATCAAGGTGGAGAGTGAGGTAGTTGCTTCGGA
This sequence comes from Ginglymostoma cirratum, assembly GCA_024137785.1. Lineage (NCBI taxonomy): Eukaryota > Metazoa > Chordata > Chondrichthyes > Orectolobiformes > Ginglymostomatidae > Ginglymostoma > Ginglymostoma cirratum. The sequence goes on along the minus strand of JAHRHZ010000067.1, from coordinate 7,252,294 downwards.
GACTAGGGTGCTCAATCTTAATAAAGGAAATGATGAAGATATGAGGCGTGAGTTGGCACCCTTGATAAATTGGGGACAGTTACTTAAAGGGATGACAGTGGATAGGCAATGGTAAGCATTCAAGGAACGCATGGGGAAACTGCAACAACTTTTTATTCCTGTCTGGCATAAAAGCAAAATGGGTAACAGGGCTAATCCATGGCTGAAAAGGAAATTAGAAATAGCATCCAATCCAAAGAATAAGCATACTGATTGGCCAAGAAAAATAATATGTCTCCTGATAGGAAGCAGTTTAGAATTCAATAAAGAAGGATCAAGAGATTGATTAAGAAGGGGAAAATACCGTACAGAAGTCAGCTTACAGGGAACGTAAAGAATGACACTAAGACCTTCTATAGGTACGTGAGGAGAAAGAGATTGGTGAAGACAAATGTAGGTCCCCTACAGAAATGGGGGAAATGTACAATAGGGGACAAAGAAATGGCTGAGTAACTGAATACATACTTGAGTGGGTTCACATTACAAAAATGATTGAAATTCATGCAGCTTCTTTTACATAGAAATATATCTCAAGGTAGTTTCATAGAGTTATGGGAAAAATACATCAAACAATTCAAAGAAAGAGACAAACAGAGGGGCAACTGTATACATACTTTGGTTCTGTCTTCACAAAACAGGACACAAATCAGGTCCCAGAAATGTTAGAGAATGCAGGATTAAGTGAGAGGGAAGAACTGAGGGAGATCAATATTAGTAGAGAAATGGTGCTGGAAAAATTGATGGGATTGGAAGTGAAAAATCCACAGGGCCTGATAATCTACATCCCAGAGTACTTAAGGAATTGGCTCCAGAAATAGTGGATGCATTGATGGTCATCTTCCAAGATTCTATAGACTCTGGAACAGTTCCTGCAGATTGGAGGGTGGCTAATGTCACTCCAATATTGAAAAAGAGAGGTAGAGAGAAAACAGGGAATTATAGACCAGTAAGCCTAACATCGGGTAGTGGGGAAAATTCTCGAAACCATTATCAAAGACTTTGTAGCAGAGCATTTAAAAAGCAATGGTGGGATCAGACAGAGTCAGCATGGATTTATGAGGGGGAAAATCATGCTTGACAAATCTGTTGGAATTCTATGAAGATGTAACTAGCTGAGTTGACAAGGGGGAGCTAGTTGATGTGGTATACTTGGACTTTGAGAAACCATTTGACAAAGTCCTGCATAAGATATTACTGTGCAAGATGAAAGCGCATGGGTTTGGGGGAAGTATATTCAGAAGGATAGAAAACTGGATGGCAGAGAGGAAACAAAGAGTAGGAATTAATGGGTTCCTTTCAAATTGGCAGACAGTAACTAGTGGGGTGCCACAGGGATCAGTGCTGGGACCCCAGCTATTCACAACATATATGAATGATTTGGATGAGGGAACAAAATGTAACATCTCCATGTTTGCAGATGATACCAAGTTGGGTGGGAGGGTGAACTGTGACAAGGATGCAGAGTTCCTTCAGCATGATCTCGACAGGTTGGGTGAGTGGCCAAATCAATGGCAGATGCAGTATAATTTGGATAAATGTGAGGTTATTCACTTCAGAAGCAAAAACAAGAAGGCAGATTACCACCTAAATGGCTGTAAATTGGGAGAAGGGAGTGTGCAGAGGGACCTGGGTGTCCTTGTGCACCAGTCGCTGAAGGTAAGCATGCAGGTGGTAAAGAAGGTAAATGGTATGTTGGCCTCTATTGTGAGAGGTTGAGAGTACAGGAGCAGGGATGTGTTGTTGCAGTTACACAGGGCCTTGGTGAGGCCACACCTAGAATATTGTGTGCATTTTTGGTCTCCTTTTCTGAGGAAGGATGCTCTTGCTCTCAAGGGAGTGCAGCGAAGGTTTACCAGGCTGATTCCGGGGATGGTGGGCCTGATGTATCAGTTGAGATTGTCTGGGTTAGGATTGTTTTCGCTGGAATTCAAACGAATGAGCAGGGGGATCTCACAGAGGCTTATAAAATTCTAACAGGACTGGACAGGGTAGATGCAGGGAGGATGTTCCCGATGGTGGGTGTGTCCAGAACCAGGAGGTCAGAGTCTAAGGATTTGAGATAGACGATTTAGGATGCAGATGAGGAGACATTTCTTCACCCAAGGAGTGGTTAGCCTGTGGAATTCATTACCACAGGAAGTAGTTGATGCCAAAACATTGAATGTATTCAAGAGGCAACTAGATATAGCACTTGGGGCGAATGGGATCAAAGGTTATGGGGAGAAAGCAGGAGTGGGCTATTCAGTTGAACAATCAGCCATGATTGTGATGAATGGTGGAGCAGGCTTGAAGGGCTGAATGGCCTCCTCCTGCTCCTATCTTCTATGTTTCCCTGTAAGGTGTGCCTGAGTAGTAACTTTAGAGGGGCTAGCCAACCAAACAAACACCCTGTTTATCAGCCAAGTGGCACAATGTCCCCCACACTATCAACACATCAGGATGTCAACATAACATAGTTTTGCATAAGTAATCCCATCCATCAGAAGCTAGTTTTTCAAAAAGATGCTGAAGAATACTTTTACTGTGATTAACCAAGATTTCAACAGGATCTATTATTCTACACTGAAGGTCTGCAAGGTTTTTTTTCCTCATTAACTCAAATGCTGCAGCTTACAAATCTGTGCTCAGAGGTGTAAAAGTAGTTGTTACTGAGTCCCAGTTTTCTCCATTCATTTTCTGCATTGAGCAAAGTATTTTGATTTTGCTCCAATAAAACTCCCTGATCTCCACACACGAAATTAATATCATGGCTAGGATAATAACATTAACTGTATAAAGGCATCCACGTGCATTTAAAAAAAAAGACAATCAGAGTAAATATGATTTTGACAACACTCATCGAGATGATTAAAATATGCACAGAAATAAATGTCCATTTCTCAGCTAGCCACCGAAGTCTCTCATAAAATTAGATTTATTTCCTCTGGTACTGCACTGCTTATCATTTGTATTGAATTATTTTCTGCACTATTTGGTTAAAATAATTCACAAAAGGGGTCTTATGTTAAGGAGTTACATGTTGGACTACCAATGGTTCTCATGCCCAGTTTACAAAATTACAATATAAATTGCACAAACATAAATCACTGGATCTCTAGTTGGGAATAAAAATTATGAACATCTATTTACTTTCAAAACTATTAATATTCTTTTCAAATATATGCAATTTACTGTTCTTTTCAAAAATATACAGTGTCCTGCCATAACTGGAACAAAAACATCGATCAATATGTACAACAAAATACAAAGAATTGGTTGGAGAAAGAAAATCTACTCTTCTTCCTTCATTGTTGCTAAATTAAAATAATTTACTAATTCAATTACTGCATGAGTTAGAAGGAGAGGGTAGAAAGGCTGGGACTTCTTTCACTGGAGCATAGGAGGTTGAGAGGTGACGTTATAGAGATCTACAAAATCATGACGAATGTAGATAAGATGAATGGCAGGCGTCTTTTCCCTAGGGTGGGGAATGTCAAAACTAGGGAGCATACTTTTTAAGTTGAGAAGAGAAAGATTTTTAAAAAAGGGGCAATTTTTTAAACACAATGATTCATGTGTGGAATGAACTTGAGAGGAAGTGGTTGATGTGGATACAGTTACCACATTTAAAAGACATTTAGGTAAGTTCATGAATAAGAAATGTCTCAAGGGATCTGTGCCAAGCGCAGGCATGTGGGATTGGTTTAGTTTGGGATTATGGTCAGCACAGATTTGTTAGACCAAAGGGTCTATTTCCATGCTGTATGACTCTATGACTCTGATACCAACAGAAAAAAACAGATTTGGATTAGGAATGAAAAAAGCTTGCATTTCCATAGCGTCGTTCACATCTTCAGGGTATCCCAAAGTGCTTTACATCCAAAATACTTTACAGGTATAGTCCTAATTTTAATGTACAAAATGCAACAGCTCATTTACACACAGCAAGGTCTCTCATCAGGAATGTTATAATCATCAGATAATCTGCTTTTACTGATGTTGATTGAGGAATAAATATTGACCAGGACACTGGAGACACCTCCATCACTCTTCTTTCAAATAGTACCACAGGATTTTTTTTTTTTTTTTTACTTGTACCCAAGCAGCCAGATTGGGCTAGAGATGAGAAAAAATGATTTCTTTTGCACACATGCAAAAAAGTATTTTGAACAGCACAGTTGACATTTGCCATAGAGCAAAGTGTGCAGAAGACACTGAAAGTCTGCACAGGGATACAGATAGTCTAAGTGAGTGGGCAAAGGTCTAGCAGATGGAGTACAATGTCGATAAGTGTGAGGTCATCCATTTTGGTAGGAATAACAGCAAAATGGACTATGTTTTAAATGGTAAAAAATTGCAGCACGCTGCTGTGCAGAGGAACTGGGGTGTCTTTGTGCATGAATCGCTGAAGGTGGGATTGCAGGTGCAGCAGGTGATTAAAAAGGCAAATGGAATGTTATCTGCCACTGCTCGAGGGATGGAGTTTAAAAACAGGGAGGCTATGCTGCAGCTGTATAGGGTCCTGGTGAGGCCACACCTGGAGTACTGTGTGCAGTTTTGGTCTCCTTACTTGAGAAGAGATATACTAGCACTGGAGGGGGTGCAGAGGAGATTCACTCAGTTGATTCCAGAGTTGAGAGGGTTGGATTATGAGGAGAGACTGAGTAGACTGGGATTATACTCATTGGAATTCAGACGAATGAAGGGAGATCTTATAGAAACATATAAGATTATGAAGGGAATAGATAAAGTGGAGGCAGGGAGGTTGTTTCCGCTAGCAGGTGAAACTAGGACTAGAGGGCATCACCTCAAAATAAAGGGAAGCAGATGTCGGACTGAGGTCAGGAGGAACTTCTTCACCCAAAGGGTTGTGAATCTGTGGAATTCCCTGCCCAGTGAAGCGGTTGAAGCTACCCCACTGAATGTTTTTAAGGCAAGGCTAGATAAATTTTTGAACAGTAAAGGAATTAAGGGTTATGGTGAGTGGGTGGGTAAGTGGAGCTGAGTCTCAAAAAGGTCAGCCATGATCTTTATTAAATGGTGGGGTGGGCTTGAGGGGCCAGATGGCCCACTCCTGCTCCTAGTTCTTATGTTCTTATGACATGTGGACTACAAAGAAATGGTGCCAAGTTCCAACGATATGACAGACAATAAAAATACTACAGTAAGCAATAATATAGTTAGAAGGATGCCAGCTGCTTATGCAATAACTATGCTGCCTTAGACTTGAAATCTGATAAGCTTTGGATAAGAGACAAAGTTCTGCTACACATTCAGCACTTACAGTAGGGTCAGAGTTATGCTCATTTGTCTTTTACAGAAACATACACATTTGATTCCTTCAAAACCTTAAGATGGCAGAATTTTGTTTAAAAAAAACAACTTAATGTTGATTAATACAAGTTTCTAGTCCTCCAAAACAATCCACGGTGGTATGAAACAATACGTAACCAGTTAGCTTTTTTCATTTGATGCTATACACATATTGTGTCAGCTAACTTTATTCATCTGGTTCAAGTTTTCGATAGGGAGAGACTAATTCAATTCAAAACTCACTTTGTCTGGCAACGTACGCTATTGTCCTATCCAAGCTGATTAGTACACAGAAAAAATCTGTGATTTATTAACATCTGGTTCACACTGAGGCTAAAACATTCCTGACAAGCCTTTGGTTAGCACACTATCCTCAGTGGGATCACATCTTTGACGCTCAGAACCATGTGGAAATTGTCACACACCTGCAGGCATTTGCAATCCTTCATGAAACTGGCAAACATTTCACTGACAACATGTTCGAAAGCTGATGTTTGCAGTTCAGATGCTGGACAATAATTTCCTTAAAATACATTATGTAATGTACGAGAAACAAAAGTAAGTGCACGGAAGAAAGAACTTGCACTTATTCCACACCTTTTGGTGTTTCCAACTAACTAATTTGCACAAAGCAAGATTCTGCAGCTGCAAATTAATGAGTGGGTAATCAGATTTTGGCACATTGGTTGATAAAAGGTCAAGAGACAGGGAGAACACTCCTGCAAGTAGTGTCATGGGATCTTTTACGGTCAGGCAGCCACGGGAATGCTACTTCAATCTACTTGAAAATCCTTCAACAATCCAGCACTCCCTTGCCGACACGTCAGTTCAGATTACATGCTCAATTCCTGGATTCGGGCTTGAACACACATTCTAATTTAAGATAAGATTCATGTCCAAGAACATTGGTGAAATAAATAACAGGGAAATTTCATTTTAACACATTATAGTACTTAGAAATGTCTCACAGCTTGCTTTCACCCCTTAGCACCCGAATCTAAATCAATGTGAAACTGGCCATAATCAGAATTTTAAAAGAAATGTCTTGACACAAAAGAAGTCTTCTCTGAAGAACACACAATCACTTTCAAGATCCAGTCGGCACAGTAAAGACACTGTATTATATTTCTTGTATTAAAACAGCGATTACACTTCAAAAATACCTAATTAGCTGTAGACCGCACTGGAACATCAAGGTTGTGAAGTAATTTTCTAAATATGGGTTCTTTCTTTCTTTCTTTTAACTGGAAGTAATGGACCTTTCACTCTCAAGCAATGCATTGTCGGATATCTGCATAAACCAACTGAATAAAGTTTATTTGATGCGGCCTTTCAGTTTGAGGCTGCAATATTTCCAGATGCTTCAGAAAACATTACAGTTGGACGCTTTTTTTACAAAAACCCCAGCGAGTGATTTAGGGCTCCCCTTCCAGTTACTACTGTTCAATAAACAAACAATTAATTCTCTTGGTCTTTATGTTATTTAAATGGGGAGAGACTACAGAGCACTACAGTACAGAGGAATCTGGGTGTCCTTGTATGTGAATCACAAAAAATTAGCCTGCAGGTACAGCAATTAGGAAGGGAAATGGACTGTTGGCTTTTATTGCAAGGGTCCTGGACAAAAGTAGGGCGATTCGAATGAAACTATGCAGGGCATCGTTGAGGCTACTCTCAAAGTACAATTTACAAGTACAATTTCTTTAAGTAATGACATGCACAAATTGAAGGCAGTTCAGAATAGCTTCACTAGGTTGATTCCTTGGATGATAGGGTCAATGTGGGGAAGTTGAGAAGGCTGGCCTTTAATAGTTGGCATTTGGAAAATAAGAAGTGATCTTAGAGCAAATAGGTTTTCTCATGTAGCTTAATAGATGCTGAGATGATGTTCTCCTCCTGGGAGAATGTGGAACTGGGGGACACAGTTTCAAAAATACAGGGTGTCCCATCTAAGATGAAGAGGAGGAATCTCTTCACTTAGAGGTCATTAATATTTGGAATTCTCTTCCACAGGGAGCAGCAGAGGTTGGGTCATTGAATAATACTTAAAGCAGAGTTAGACAGATTTGTGAACTACAAGAGTAATCAAAGGTTCTAGAGGTAGGCAAGAAAGTGAAATCAAGGTCACAATCAGATCAAGCATAACCTTACTGAATGGCAGGATTAAGGGGCCAAAATTACCTGTTCGTACTCCTATTCTGTTCTAACATTCCCATTTTGAAAACATGCTCGGAATCATGTCGTCTATCTTGGAGCTGCTTTCATTATGTTTGTAGACTTTACCAAAATATGGGGAATTCTAGTGTTTGAATTTCAGCTGAATAAAACCAACTTGAAACTAGCCAAGAAATCATTGCCGATAGAATTGACAAGAACTCTCCACTCTTCCTAACTAAACCCATTTCTGGAGATGAAGGGCCAGTGTGCTAATCCACAGTGACACTTGGCATTTTAAAAATTCTTATTATTCAGCCTATTGTAAGGCAAACAGGTGTATTTAAGGAAATGGGGTACAAACCGAGAGTTCGGTGAATGGAGAGTTCAAATGATGGAAGGAAGGAAATGTATGTTTACTTTTATCTTTGCCTTTTCTACCCTTCTCGTGCTGTAGGAATAGGTTCTAGCTCTATTACAGGGAAAGGATCTCAGCGTTTCACGAGTACTTGACAAATGGCTACGGTCTGTTCAATTCTTAAGGTTAATAGAATTTTACAATCAATTGTGTACTAATAAAATGTATAACAAGCAAAATAAATAAGTTAATAATATAATTAAATAAATTAAAACTCATTTAGATTGGCAAAAATATTGTCAAGGCTGCAGCATGAGAGATGCCATTGTGTGTACTGTTGTGATCCAGGGCAGCTGCACCTGCAGTTAGTGTTTGAAGTTCAAAAAGCTTCACCTCAGAGTTTATGAACTGGAAGTTGAACTGCAGACATTGGGGGATAAAGTTACCTGGATTCTTTGCATCAGGAGGCAGTCACACCACTTAGTATAAGGTGTACTTTTTTGGTCAGTGGTCAAGGACAGGAGGGTGTGACCGCAGGTAAGCGGTTCCAGAAGGCAAGAGTATGAGCCTCCGAAATTGGATCTCTTAACATGTTCAGTGGAGACTAGGGGCTGCGGAGTGGATAAGCAAAAAGACCATGGTACAGGAAGTCATTCAAGTCAGCTGAGTAACCAGGATTGTAAGAGTCGTAGGGAATGGTATGTTGAGGGAGAGTCCAGACACTGGTGTTGTTTTCAGACGCAAGGGACATCTGCTCAGAGCTGGTGGGAGATTTGCAGCAGGAAGGGGAGAACCTAGTTGCCATGGTTCATGGAGGTACCAACAAGATATTTAGAACAAGGAAAGAGGTTCTGCAGAGAACGTAATGAGCTAGGCACTAAATTAAAATAGCGGAACCTCAAACCTCAAATAATCTCAGGATTATTATCTGAACTGTGTGCAAATTGGCATAAGATACATTAAATGGCTTAAAAACTGATGCAAGAGAAGTAGATTTCATTCATAGAGTGCAGGGAAAGTGGAAGTTATACCATGGGGACTGTCTGCATGCGAATAATGTTAGGACCAGTATTTTTGGGAAGTAGAGAGAGTTTTGAAATAAATAGTGGGGGCAGGTGATCAATTTTGGGAAGTTGTGGTAGACCAAATCAGGAGTGATAAAGTTAAGAGAGGAAAATAGTAATTTGTGAAATGAAAGTTAGAGAATGGCAGGAATGGTCAGAGAGAAAAAAAGCCAGGAACACACTAAGAATACACCAACAATCAAGCCTGGAAGTTTCAGAGTTAACAAAATGACAAAACGAAAGGCTCTGTATCTGAATGTGTGTAGTAGATAACTAAGCAAACTAAACAAAATAAAGAAATATGATCGGATAGCCATTACAGATACAGACCTTCAGGATGACAAGAACTGGATCCTGAATATGGAGGGGAATCTGATATTCAAGACAGTGGGAAGTTAAGTGAAAGGGGGAGGCACTGCGCATTTAATAAAGAATGGCATTGACGCAATAGTTAGAGATTACCTTGGCTTAGGATAGCAGGATATGTAATCAGTTTGGGTGGGATGAGGAATAGCAAGAATGGTCTACAGACTCTCTGACAGTAACTACAAAGTAGGACAAAAGTATACGAGAAGCAGTACTGGGTGCTGGTGCTGAAAGAACAGCAATAATCATAGGCAATATTAATCATCATAGGAACTGGAAAAATCAGAATGGCAGTGGTGGCCTGGATGAGAAGTTCATAAAATGCTTTTGCGATACTTCTTAGCAAATCTGGAACCAACCAGATAGCAGGTGTCAAGAAGGATTTATTCAAGACCTCAGGAGTAAAGGCATTGCTAGGTTGCTCCAATTCCAATATGATTGAATTTACATCCATTTTGAAAGGGAAACTCTTGGGTCCAAGACTACTATTTTAAATTTAAATAATGGCAACTATGTGGGGGTGAAAGCTCATCCAGCTGAAGTGAACTAGCACATGTAGTTAGGGGATTTATCAATAAAGATGTCACGGTAGTCATGCGAGAGGATATTTCAGAAAGCTTTGAATGCATTTATTTATTCCTACTGTGAAGAAAAATTCTAAAACGAGGACCCATTAAACTAGAAAACAGTAAATATAACCCTTCTATTCAAGTTGAGTGCTTAAAAAAAATCGCCAGGTAATCAAGAGTCAGCACGGTTTCATGGAAAGAGAAATCATGTTTAACGGAGAAAAATGCAGTGTGGATAAAGGTGAATCTGTGCAATTCTTTACTGCAGAACGCTGTAGAGCCTGGGTCATTAAATATATTGAAGGCTGAGATAGACAGGTTTTTTTTAAAATTATGAAGGGAATCATGATGAAAAGTCAGGAAAGTGGAGTCAAGAATTATTAGATTAGTCACGATCTCATTGAATGGCAGAACAGACTTGATGGGCTGAATGGCCTACATCAGTTCCTATGTCTTATGGTCGTATGAGGGGGTTGCCTTACAAGTATTAGTTGGACAGGCTGGGTATGTTTCAACTAGAAATTAGAAGAGGGAGGGGTGACTTGCTTGAAGTATATAAAATGCTGAATGTCTTGATCAGGGTGGACTTGGAGAGGATGTTTTCTCTTGTAGAGGAGTCCAGCAATAGGAGCTTCCCTTTTAGCACAGGGATGAAGAGAGTTTATTTTCTCTTGGAGCATTATGCAACTTTGGAAACTCTGCCTCAGAAGTGAGTGGAGGTGGAGTCATTTCTTTTTAAAACAGAGATGAATAGATGCTTGTTAGGCAGGAGAATCAAAGTATATCGTGTAGATGGGAATGTGGAATTCAAAACACTAAACAAATCAGTCATGTTCTTAGTGAATGGCAGAGATAGCTCGAGGGGCCAACCAACCTACTTCTGCTCCTATTTTGTACGCTCATACACAAGGAAAAGAAAGTTAGTAAATATTGGCAAGGATTCAGCATTTTTTCAGTTGTTTGAGGACTTGGGGTTGGGCTACATGGGGAAGATAAATTGTTTCCTATTAATGTCACCAAAAAAAAAAATCAGAAGTACAATACAGGAAATATCAGGAGTGGCAGTCAACAGAGGATCTGAAGGAATGTCATCACGCAGGCCATCTCAGGAAGAACCTTGCTGGGACATCCTAAATCTTAAAAGCACTGATTAGCCTGCTGCTACATTATTCCAGACACAAAAAATGCATTTATTCATTCAAACTATTTATCATTTCAAATTTTAAGTGACATTACAAGTTTAAAAAATTTTCATGGAAGCACACACTTCTGTCGCTCTTCCTCGTCTTGTTAAGCACTGGAAGAATTTTCCGGAGTTTTTTTTTTGAAAGCTCTGCATGGGTGTCACTGAATTGCCTCTTGGAAAATTTCATCATCACAGAATATTGATCACAAACACAAGAGTGAGCAGGAGAAAGGAAGCATTACCACAAAGTCAGTTCTGGAAAACAAACCTTCCCTGGCACAGCCTCGACAAATGAAGAAAACACAAACTTGTAAAGCAATTCCTCAAAAATTAAAATCCAATGCCACAATCTGGACTATGTATCTTCTAGATCATCATGTAAAATAACTGCCAAAAAGTGAAACTTCTTGAAGAAGAGAATTGGGTAGCCTAATAATTCAGCTTCACAATTAGTACAATGCTAGAGGCTCTTGTTATGACTCATACCTGAATGTATCGCAAGGCACTCCGCAAAACACTTAGGTTTGAGGTTTTCTTGTCATCCAGATTAGGGATGTTCTTTTTTAATGTTTCAAAGCATTCCTTCAAATGAGCTCGTCTGCAAACCGATAAATGTTGGAAAAGAACACTGTTAAATTACAACAATTCAGAAAAGGGATCCTTTCCCCTTCCATCCAAACAAAAAGTTGGGATCAGCAAATACACACCTGTTTTTCTCCAGTTTATTGTGCACTTCTCGTGTTCCTGCCCTGAAATTTAAAAGAAAGTGATAGAATTGTTTGCAGTTAATCAACCAAAATACACAGAACAAATTTTAAAAATAATTGGATGAATGTAAGGGTGAAGCAACAGTGTCATTTTCAGGTTTGGTTACAACTTTTTCAATGCCCATCAAGACATTGGTGACTGTTTAATCCAGGAGTCAGATTCCCACGTATCACCAGAACACAGCATTGCAAGACCCCTAGGGAAAGTTGTCTTATGCTGCTGACTTGTAGTGCTGCCTGGAGTGTAGTTCCACGGAGCTCATCAAGGACCCTGGCTACAACAATTTGCATTTATAAAACACATTCCACAGTAGAAAAACAGTCCAAAGCACTTTGCAGGATGTGTAACAGACAAGTGGGAATAGTGAGTCAAAGACATACATATGGAGAGATAACACCCTCCCAAACTTCACTGACTGACTAAGATTTACTGTGCAAAAACGAAGCCCTGTACCTGCACATTCCCATACACAGGACCAGTGTTAGATAATGCAGCAAAGTATCTCAATGTCAGTTTCTTCACCTTCCCCCCCCAAACAATCACTGTTACTCCTACATTTTCTTCATCCTTTTTGACATTCTGCAAGATCTGCTCTGGTCAGTGAAATTAGCTGTTCCCTGCAGCAGCAGCTATTTCAATCATGAGATGAGTGTGTTGCTGGCTGGGGCAGCATTTATTGCCCATCCCTAGTCTCCATATTTGGCACAATTAATTTACAGAATAAGTTAACATTCTGATCCCTTCTAAAACAGAATGACAATTACTTTAAACTGAAGAAACTTCAGTGTGTCTAGGCACAATCTTACCTTTTCCTTCTAAAGATATGACTTGTGCTGAGCAATTTCCACTGGTACCTACAGTCCCCCAGAATCAGAGCTTGAATAGCATGAGGCACAGGAGACCTAGGCATTATTTCCATTCACCTTACCTAATGAGGTTAATTGTAGCTCCCACAACTGAACCTGGAGTTGATATTTTCTAACTCTGCCCAGATACAGGATCAAATGTAGAACCTTTCGCAGCCTATCAGCTCAGGACAAAAGTCCGCAGTCCACTGTCTCAATGGGTCATTTAATAGCATCCACCCAAGAACTTGACAGACACTTGTTAGAATCACAGAATTGTATTGTACAAAAGATTACCATGCAGTTCATCGCTCTGGTGCTGTTCTTTGAAAAAGCTATCCCCTGCTATTTCCCCATAGCCCTGTAACTTATTTTCCCTTTTCAAGTATTTAACTTGTTGATATCCAACTTCCCATGTAACTGAACTCTATCAAGAGAGGTGACAATGCTAGGAGTGAAATATTAAAGAGACTTCAGTATTGGCAATACCTCTTATTGATAGATTCCCTTGTCTTCTTCACACACCCCCTCCCAAAGACATTAACAGTACACTAAGACTGTAAGGAGTAGATATCAAAAGCTAATTTAGTTTAAATGGTGGAGATACACTGAAATAAAACATCTATGAGGAACGTATGGCTCATGTTTGACCTTAAGTGTTTTTATGAATTTTTGGATACAGGTGAGACGAAATTCGCTAACTCGCGGAAAGAGTTCATCATCACCAAAGCTAAAAATGTATGGAAAACGAATTTTGAGGAAAATGCCATTTCACCTATTTGCAGAAAGGAACATGATTGGATAAAAGCATCATCTTTAGTCACAGAATTTCCATGAATTGTTCAACACTGCCTACCAAAACAAGAACACAAAAAGACAGAGCACACTTCCAAGTGGGTAAGTCTCCAAGAACAGTCCCGCCCATCAGCCAATCAGTAAACTAGCCAAGTCAACCAAAATTTCATTTATTTCATTCCTCAAGTGTGATGATAGGGAGCTACCAGGAGGAGATCCCTCTTGCATCAATCATCTCAACTTTCAAATGGTAATGTCAAAGACCTGGACAGCAATAAGAGATAAAAGGTACTGCAGATGCTGGAGAATCCGAGATAACAAGGTGTGGGGCTGGATGAACACAGCAGGCCAAGCAGCATCAAAGGAGCAGGAAAGCTTGACGTTTCGG
>JAHRHZ010000067.1:7225710-7238070 GCA_024137785.1 Ginglymostoma cirratum | reverse complement strand
CCGAAACGTCAAGCTTTCCTGCTCCTTTGATGCTGCTTGGCCTGCTGTGTTCATCCAGCCCCACACCTTGTTACCTGGACAGCAAGCTGTCTGCATGAGATACCAGTCCATTGATAATTAGAGCTACCAAGTTACAACATTTTGGTAGCCAATGAAGGAAAGCGTATCTACAGGGCTCTGTCCTACAGCTTAACAGTGAGCTTATCAGAAGGCTGTATACGAGAACAATAAACTGAAGACTGGCTGAACAAAAATTTTGTCTGTTTGAAAGATGAATGGAGTGATTCTGGTTTTGTGAATAGTGGCTAACTGTGCATAAAACCATTGAAACTCAAACTAGCACAGAATGCAGTTGGCAGCTATCCCACCAGACCATTTTCTTGCAACAAGGTCCCGACAGAGAATTGGGATCAATGTTCTCAACAACAGATCAGCTGCTGCTCAATGCTACACTGTGTAAAGCCATTTGCTGTCTGAACTGGGAAACCCTTGAAATTATTCTTCCAAGACCTTATAAAACAAGGAAAAGAAAATAAATAGTTGGTAATCTATACAAAAGGTTTGAATTTGCAGAGCTCTGAAGCTTATGATTAAGGTTAGCAGTTTCCTAGAGTGGTTGGCATCTCTCTAACGGTTGGACAACTTGCAGTTCTGGACATCCTACTGCCGAAGCTTATATCAGGAATGAATCTTTTGGGCATGATCAATGCAATATATCAATTGACTATGAAAGAATTTCAGATCTATTTACATAATTCATTGATGTTTACTGCTACACAGTCTTTGGATATTCAACAAGAACAAGGACTTGAGAGTTGACACTAACAAAATATAATGCTCAATATGCACATTTCTGTGGAAAGTAGTCACTGACCACAGTCAAAATGTTAAAAATTTGTTGAGCATTTTTGCATCCTTCTAATACAGACTGCACAGATATCCCCATTGTTGATATGGATTTGAAATAGTATGGTTTAAGAAACTGTCCAAAAAAATGCCAAAGTTTTCATGTTGTGCTCCTGTTGCCAGAAGCTTAAAAATTGATTCTGAAAGATCAACAGTTCTTCATAGAACATAGAACATTACAGCGCAGTACAGGCCCTTCAGCCCTCGATGTTGCGCTGACCAATCTGTGAAACCAATCTGAAGCCCATCTAACCTACACTATTCCATTATCATCCATATGTTTATCCAATGACCATTTAAATGCTCTTAAAGCTGGCGAGTCTACAACTGCTGCAGGCAGGGCATTCCACGCCTTTACTACTCTCTGAGAAAAGAACCTACCTCTGACATCTGTCCTATATCTATCACCCCTCAATTTAAAGCTATGTCCCCTTGTGCTAGCCGTCACCATCTGAGGAAAAAGGCTCTCACTGTCCACCCTATCTAATCCTCTGATCATCTTGTATGTCTCCATTAAGTCACCTCTTAACCTTCTTCTCTCTAACGAAAACAGCCTCAAGTCCCTCAGCCTTTCCTCATAAGACCTTCCCTCCATCCCAGGCAACATCCTGGTAAATCTCCTCTGAGTGGTCAAAGGTCTGAATGATTCAAGGGCTTAATTTCTTCCTTATTTCTTGTACCTGGATATTTAGAACGTGTTATGACATAGGCACATATAATGAGATCACTGAATGCCTTCTCTGTTGAACTCTCTGAAAGTCAAGCAGGAGGCTTCATTCTGAATGGACATTAAGTGTGCTTTGCGAACACTATCCAAACTTGGGATTCTTTATGCATTTTACAGAGACATATTAGTCTTTACCGTTCATACTGATGCTGTTTGAAAGCCTTGGAAAATTTCATGTCAAGGAGCATGGGGATAATCTCCACGTGGAAAACACTGAAATACAGAATTTTAAGTATTCATGTGGCCTCAGATACCCTACAATTTAGCCAGCTGAAATACAGAGTGACCACATTATTAGGTGGCAATCAACAGGGTATTAGCTCAACATTAAATGCTTTCTAAAACTTTATTAGTTTTTAAGATGTACCATTCGTCTACGTCACTAAAATGTGATTACATCCACGACCACAAAGCAAGTCTGCAGTCAATATGATCTTAAATAACTGATCAACTTTAATAGAAATGTTTATTTTGCGCTTTTCTTCTTAATCAAAAGAAAATTCTGTGACAATGCCAGACAGATAGCAGGGATCAGACCTTATTGCAGTATCTGAATCGAAGCAGTTGGGAACAGGCTTACAATCCTCTCAGCAGAGAACAACCACGTCTGCAGTCAATATCAGTGACTTACAGAATACATCATTCAAACCAAGGAAGTCAGCTTCACCATCAAGATTGGAGTACATTTAACATATACAATATCTAGCTTGAATTTCTGATTTAAAGCCTTGTGGTTTTTAATACTTTTAAGATTTCTTTGCATTTCTCTATCAAAGGCCCTCTTTCAATGAGGTAATTGGACCCATTTAATATCAACATAATGTGGAAAAAGGAAACTGAAATGTAAAGACGATACTTTAATATTGTGCCAAATCACTTCTTTTGCACCTCAATTGTTCCTATCATTATTGCTATAACTGACAGCACTGCTGTACTTCACAAGTTGTGGCCTGAGGGAGAATCCTAAGTTTGAAAGGGCAAAATCTAGAACTGTTGGCTGTTTTTCCACAGTTAAAGAGAACAATAAGCCTTAGGTTTCTGAGTATGCACCGTGATGAGAAACTTTACCCATCTTGAGGTTGGTTGGCTCGCCGAACTGTTTTGTTTGTTGTTTTGCAGACGTTTCGTTACCATGCTTGGTGACATCCTCAGTGCAGCCTCCGATGAAGCGTTGGTGTGTTTTCCAGCCTGGTTTTTAAACTCTGGGGTCCACTGAGATGGATTGCCTCACTTCCGGTTTTCCTTTGTAGTGGAATGTATATGGGGTCGAGTTCAATGTGTTTATTAATAACATGCTTCGAGGAGTGCCATGCTTCTAGGAATTCTCGCGCTTGTCTCTGCCTAGCTTGTCCCAGGATCTTGGTGTTGTCCCAGTCGAAATCGTGGTTCTCCTTGTCTATGTGGATTGAGATGAGTGAGTATTGGTTGTGTCTTTTTGCAGCCAGTTGGTGTTCATGTACTCTTGTTGTTAGTTTCCTTCCTGTTTGTCCGATGTAGTGTTTCTCGCAGTCTCTGCAGGGGATTTTGTAGATGACATTGGTCCTGTCCATGGCAGAGAGTGGATCTTTAGTTCAAGTGAGCAGTTGTCGTAGGGTTGACGTGGGCTTGTGTGCCACTCTGATGCCCAGCTGTCTTAGGAGTCTTGTGGTGAGTTGCGACGTGTTCCTGATGTAGGGTAGTGTGTTGAGTGTTTCGGGGCGTGTAGAATCTTTCTGATACTGTTCTTGTAGGCATCTTCTGACCCAGTTCTTTGGATATCCATTATCCTTGAGCACTTGGAAGAGGTATTCTTCTTCCTCTTGGCATCGTTCTGTGTTGCTGCAGTGTGTTGTTGCCCTTTTAAATAGTGTTCGCACGCAGCTTCGTTTGTGTGTGCTGGGATGGTTACTATTGAAGTTCAGTACCTGGTCTGTGTGTGAGACTTTTCGGTGCACTCTTGTCTGCAGTTCCCCATTTGTCTTGTGCCCTACCATGATGTCCAGGAATAGGAGCTGTTTGCTCTCCTCCTCCTCTCTGGTGAATCTTATTCCGGTGAGGGTGTTATTTATTGTTGTTGTTATTGAGGGTGAGGGTCAGAAGATGCCTACAAGAACAGCATCAGAAAGATTCTACACGCCCCGACACACTCATCACACTACCCTACATCAGGAACACGTCAGAACTCGCCACAAGACTCCTACGACCGCTGGGCATCAGAGTGGTACACAAGCCCACGTCAACCCTATGACAACTGTTCACCTGAACTAAAGGCCCACTCCCCACCATGGACAGGACCAATGTCATCTACAAGGTCCCCTGCAGACACTGCGAGAAACACTACATCGGACAAACAGGAAGGAAACTAACAACAAGAGTACATGAACACCAACTGGTTACAAAAAGACACGACCAATACTCACTCATCTCAATCCACATGGACAAGGAGAACCACGACTTCGACTGGGACAACACCAAGATCCTGGGACAGGCTAGGGAGGGACAAGCATGAGAATTCCCGGAAGCATGGCACTCCACGAAGCATGCTATTAATAAACACATTGAACTCGACCCCATATACATTCCAGTATGAAGGAAAATCGGAAGTGAGGCAATCCATTTCAACGGACCCCAGAGTTTAAAAACCAGGCTGGAAAACACACCGACACTTCGTCGGAGGCTGCACTGAGGATGTTACCAAGCACGGTAGCGAAACGTCTGCAAAACAACAAACCAGCTCGGCGAGCCGACCAACCTCAACACCCACAACCTGAGCTACAGGTCTACTCCAAAACCTTAGAACTTTACCCATCCACCAGGACAGTCTGCAATCTGCCAGCGTCATGACGGAGGTGGCCAATCACTTGTACAGACTTGCAATCTAGTGCTCA
This sequence comes from Ginglymostoma cirratum, assembly GCA_024137785.1. Lineage (NCBI taxonomy): Eukaryota > Metazoa > Chordata > Chondrichthyes > Orectolobiformes > Ginglymostomatidae > Ginglymostoma > Ginglymostoma cirratum. The sequence goes on along the minus strand of JAHRHZ010000067.1, from coordinate 7,233,570 downwards.
GTTTAAAAATTCCAATAAATAGTAATAAAGCTACAAGTTATACTGCTTGACTATTTTTTCCTAAATTGTACTCTACAGAATGGATTCAAACTGACTCACGGACTTACCTGCCCCAGACCAAACATAGTTAACAAAGAGAAAAATGAATTTGGTAATTACTAACTCCAATATTGGGTGCCTGAAATAATATTCTTATCATGAATAACCCAAGCGGTGCGGATCGAGAGGTTACAATCAGTGGCTTGTCACTTTACAGTACTACAAAACTAAAACTTAATTGCTCAAACAAGTGAAAAGTTTGGCAAACACTCAACATTGCTGCCATTTTTCATTTCTGGTTTCTACTCCTTACTTTCAAACTTTTGATTTCCTGACTTACAAGCCAAATTACTACTTTAAGTTTCATGATAAATATGAGTTATTACTTCAGATCTGGGCTATCAAAGGTAACGTGAGGAATAGTCATCAGTACTGTTGACACTCACCCTCCTGGCCTTCTCTTTTGATCCTGGGGCTTTCCATCATCGACTGGGCTTGGCTTAAGGCCACTTGGCTGCTGCGGTAGGGCTGACGGCTGGATGACATGATGCGGTGGGATGGTCAACATTGAACTTGTAAACTGCTGAGGCGAGCTGCTCACCAACGGTGGACCAGGCTGTGGGTCAGTGAGTGCAGAGATCGGAGATCGATGAAGCACTGGCGGGGACTGGGAAATTTCTCTGGTGCTGTTGGTGGGGCTCAGGACTGGCTGATGATGCTGTACGATTTGCGGAGGAAGTGGGGACGGAGCGAGGGAAGGACTGGCCACGTGAGGCACGACGACTGTAGCAGCAACAGCTGGAGGAGGCAATGGTTTCGGGACTTGAAGTGCAGGAACAGTTTGGAGCTCAGGTTTAACCTCTTGTATGTGGATTACATTGTTGATTCTATCCAAGTCTGTTCTTTTACTTTCTGGCTCCCTGTCCAAAAGGAACTTGTCTCGTTTCTCATGTTCTTCTACAAGTTAAAAGAATAGAGAATGGTCAGAAGATCCAATCAATACGAAACTTATAAAAGGAACGAGTATCAAAATTTTATTTATAATCTACCTGATAAGCCAAAAGAAAATGTAAAAGTGTATATTTCCTACACACTTAACAAAGTAAATGTTCACAGCAGAATTTCAACCCAAGTCCTTTCGAACTTTGTGGTTATTTTAGCTATTAAGGGCACTTGTCTATTCAGCAAGGTAAGAACTGTGATGATAAAATAATCCCAATTCTTCCCCCATCATTCATTCTGCAAAAGCAGCAACTCTTAATCGAGTCCAGGTGTTCACAGCTTCCAAATCTTCACAAGAGCAGAGACTGGTGAGCTGTTCAAAACAGACAAGCTGCATTCTCTCCTCAGCTGATAAACACAGGTTGTAAATGAGCCATAAAGTTCAGGATGGTACAGGTTTAAATTTTAGCTAGTGATAATGTTGACTGGTCTCAACCGAAGTGTAAGAGATTACTAAAATTATCCTTGGTATCCTGCAGAAATGGAAACCCAGCAATGCTATTTACTGATGGGTGTCACGTAAGTTTGGTGATCAATTCTGTGGTTGAGTGGAGTACAGACGGTACCAAGTTTGAGCACAGAAGCCAAAAATCACTGCATCACAAGTCCACCTCTGTTGTTTCACACTCAATGATGCAACACTGAATATGAGAATATATGAACAGGGAAAAGAGTAGGCCAGTCAGTCCTTTGAGCCTGCTATACCATCCAATGAAATCATGGTTGATCTGATTCTAACCTCAACTCCATATTCTATGTTATTAAGTGGATTAGACTCTGACATCAACGTATTTGAGCTCAGTTTGTAGGTGATGAATATCTTCAGTTTTCAGCTTTCAAAAGAAGATTGAATACGTAAGAATTGAACTCAAGGCATTCTAATAACTTGAAATTAAGACTCATCAAGTTGTCTCTTATTCATTGCTTTTTCATAGATATCAAAGTGATGGAATGGCTCTTATTTGCTCTTCCATTCCACACCTTTGCCTTAAATCTCCAATCAGAGTCAAGGATTCAATCCTCAGTGCTGGGCATTTGCTCATAATCCAGGCTGACACCATTACTGCAACAATCATAGAATCCCTAGAGTGTGGAACCAGGCCATTCTGTCTATCGAGTCCACACTGACCCTCTGAAGAGAATCCCACCCAGCCCCCTACCCTAGCCCTGTAACCCTGCATTTCCCATCTAGCCTCCACTATGAGCAATTTAGCATGGCCAATCCACCTACCTGCAGATCTTTTGACTCCGGGAGAAAACCAGAGCACCCAGCAAAAGCTCAAGCAGACACAGGGAGAACATGGAAACTCCACACAGACAATTGCCCGAGACTGGAATCAAACCTGGATCCCTGGGACTGTGAGGCAGCAGCGCTAATTACTGTGCCGTCCATGAAAGAGGGCTGCTTTAGAAGAGCCATCATTGATGCAGCGCTAAACCAAGGCTCCACCTGCCTGTTCAGGTGGATGATAAAGATCTTGTGGTATTAGTTGAAGAGCAGAGTTCTTCCAGTGTTCTAGAATTACAGTACAATTACAACACAGAAGGTCTTTGTTTCATTATGTCTGAGTTGGCTCTTCGCAAAAGCTACTCCACTAGTTCCACGTCCCTGCCCTTTCCCCATGTTAGTTATTTTTCTCCCCCATCAGATAATTATAAATTCCATTTACAATCTCACAACTGAACGTGCTCCACCACTCTCTCAAGCAATGCATTCTGGAACTTAAATCACTCGCTGCATTAAGAAAGGTATTTCCTTACTGTCACAATTGGTCCTTTTGCTATTCATCTTAAATTCGTGTCTTCTAGTTCTTCACCTTTCTAGCAATGGGAACATTTTCTTCCAATCTACTCAGATTAGATCCCTCAAGATTTTAAACAGCTCTGTCAAATCTCCTCTTAACTTTCGCTTTTCAGGCCAACACACAAAAAGGCTACTTTGTCATCTGTATCCTCAGCAGTTTTGTGGGGCCTACTGCCATCAACTTGTTACATTGGACGATCATGGGGCCCTAGTCATCAAACTTTAAAAGCAGTTCAGAGAATGTGAAGCCCTAAACCATGAGTAGCACTTCATGTCCTTGTACACCAGACGCTGAAAGTAAGCCATTACAGATGCAGCAGGAGGTATAGGTGGGAAATGGTATGTTGGCCTTCATAGTTAAAGGATTTGAGTACAAAAGCAGGGATGTCTTGCTGCGATTATACAGGGCTTTTACGAAACTACACCCGGAATATTGCATGCAGTTTTGTTCTCCTTATCTGAGCAAGGATGTTCTTGCCATACAGGGCGTGTAGCGAAGATTTATCAGACTGATTCCTCGGATGACGGGACTGAAACACAAGAAGGGGTTGAAGTTTAGATTATATTCACTGGAGCTCAGAAGAATGAGGCGTGATCCCATAGAAACCTATATAATTCTAACAGGACTAGACAGGGTAGATGGAGGAAGGATGTTCCCAATGCCAGGGAGGTCACAGTCTAAGAATGCGGTAAACCATTTAAGATTCAGATGAGGGGAAATTTCTTCAACCAGAGAGTGGTGAGCTTGTGGAATTCGCTACAACAGAAAGCAGTTGAGGCCAAAACATTGCATGGTTTCAAGAAGGAATTGGAATGTAGCACTGGGGGCTAAAGGGATCAAAGGTTATGGAGGAATGCAGGAACAGGTTATTGAGTTGGATAACCAGCCATAATCATGATTAATTATGCAGCAGGCTTGAATAGCCGAATGGCCTACTCCTGCTCCTATTTCATATGCTTTGATGTTTCTATGTCCTTCAGACACGTGTCACATAAGCATTGCTTGCTGATTTAACTGATCTTTGTCATTTCGATGTTGTTCTGTCTGATTTCTTTACTCAGTTTCTCAAGGTAAAACAAAACATTGAATGAACAGGTAATGTTTTGTAAACCATGGTTAAGGTATTTGTTGCCAACAAAATAGATCTTTGTAATAACTGTTAAGATAAATCTTTCCTTTAGAATTAAACCTTTTAGTCCAGAGCACTGGAAGCTAATGGCTGGACACAATGTATGTTCATAGGTTCATAAGTATTTAACTTCTGATAGAGAACAGTAAACGTGAATGAAACTGAAAGAGGCAAGAGCAAAATACTGCAGATACTAGCAATCGATAATAAAAAACAGAAAATGTGAGAGAAACTTTTTTCTGGTCTGGCAGCATCTGTGGAGAGAGAAATAAGACAGAATGTTGAGTTAAAATTAAATGTTTCAAAAAAAAAACCTACGAATTGAAACATTAACTCTTTCTCTCTTCACTGATGTTGCCAGACCTGGAAAGTTTCTCTCATATTTTCTGTCTACATTTGAAACTGAAAGGCAATGTGGTTTCACTGTGACTGATGCACTGCTGATGTGTCTTGCCATATAAATGTAGGACTTTTATTTTGATTTTTATTAAATTGCAAGAAGACTCTGTGTGATCTACACGCTTCACTAAATAAGTTTGATTTTGTCCCCTAGTTTGCTATTTTTGGTAGAAATTATGACCTTACATTCTGACAATAAGGAAGTTATCCCTAGTGCCCTGGCAAATATTCATTCCTCAAACAACAAGACCGATTATCTGGTCATTATCACACGGCTGCTTGTCGGAACCGGCTGTATGCACCTTGATTGCTGCATTTCCTACGTCAAAAAGTGACTACACTTTAAACGTATTTCAATGACTGTAAAGTGCTCCAGAATGTCCTGTAGTTGTGAACAAAAAATAAATGCAATTTCTCTTTCCTTCCTGATAATAGAAGGAAAGAACTTACATTTACTCATCACTTTTCATGACCTCACAACTCCCCAGAGCACTTGGCAGTGCATTAATGTACTTCTGAAGTGTAGGTACCATTATAATGCAGGAATACTTTCTTCTTTTTCCTTCCATTTAATTCAGTGCTCAGTTTTTTTTTCTTTTAAAATCTAGGGTCAGAAAAGGACTATGATTACAATTTGCTTCATATTCTCTCCTCATCAACGTTTAGAATTCCTGTGCTATGAGTCTTAATTCTCCACAGCAGTCTCATATGTGTCTTAGTAGAACAAGCAGAGGTGGAGATGGGGTGGGGGGGGGGGGGGAAAGGGACAGGCAGCGGGGGGGACACTTCACAGAGAAGGAAATTTTTGTGGAAAGTTAGCTAGCAAGAATACTGGCAGCTGTGTGGAATGAACAATGAAGATAACTGTTGCTTGTGGATTTGGACATCTGACTTTTTTTAATTGCACCCGTAAAGCTGTCAAATTCAAATTATCCACATTGCCTTTGGCATTGTGGTCGTCAGAACATGGAATACAGTGAAATTGCGATGAGTCGAATTCGAATAACCAAAAACTGCAGTTGTGGTGAAGTTGTTAGCCATTCTCACCAGCAAAATAGGAAATCTAATAGAAGTAAACCCATGATAGGCAAAGGTTATAGACTGGTAACTCCAGATTTGCCGAACCTGTGCACACTTGCCATAGGATCAAAGAAACAAGAGTAGCTCCTGACGACTGTTCCACCATTCAGTGAGAACTGTGACCCAATGGCTAACCTGTGACCCAACTCCATATAACTGCCTTTTGCCCATATCTCTTAACACCTTTGCTTAACAAAAATTTGACCATGGCCATATTCAGCCAAATGGCTGTGCCAACCACTCAGAACAGAGTTAGGCCACACCAGGGACTTGAAGTCATGTGCAAGCCTGCAGCAATGGCCTGCAAAATGTTCTTACCCACAGTCTGAACAGAAATGCACCAAGAGACATTTTTAATGCAGATGTGTAACTGGACAGTTTTAGCATTGTTTGCCAGACCGCTCTTTAATGCTTAAGGATGAAATGTGTAACGGTGGAAGTAAAGCAAGGAACAGGCTTATTGTTATGGACTGTGCCAACGTGAAAGGCTGCCGCTTCTTATATTTGGAAAGTCCAACAAGCCACGTTGCTTGGCCAAGGTCAAGATGCTGTCCACACAGTATGAGGCTTAACAAAACTGCGTGAATGGCTTCCAGCATTTTTGAGGCATGAATCAGGAAAGTGGTCAAAATACATGAAAGGGAAAAAATGATTATCATCCTGATGACAAGAAGAGTTTGATGAATGTCCATCCACTCACCCACTTGTTTCCTCAGCTGAAGCCACAAAGGCTATTGGAATGCTTTGGGATTTTGCACGGCAGCACAAAAACATAGAAAACATGTCAGAGTGTACTGATGGCATGGCATGTCTGTCCAAAGACAACACACCAAGCAGAGAAAGATTACTGAGATTTTCCAGAGCTAACCCCTAATGTTTTTTCAAAGGCTTTTGTCATACAAGGACGGGCCATTGTAAGATGTGAACAAATAAAAGTACATTCCATGTATACACTGTGTCATTGTGCTTCCAATTGTCTTTGTTTGACATAGTGTGTTTTTTTTAAGCAAAGCAGGTTACATAGGGGTTTCCTTAGCTATCTCAAAGCTCTACTTAACATAAATTTGTGGATTGGCCCTCTGTAATTTGACATTTTATGACCAATTCAATCACTGGTTCAAATTCCAGCCTTTCCAGCTGAAAGAGACAGTACTGAAAAAACAACACATGAGCAACAGGAAGACAGAAATTGGATTGTCGAACTTTATCTTCAAATAATACTAATAGGAAGACTTGAGCCAATGGTAGTGTCCCTACATCTGCACCAGAAGCTCCAGTTTCAAGTTCCATGGTCACAGGAGGTGTGTCAAATGCAGCCAAGCAAGTTGATTGTCACTCTGTAAATCCCTCCCATTTGACTATGGCAGGCAGCAAGAATGCAAGAGACTACTGCTCAATCCTGCTGTGGTTCCCAGCCCCAATAAACAGGGAAGGTTAGTGACAGGAAGGGCATCCAGCTGACAAACCAGAAGAAAATGCTCATGGCAAACCAATGCAGCATGGGAAAAGCTAAAGGAGAAAAGAAAGGATAATAGCTCGAAAACTCACTCAATATCAGCTATTAAATGAAGCAATCCACAGGCAAATTCCATAATACTGGCAGATCTCATTTGGTGTTCAACATTGCAAATCAGAAGATGTAACGCTTTATAATACTAGGAAAACAGGAGTATTTGCTATAGAATGTACAATATATTACTGCATTGTCAATTAGGAGTTGGAGTAGACCACTCGAGTCTATCATTCAATAAATAACGTGTGCTCTGATTAGTCCACAATCCAACTTATCCCCAATAACTTTTCAATCCCTTTCATATCAAGTATCAATGTACCCCCAAAAATACTCAGACTCTGCTTCCATCACCTTCCCAGAGTTCCAAAGCCTCACAATGAGGCAAAGTTTCTCCTCACTGGGTTAAATAGGAGACCCCCTTAATTAGACACTGTAACACTGGTTCTAGGCTCTCCCGCAAAAGGAGATAGCAAGAACTACAAATGCTGGAGTCAGAGACAACACAGTGTAGAGCTGGAGGAGCACAGTACATCAGGCAGCATCAGAGGAGCAGGGAAGTTGACGTCTTGGGTCAGGACCCTTTGCCAGAATTTTTCTGAAGAAGGCTCCCAACCCGAAACATCAACTTTCCTGCTCCTCTGATGCTGCCTGACGTGCTGTGTTCCTCCAGCTCTACACTGTGTTGTCTCTGCCACAAAAGGAAACATCTTTTCATATCCACACTGTCAAGACCCTGCAAGATCCTATTTTGAAATAGTCAATTCTTGCTCTTATAAACTCGGGCACATACAAGCTTCAGAGATAACAGGAACTGCGGATGCTGGAGAATCCGAGATAACAAGGTGTAGAGCTGGATGAACACAACAGGCCAAGCAGCATCATAGGAGCAGGAA
>JAHRHZ010000067.1:7171825-7225310 GCA_024137785.1 Ginglymostoma cirratum | reverse complement strand
AGAGCTGGATGAACACAACAGGCCAAGCAGCATCATAGGAGCAGGAAAGCTTGACGTTTCGGGCCTAGACCCTTCATCAGAAAATGAAGAAGGGTCTAGGCCTGAAACTTCAGCCTTCCTGCTCCTATGATGCTGCTTGGCCTGTTGTGTTCATCCAGCTCTACACCTTGTTATCTCACATACAAGCTTAGCCCATTTAACCTCTTCTTGTAAGACAACCTGCCATTTCAGATATTAGCCTATTAAATCATCTCTGAATTGTTTCCAACACATTTGCATCCTTCCTTACATAAAAAGAGATCAAAACTCAAGTAGTCCAGATGGGGTCTCACCAGTGCCCTGTAAATTGAAGCATATCCTCCCTGCTTTTGTATAAAATTCCCCTCAATAAACCATAGCATTCCATTAGCTTTCCCAATTCCGTGCTATAACCAGCATTTCATCCTTTTGCCATTCACACACAAGGACACCCAGATTGCTTTGCATATCAGATCTCTGCAATCCCTCACCATTCAGGTAATATACTTCTTTCTTATTCTTCCTGCTAAAAGGGACAATTTTATCATTTTCCCACATTGTACTCCATTACTGTTAGCTAACAAATTTTCTACCCATATCAAATCTATTACCCCTACATCATGAGCTTTTATTTTATTTTTTGATGTGGCAGGTTATCAAATGCTTTCTGGAAATCTAAGTACAGTTCATCTACCAGTTCTCCTTCATCCGCACTAGGTTACTTCCTCAAAAGAAGTCCAATACATTAGTTCAACATGATTTCCTTTTCATAAGCCATCTTGACATTGCTGGATAACCTTGATTCGTTTTAAATGTGTCCTAGTAAAACATCATTAAGAATAGCTTCTCACATTTCTCTATCCAATCTTGAATTTTTTTTAGGTGTCCTATGATAACATCTTTAAGAACAGCTTTGAACATTTCCCTGTGATAAATATTAAACTAACTGGCCTGTAGTTTCCCACTTTCTGCTTCCCTCCCTTTTTCAGTATAGGAGATACGTTTGCCACATTCATGCATCAGACAATGAGTTAGAGGTGGAGAGGGAATTACAGCAGAACTCATAGCAAACATTCTATTTTATAGCAAAGTGCATTTACTTAGAAAACCGTCTGTTTAAATAATGCACTACAGCATGCAGTCTACAGAGTGTATTTAAAAAGCAGCCCCATGAATTACAGCAAACAGAACGCGACTGAAACTGTAGCAACATCTAATAAAAGCAAGATTGTTTCTTCAGCAGTGAACAAACAACACTTAACACAAATTATACGCATAGAATCAATCCCCATCACATACAACAGTGCAGTGTCTGGGTGCAGTTGATGGGAGGACAGCGACAGAATTGAGGTGGAGTGAAAGATTCAAGGTGCCGTTTACCCAATTTGCTCCATTCTGCTCAGCAACTTAGTGTCATTCTTAGATGTACATACCTTTGGACAGGTACAGTAAAGCAGTGTTGAATTGTAGCCTGTCTGCTTAACATCACAAGGACCTAATTAGTGAGAGTAGTACAAGCCAAGGTTATTTAAGAAGTTAGTTGCTGTCAGTGAGGAAGGTTTGCAGTTTGGCAGATGCTCGTAAATTTGAAAGTCTATGCCAGAAGAAATCAAACTTGAAATGACTGCCTTTCTCCTCTTATACGCACAGCAGACTATTAAATGTCTTGAAATGTGGTGGTTTTTCACTAGATGCAAGGCTTGCATAATAGAAACCTGTATTTCAGACAGACCTAGCACTATATGCAATGTCATCAGTCCCATTCTCCCTCTGAAGAGAACATTCACATAAACCTAACTGGACTGGTTCTATTTTTCCATAAGGCAGAACTGCCAACATTTCTCAGAACGTGCAACATATAAACACAGAATATATAGCAATAGACAGGTCTAAAGAGAAATATCAGAAAATCACTGAACCAATTTACGTACATTACATACTTCAGTCATGTTTTTGACACCTGATGTCTATTCAGACAAGTGAAACAAGATTATCACAGTTTCTATTCTCTAGTCTCCATCCAAGTGTTGGTGATAGGGTTAACCTATTTATACTGGTTGGACCTGTCAGGGTAAGTGAGCATCGACTGAGGAGAGGATTCCCTTTCACACTTCTGTTTGGCAGTCTTGGCACCTGACACTTCCTACGCACAGGGAAAATATGGTGCAGTGGTACTGTCCCTACCATTGGATGAAGAGTCCTCGGTTCAAGTCCCACCTGCTCCAGAGGGGTACAATTACATCTCGGAGCAGGTTGACTAGAAAAAATATCTTAATGTGTGGTAAAATTCCCTCTACAATGCACCACTGATGGGCTTCAAATCCAGTTTAGGAGACCTCCTCACTTCACTGGAATTAAACTTTCCAATTCTCATTCCAGTCATTCTTTCACATTTCAGCATTTCTCCAAATGAGGCAAGTGTTTGCCAAACCGGGTGCAATTTTGTCACGTATCCATGACAATGGGTTGAGACCACTGAAACTCCTACTGCTTCTTACCACACTGTGACCCACAAAACTCATTGTTTAGCAACAAAAAAATGCTCCAAACAGATGCTTATCCAGTCAGTGGCAGTAAAGAGAAAAGGCAGATTAATATTTTACAGTCTGAAATTCAATATTTTCTCATTTTGTTTCAGACTTACAGCACTTTTTTTTTCTTTTTACTCCCAAATTAGGAGTTAAATTCAGAACAAGAGTAGAAAAGTAATGTTCAACAGACAGGTCCCAGTCCCTCACTCCATCTCTGAGAAAAGTTTTATTACTCAATTATTACCACAAATGGGATTGGAGAGACAATGGTTTATTTTAGCTATCTATAAGGCTATGGATCATTATGGTACCTAGACGATTAACTATATTTTTGAAATTGCATGTGTTTGTTGGTGGCCTTTTGCTTAGATTGTTAGCATGTGGCTCAGAATCATGGCATGGGTTTGATTCTCACCAAAGCTGAGGTAGACTAGGGACCTACCTCCTCATCTTGCCCTTGAGAGTGGAAAGCAATTGCAAACCAAGAAGTTGCCAAAGAAAATGCCTCAAAATGAAGCTTCAAAAAGGCAATGAGCCAAGGACTTGCCTTTGGACTGAACTGATGTATTGTCATAGTACTGTTATAATATGTAGTACCCATATTAACACTGAATGAAAGTATATGAAGCTAAATACAAAGTCAGAAGGGCACAGACTCATGGTTCGAGACTATTCCACAAGTTCCAGCAGTCTACCAACAACTACCAGAGTCTTTTTTTTTAAGCCAAAGGCAGTACCACAGATGAATCTGATCCTTCCACACATGGACACAGGTCTTCCAAGCAGAAGTAGACAACAAAAAGGAGCAGGAACCATAGCTCATTATTCCTATCATTTCTCAATTAAATCAAAACTAATTGCAGGATCCCATCCCACCACATCCAGTTGGAACCACAACTCAATGCAGGCAATGGATAAAACAAATGTTGTCCTTTTAACCTATCTGTTTCAGTACCCTGTAAGGTGACAGATGTGTTCACTATGTCAGTTTTAAGAATTCTTCCCTCCAGAGAGCACCAACTGCTGGTGAAATATATTTTATTAAGTACAAGGCACATTGTAGCACCTCACTCCAACGGCCATTGCAGTGATCAAGGTGCTCAACTTTGAGGTGTACTACAGCCGAACGAACAGACAGACAGACACACATGCGATCCATCACTAGATAGCAAGCACAAACAGGATTGTTTATTCATTTTCCCCTCCCTGTTACAGCAGCCAACTGGATTCAAGCTGAAATCAACTAACACACCAAATAGCAAAATTCAGTCTTGGAACCTCCTTGATTCAAATGGCCGAGTTCCATGACATACATTGTGTTTTTTTCCCCTACTGGGCCAAACTTGCTACGTGGTCAAACTCAAAAAAAAAAATCTGGTTTCAATGCAAAGTGCAAAGATCGCCAATGTTTGCAGGTTTCAGTCCTTCCTTTAGTTATTTCACAGAGTACAAATATCACCATAAGACCATCCATACTGTGCTATAAAGCAAAGAATGTCCATCTTTTTCAATGGACTCATCTTTGTTCAGCAAAGCTTGGCTAAAGGTTACTCACAGGTCAAATAAAAAGAACATTTTCCATTAGCCTATAGGCTAAACAAACGTATTATTTGATCAATGAGAAACTACATTCTACAAGGGACCTCAACCCAGTTGTGATCATTCCAAGTAAATATCCACCTTGTAGACTGCACAAAACTGGAAACTTTGTTTAACAGTTATAAGGATAAACAACTATGAAAAGACCAGGAGGAATCAGGTACTAGATATATCTTCCCGAGTTAACATGCTCCCACTTAAAATCACCACGAGAACAAATCTAATTTTTATTGAAAACATTTCTAACTCCATTTCAGAGTCATTCAGAATTCTAGGGAAACAAACATTTTTCTACCTGCTAACAGAAAGTATGGATTTTGACTTGCTCCACCTTTAAAATCTCTGCAGAGCTGCAATGTCAGTATCTCCTCCAGTTCTACAGCCCATCCTTCCCAGAAATGAACCTCTCTTCTCAGTCCAACATCTTGTGAAGACCCCAGCATGACCACGGTTGATGTGCCAACAGCCACTGAGGTTCTTTTCTTGGAATTCCTCTCTAAGTTGCTCCCTCTCACGATCTTGCTCACTTCCTTCTTAAAAGCCAACTATTCGACTAAATTTTTGGTTAATTTTCCTAATATCAACTTGGGCACTGCAGTCATTTTTCTCATACTTCTGTAATGCCTGTTCCTACAAAGGATCAGTGCAATTTTTTAAAGTTGTCCCTGAATCATGCAAATTTATTCAATAAAGAGGGTAGCAAAGTGGTACACATTGTGCTGATCTTAAATTCTTCATATTTCCTCTGCCACCAGAAGTAACAGCAGCATAAAGTGAAGAAGGGATGTGAACCAGCTGAGCTCCCATTCTTAAATAAAATCAGAAAATGCTAGAGAAACTCAGCAGGCTTGACAGCATCTGTGGAGACAGAGAAACAGAACTCCGAAAATACTGGATTCAACATTAACTCAGTTTCTTTCTCCACAGATGCTGCTGGACCAGCTGAATTTGTCTAGCACTTTCTGGTTTTATCTCAGATTTCCAGCATCCACAATATTTTGCTTTTATTTTGGGTGTCGTTCTTCTTGAACTGCTGTATAGAGGCTGCGTGGCTTCTTTTCCATTCTGTAAGAGGAGGAGGAAAGACAGAGAAAGACACTTAATCACTGTTCCACATTGCCAAGGTGATAAGAACCAGATCCCTGCCCAGCCATGCTCTTACTTCAAGCTATGTATATGTCGAGCAAGAGGCAGGAAAGGGCAATACTGTAAGTTTTTACACCTTTGAAAACAAATAAAAAAACCTCAGACCTTATCTCAGGAAAATATTGGAAGAAAAATTCTTTCCACTTTTAAGAAAGCTTCCTCTGTAATATTTTATCACAGCACACTACAGGATGTAATCACCAACATTAACACATCACAACCAGCCATGCTAACATTCCCAGGTTGTTCTTCATGGACATCTCAACAATAGCACTGCATTAGAAATTAAAAGATTCATACAATTGCATTTTAGAATGGAGAATGGATAGGACTAAGGTTCTGCAATACAAGATATATACAGGATATTTTAAAACACATCATGTTACTACATGCAAAGTACAGTTCCTTTATATTAACATTAAAAAATATGTAATCACATTTTTAAAAAAAAACAATTTTAACTAGATACAATGATTCAACCTTACTTTTTTCCTTTTAAGTTGTCTAGTCAGCATTGCTAAAACAACATGCTCTCCTAAAGTGCATTCTTACAGGTCTTTTGTCAGATAAAAATATTTTCTCCAATCATACTTCACACCATGTACAATTCCTCTGCATAAAGCAGCCAGGAAAGGCATCTCCCTTTAGGCTGACTCCACACTGTTTGTAATCAGACACACAAGAAAGTGGACAGTAATACCTTTTAATATGGAGGGATGGGCAAAAAAAAAAAACAAGGTAATTTCACATTTGCTCTGTCAGACAGCATACTAAACACCGAGAATTATAGGCATAAATATATCTTTTACTACTCTGAAAATAAAACATACTGAACACCTACATCTTGTAGACTACACAAATTTTTTTTCCTTAACAGGAGAACTTCACGGGTAACTACTTTAAGATGGTGAACTTCGTTAATCCGATCAGCATTTGAGCAAGGTTCTGCCCTGAAGCGTTAATTTCGCTCTTTTCTTTCCACAGATGAAGTCTAATATATTGATTATTACCAGCATATTTCTGTTTTTTTTATATAAACTCAGTTTTCAAAGGTTATGAACCCAATTGCTGCACAAGAGTTGGACTGTCCTCTGTACTTCTGTCAATTAAGTGCAAAAGCACATCTCCCCACAATGTTATAAATGTTGTAGGTTACAATCCTTACAGAACTAATCAACATCTTTGTCAGGAAATATTTTATGTAAGTTAATGTCTAACTTTATTTCTAGCAGAGATATTGCCCACTCAACTGGAGGCAAGTATAACATTTAGGGATTCCGTGCTTTATCTCAATGTATCTATATTCAGTGCCAGAGGATCCTGGATCTGCTGCCCTGTGTATAACAGTACCTTACCATTACAAGCTCAAGTGGTTTTCCATTACTGTTTGGGTCAGATACTGTTGTCACAATACAGACACTGACAATGGATACCAAAAGTACTTGATAAGCATTTCTAAACAAATCTACTCCTTTCCTCCATCCCCCAAACATTTTCTTCTCATACACCAATGTCCCGACAGCAACATGTCTAACTGGCATACAATTCAGTAAAAAGCTAGAGAGAGTCTTGGCACTTCTACAGAAGGGTCGCTGGACTCGAAACATTAACTCTGTTTCTCTCTACAGATGTTGCCAGACCTGCTGGGTTCTCCGACAATTTCTGCTTTTGTGCTTCTCAAGCCATTGGCTATTGTACCTCAGTAGGTATCATTTATAAGCCCAGACTGCAAATTCTGCTGACTGTTTCCTAAAAGGTGTGAAGGGCACAGTGATCATAATTCTTTAGTTTTAAAATAGTTATGGAAAATGATAGGAATTGTATAAAAGTTAAAGTTCTTAATTGAAGTAAGGCAAATTTTAATGGTATGAAATGGGAACTTTCAAGAGTTGATTGCAGTAGATTGTTTACAGGTAAAGGGATGATTGGCAAGTAGGAGGCTTTCAAAAGTGAGATAACGAGAGTTCAGAGGCATTATGTTCCTGTTAGACTGAAGGCTGGTAAGGGAAGGGAATGATGGATGAATAAAGATATCGAAACTATGGTCAAGAATAAGGAGTCATATATTAGGTATAGACAACTGGGATCAAGTTAATCTCATGAAGAGTATAAGGGTGTAAGGGCATTCTTAAGAGGGGGATCAGAAGGGCAAAAAGAGGATGGTTGATAGCCGTGGCACAAGAGGTTAAGGATAATCCAAAGAGATTTTTCAATTAGATTAAGAGCAAAAGAGCAACTAGGAAGAGAATAGGGCCCCTTAAAGATCAACCAGGTTGTTTATGTGTGGAACCACAGGAAACGGGAAAGAAACCAAATGAATATTTTGTGTCAGTTTTTACTGTGGAGAAAGAAATGGAGGCGAGGTAACTCAGAAAAATAAATGTTGATATCTCGAAAACAGTCCACATTATAGAAGAAGAAGTGCTTAAAAAAAAAGTGGATAAATCTCTAAGACCTAATCAAGTGTATCCAAGGATATTGTAGGAAGTTAGGGAAGAAACTCTGGGATGTCTAGCAGAGACATTTGCATCTACAGTCATGGATGAGGTGCTGGAGGACTGGAGGGTGGCTAATGTTGTGCCTTTATTTATGAAGGAGAAGCCTGGGAACGAGAGACCTGTGAATTTGACATCAATGGTGGGTAAGTTGTTGGAGAGGATTCTGAGAGATAGGATTTACATGCATTTGGAGAGGCAAGGGATAGTCAGCATAGTTTTGTGCATGGGAAATCATGTCACACAAACTTAATTGAGTTTTTTTTGAGGATGTAACCAAAAGGATTGATGATGGCAGAGCGATAGACGTTGTCTACATGGACTTTAGTAAAGCCTTTGACAAGATTCCCACATGGTAGAATAATCAGTAAAGGTAGATCACATGCGATTCAGGGTTAAACTTGCCAACTATATACAAAATTGGCTTGGCAAAAGGAGACAGAGGGAGGTGGTGGAAGATTGTTTTCGGACTGGTGGCCTGTGATTAGTGGTGATCCACAGGGATCAGTGCTGGGTCCACTTTCGTTTGTAAATAATATTAATGATTTGGATGAGAATTTAGGAGGCATGGTTAGTACGTTTGCAGATGACATCAAAACAGTGAAGAAGGTTATCGAAGATTATAAAGGGACCTTGACTGATTGGGCCAATGGACTGAGGAATGGCAATGGAGTTTAATTTAAATAAATGTGAGGTACTGCACTTTGGTAAAACAAACAAGGGCAGGACTTATACAGTTAATGGCAGGGTCCTGGGTAGTATAGTCGAACAGAGAGACTTAGGTATTCAGGTACATAGTTCTTTGAAAGTTGCATTATAGGTAGACAGGGTGGTAAAGAAGATGATTAGCATGCTTGCCTTAATTACTCAGACCAGTGCACATAGAAGTTGGAACATCATGTTCAGATTGTACAGGAACTTTGGTGAGGCCACTTTTAGATTACTGTGTACAGTTCTGGTCGCCCTGGTATAGGAAGGATATTATTAAATTGGAGAGGGTTCACAAAAGATTTACCAGGATGTTATCAGGACAGATACAGCGTAGGAGTTTGTGGGTGACCTCTTAGAGGATTAGAAAATCATGAAGGACATAGATAAGGTGAACAGTAAAGGTCTCTTCCCTAGCATGGGGAATTCAAAATTGGGGGACGTATTTTTAAGGTGAGAGGAGAAAGATTTAACAAGGACCTGAGAGGCAACTTTTTCACACAGATGGTGGTTTGTATGTGGAATGAACTGCCAGAGGAAGCGGTAGCTGCAGGTACAGTTACAACATTTGAAAGCTATTTGCATAGGTACATGAATAGGAATGGTTTAGAGTGATATGGGCCAAGCGCAAGCGAGACCAATTTAGTTGGGGAAAGTTAGTCGGCATGGACGAGTTGGACCAAAGGGTCTGTTTTATTGCTGTATGATGCTATCACACAAGCCCTATCTTATCCCCAACTAACATTCTCACTCTCCTGCAGAGATGACTGGACAATTCAGAATGCAATCATGATTCTCCTCCTCTTCCCTAACATAAAGATGAAAGCCAGTTGTATCCCCTCAGCCGAGATAATTTGGTACTGGAAAAGAATCAGTTCTACTTCATCTCTGTCTGCTTCATCACAAGGCAAACCTGCTCATAACTTGAACAAAAGTATTTTTTCTTTGGCAGATATAAAAACACACTTTCAACCAATGTCAAGGATATTACTGTGGATGGGGGAATACGTGGAAGGTATGGAGTCTGAAAGCATAAAATTAGCACAAGGTTTTTCTGCACCAGACCAGTCAGACATAGTATACAGCTCTCCCTTTGCCTGCCCCCAAATGGGAATGAATCAACCTGTCACAGTCAGGATAAGGATCTACCCCTGGATTAGGGCTCCCATTGCAGCAAATTTGCATTGACAATGGCTTTTATCTAACAATTAAGAAAAAAAAACAAACAAACGATCAATAGGCAGAGATCATAGTCCCAGGAAAGAATTGGGGTAGTGCATATACTCAACAAAAATATTTTTATGCTTAATTGAAAAATATGATTTCAGAGAAAAATTTCTAATGAGGATGCTGCAAGGTTATAGAACTTCGGTATAGAACCACAAACTAAACTTTTTTAAATTAAGAGGAAGTATTAAATTCTGATTAATGTCCCAGAGATACTCCAAAGTTAACATGCAGGTCCAGCAAGCAGTTACAAAAGCAAATGAAATGTTGCCCTTTATTGCAATTGTGTTGGAGTACAAGCAAAAGGAGCTCTTGTTGTAAGGTACAGAGCTTTGGTGAAATTACACTTCTGCAGTTTTGGTCACCGTGCCTAAGGAAGCTTGAGTGAGGGGAGGTTCACAAGTTTGAGCTGTGAGATGAGAGTTGTCCTGAGAGAGATTGAGTAAAAAAGACCTGTTTTCAAAGATCTCAAAAGTTGAAACTCTGGAAGGACATGGCACAGTAGCTGTTGAAAGTTTGTATTCCCTGATGAAGAGTCTAAGGAGCACAGTCCCAGGATAAGCATTCAGCCATGGAGAACCAAGATAAGGAAAACTACCTTCCCTCAGATGATTGTGAATCTTTGGATTCTCAGCCCCAGAGAGCTGTGAATGCTTAGCCCTTGAATACGAGGCTAAAAATTGATTGATGTTTGTATTCAACAGGAATCACAGAATAGATGGAGAGACAGGGCACAGAAGTGAATTATCAAGATCACACATGATCTTATTAAATGGAGGAACAGATCTGAGGGACCATAGAACATATGTCTCCTTCTATTTCTTAAACTTCTATCAAGACAGAAACACAAAAGGACCAGCTTCTCATTTATTCTACCAACGTTAACCTCCAAAAGATATCCAATAGCCAGGTTTTTAAAGGGAATGCAATGTTGTCAACTCCCTACTCCCAGCTTATTTACACCCACAAATGACAGCTGAGTATGAGGGGAGGGGAGCAGCAGAGATAAAAGGGCTTCAATTTGCTATTCTGCAGTCAAAAAGTGCTGAAGAATAGGTCAACTCTTTCACAAAATAACCCCCCCCCCAAGTACACATTGTTTTTCAACAATTTTTTCCCCTTCATTCATTAACGGGATGAGGGCAGCATGTATTGTCCATCCTTAATTGCCCAGAGGGCAGGTCAGAGTCAACCACATTGCTGGGGATCTGGAGTCACGCATAGGCCAGATCAGGTAAGGATGGCAGTTTCCATTGGTTTCCCCACAATCAGCCGTAGATTCATAGCTATCATTAGATTCTTAATTCCAAATTCCACCATCTGTCACTGCGAGATTCGAACCCGAGTCTATCGTTATCTAGGTCTACTGGATTAATGGTCCAGCGATAATACCACTAGGCCATCGTGTCCGCAGTGTCAAAAACGAACTGTAACGGCATGGGAAAGCTGCTAAACTCAATTCTGAATGTAGTTCCTCAGGAAGGGGGAAATCCTCAATACCTGTGGGGGTTTGTGGCGAAACAATAATGCAGTCTAGGGACAAGATTTTGTGATACCGGGGGACAGAGATGAAGTCTTAGTCCAGCATTGTGAATGGAAAGCGTGGATGTTATTTAGCTCTCCTTAAGGAGATGTTTTAGTACATCTCTCCCGCCCGGAGAAGTATCATTGAATTTTTTTTTTCGTATTGTACCCTTACACGATTTGATTTAATCTAAAATCGACCGTCTCAGGCGTAGTCATCCAGGGTGAAGTCCACACAGTAGTGTGGAATGTAAGGCGATCACCGCCCACGACCGTCAGGAAACGCGACTGTATGACAGCAAGGCTGGAATTTAAAAGGGAAAACGCCAAAGGCGTGGAGGGTACTCGACAGCTGTTAAATAAAGGGGACGGGAAGCTCGGTCAATTGACAACTGAACAGTAGAAATGATCAAATCGCACCACCATATTTGTAACGTGTGTTGCTACTGGAGAGCTTCTGAATAGGTAACATGTGAATCTAAATTTACAGAAGGCAGGCTTGTCCCAATGCACGTGGTAGCGGGGAGGAGTCAGACACGTCAGGCTGAACAAAATACACTGGCACTATTATTAACAATAGCTCGTGGAGATGAAGCTGAGGGAGATGCCAGCAACGCCAGCTCTGCGACATCCCTCACTACAATGTATTTCCCTGCCTCTTCCGCCTTCCGTTACATTCAACAATAAAAGAGAGTCGGATTAACTCAAACAACACTGATTAAAAACTGCAATAAAAAAAGCGGAACTACCAAGTATCATATGACACCTCCACCCCATGCCACGACACGTCATTATGCAAACAGACTACAGTATTTTTGAACGTCTGACTCGGCCCTGCCCCTGGAAAAGAATTCCTTAAATCATAAGCACACGGTACAATCGACTGGTTTTGGTGCACTACAAGCATTATCCAAAATTTGAACATCTCCACGTGTCAACCTTATTACAAATGTGTAGCTCACCACAGAAAAAAAATTGTCAGTTACATCCGAAACCTACAGCGATGCTGACTGGTAAATGATCCTAATTACTTTACGTGATTTTACGAGAAAAGCTATATTTTACGTCAAATGACTTGCCTCAAAAAATTCTGAATGAAAATAATCACGTTATCGTTTCCTGCCATAAACATTATTACAATGTCTAGTACTATCACTTATATGTAACAATACAATGTAACATCCAACGTGCAACAATCTAGAGAGGATCGTGTAATAATGAAAGGCTATACGGATTTTCAGAAAGCCGGGCCAGAATAACAAAAAAAAACAGACGAGTATCCGCATTGGTCAGAGAGAGAGAGAAATGTTACATCCATGCGCTCTCTTACCACGTGTTTTCTGTTGTTGCGCTTGCAATTCCAAAAACATTGCAGCTTCCAGGAGTGTTTCGATACTCATGCTCGATCCTATCAATCACTTTTTTTTAAAAAGGGGATGATTTTTCTCTTTTTGTGGTTGTGGGATCAGGCAACCAAGGGGGGCCGGGGGTGGGGTAGACTAAGTTTTAATTTGGCCGCCTTCTACAGGCCCAGTAGACCGAGTGAAAGAGCAAACAAGATATCCTTTAAACCCCCCGGAATCTTTCAGATGAGGGAGGGAGAAGTGGGGGGTGGGGGGGGAGAAAAAGAAGTCTCAAGATGGCGCAGTATACAGCCCCAAAATCCAGTAATCACAACAAGCGGTAATACTGCCCACTAGCAGCCCTACGCAAACTACGTCCCAGATCTCACGCCGAAACGGGAGATGCTTGAGATTTTTTTTTTGCTGAACGTCCCTTGAATTCCTGGGACTCTCGCCTTCAGCGAATCGGGATCGAACTCATTGCGGAAGCG
Source organism: Ginglymostoma cirratum (assembly GCA_024137785.1). NCBI lineage: Eukaryota > Metazoa > Chordata > Chondrichthyes > Orectolobiformes > Ginglymostomatidae > Ginglymostoma > Ginglymostoma cirratum. Next base: position 7,212,228 of record JAHRHZ010000067.1, on the reverse strand, counting down.
TCGCGTTCCAATTTCGAACGTTAAGTAACAATCCGAAGCTGCAATGTATCCGATTGAGAAGAAACGTTCGCTGGAAATTCACCAGTGTTTCCAAACAACCAGCTCGGTTCGCATCGTGCTGCTCATTTACATCTCATTTGATCCACCCCGACACTCACACCAATCACGCTGGAGAAGGCTTAACAGTAGTATTTTCACATGGACGCCCATCTGCGTTAATCCACCGCAGGTTTATTAGGATAAAGAGACAGCAATTGAAAATAACTTTTATTTGAACGGTGGGGGGAGGGGTGTTGCTGTTTGCTTTTGCTGGAAATGATCTAATTCATTTAGGGCAAGAGTTACTGCTAATGTGTAGGGCGCTCTCACTCGAGGAGTCTGTGTCTTTGCCTTTTGCGCTATATTCTGTGTGTACCGTGGGCATACTGGAAATCCACAATAGTCCAACATGCTGGGTGCGCGCCACAGGTCCGTGTGCGGATTGGCGAGGGGCTTCTCGGGCGCTTTGCCAATACACTTGCGGCGCGACCGTGCGCTTTTTTTTTGGGGGGGGGTGGTAAGGAAAGTACAAAATGGAGGCGGCTTGCAGTCGGCAGGGTGTGGTATCAGGAGGCAGAGGATGCGGAAGAGTGCAAAGTCGTGTTTGACAAAACAGCAGAAGAACAACGTGGTGAAGGCGGAGCTTGGAACGAACGCGACGCATGATATTTAAAGGGGCGGATCTAACATTAGAGTCTAGCCGTGGTCAGTTACAGGTCGACTTGTGAAATAAAGTGCAAATTTCACTCGAAACCGTATGACCTGTGAGTCAGTGACAGTGATCGTAATTTATTCACGAGACAAAATGATAATGAAATACATTATTGGCGCAAAGGATGGGGTGGGGGGCGGCGCTGGGCTGTGCTGGCTTTAAACTCCTTAACTAGACGTCACTCGCTTCATTTTGTCTTTAACTTTTTAGGTGCTGGAGGAATTGAAGACGCCATTAACAGAAATAAATGAAATGCTGAAAGGCGCGGGGCACGCAATTTAATGTTTGAAAATTTAAAAGAATGTATTTATAGATTATAATCCAAATTGCCAACTCTAGGAGGGGCGGTTAATACAATTAGAAATTTGGACAAAAATCATATTTCACATCGCGAATATTGGAAAATCCAAATAAATGTTAGGGATTATTCAGTCTCCCTTCTGGGAAGAAAACATCATCAATTTCCAAATCTGGATGTAAGCCTGCACAGAATTAAATGTTTGGCGGCAGCAGCAACTTTATACATCGACTTAACTACAGTTCTGCAAAATAACAACTCCCTTTCCCTTTTAAATCAAACCGTCCGACTGAAAGTTCATTCTCAGCCCCATGATTCATGCTGCCCTCTGGTTCTATTCATTCATTTGTCAATGTTGTTCTTCCGTTGATGCTGAAGGTGTTGGGTCATGCTGAGGATAGAGTTGCATAGTTAGCTGATGATGCGGCCGTCCTGACTTAAAACATTTGCTGGGCATTGGGAAATGGGTAGTTGGCCTGTGCTGTTGTCGTCTGTCCCTCGCAGAGAAGTTTATGCGAAGTTCAAGCAAAATGCCTTCTCCACAAGTCTGACAGGGAGCGATTAGCTCGTAACGCCCCCGAGGCCCTGCAGAAAAAAAATGATCTGTTGCCAGAGTTTCTAAACAAGCACCAAAATGTAGCCTGTGTGGTGATGCAAGCTACAACGGGAGGGGTCTCTGCGTAACGACTTTCAACCATAGTACTCTGAGAAACTGGAAACTTTAGAAACTCTCAGTCAGACAAATAAGGTACATTGTGAACATCGTTGAAATTGTGTCGAGGTACCTCAGAGTGGAATATAATGCTGGAAGAAGATTTATTTCGAATGCACTTTTTTGTAATTTCCAATTTGATTTCATTCTGCCTTCTGTATGCTAAATACAGAATGTATCTTGTCAGCATTACAATTTTATTTGGATACTTGAAAAGGGAACAAACATGCTATATTGTATCAATAAACAAGTTGAATTTTATTACAAATTCTTTAACATTCAAGACTTTTTTTGTAATATCTGTTCACAAATTTTATGAATAAAATATTATGGGGAAGAAAAAACTCAGCAATGAGATTAATTTGGCTAAATCATTCAGAGAATCAGCACCAGCAGGATGGGCTAAATTACCATGATATTCTTTATGCTTTACTAATTCTGGCCTTTTATGCATCACCAAATTCTATCTGTCCATCATTGACAACCATACCCAAGTTCTGTAATTTCCTCCCTAAACTGCTCTATCTTGCCTCTTTTGAGACATTTGAAAACCACTTCTTTCCCAAGCTTTTGTCATCTGATCTAATATTTCTTTATTTGGTTGAGTGTCAAATTTTGTTTGCTATTGTACTTGAGAAGCCTTGGGCATGCCTTTATGAAATTAAAATTAAATTAAAAGCGCTGTACAAATGTAAGATATTTATATACTTTCCAGCAGTAACTACAGGACAACAATCATTGACAGGGAGCCTGGCTGTTTAATCCCTCCCTATTGCTGTGATATACAATTACAGATAATTCATTTGATCCTTGATTTATTTTCAGAAATCCTCCTGCTGTATATTCCTCTGATATCTGCTTGAAACAAAACCTACTCCATATGCATTTCAGACTCAGTCAGACAAGGTAAATGCATTGCTCTTGCATTCTTTGTTGGATTTGTTAATTACTATACTTAGTATTAATTTTGGACTACTCTTTGTAGTGGAAGCATCTCTACTTTATTTTATTAAACACCCATCTAATTTATTCTGTTTTGTCTAATTGTTATAAGCTCTGAGTTCTGGTATAATTCCTGTAAATTATTTTTGCTTCACCTCCAGTGCCTCTGTGTTAAATATAGAGATCAGAACTGTACATATTACTCCAAATGTGGTCTAACCAATGTTCTATTGATGGTTAACACAACTTCACTCATTTCAATTCCATTGCTCTGTAAATTACTCCAATGGTTTGGTTAGCACTTTTATATCCTCGTTAACTTCTGCTGCTATTTCTTATGATTTATGAACATGTACACCTAGATCCCTTTACTTTTAAACACCATTAAGACTCTCATATTCCAAGGATTATTTTGAACTCTTTATTCCTCCTAACAAAAAGACTAGTTCACAGTTAATTATTGAACTAAATTTTCTACTTCCATGTTAATTCTGAAAATAGGAGGTGGGTTAGCTCAGTTGGCTGGATAGCTGGTTATAATGCAGAGTGACAACCAACAGCATGTGTTCAATTTCTGTACTGGCTGAGGTTACCACAAAGGACTCTCCTTCTCAATAACTCCCCTTGCCTGAGGTGTGGTGATCCTCAGGTTAAACCATCACTCGTTGGTGTCTCGCTAATGAGGAAGGAGCTGTATGGTCTGGTAAGACTGTAGTGACTTTACCTTTACTTTTTAAATCTGACAGTTCACCAAAGACTTTGTGTAGTTTTCCACAGTCTTTCTAGGATATTATAACTATGATTCGACCATCCATGAATTTTAAAGTTGTTCTGATTCCCAAGTCCAAGTGTTTTGTGTAAATACTGTTCAGAAGTGGTGCCAGCATCAAACCCTGCGTGGAACACCAATTCCCAGCTCCTGCCAATCTGACTAACTTTGCTATTGGAAGCATTTTTAAAACAAGATGTTTTCGGCCCATCTTCACTCACAAATCTTTCAAGTAATTGATCATGTTCTAGTCTCACGATTACGGATTATTGTGCACAGATTGCAACAGATTATTCATGTGAAATAAACTTTAAAAGAAGCTCTATACTACATTTTAGAGCAGTTTCTTTTTTTACACCTTTTAGTTTGTTGAGTGGTGGGTTGTCACTAGCTAGGCCAGCATTTATCATCCAATGCCAAATCTACCCACACTAATGCAAGCTAATCCCTTAGTTGTTTCATCAAGACATTTTCCCCTGTACAATACCAAAACTAGATGTCAAAATTGCTTAAAAAGTTTTGTTTCCAAACAAATAGAAGCCTGTTTCTTTCAAATACTGCTGTACGATTAATAGAATGTGAAAATATATATTCCAAACAAATCACTGCCAATTGGGGCAGTAGTTCACAAACTTTCCTAACCATGGACCAATTAGCAAGGCAAAAGACATCAGGGACTACCTACCAGTCCCACTGTACCTGCTTTCACTTCCCACTCTCAATCTCTATAATTCTACATACAGCATATCCATTAACATTGCCAATGTCAACCCTTGTACCCGATCAGCAAAAAATTCTACTCCCCATACATGTTGAAGGAGAGACTGAAATATATGAAGCATTGCCCATATCTTGGTAGCCACCTCTCTCACTGACAAGGAGATTCTTCATTGCATCAGTTGTGCCAGTTCAGCCTTCTACATACAATGGCCCTGAATGTTTGACAGACAAGACCTCCACATCAACAGAAATCCTAGTGTCCAGATAGTTGTCACCATCACACTTGTGTACTGCACTAAGACCTGGACTGTGTATCGGCAGAGTATACTGAGTCCTAGAGAATTCCAGTAGTGATGCCTCTACCACATCCTCTGACTTAATTGAAAGGATCGTCAAACAAGTGTCAATGTCCTTCTTCAAACCAGATACACAGCATTTAGTCATAACTTTGGAAAAATTAATTTCGATGAACTGGCCACTGTATCCAAATTGCCTAAAACCATTTTCCCCCAACTGCTCCTGTCTTCTCAATTCTCAGATGATGAACATTTCAGAGGATTATAAAGAAAATGTTTCTAACACACTCTGAAGCACTGAGGTTGTAGGCTTGCTCGCTGAGCTGGTGATAGAATCAAACACACTGGCTTAGCGAACAAGTCTACAACCTCATCCACAGCCCAAGCTACAAATCTTTTCAAAAACTTTAAACTGTAAAGCACTCTTGAAGGATGGTAACTTTGAGCTTAATGACTGGGAGGAACTTGCTACCAATCACTCAAAATTGAATATTGATAACTTATCCATCAAGCTGTATCATGCTATGTCCCAGTGTCTTGATGATGAGTCAGAATGATGGCGAGGAGAAAGAAAAGAAAGTAAATCTGGCAATCTTGAAACCTTCTATCTCACGGGGCATCCTGTCACTTGCCGAAAATTCTCTGGGTGAAGAATTGCCCCATTCTGTCACATGGTATCCTGGGCAGAAACTCATTTATGTGAAGCATACACACCACATGGGCCCATTGGATTGAATGACCTGGTTCCTTGCTACAAATATTATGTAAAAGTTCCTCTTTGTGAGCAATGTCTTGGATGATCTGAAATCTACTTGTGTTTGTTTTCAAACACCATTGCATCCAAGAATAATTGTGGAACTGCCATTGGATTTACGATAATTATGTGTGACATTTATATTTATTTCAGATTGTTTGAAATATTACATAAAATGTATTGATTTTCAACATTTACATGTTAACAAAATTAGTTATTTCAAGAAAACATATTTGTTGACATTGTCGAATGGAGCTGTAAAATATGAGAATTAGGATTTCAAACAAACTTCAACAGAGCTGTCACAAGTTATTCCCCATCAGTCAAAACAGTCTTTTGGAATAAATTAGACAAAGTCCATTGTAATACCATGACAAGCATTGACTGATAATTGTTACAGAGACAGTAGGAACTGCCGATGCTGGAGAATCTGAGATAACAAGGTGTGGAGCTGGATGAACACAGCAGGCCAAGCACCATCAGAGGAGCAGGAAAGCTGATGTTTCGGGCCTAGACCCTTCTTCAGAAATGGTGGGGAGGAAGGGGATTCTGAAATAAATAGGGAGGGAGGGGGAAGGTGGATAGAAGATGGATAAAGGAGAAGGTAAGTGGAGAGGAGACAAACAGGTCAAAGAGGCAGGGTTGGAGCCAGTAAAGGTGAGTGTAAGTGGGGAGTTAGGGAGGGGATAGGTCGGTCCAGGGAGGACGGACAGGTCAAGGAGGCGGGATGAGGCTGGTAGGTAGGAGATGGAGGTGGGGCTTGAGGTGGGAGGAGTGGATAGGTGGGAGGACAGGTTAGGGAGGCGGGGACGAGCTGGGCTGGTTTTGGGATGCGGTAGGGGGAGGGGAGATTTTGAAGCTTGTGAAGTCCACGTTGATACCATTGGGCTGCCAAGGGTTCCCAAGCGAAGTATTAGATGCTGTTCCTGCAAACTCCGGGTGGCATCGTTGTGGCACTGCAGGAGGCCCAGGATGGACATGTTGTCCAAGGAGTGGGAGGGGGAGTTGAAATGGTTCACGACTGGGAGGCGCAGTTGTTTCTTGCGAACCGAGTGTAGGTGTTCCATAAATCGGTCCCCAAGCTTCTGCTTGGTTTCCCTGATGTAGCAGAGGCCACAACGGGAACAGCGGATACAGTATACCCCATTAGCAGATGTGCAGGTGAACATCTGTTTAATGTGGAAGGTCTTCTTAGGGCCTGGGATGGAGGGGAGATGTAGGGGCAGGCTCAGGGACCGCATTGTGGAACACCTATGCTCGGTTCGCAACAAACAACTGCACCTCCCAGTTGTGAACCATTTCAACTCCCCCTCCCACTCCTTGGACGACATGTCCATTCTGGGCCTCCTGCAGTGCCACAACGATGCCACCCGAAGTTTGCAGGAACAGCATTGCATATTTCGCTTGGGAACCCTGCAGCCCAATGGTATCAACGTGGACTTCACAAGCTTCAAAATCTCCCCACCCCCTACCGCATCCCAAAACCAGCCCAGCTGGTCCCCGCCTCCCTAACCTGTCCTCCCACCTATCCACTCCCCCACCCCCTTCTCCTACCTACTAGTCTCATCCCGTCTGCTTGGCCTGTCCATCCTCCTTGGACTGACCTATCCCCTCCCTAACTCCCCACCTACACTCACTTTTACTGGCTCCAACCCCACCTCTTTGACCTGTCTGTCTCCTCTCCACCTATCTTCTCCTTTATCCATCTTCTATCTGCCCCCCTCTCTCCCTATTTATTGCAGAATCCCCTTCCCCTCCCCCATTTCTGAAGAAGGGTCTAGGCCCGAAACATCAGCTTTCCTGCTCCTCTGATGCTGCTTGACTGATAATTACTGTCTTAAACCTTGGTTACAGAATGTTGCCTTGAGCCATACTGCATTTACACTTAAGTTGAAAAATACACACATCTCATTGCCATGGAGTCTATTCATTTGAAAATTCTTCTCAATCCATGAGGACTACAGAATGTATGGAAGATTGGGTGGATACAGAAACTGATCTATGCTGCAGTTCCGTTTGATATGGGATTAAAACGAATTTATAAATGTCCATGAAGTTGTGCTCTATGATTGTATCTACAAACATTCATCTAATTTCTTAGCTGAAGGAAGCTTGTATAAAACTAACAAGATGATACATAAAATACAGAAATGCAGCTTTCTGTCCATTGTGAGCCCTTTGCAACTTTAAAATATGATGTTACATCCTTAGCATCAATTACACATTAGGTTGATTTGGAACATATCTTCTGGCAACTTTCACGCATAATCACCAATTATCTCAGAAAACAAACACGTGTGTCTGTTATCGCACAGTACACTGACCCATTTTATCTCAATAATTCTCAATCTAACATCAAGAATAAAATGAAAAAGACGCAGATGATCACATAGTACATGTAAAACCTCAGGTGCTCAGGCCCTAAACTCTCAAATTCCCTCCCTGCAATCCTCTTCCTCTGAAACTCATTTTCCTCCTTTAAGACATTCCTTAAAACCATTTTTGAGGAAGGGTCACTGGATCCGAAAAGTTAACACTGATTTCTCTCCGCAGATGCTGCCAGACCAGCTGAGCTTTTCCAGCAATTTTTGTTTTTGTTTCTGATTTCCAGCATCCGCAGTTCTTTTATTTCCTCTTTGACAAAAGTTTTGGTCATCTTATCTAACATGTCTCATTGGCTTAGCATCATTATTTTCATAATGCTCCTCTGAAGGGCCTTGCTTATTTTTGAAATTAAAGCTGCCACATAAATGTAAGTTCTTGTTCTTGTAAAGTGCAAAGACAAGGCGTGTTTTCTTTGCAGCAGACCACCTACACCTATGAAACTTCTTTTCATAGACACTGACAGGCCAGTTATGTTATTTCCAATAATCATCGTTGACTTTCAGGTGTCAACGTTTGTAATGTTTCCTTATTGTTTTAATACCAAGGATTAAATTGCAAAATCACATTCCATTAACAACCTTCAAAGCCCAGGAGCGAGCACTTGCACTCAATGCATTAATGAAATAAGCAAAGCTGGTTTCCCAAAACAAAGTCAAGTAACCTCCTTTGAAGCAAAGCAAAGACCGTGACACCATTATTTAGGAAGAGTGGATCAAATTGTTTGTAAAATAAAGCTACAGTCATCGAAAGTGGGACTCGAATAGCGGGTCAGACAGCATCCGAGGAGCAGTGAAGTCAACCCTTTGAAGGGTTTCAGCCTGAAATGTTGACTTCCCTGCTCCTGAGATGCTGTCTGACCTGGACTGATGGTTTGGAGACTTGAGTTCAAGTAGAATCATGGCAGCTGGGGAATTTAAATTCAGTTAATTCAATAAATCTGGAATAAAAAATAGTATCAAGAACAGTGATCATCAAATGACCTTTTGTCTTAAAAAGACATGGCTCTCTGATGTCAATTACATAGAAACTCTCACCCGGTTTTTGACTTCAGGCCCATAGCACTATTAACTACGCACTGAAATTACTCAGTTGTGTATGAGATGGCAATAAATGCTAGACTTGCTGGCATGCCCCATGAATGAATTAAAAAGGAAGAAGGCAACTGGTTTCAGTAATTGACTACTGTGAAACTATAGTGGAGCAAGGATTCATTGATTTCAGGGGAGTAATGAAGGGAAACACTACGACAGAAGAAAGAAAGTTAATATCTGAAATTCTAAGTGAGCACCATGACTGTAGTCAGCCAAATGAGTTAGCAATCGTGGAAGAGATATACAATTTGCACTGACAGAGCACCTTTCACAATGTCAGGATGGCCCAAAGTTCTTTGCAACCAAGTGAGTATTTTTTTTAAAATCTGAATCACTTTTGTAATGTGGGAAACACCACAAGCAATTTCTGCAAAGCAAGATCCCACAAGCAGCAATTTCTTTGTTTGAAGAGGATCAATATTAGTCAATTATATAGGAAACATGCAAACATATTTGTCTTTTCAGGGGATTACCATCTACTTATTTTCCCCAGCTGCTCACCATTCTGAGCTAAGAGAGCAGAACCACACTTTTGAACAATACCCCAAGGGAATGTGTCAGAAACAGTTCTCCTCTTGAGTTCCCTCCCTGTTTGCAGACACCAACTAATCTGGCAGATCTTCATGCCACCGTGGTTGATAATGACAACTCAGCAAAGTTTGGGATTCTAAGAAATGTCTCTCAGCAGACAGGACCACAGGTTAAAAAGCAGCCAATCTGGGTGGTCCCTGGTTAGAGGGGCAGTAGACTATGTATCCCTGCATTTAGCTGTTGTATATCAGACAAGGTGAAAGAAGAATAGATGAAAATTACAGAAAAAGGGAAAAATCCCTTGGAAAAATTGCTTCCTGGAAAGAAGGTAAAAATAAAACTTTTAAAACTAACATTAGTTTTATTATCCTGACATTTTTTTTTCTAATGTTGCTAAGACTCGAACTGTATTATTGAAACTCCAAATGGTAAAAGTATACTTCATGCATTTGGCATTGCATTAAAATAACAACAGGGTTAATAAAGCTGCTCAAAATGAGAGCCAAATTAGTGTTCAGCTGCTTTTATGACACATGAGTAATGAATAGTAACTATTTTGCAATAGCACATTCTTCCATAAGATTTTAAAAAAGTAGAACTGGGTTAAAATGACCTTCCCTTCCTTGGTTTTACCTGTATCCATTTCAAGTTCATGTCACTGAGACCAGGACATTTGACAGGTAATAAGTCCATGGGGCATTATGCAGATTGCACATGATCCTTGGATACACGTGAGTGTTTATGGAAAGCATGTCAGTTCTACAAGTGGAGCTTCCATTACACACACTTGCTCCTTCTTTACGTTTGTTGACTGATGTTTGCTACATTTTGCAAAAACAATAACAACTTATATGGCATGCTTTATTGTAATGAATTTCCCCAAGATGTAGATACTACTTACCAATACAGAGGTAACACATAAAACTTTAGTTTTCAGTTTTGTCCACTCTGTTCTGGAAAAACCCCCCACTCACTGCGCTTTGTTTCCATGGTCTCAGGTCATTTTCCAGTACCGTGCCAAAGTGGCCATTCTACCTGTAAGAGTTGAGACCATCTGTATAGGAAAACCATGAAAGGCATCACAGTACATATAATCATACAACTGTGCGGCATGGAAAGCGACTCTTAGGTCCAACTTGTCCAGAACAGACCAGATATCCTAAATTAATCTAGTCCCATTTGCTAGCATTTGGCCCATGTCCCTCTAAACCCTTCCTATTCATGTATCCATCCAGATGTATATTAAATGTTGTAATAGAGGCTATACCAGCCTCTACTTCCTTTGGCAGCTCATTCCATACATGCACCACTGTCCGAATGAAAACGTTGCCCCGTAGGTCCCTTTTAAATCTTTCCCCTCTCACCTTAAACCTGTGCCCTCTAGTTTTTGACTCCACCACCCTTGGGAAGGGACCTTCACTATTCACCTGATCTATGTCCCTCATGATTTTATACACTTCTATAAGGTCATCCCTCAGTCTTCGATGCTCCACGGAAAATAGCTCCAGCCTATTCAGCCTCTCCTTGTAGCTCAAACCCTCCAACCCTGGCAACATACTTTTAAATCTTTTCTGAACCCTTCAAATTTCACACTGTTCTTTCTATAGCAGGGAGACCAGAATTTAACACAGTATTCCAAAAGTGGCTTAACCAATGTCCTATACAACTGTAACATGACATCCCAACTCCTATACTCAATGCACTGACCAAGGAAAGGCAAACATACCAAATGCCTTCTTCACTATCCTGTCCACCTATGACTCTACTTTTAAGGAACTATGAACATGCACTCTGAGGTCACTTTGTTTAGCAACACTCCCCAGGACTTTACCATTAAATGTATAAGTCCAGCCCTCATTTGCCTTTCCAAAATGCAGCACCTCACATTTATCTAAATTAAACTTAATCTACCACTACTTTACCTATCTGATCAAGCCTTCTTCGCTGTCCCCTACACCACGAATTCTGGAGTCATCTGTAAACTTACTAACCATACTTCCCATGTTCACATCCAAATCATTTATACACATGACAAAAAGCAGTGGACCCAGCACCGATTCTTGTGGCACACCACTTATGACAGGCCTCCAGTCTGAAAAGCAACCCTCCATCACCACCCTCTGTCTCCTACCTTTGAGCTAGTTCTGTATCCAAATGACTAGTTCTCCCTGTATTCCATGTGATCTAACCATGCTGACCAGCCTACCATGCTGAACCTTGTGGAACATCTTATTGAAGTGCATATAGATCACATTCACTGCTCTGCCCTCTTCAATCCTTTTCGTACTTCTTCAAAAAACTCAATTAAATTAGAGAGACACAATTTCCATGCACAAAGCCCTGTTGTCTATCCCTAATCGCTTGCCTTTCCAAATACAGGTAAATCCTATCCCTCAGGATCTCCAGCAGCAATGTGCCCACCACTGATGTCAAGCTCACCGGTGTACAGTTCCCTGGCTTTTCCTTCCCACCTTTTTTAAACAATGACACCACATTAGCCAACCTCTAGTCTTCTGACACCTCACCTGTGGCTATCAATGATACAGATATCTCAGCAAGGGGCCCAGTAATCATTATCATGATTCTATTCTCAACCAACTTCCAAACAAACTCATTTTCCACCAGGATTCCCAGGATATCCAATGTACAGATTTTATTCCTTCTGCACAAGAACTTTGAGGACAGCTCAATTTTCAACTACCACCCTTTGTAATAGGACCAAGCCAGCATTTTCATTATCTGTGTGGCTCAGGACTACACTGTCTGCAACACATTTAATTTATACCACAACAAATGCCCCCCAAACATTTCAGAGGAGTATAATCTGACAAAAATTGGCATTAAGCCAAAGGAGGAGACATTGTAACAGGTGATCAAAAGCTCTATCTATAAAGCAGGTTTAAAGGAAGGTCTTAAAGAGAGAGTGAGGTGGATAGGGCAAGTGATTTATGGAGAAATTCCAAAACATAGGCCCTAGACTGGAGGAGAAAGCGGGGGATGGACAAGAGGCAAATGTTTTAGAAATGTAGAGTTTTTATAAAAAGAATCTGCAAAGAGATATTGACAGATTAAGTGAGAGATAGTAGGAACCGCTGATGCTGGAGAATCTGAGATAACAAGGTGTAGAGCTGGATGAACACAGCAGGCCGAGCAGCATCAGAAGAGCAGGAAAGGTCTGGACCCTTCTTCAGAAATGGGGGAGGGGAAGGGGACTCTGAAATAAATAGAGGGGGGGAGATGGATGGAAGGTGGATAACGGAGCAGGTAGGTGGAGAGGAGACGGATAGGTCAAGGAGGCGGGGATGAGCTGGGCTGGTTTTGGGATGAGATGGGGGGTGTGGGGAGATTTTGAAGCTCATGAAGTCCACATTGAGAACATTGGGCTGCAGGGTTCCCAAGCGAAATATGAGGTGCTGTTCCTGCAACCTTTGGGTTGTGGCACTGGAGGAGGCCAGGATGGACATGTCATCCAAGGAGTGGGAAGGAGAGTTGAAGTGGTTCGCAACTGGGAGGTGCAGTCGTTTGTCACAAACTGAGCGTAGGTGTTCCACAAAGCGGTCTCCAAGCCTCCACTTGGATTCCCCGACGTAGAGGAGGCCACATTGGGAGCAGCGGATATGATATACCACATTAGCAGATGTGCAGGTGAACATCTGTTTAATGTGGAAGGTTTTCTTGGGGCCTAGGACGGGGGTGAGGGGGGATGTGTAGGGGCAGGTGTAGCACTTCCTGCGGTTGCAGGGAAAAGTGCCAGAGATGGTGGGGCTAGTGGAGAGTGTGGAGCAGACAAGGGAGTCATGGAGAGAGCAGTCCCTCCGGAAGGCAGATAAGGGTGGGGAGGGAAAAATGTCTTTGGTAGTGGGATCAGATTGCAGGTGGCGGAAGATGATGCGTTGAATCTGGAGGTTGGTGGGGTGGTACATAAGGACGAGGGGGTTTCTGTCTTTGTTATTATTGCGGGGAGGGATGAGTTGCGGGAAACACGAGAGATGCGGTTGAGGGTGTTTTTGACCACTGTGGAGGGGAAGTTGCGATCCTTGAAAAATGAGGAAATCTGGGATGTCCGGGAGTGGAATGCCTCATCTCGGGAGCAGATGTGGAGGAGGCAAAGGAATTGGGAATAGGGGATGGCATTCTTGCAGGAACGTGGGTGAGAGGAGGTGTATTCTAGGTAGCTGTGCGAGTCGGTAGGCTTGAAATAGATATTGGTTTCCAGGTGGTTGCCAGAGATGGAAACAGAGAGGTCCAGGAAGGAGAGAGAAGTATCAGAGATGGTCCAGGTGAACTTAAGGTTGGGTGGAAGGTGTTAGTAAAGTGGATGGACTGTTTAAGCTCCTTGTGGGAGCACGAGGCGGCGCTGATACAGTCATTAATATAATGGAGGAAGAGGTGGGGGATAGCGCCAGCATAGCTGTGGAAGAGGGACTGTTCCACGTATCCTACAAAGAGGCAGGCGTAGCTTGGGCCCATGTGCATTGCATGGTCACCCCCTTCGTCTGTAGGAAGTTGGAGGAGTTGAAGGAGAAATTATTAAGGGTGAGGACGAGCTCAGCTAAGCGGATAAGGGTGTCAGTGGAGGGTGACCGGTCGGGCCTGCGGGAGAGGAAGAAGCGGAGGGCCTTTAGGCCATCTGCATGGGGAATGCAAGTATATAGGGACTGGAAGTCCATGGTGAAGATGAGGTGTTGACAACCAGGGAATCGGAAGTTTTGGAGGAGGTGGAGGGTGTAGGTGGTGTCACGGACGTAGGTAGGGAGTTCCTGGACAAGAGGGTAGAAAATGGAGTCATGATAAGTGGAGATAAGTTTGGTGGGGCAGGAGCAGGCAGAGACGATGGGTTGATTAAGGCAGTCGGGTTTGTGGATTTTGGGAAGGAGATAGAAACGGGCGGTGTGGGGTTGGGAAGCGATGAGTTTGGAGGCTGTGGGTTGGAGGTCACCTGAGGTGATGAGGTTGTGGATGGTCTGGGAGATGATGTTTCGGTGGTCGGGGGTGGGGTCATGATCAAGGGGGCGGTAGGAGGAGGTGTCGGAGAGCTGGCGCCTGGCCTTGGCGATGTAGAGGTCAGTGTGCCATACTACAAATACACCTCCCTTGTCCACGGGTTTTATAGTGAGGTTAGGGTTGGAGCGGAGGGCTGCATGTTCTGTGGGTGAGAGGGGTGGATAGGTTGAGGCAATTGATGTCTCGACAGCAGTTGGAGATGAAGAGGTCGATTAAGTGAATAGCCAAAATATTGGCAGGCTGTGTGTAGTGTAAGAAAATGTGGGGTTTTCCACTCTATCAAGAAGAAAATGAAAGCAGAATATTAGTTAACTGAAGGAAGTTGCAGGATGGTGAAATACAGAGGTTTTAAATGAATCATAAATGTTAGTATGTAGACATTGCACATAATTAGGAAGGCAAATGGAATGCTGTCCTTTATTGCAAGGACCATAGAGCATAGAAGTGAGGAAGTCTTATTAAAATTACTCAGAGCATTGGTGAGAGTGCAGCTGAAGGACTGTCTACAGTTCTAGTCTCCTTTCCTCCTGGAAGCAATTCAGAGAAGGTTGACCAGGCTGCTTCGTAGAATGACGGGGCTGTGGAAAGGTTAAGAAGATTGGGCCTATGCTTACTGGAGTTCAGAAGAATGAAAGGTGATATTATTGAGACATAATTTTATGAGGGGGATTGACATGGTAGATTTTGGGAGAGTGTTTCCACTTATGGGAGAGCCTAGAACCAGGGGCACAGGTTATAAATGAGGCTTAAGACAGGGATGGGGAGGAATTTCTTCTGTCAGAATCTTTGGGAATTTTTAACCCAGAAGGTAGTGGAGGTTGGGTCACTGAATGTATTCAAGGCTGAGTTAGACAGATATCTAGCTGAGACAAGAGTCAAGAGTTAGCCGGGTCGAGCACAAAATGTGGACTAAATGCCACAATCAGATCAGTCAGGATCTTATTGACCGGCTGAACAGGCTCAATGAGTTGAATGGACTCCTACTCCTATTTCTGATAATCTTATAAACTCATGGAGCTGGAGAAGGCTACAGAGATAGGGAGGAATGAGGCCAGGGCCAGCCCTAGAGTTTGGCCACCTAGGTGAACAATGACATTGCTGCCTCCTCTCCTGCCCCAACTCAACATTAAATATGGAGAAAAATTAGGAGTTCGAACTTTTTGTCTCATTTACTTGGCAAAGTGAAGTGTAACTTGGTCCTCCTTAAAGCCTAGTGCTTAGGTGACCACCTAATTCAGATCAATCCTGCATGAGGCCATGGATAGATTTTAAGACAAAGTTGAGAAGTGAAAATTGAGTCATTCTGAAAGCAGGAGTCAGTGTAGATTGGTGAGTTCAGGTAGGAGAGTTTCTGGGACTTGGTGCATCTTACTTTATGGGCACCAGAAGTTAGGACGAAGTTAGATGTATGAAGTGTAGAAAATGAGAAGCAGGCCAGGACAGCGTTGAAATACCTGGAGGTATTAAAAGCATCAATAAGCTTTTCAGCATCAGATGGGCTAATGCAGTGACGATACTAATATGGTAAAAGTAATAGACTTGGGATGGAAAGGATTAGGGTCAGAATCTTAGCTCAAGATCATATATGTTGCCATGGTAATGGACAGACAGGAAGACGGTGAAATAATTAACAAAGGAACAGAGATTGTGACAGGTGCCAACACTGTAATTGGAAGATTTTTCTTTCAAATCACAGCTGTTCAAAATGATTCTGCTATTTTGTTTATATCTCCTCTAAGATCCAACTTTCTTTACTTGTCCCATTATCATCCCTGTTTGCCTTGTAGTATCATACACCTTCTGTCATTTTTGAAAATCACTCTTGTCTTCCACTCTTCCCAGATGCCCCCTTTTTGCTATTTTCTCCCTGCACACGTTCTTTATTTCTGTACTTACTCAAAACCTGTTACATCTCTAACTTTTCCCAGTACTGACAAAAGGCCATTGACCTCCATTAACATCCTCCCTCCATAGATGCCTGCTTGCCCTGCTGAGTATTTGTAGCATTTTCTATTTTTATTTCTGTTCCATTGGTGCAGTGTTCTACGTTTCTTTTCTTACACAAAATTAACATTGCTGCATTGTCTAACACTTAAATTGCAATACAATCTCATATCATAGATCATAGAATCCCCACAGTGTGGAAACAGGCCCTTTGGCCCAAAAAGTCCACACCGACCCTTGGACCATCCCACCCAGACCCATCACCCTATAACCCACACACCCCTGAACACTACGGGCAATTTAGCATGGCCAATCCACCTAGCCTACACATCTTTGGACTGTGGGAGGAAATCAGAGCACCCAGAGGAAACCCACGCAGACACGGGGAGAATGTGCAAACTCCACACAGACAGTCACCCGAGGCTGGAATCAAACCCGGGTCCCTGGCACTATGAGGCTGTAGTGCTAACCGCTGAGCCACCATGCCGTCCATGTATCCATTCCACTACTGAATCAGTATGTTTCATTTTATTGCTTACTTTGCCTGATATCCTTTGACATCACCATAGGCCAACACATCGATGAGGAAGAAGTAAACTAACAGGACTCTGCTGGGGGTAGAAGAGATTTCTTTCCTTTATACTTCTGTGGCACATGGACTTCGTTGCCCATCCTGAATTGCCCTTCAACTGAGTGGCTTGCTATGCCATTTCAGAGGACAGTTAAGAGTCATCCACATTACTCATCACCATCATCGATGGTCCCTCGTAGATGAGGATGACTCTCTTCCATTCTCACAGTGAATCTGTAGGTGGCTGCACAGACCAATATGGCTACTGCAAGCTCTGTTACATTTGGGGCAGAAGGGCATCATGGGAAGGGGTGGGTAGGGCGTTGGTGCGGCATTGCACTCCTTTCGCTGTTTTTGCCTGGCTTCCATTTTATCTGGATGTCAAGTCTACAAGTGCCTGACATCTTCCTGGATGATCCTCCTCCGCTTTGGACAATCTTGGGTCAGTGATTCCCAGGTGTCAGTGGGAATGCACTTTGCCAGTGAAGCCTTGAAGGTATGACTGAATGCTTCCTCTGTCCACCTGGGCCTCACCTGCTGTTTCGAAACTGGAAGTTGAGTGCCTGCTCGGGGAGTCTCGTGTCGGTCATGCGGACAACATGCCCAGCCCATCGTTGCCAATCAAGGGTGGTCAGTGCCTCGATGCTGGCCTGGTCAAGGATGTTGGTGTTGGTGCATCTTTCTTCCCAGCAGCTTCGCAGGATCTTGCGCAGGCAGCGCTGGTGTTACTGCTTCAGTGCCTTCAGGTGTCTATTGTAGGCAGCCCACATCTCAGGGCCATATAGGAGGGCTGGAACCATCACATTACTAAGGGCCAGGAGTCACATGTATGACAGATCAGGGAAAGTTGGCAGATTTTCTTCCTTAAAGGCTATTAGTGAACCACATTTTTTTACTAGAAGTGATGACAGTTTCATGATCACCTTTATTGAAAGCAGCTTTATAGTTCTTGGTTTATAAACCACATTTAAATTCCACCAGCTACCACGGTCAGATTTGAAGGCATGTTCACAGAACACTCACATTTTAGGTCATTGGAAAGGAGAATAGATTGAAGGCAGGTTGCAATAAGGTGTTTACAATGACAGAGGACTCCAAGGTGGGACTTCTGAGGTTGGGGGTGCTGATGGAGATTTTGAAGGGGATAGAGTCAGTATTTCATGATATGAAATTATTTAGAAGATTTACTGGTCTCAAGGCCAGAAAGAATAATTGATTGGTCAGACATTCAATGGTAATGGGTATGAGGGAGCAGAGGGTAGATCTAATTGATCTCAACAAGTTATGGGGAAAGATGGGACAGGAACAGCACAGAGATGGGGGTTGAGATTTAGGGAGGTGGGCATAGAGTGTTAAACAGATGATCTGTAATGAAGAAAATATACTGTAGGCACCCTGAGTTCCTGGATTGGAAGAGAGTGGTTATTTGTGGAACATAATCTAGCTGCCATGTTCCCAGTGCAGAACTCAGGTGTTACTCACATACTCTGTTCACGTACTCTATTACTCTTGCACTCCGTTGGCGCATACTGTTACTCATGCACCCAGCTACTCTCACACTCCACTGGTGCGTTGTTACTCAATCACTCGGTTGCTGCACTCTGCTACTCACACTCTCCATTAACACACTCTGGTACTTGCACACTCTTGTCGACTCACTCTATTACTCTCACAGTCCATTAACACATATGACACACATTTCATTTCTGTCATTCTTCGTGTGGTTCATATTCAAAAATGGAAAGCCTGGCAGAAGTTTTTATTATTTATTAATGTATTCAATATTCTGAAGCTAATTGTGATGCTCATATATTGCCCTGGGTGAGATTATTGAATATTACATAAATGAAGATTTGAGGTTGTGACCTTTCTAATCCATGTAGTTCAGTTTGCTTTCATTGTTTAATGAAAGTGAAAGCTGTTCTTAAGAATGATCTAATCTGTTCTGCAGATCAGCACAGTCAAATGTGGGTAGTTCAACAGATACTGGACAAGTACATTAATGTGTTTTCATAAACAACAACTCCAGCATCATAATCTGTTTGTGATTCTGACAAACATTTGTGGGCTATACGGTTAGCTCACCACTGTAAAAATGTCAGTTGCCATGTGTCTAATGATTTGCTCTGAGCTCTGGATTTCATTCTCTGACTGGACTTTGTCAAATGTTCCAGATTATTACCTAAACACGTCACTGAGCTATCACTGACTGAAACCATATGGGAAGGATAATCTGACAGGAATGGTTCATTCAGCACACTGTATTGATTTATAGTCAGCATTTGAGGATTTGGCTATAATGAAGAATGCTCTTGACAATCTGTTGTTCATCCCACTAGTCTACACAAGCAATGCAATAATGGAGATCTTGAATTTGGTTTGCAGTTCTGAAATTATAGTAAAAATAAAAGCAATTTGAACATATTTCTCAATGCCTGTCTGTGCAACACAATACCATAACTCAACTGTTCCAAAACCTCTGCCAAAGTTGTTTTATTTTAAATAAACCACTAGAAGGTACACTGAGGACAGTTGAGGGGACCCATGAATTCCATCATTAGTGCAGGAGTGTCACAGTATCAAACGTGCATGCTATTGGTATTCCAATGTTCCAACCAGAATGATTTTATCCACGTTAATTTTTTTGCTCCAGGACAAGGAAGTGAGCCTTGAGAACTTTTGCACTGTGGTAATCCAATATCAACATTAAAAATATCCTCACATAAATATAGTGCAGAGTAAAGCTGTCTCCAGTTTATGCCAATTCAATATCTTAATGGTGTTTTTTGGGAGAATACTCTAACTGAACCATTGTGAAATATCTGTTGTCTATCCTGTTGTATTGTTTGATTGACTGCACCAATTTGTGGGATGTTCTTTCTACTGTGGCCATTGTAGTCATGAATGAAAGGACTGGGTCTGACCAAAGTCATTTCATCCTACAGGGCTCTCTGTATCAACAGCGAGAGCAACTATGAATCTAGATTCTGGAAGTAATAAATGCATTTGTTGATATATTCTGTTTGCTGTCCCACAAAAAGATACCTTTGAATCATATTCATGACAAATGTTATAAATTTATTCCACATTAGTCACTTCGTTCATTCCTTGACAGAATGAATTTTATATTTAACTTTTTAGAGCACAAGAGTTTATACAGAGAGTGGAGACAATTCTTCTGTACTGATTCTACTTTTTTTAAGATTGAGCTGTGTCATGGGATATGAGAGACATGCACAATGTATAGAAGATACCCCAAAATCCACAAGAAACACGACAAGCAACGCCTCTGCAAAGTCCTGCAAATCTATTAGCAAGATAAATGCTCCAATATCAGTATCGTCTCTCAGGCCAACAATTGAGGCACTGGTCCCAGTCAGTCAGCTGCATTAGGTGGGCCATATTGTTAATGTGGTTGACACAGGATTTCCAAAACAGATGTTCAACTCCAAGTTGTATCATGGCAAGTGGTTATTAGGAAGGCAGAGGAACGCTTCAAGGATGTCGTCAAAGCCTTGTTGACAAAATGCAAATATCTCCCTTTATTTCATGGAAATTTCCTGCTTAAGATGGCCCAAACTGGAGAAGATCTTGTAAAGATGCCAATCACCTTAAATGTTTTCAATAGGCCCAGATGGGGGCCAAATACAAACAGTGGAAGGAGTGTGTGAAAACCTGAGCATCTCAACCAGAGCATCACAACCAGCCTGCTCCTCAAACATCACCTTGTCCCACCTGTGGTAGGGTGTGCTGATCCACTATTGGACTGTTAGTCACCTCAGGACCCACAACCCTGGAAGGAATCCTTGAGCCTAAAGGTTTACCTAAGGAGCAGCAGCTCATTTAAATCAGCAAGAGGAAATGTTGAAGAATTTGCTTCACATTGTGAATTTGAGTATATGCAGCCTGCTGGAGACTCCTGAACCAAATGGAACATGTTTGAACAGATTCACCAAGGTGCCCAGCTGCAGCTCTACAAAATATAACAAGCAGTGTGGATCCTGTTCCCAGTGAAGATTGCTTTTTGAGTGGGTAAGTAAGTAATGAGAATTGGTGAGGATCCACATACTTGAAACTTTCCTGACAATAACTGCTTGCGTGAAAAAACAGAACTATGGCCAGGAGGAGAATAGGAAAGTACTGCTCTGTTGATTTGATGTTGGCTCAGACACACTCAACCACCACTTAGAGATTCCTCTTCATTATTTGTCCGCCAAAAGAGATAAATAATTTGTCACACTGAAATTTGAATGCATTTCGTGAGTCTTAGTTTGGACTGTAATGATAACGGAAGTAATGCCATTGAGTGTTCAAGTGTAATAACTAAAACACCAGAGGAGATTTTTGAAGGAATCAGTTCTGAATTCTCACTTTCTAAGACAGCTATAGCACTCTTTTCATGTTACTGTTGTTTGCTGCCAAGCCAAGTAGGACCAAGTTTTAATCCCAGGTTTTTACTAAATTAACTCAATCCATATGTCTGAATTGGGTACTAAGATTCTACGTACTGGGTTGTGGCTAGTGGGTTGTAAACAAAGATCTGGAGGCACTTTGCTGACACCAACAGATGGGTACTGGGGAAGGGGAGTCAAAGGGAAAAACAGCACAGACTTGCCTTGTGTGGAACATTCATGACAGCTAAGGATTCTTTAAAAAAAATCAGCAACATGGTGCATTTTAATAGCATCTCCAAAGTAGTATAATGTCTCAAGGTATCAAACACAATTTGATACTACTGTAAAGTAGGTAGAAGTAAAGTCACCGCTGTCCTACCAGACTATAGGGCTGTTCTCTCATTAGAGAGAGATGACTTGTGGTTGTTTAACCTGAGGGTCATCATGCCTCAGGTGAAGGTAGAGGTTGAGAAGAAGAGATGTTCATGGTAACCTCAGCTGGTGCAGGAATTAAACCCATACTGTTGACATTACTCTGCATTGTAATCCAGGCACCTAGCCAACTGAGCTTACTAGAACATAACAAAAGAGGTAGGAATAGACATTGGACAATTTTCCCCTTGAGTTCAATTTGCCATTCATTAAAATCCTGACTGAACTTCTATCTCAGCAACATCTGCACCATCCCATATTCTCACAGTATCCAAAAATCTGTCTGACAGGAAAATATTTCAATGACTGAATATCAATAGACTCAGACAGCATGGAAACAGGCCCTTCGGCCTAACTCATCCATACTGACCAGGTTTCTCAAAGTAAACTCGTTCTATTTGCCTGCTTTTGGCCAATATCCCTCGAATCCTTTTCTATCCATGTACCTCTCCAAATGTACTTTATATGTTATAATCGTACCTGCATCCACCATGTGGACCAGTTCATTCCACATACAGATCACATTCTGTGTGAAAATGTTGCTCCTCAGGTCCTGTTAAATCTTTCTCCTCTCACCTTAAAACTATGTCCTCTAGTTTTGAACTCCCCTACCAAGGGAAAGATCTTTACAATTTACCTTATTTATGCCCCTCAACCTCCTACTCTCCAGGGGGAAAAAAAAAATCCAAGCCCATCCAGCCTCTCCTTCTAACTCAAACCCTCCATCCCTGGCAACATCCTGGTAATTTTTTTTGAACCCTTCCCAATTTAATACCCTTCTTATAGCAGGATGACAAGAGCTGTACACAGTACTACAGAAGTGGCCTCATCAACATGATGTCCCAACTCCTACATTCAATAGTCTGAGCAATGAAGGCAAGCATGCCAAACACCTTCGACACCACACTACCTGTGATGCAACTTGCAAAGAATTATGTACCTGAACCCCTTGGTGTCTCAGTTTAACAGTATTCTCCAGGACCCTACCATTACCTGTGTAAGTCGTGCCCTGGTTTGTCTTACTAAAATGCAACACCTTACATTTATCTAAATTAAACTCCACCTGCCACTCCTTGGTCCATTGGTCCAGTTGATCAAGATCCTTTTGTACTCTTAGATAACCTTCTTCACTATCCACTAATTTTGGTGTCATGCTGTTAGTAAAGAATTCAAAATTTCACAACACTTTGCATTAAGAGAGGTCTCACTTCAATCCTTGAAGGGTCAATCCTTACCCTGAGACTGTGACACCCTAGTCCTTGATGCTTGAGCTGGAATGAATCATCTTTACCCTATCACCCTTCCCGTTCTGAACAAGTTATACTAGGCTCAAAATGGCAGTTTGTGGTGTCAATGGTAGCCTCAACTTCACTTGATGAAAGGGCTACGCTCCGAAAACTTGTGATTTCAACTAAATCTATTGGACTGTAACCTGGTGTTGTGTGACTTCTGACTAGGCTCAAAACGTTAACTCTAGTCTCTCTCCTCAGAATGCTGCCAGATCTGCTGAATTTCTCCAGTATTCTCTGTGTTTGCTCCTGACATTCATTGAATGGGTTCAGAATGAAGTTTGGGCATAACCAGATCCATGAACAAAGTTCTCAAGTTCATATTTGATTCTCAAACATCCTAACATCATCACTTCAAGGGGTGGAAAGGGTTAAAATGCCATCAGGACCCCCTGTATGTTACTGCACCATAATTTATGGATTTGGAGCCCAGTAGGTAGGTGTAGCCTTAACACCACTGTCTTTGTCAATGGATAAAGTGGTAACATGATAAAACAGAGCAGGCAAGGAGTCATTCCATTTCAATTACTCTTTTCCTGATGATGTTAAAATCTTCCATGTTTGTGATCAGCAACCAAATATAAAACAAGGCACACCCCACAAATGACTAAGAAATACATCAAGTGAGAGAGAATTATGGCAACTGTTGGCCACATTTTCATCATTGTACTGCTCAATGGGCGATTAAAGTTGATGGGTGGAGCTGGATGAACACAGCAAAGTCAGAGGTAGAGGGCTGACAGACAAGGCCCATTGTTCAATGTAGTATTCTGGAGTGACTCATCAGCAAAGCCAGACCAGAGTAAACTGTTCAGATGCATGGGTTTTTTAAGTTTGGCAATGTTTCGCAAACAACTGAAAGAAAACACAGCAGGCCAAGCAGCATCATAGGAGCAGGAAACTTGAACGTTTCGGGCCTAGACCCTTCATCAAAAATGGGGGAGGGGAAGAGGGTTGATGGGTGTCGCTTTTGAGTTTTTAATAACCAATAGAGTTATATCCTATTTAGAATATGATATAAAAGCATAAATGAATCTTCTTTATTGAATCAGAAGTAGGTTTATATTTCATGATGAGAATTCACATAATGAGTGTTAAGGAGCTGGTAGACTCCATCAGCCACTTCAGGCAAGCTCAGTCCTGTTTGGGAAGATCCAGTTCTCCACATTTCGATACTGTCCTCCCCCGGTAAAATCTGACATGCCTCCGGAATGTTCTGTAGGCGACATCAGCCTTTTCTGAACAAGTTTTCTTTCAGTTGTTTGCGAAACATTGCCAAACTTAAAAAACCCATACATCTGAATAGTTTACTCTGGTCTGGCTTTGCTGATGAGTCACTCCAGAATACTACATTGAACAATGGGCCTTGTCTGTCAGCCCTCTACCTCTGACTTTGCAACTCGTTTATTACATTACAAAGGTGTTCCTACAACATGGCGCACCAGTTGATGGTCTGACTTTGCCTCAGTCAATATTCACTGGTTCAGGCAGCAGAGGGCTAGTTCCCACTTTCTCTGCAAAAATTCTTGACTGCAAAAGCAGAAGCCCGAGTGGTTTTGATTTTCTCCCAATTTGAAAACAATGGGTGAAATATCTCCTATGAATAGAGGAAGAACTTTTGACATAACATTTGTAAACTTCTTTTTCTAAGTTTGGTACACCAACATCACTGTCTGGTTTACTTATTGCTCCTCTGCTTGCAGACTAGGTTGCGTCTGGTTCAAATTCTCTGCACAATGTCAATTTAATTGAAATCTGCCTTACAACACTGGGCTCTGTAAACCTGAACTGAGAGCTCCATCTGCTGGTTATTGGTATAACCAGATGTTCATCTTTTCCTGAGGATGCATTGTATCTATTTTGCAAGCTCTTTGCAAGTGAAGTTTAATGCTTGGTGACTTTGGATTGGTCATCAGGATTAAAAGCTCTCCTTGCAGTTTTGGACCCTCAATCAGATCCATTTGGAAAATAAACTTGTCAGTTTGAGGCTTTTCAACCAAGTTCATAGTATATAATTGAAAGGCTTAGTATACGTTTGGGCCTAAACAGAATTCAAAGGCAGACTGGCATGGGTAGAATATTTTGATCTGATTTTGTAAACAATATGCTTTCAAAGCATGGACGTATGAGGATGTTACGTAAATGCATTATGCTGTGTCATTTTATACATGAAAAGCCTTTGATGAAATTGTGGACGATTAGACCAATACTTGGCTAGGTTATGGTGCATCTGTAAAGTGAGCAACTTAAGCTTAGGAGGAACAGTGAACAGAGGAGAAAAAGTATCTCCATAAATTGTACTTTGCAAGTGTAAAAATACCTTAATGCAGTCCTGTAAACACTGTCAGTGCATGATGGATACTCCAGTGTGATTCTGCAATAATGCCAAGGTATAGCCTCTGGCACTAGAGGACTCTTGATGAGTGTGGCAAATTTCAAACTGTAAGCCTAAGGAGACTGTATTGATCAATAAGGCTAAGAGAACAAGAGATAGATGATCCTGTAGTGAATCAATAGTTAGTGTAGACAGAATTTAACAGTACAACTGCATGGATAGAAATTATCCTGGCACTTGGAACCCATGATAAATACTCCAAGTTATGCATATAGATAATATATAATTACAAGGGAGGTATATTCAGTTTATAACTCAGATTTCAGTTGAGCATCTATGCAAATGACAGGAATACAAAAAATACTTAAAGTGTGATTATTCTGAGAGTTTTACATATCACTGTAAATGGTTCAGTGTTAAAATGTAGCGTAGTGAAAACTTAAATACCAAAAATTCTATCAGAGATAAAAGGTACTGCAGATGCTGGAGAATCCGAGATAACAAGCATGGGGCTGGATGAACACAGCAGGTCAAGCAGCATCAGATGCTGCTTGACCTGCTGTGTTCATCCAGCCCCATGCTTGTTACCAAAAATTCTAGGCTTGATCCCCAAAAATTCACAATGAATGGCAATCGTTTAAAGGAATAAAACAGCAGTGAGACGTGGATTCAGAAATACAAATCTTTAAAGTGGGCAGATGTTAATAAAAATATAGAAGTAGAAACCATGTAAATCTTTGATTTTGCAAGTAAGGCAGCCAATACAAAAGCAAAGGGAATGCTTAATGAGACACATCATTTTTTAGGCTGCAGTTAGTGTACTAAAGCCAAAGTATACATTTATAGGGAGCATATCAAGGGGGTCCAGAAGAACTTTCCTGGGATGATATCAGAAGCTTGGAGACACTGCACTTCTTTTAACCAGAACAATGTTAAAAGACATGACTACTTGTCAAATTCCTCTCAACTTTAAAAATATTCCTCAAAATCCTCTCTAGTTTGTGTACCTTCAGTCTGCTCCCCTATCCGTACACAGCCTTTGCATTATTCTCCTTTCTCCCTTCTGTTTTTGTTATCCATCTGCAAATTATTCTGATCCTTCTCAGTTTATCAGAAGTGCCACGCAAAGATGAGTAGTTGCTGTCAATTAAGCTGTTGCCCATTTAAGCTCAACCATGCTAGAGTAAGAGATACCTTGTTTTGTAACCCAAACACAGTATTCAAATTCAATGGCAGTAATTAAAGGGATGACAGTGGTGTTTGCTCCAAGATTCTCCTGTAGAGACCTTTACATCATAGTTCTGCCACAGATGGGAATTATTGAGTTTGGTAGCATCATAGCTAATGAAGCTGCACTGCTGCCTTCAGAAAAGAAGAGAATTATTTAAAAAGCAACAGCAATGCAAACAATGGCCTGACTTTTGCAGTTTGTAGCAAAGTGACAGCATTTGCTACTGAACTTGAAAAAAATCTTCCCAATAAAGATCTTACAAACTAAATTTGAATCTAGTGCCAAGTCAACAGGATATCCAGGTGTGTGGTAAAGCAGAAAGTAGTTTGTACTGAATATCCTACACTTTTTAAGTACCATTTTACAGAGAATAAGTGATTGTCAGATATAGGTAATATGAAGATAGAAGCTGAAAAAACATTATAAAGGTATTTTAAGAATGTAGATTTTTTAAAATAATCGTAATGGATGAGTTTAACTTTCCACAAATAAAGAATTAATTTTGCAAGGCCAGATGGGAACTCAGTACAGCACTGTTGACATTAAAAAACCCAGTTAGACTTCATTCAACAAGACACGTTTTCCATGGGGTCTAACAGCACAAGAACAGTGTAACAAGGCAAAATCTTATTAGTCAGTGATTTTAACGGGTTTCATTTTACAAGGGCTTTAGCAACACACTATGGAGAAACATCGAACCACTGACAACTTTTTGATTTCCACATTTAACTGCCTTTGTGTGAACTGCTGTCAGTTTCAGAATAGTAATGATGGTGAATGCTAACAGCTTAATCGTTATTACCACAAATTCCCGGCCATTTAATACACGATCAACACTGGTCACTACTTTTACTGCTGCAAACAAGTTTTCCTTTGTGATGTCAAAATATCGAGGCATGATTGTCTCTCCACAGATGTTGCCAGACCTGATGAATTTCCCCAGTAATTTGTTTTTAATTCAGTTCTCCAGCATCCACAGTATTTGAGATAGTATTAACCACTTATTGGCAACCATGTTCATATCCCTTCACTCCCTTTTTTCAACTAATTAACCAACAAACTCTTCAACTTTGAGTCTTCGTAATGATACATTTCTCTATGTAGCTGACATGTCTGGCCTGCTTCATGTTCTAACTTTCCTTGACTTTAAATCTGTGCTTCCTTATGCCAGACCCCTCAATCACTGGAAATTATGTAATTATAAATATTTTGCCCATTCCCTCAATTTTAAAGAAGTGTTCCAAAGCACCTCAAATGCTTCTGTTCTAATGAAAAATCAATTTTTCAATGTCTTTCTTTTGTCTGACTGTACACTGGGTGCCATCTGATTGATTATAAATTAGTGTCTCAAAACCCCTTTGTATGTCATGAAACTCAAAGTTGCACTGTTCCAACTCTGTGGACCCATATTGCCATTATCATAGTAACACTGAATATAAAGATACTTGTCATTTAAGATGTTCCACATTCAGGATATAAGTTATTTAGTAATATGGCTATTTAAACCACTACCTTCTATCAGGTTCCTTGCTTTATAAACATACAATGTGTTCAACAAGAGTGTGTTTCATTTTTGGATGTTATTTTTCTGGATCCTGAATGCACTTTGTGTCAAAGTGCACTTGACAAATTGATATTAAAAATGCATATTTCAGCAAATGTCAGCTTGGTTCACTAGTAACAGAAAGTATAAGTCTTCACTCCAGGGAAATAAGCATACTATTTAGTCCAAAATGGAGGGAGCATGTGATCATCAGAGCTATCATCTTTAGGATAAGCTGTTAACCAAAGGATCCGTCTTTCGCCTCAAAAGGGTGGGAAAAGTTGGCATGTGTTTCTGAGGTGTATGTCAGGGGCTTGCTGATAATGTAATGCTGCATGTTCAAGACCTGACAGAAAGGTTAAGAAAACATGTAGGAAATAAGTGAGGAAAGAAGCTCTCCAAATGCTCTGGTCTATATTACTTTTTCAACCAACCCCCCCCCCCACCCCTCCTTCCCAATACCAAGTGAAACAGATTAACTGATTATGTCATTATTGTTTGTGGCTGAATGCCATTCAAGAAATTAAGACAGCTAATGTCTAATAGGAAAAAGAACATTTGAGTTTATCTAGCAATGCATGTGCTAGTCTTCATCTAAATGTGTGACACCAATGGAAATGGTAACGGTTTTGAAGCAGATCACTCGTCATCCCCGCCCCTTGACCAGTTGGTCTTAAGGTCTTGACAAACTATTCTGGATATGAGTGCTACTGTGGGAGCACAGGATACTGTGGCCAAAGCACCTGTTGACATATTCTCTCTTACAGGAATTGTACTCTTCCTTCACACTATGCATCCTCTAATCAAGGAACACCATGCTGGGATTTGTGAAACCACTGCATCTTTGTATCACCTCAAATAGTGCTCTACATTTGAGGAGTGTGACCTCCTACTTTGCCCCAATCAAAAAAACAACTATTCACCAACTATGGGATATTGTTACGTAATTTGGATACTGCTAACAACAAAATGTGTGCACCATCTATAGCACATTTTTCAAAGCAACAGTCCAGAAAACACACTGTACAGGGATTATAAAAGTTAAAATCTTTCAGGTATTAGTATTGGTTATGATAAGTTACCTCTATTCGTAAGTGTGTATTTAAACATGTTACATTTGTATACAATTAAAAATAAACAAAAATCAATGCGAATTTCCTGCATATGCACCACTTCAGAAGCATCAAATGAAATAACAGAACGTAGAACATGCACAATTGGGCAATACAACAGTAACCATCAAAAGATTTGGACTCCTTTTTTGCATTTCACTAAAGCTTGGGAGAATTTAATTGATCTCAGAATATCACACAGCTTGGCCAGGTTCCAAAATTTAAAAAATGATCCTCATTGACATCCTATCATGTAGGGGACTTATTTAGTATCGGGTAATTTATATTGGGTAATTAAGCTTTCTTTGTTCACAGATTGATATTTGTCACATTGCAAATTTTCTGAACAGGAAATTAGATTGAAAGCCCAACCTATCTTTCCATCCAATTCCTATGTATATCACGAGATCCAACATCCACTCTGAACTGCAGAAATATATATTTCCATGTTACTCAACCAAAGATGAACCTTTCCATCTGTTTTGATTAGCAGGGTTTAAAGCAATGGAAAGAGGTTAAAGATTTTACTCTTTTGCAAAGATGAAGTATTGCATATTTTCATTCTCTCGCTTTAAATTCATATTAACTGGCTTCCCACTTTGCATGATTTTGCTCCTATCAGCCAAGACTGCTGGGCAGTGTGTGCCATAAACTTGGCTCCAGAAGGCATTAATTTTTACTTTGGGGCCAACTGACAGATAACGAACAGATTTTACAGAGCTGGTTTGCTATATATGCTGGTTCGTTTCCCTCCAAAGGGAGATCTTGACTTTTCAAAGTTTGGTGACTTGGGTGAAAAGCAGGAAAATCTGTTCCACAGAGACCACTGAGAACAAGTGCTTGAATGCTCCACCAGTACAATTAATAGGTTGTTCTAAATCTTCTTAAAAACAGACAACACACAACAGTGGAGAAAACTGCCAGAAAGCAATACTGGATGAGGATGTAGGACATCAAACTGATTGACACGACTGGAATGAAAGATTTTGGTGGTACTATTGTAAGTATATTTAATATGACGCGGGGATTATGTTGTGGATTTATCATGGCCTAACTGGCTAATAATGAAGAAATGTCATTGTTTTTATTTTTATGCTTGCTTTTAAGCGGATACTATTCTGATTTTTAAAAAAAATTCAACAATTATATGCAATAAAATTGTCAAGTGGAAAAACAGATCAAAATGCAAGAACACAAATGAACAAAATTATCAGCACCTAACATCACTGAAGTCAATAGTTTAGTCTCACGGTTCTTTCTCACATCTACCAAGAATAAAACATTAAGTATCAGTTATTGTGTAAATAAAAATCGAAAGAACTGCAGATGCTCCAAATCAGATACATAAACAGAAGTTGCTGGAAAAGCTCAGCAGGTTTGGCAGCATCTGTGAAGAAAAAAATCATAGTTAACTTTTGGGGTCCGGTGACCCTTCCGAACTGAAGGGTCACTGGACCCAAAACGTTAACTCTGATTTTTTTCACAGATGCTGCCAGACCTACTGTGCTTTTCCAGCAACTTTTGTTTTTGTTCCATCAGTTATTGTATATTTGGATGCACTCTTGCCTCAGAGTCAAACTAACAAAATCTCATGATTGTCAGTCAGAATACATACAAGTTGTATTCCAGAATTTGTGCACACAAATTTTGGCTGACTCCAGTGCAGTACTCAAGGACTGCTGCATTGTTGGAGATCCATTGTCTGGATTAGACAAATTGAGGTCACATTTGCTTTCTCAGGTGGATATAAAACATCTCATACACTCTTTATTCCAAAGAGGAGCAGGGGAGGTACACCAGTCCTGGGTAATATCTAGTCTTCAACCAACATCATAAAAAAAGTGCTATTACCACACTGCTGTTTATAGGATCTTGTTGTGCACAAACTAACTGACGTGTTTCCTACATTACAACAATGTATCAAAGTGCTTCACTACCATGGAACAGTGTGGTTATAAAATAAGTGCTACACAAAATATGAACCTTCTAAAAAGTTTGCCAAATATAAATTCATGAAGACAGAACAAAAGTTCAATTTTACAGTCAAAAGATTGTACCTTAAGTTACATTCCACAATACACCGATAACATTTTTACAGCTGGTGTGTTGAGGGCTCACTGCATTTTCAATTTGCAAATAAATTCCTAGGCATTGCTTCTTTTTAGCAGACTTAGCTTTTAAAAAATGAGACAAGAAGGTGAATATTAAATTCACATTAGTGGAGAAATTAATTACAAAGAACACTGCAAAACTTATACCATTTATAAACTAGTTACATTTGTTCTTTAGTAAAATTAGAAATCGGCATAAAAATTAGAAAATAAAATCATAATGAGATTTGGGCTTTGCTGCTGGATCAACATTTACCGACCATCATTAAATACCCTTGAGAAGGTGGTGATGAGCTGCCTTCTTGAGCTTCTGTACTCCATTTGGTACAGGTAGACTCACAATTCTGTTCGGGAGGGAGTTCCAGGATTTTGACTCAACAATACAAAAGGAACAGCAATATATTTCCAAGTCAGGATGGTGAGTGGATTGCAAGGGAACTTGTAGGTGGTGGTGTTCCCATGAATCGGCTGCCTTATCCTTTTAGATGGCAGTGGTCATGGGTTTGGAAGGTGCTTTCTAGGGAGCCCTGGTGAATTTCTGCAATGCATGTTGTAGATGGTGCACACTGCTGTTACTTTGCACAGTGAAGGGAATGAATGAATGGGGATGTAGTGCCAATCATCTGTGCTGCTTTGTCCTCAATGGTGTCAAGCTTCTTGAATACTGTTGGAACTGTACTCATCTGGGCAATTGGAGGGCATTCCATCACACTCCTCACCTGCGTCTTGTAGACGGTGTACAGGTTTTGGAGATTCAGGAGGCGAGCTACTCACTGTAGGACTCCTAGCCTCTAACTGACTCTTGCAGCCACTGAATTTATATGACATGTCCAGTTCAGTTTCTGGTTAATTGTAAACCCCAGGATGTTGTTAGGGGGGAATTCAACAGCTGTTGGAGATGATCATTGTTTGGCACTTGTATGGCATGAATGTCGTTTTCCAGCTCAAGCCATTTGGACATGAACCGCTTCAGTGCCTGAGGAGTTGCGAATAATGAACATTGCACAATCATCAGTGAACATTCCCACTTCTGAACTTATGATGAAGCAACTGAAGATGGATGGGCCTAGGTACTACACTGAGGAGCTCCTGCAGAGATGTCCTGGAGCTAAGGTGACTGAGCTTTTATATCCACTACCATCTGGCTTTGTGATAGGTATGTCCACCCAGTCCATTTGTCCAATGAGTCAAATTTTGCTGACTCCTTGATGCGACACTCAGTCAAATGCAGCCTTGATGTCAAAGACTGTCACTCTCACCTCACTCCTGGAGTTCAGCTCTTTGTTGAACCAAGGTTGTAATGAGGTCAGAAGCTGAATGCCCCTGGTGGAATCCAAATTGGATGTCACTGAGCATGCTGTTGCTAAGCAAGTGGTGCTTGCTTACCCTTTCCATCACTTTACTGATGAGAGAAAGTAGATTGATAGGTGGAAATTAACCATGTTCAATTTGTCTTGCTTTTTACGGACAGGATATAATAGGGCAATTTTCCACATTATTGGATAGATGCCAATGTTGGAATTGGACTGGAACAGTTTGGTCACTGGTGCTACAATCTTTGGAGAAGTCTTCAGTACTATTGCTAGAATGCTGTTAGAGCCAAAAGCATTTTCAGTAGTCTCTTTAGCTGTTCCTTGATTCATGTGGAGTGAAATGAAATTGGCAGATGAGTCATAGAGATCTATAGCACAGAAAAAGGCCTTTGGCTCATTACATACATGCTGGTCGAAAACAACCATCTAACTATTCTGATCCCGTTTTTCAGCACTTGGCCCATATATGCCTTGGCATCACAAGTGCACATTGCAATATTTCTTACATGTTAAGAGGGTTTCTGCCCTCTAGCACTCTTACAGGCAGCGAGTTCCAGATTCCCTCCACCGTCTGGATTAAAAATGTTTTTCCACACTTTGCTTCTAAACGTTTCACCCCTTACCCTAAAACTATGATCGTGGTCATTGCTCCCTCCATTAATGGGAAAAGTTTTGCCCTGTCTATACCATCCATGCCCCTCAATTTTATACATCTCAACCCTCTCTGCTCTAAAGAAAACAACCATAGTCTGTCCAATCCCTCTTCTTAATAAACTCTCCAGCTCAAGCAATATCCTGGTAAATCTCCTCTGCACTGTTCTATAATGTGGATTTCAGAACTGCACACAATACTCTAGCTATGACCTAACCAACATTTTATACAGTTCCAAAGGTTTTATAACTTCCCTGTTTTTAAACTCTATGCCTCAACTAATAAAAGCAAGTGTACTATATAACTCCTTAACCACTTTATCCACCTGTCCTGATACCTTATAGGACTGGTGCTGCCCAGGGTCCAACGGTTCTTCACATATTCCCTTGCTTTGTTTGTCCAGCCCAAGTACATTGCCTCACACATATTTGGATCTTAGGGCGGACATTTTTATTCTATCGAGAAATAATGCTTGTTTTCCCACAAGATGCTCACCTCCTGCTGGCCTCAGAGACTGTGATTTATAACAACTCTTTAGTACCTCATCCAAATAGCAACTGTTCATGTGTGACTCAATATAACAAGCATTTCTAAACATGGACAAGACAACAGCCAAGTCCAATATTACCCTCATACACTTTGCAAACATGGTCCTTTTGAATCGATTCAATGTCTTTTGCATATTTACTTCTCTCTTCTTCCTGCTTGGTATCTAACTATTTTGTTCATTTTAAAAAATGCCTCAGGACATTATCATATAGGAGGACACAGGTTTACAACTGTGATGTGAATGTACAGAGGTATACATAAGATAACAACCTTCATAAAAAAGAAAATTTGGAAACTTAGGTTTAAAAATATTAAAGAGCAATGTTAAGACCACAACAAAGGTGATCAACAGTGTTAAATGTATGGAATGAACTACAAAAGAGAATACAGGCAGCAAGTAGAAACAGGAATAATTTGAGAGTAAATTAGGTACTTATAATGAGGATAACTTTAAATTAATTCCGGATAGTCATACCAAGATGGATCAAATGGTTTCCCACATGCATAATTATCTTGTGATCTTTTTACCTAAAATTTAAGCAACATTTATTTCTTTAAGTGTCTCTGGGATACATACTTGTTTTTTGTTAGTGCAAATGCCTCTGACTGGTTATCAGAAAATTGAACAAACATCTGCAACTGAACTTTCTGGTGGATTAATATTAAACCATTGGGGTTTATTGATCTGTTTATGTGATCAGAGGAGATGAACATTTCTTTTTCATGTTTTTGATAAGACACTGGATGAAACACAGTGGTGGGACATGCAATGTGTCACTGAAAAAGATACACAAAAGATCATGTCAAAATTCTGGAAAATTAAATGAAAAGCAGTGAAGATGACTAGAAATAAATTTGAAACCTGGGAATTTACATTTAACTTGCAAAAACAAATAAAGTTTGCATGATGAAAACATGAAAGTATTCCTTTAACTAACCACCAGTTTGAAAATCTGGTTTCGCAGATAGGTAGAGAGCTGGTTCATTAAGTCCCTATTCTGTCCTTCAACCCAGTGCATTTCTACATGGGAATTCTTTCCATCCTTCTTCACATTCATTAAGCACTTGAACAAAAAACATCCCTCACTCTCTCTTGGAGTATCTTCCACCTTTGTGTTTGCCATGGTTGAACAGGGTGTTTCATGCTCAATTGTATCATCAGTTTTACAGTCAACAAAGCTAATTTCACACTGGTTAAATTTTTTTTCAGTTTCCGCATTATTTTCTTGAGCGACATGTAGCTTATTCAACAAACTATTACCCCCATTTACAGGGAGCTCCTCTTCAGCTTCGACTGTTGGTTTTCCTATTTCAACATTACTTTCTGCACAATTGCTAGCATTGCTCTTTTCCTCAATGCTGACAGAACCAATGTTAGCGCTGCTGCATTGCCCTCCTGTTGTCTGGTCTGCTTCTGTGGATTTCAGCACATTTGACTCAGCTCTGGGGAGCTCTCGAAGTTGCCTCACTCGATCCCGCTTCTTTCGCCGAACGTGGATCCATGAATTCTGTATGGCTGTTAGAAATAAACTTACTTCACCTTTCCCACAAGGCACACGTTTATAAAGTACCTGGGGAGACAAAAGAACATTTCCGTAAACTAAAAGTTGAATCTGACATTCTGGTTCCCAGATATTTAGTTCCTTTTCTATAATTATGCTTGTTTCTGGCAGTGAGAAAAGTTTTCTAAACTTATAGGAGATCCGGTCTCAAGGTATGGCTTTCACAAATGAAATATGTACCATATAGCGAGCCAATTTTTTGCAGCTAAATAATTCAATAAACTCTGCCAAAACTGTTTTGCATTTAAAAAGTTTTGGGTTACCGAATAATTTGACTCAAGTATGTAATAAAGAAAAAAGTGGGATCAAAAATAAAGTGCAGGAGAAACTCGGCAGGTCATGACAAAGGGTCACTGGACTCAAAACATTTACTTTGTTTCTCCCATGACAGAAGCTGCTAGACCTGCTGAGTTTCTACAGCATGTTCTGTTTTTTATTTCAGATTTTCAGCATCCACAGTTCTTTGTGAAAGAGAAGTGGGAAATTAGAACTAAATACATATAAATCAGCAGGTAATTTAAATTACAGAATTTCAATTAAGAGTTGACTGTGCACTATTTCCCACAATGCTATTGACTGCATCTCAATTTGGAATGCTGTGGGGTGTATAGCTGCTCATCTAGTCCGTTTCTTTAAGATCACTATCAAACTACTTTGAGGAATGGCCTAGAAGGGCCCTGAGGTTATTGCTGTTAAAGAGGTAAATCTGAAGATGGCCAGGTGCTTGGAAATTTCCAGCTCCAGGTAAGTCTGAAAACTTCGCTCAGTGCTAGCAATTAATCTGTAATTAACCTTAGCATAAATAGATTGTCTGGGACAACTGGTATACAATAAATGATAGATAGATTGGGTCTGTTGTCCTGGATCCGAATCAGTGAATGAATGTATTATGCTCATACAGCCATTTGGGGTCTCTACAGAGATTTACTGTATCTGAACAAAGGATACAATAGGGTCTTTGCATGGTCCTTGCACCAACTATATTGTAACAAAGGCCATCAGATTTTAGCATTCACATTCAACAAAACTAAATTATATCCCTAAACATTGTAAGAAGCACAACATTAGAACTCAGGAGAGAATTATGCAGAATTAAGTCAATATTTGCAGGACTTGCATCACTGAGAATATAATAAAAATGAAAGGATTAGAATAAGATTCTGAAGTTAATAGACTTTGGCTAGATTGACTACTTCACAAAATAGGTGGACAAGTTTCTGATTAAGCAAGAGAAAGCAAACCTCTTCAAACAGGTAATTCGTACACACTGATAAACACTCATATTCTATCCAATTAAAGTTGATAAGCACAATATCAGAAATCTTTGAACGCCTAGTAAACAGCAGGGTTTGAAAATCCTTCTGATGTATTGTAGTTCCAGATTCCAACAGTACCCAGATGAATGGCTTGTGACAAGTCATGTTTTATTAAATATTGCCTCTTGCTGATGCTGTGTGCGGGGTAGTTCCGCTCAATGAGGATGACACTCAGGATAAGAGGCTGAATGCCAAACGGAAACAGAAATTGTCAGATTTTCCTAGATGTTTCTCCAGGATGTTTCCAGATATTTCTGTTTTTGTTCCAGTTTTCTTTGAATTGCATCTGCTGTTCTCTGCGTTTTTTTGTTTAACCTGAATGTAAAATCTTTTAACACGTTGTGCTATAGCTATCACCGCGTTCTGGCTGACTGGGAGTCTCTCCCACTTTTACTGTCTGACACTGGCTTATCAGAAGGAATTGCCCAATCATAATCAATCTGTTGGACTGCATTATGACTTCTTCTATGGCCAGCAAGTCCTGAGGCAGGTCTTGAACCCATGGTTTCTGGTATAGAGATAGGGATGCTACCATTGTGCCACAAAACTTCTCTGATGATGTAGTTATTTAACCAACTCAAGCCTACTTAAGATTTTGAATGGGGATTCCACCAACAGTTAAATGGGTAAATGTATCGTGTGGTGAAGTATACAATCAAATCTAGGTAGCTTAGTAGTATAGTTAAAAGTATCTGTACACTGATACATGCATGGAGGCAAACTGGGTGTCAGAAGGCATACAGTCCTTCCCTCTTATTGATCATCTAACCATTCGCGCCACACAAATGTCAGGCAATGACCATCACCAATAAGAGACAACCTAACCACCATCCCTTGACATTCAATGGTGTTACCATCACTGAATCCCCACTATCAACATCTTGGGGTTTATCATTGCTCAGAAACTCAACTGGACTCCCCACATAAACACAGCAGCTACAAGAGCAGGTCAGAAGTTAGGAATACTGTGGCAAGCAACTCACCTCCTGACTCCTCAAAGCCTGTCCACCATTTACAAGGCACAAGTCAGGAATGTGATGGAATACTCCCCACTTCCCTGGGTAATTGCAGCCCCAACGACACTCAAGAAGCTTGATGCCATCCAGGCCAAAGCAGCCCACTTGATTGGCACTACATCGACAAGAATCCACTCCCTCCATCACCGACGCTCAATAACAGCACTGTGTACTATCAACAAGATGCACTGCAGAAATTCACCAAAGCTCCTCAGACAGCACCTTCCAAACCCACGACCACTTCCATCAAGAAGTACAAGGGCAGCAGATATATGGGAATACCACCACCTCCAAGTCTCACTCCAAGCCACTCACCATGCTGGCTTGGAAATGTATTTCCGTTCTTTCGCTATCGCTGGGTCAAAATCCTAGAATTCCCTCCCTAATGGCATTGTGGATCAACCTATAGCTGGTGGAGTTCAGCAGTTCAAGAAGGCAGCTCACCACCATGTTCTCAAGGGCAACTAGGGATGGGCAAGAAATGCTGGCCAGCCAGCGATGTCCACATCCTACAAGTGAATAGAAAAAAAATCTAAAACTTCCATACAGGGAAGAGATTGAATGGCAAGTTTTTGATAGGAGAAAATTAATTTTTTGACATTTATAATTCCAGTTTTTCATGTAGTAACTGTGGGAGCATGTTTATGGAAAGTTGTACTTCTATAAACTCACTGCCTACCAGGATGATGGAAACAGACACTAACAATGGTTTCAGAAGCAAATTGTATAAACACTTAGAAAAATACATACGAGAAACGTTACATTCAATAACTCTACAAAGAACTGATATGGGCTCAATGGGCCAAATGGCCTCCTTTTGTGTTTAAGTGACTACAGATTTGGAAGATCTCAAGAGGGAAGGGTGTACCAAATGTTCCGATCTTAATCAGGGCAACTGTGGGGTCATCACAAACCTCAACTGATAGTTTCTTGGAAAATAGTGAGGGAAAGAAGTTATCAAGGGTTAATGATCTTGTGATGTCTTGCTTGCCATTACCGGTGGAAGAATATTTTGCAATGTATTGTACTGTCATTGTTGGTTTTCATTATTGTCATCTGAAAATAAATACATCAGTACACTCTAATTTCCTGTGCTAAAACAATTAGGTATCACTGTGTTTTTGAAAACAATACCTCATTTGTAGGATGTATGCATTGCTTACTAGGTCAGCATTTATTAACCATCTTATATTGACCTGAGTGAGTTGCTAGGTCATTTAAGAAGGCAGTTAAGAGCTAACCACACTGTTTTGAGTCTGCAGTCGTATATAGGCCAGACCAGGTAATGATGGCAGATTTCCTTCCCTAAAGGACATAAGTGAATCAGATGGATTTTTCCAATGATCTACAGTAGTTACTTGGTCACCATTAGGCTAGCTTTTTATTCCAGATTTTATCGAATTAAACTTTCACCATCTACCATGGCGAGATTAGAATCCATATCCCCAGAACATTTGCCTGGAGCCCTGGACTACTAGTCAAATGTCATTACCTGTAGACCACCATTATGCTCCACCCCCTTTAACTCCTTTGCTATTTCAAAGTAAACTTCCTTTCTTGTGTTATAAAGTCTTCCCTGAAAGTCAAGTCTCCTCATAATGTTCTTTGGTGGTGACTTGTTCTTAGTCTCAGCTTTGCATCATCACTAATCAATTTGTATGCAACAGTAGCTTTTTCTTTGTATTTAGTTCATCCCTTATTTGGGAAACCTGTGTTTCTGCACAGCACCTCTTGGTGACTCCAAAGCACACATCTTAATCTCTTTTGGCAACAAAAGAGTTTTTTTTATTTAAAAGTCAAGAGTGAATCTAATATTTACCTTCAGATCAGTGAGAATTTTCTCTATTCCCGCAGTTACCACTTCGATGTCTTCTTTAGGCACAGAGTCTGAACTTGCGACTTTACTCTTTAGTGCCTTGGTTGTAGATTCTAACACTGTGAAAGTGATGGGTTTCCGGGGCTTCTCCAGCTTTCTTTTCTTGGAAGGAGGAGACTGAGGCAATAAGGAGACAGTTTGGTTATGAAGATATTGCAGCTCCTTGTGAGTCTTGAAGTTACCACTTAATATTGAAACAACAAAACAAAACCCCTACAGATTCAGCAACCAAATAGAAAGGAATAAATTCTGGTGCCTCCTAATATTCCCAATTCAGGATATTTATAAATATACAAGTCAGAATTTGTTGTAGTAGACATTTAACAGCATTTGCCATTAATCAGACTTGCTTTGTTCTCAACATTTCTAAAACCTTCAACAAATTGATATTTGAACAAATGAGACATTATACTTGTAAAAATTAAGATGTGGTAATAACACTTGTCATGCCTATAAAACAGGGCATTACACTTGAAATGACAGGGGTCAATTTTCTGGGCAAACTACTTTACAAATGCAGCAACTTAATGTTCTTTATTGCATTTCAATGGTGAGATGCAATGTTGCAAAACTGATGGGTGTGTGCAACTCGGCCAACAATTGTCGGCTATTCATATCTAAACGGCACATTTGCTGCTTGTCTGATGCTAATATTCCATTTACATCTAAATAATGAGAAGCTAAATCTCTCCATTGTTTCAACAGCAAAATTTGGTCTGTGTAAAAATTTAGCTCAGTTATCAAATTCTTCAAGTGAACAAAGTGAAATGACTTGGAAAGAAACCTTTATATTAAAAGTAAAAAGTGTCTGTACTATATCTGAGATAAAAGGTACTACAGATGCTGGAGAATCCGAGATAACAAGGCGTGGGGCTGGATGAACACAGCAGGCCAAGCAGCATCA
>JAHRHZ010000067.1:7142904-7171425 GCA_024137785.1 Ginglymostoma cirratum | reverse complement strand
TCTAGGCCCGAAACGTCAAGTTTTCCTGCTCCTCTGATGCTGCTTGGCCTGCTGTGTTCATCCAGCTCCACGCCTTGTTATCTCTGTACTATATAATCCTTTTACAACTTTTAGGATATCCTAAGTGCTTTACAACCAATAAAGTTCCTTTTGAAGCACTGTCACTATTGTAATGTGAGAAATGTGGCATGCAATTTGCATACAACCAGCTCCCACAAGCAGCAAAAGACATTTTGATAAAAGGTGTATCATATATACAATTTAAAATTCAAATGACGGCAATAGAAGCAGGTACATTTTGGTCAGTTCTATGATGGTAATTCTTTTAAAAAAAAGTTCAGAAAATAATCTGGATCAGTGAGTTAAATGCGTCATTACCAAGACGCATCTGACTTCAGTCAAGTGCCTGACTGGATATGTGTGGTATTAACGGATGGAATATTTTTACCGCTGAGTTTCCAAACACATCACAGGTCATAAGTTTAGCTTCAGATTTCAATTTAGTTCAGAAGAAACAGAAGTTCACTTCAGAGGGGAGATGTTTTCTCCAATAGGAGAATCAAGTTCTCACTCAGAAAACCAGTCACAAGCTGAAGTATGTTAGTTCAAGGAACATCCTAGCCAGGAGAGTTTGTCGAGTCTTCCAATTGCTGGAATACCAAAGTAAGACCATCAGAATCGTGAAAGATTCGTGCCAGCCAACCTGGAAACAATTGTCAGCAGTCCAAGGAAAAGAAACCAAGTAGAGTCAGTTAAGTAAAAATTTGAAGTGTTGAGTTAGAAGTGACATTTCTCTGGAAGTGAGTAACTATAAAAGGACAGTATTGCAAAATAGTTTGAAACTTTGCTTTGTTGTTTGTGTTAAGATCTTTCAAACTGTCTAACATAGCATCTAAAAAAAAAACCTGACATAATAAACTTGCCTCTTCTTGTAAAGAACAGCTGTAACACGGTGCAAGTATGTCTCACTGACTAATCACCACTTTAACGAATTATAAAAATGAAACAAACAATCAGGCCAAGTTTCATTCTGGATCTGGCCCTGTCCAGTAATATCATCAGCTAGGATCATAACAACATTGGCCAGATAATATGTTGATTGAGGGATAAATATTGGCCAGGGCACAGCAGATACACTTTCAAAAACAAGTTTACAGTAATGTTGCTCTCCACATTGAACAAATAAAATAATAAAAACAATACTGAGCCAACAGTTAAAGTAATCTAAACACAATAGCGCATCTGCAAACATGGTTTAAAATGTCAGCAATCTCTTCTATTCATTTTTTTATGTAGCACAATCAGGAATAGCAATCATGGTTGAATTTTCCGAGCCAGTTCATTGCATACAATATCTTTATGCAAAGTTCCTGTCCTCCCATGCCAAACGGCAGTCTGTTCCACTGGGACTATGGATCCATCAATAGCTCTATCAAATGGCCATTAATTATCCATAAACCTGGGAGCTGCATGTTATCTGACCGTTAATAAAGCAATGAAGGGGAGGCAGCTTAGTTGACATTCCTTTCCCCAACACTGGGAGTGCTAAGACTAACAGCACTCTTCCCTTAGAGACAGCAGGAACTGCCGATGCAGGAGTTACACTCTTCCCTTAGAGATAGTAGGAACTGCCGATGCAGGAGTCTGAGATAACAAGGTGTGGAGCTAGATGAACACAGCAGGCCATGTGTGAAGAAGGGTCCAGACTGAAACATCAGCTTTCCTGCTCCTCTGATGCTGCCTGGCCTGATGTGTTCATCCAGCTCCACACCTTGTTATCTCAGCACTCCTCCCTTACTGCTTGTATTCAGGAAGTCAGAGCAGATTGGGAATCAAGCCTGCTAGAGACTGCATAGCTCAATGGCTTCCTGGGAAAGGAGATGGAAATCCTAATGCTGACCTCTGACAGTGCATTTACCAAAAGGAAGTCAATTGTCAAAAGGAAAATGCCACACTATTTGCTTAGTTTTCAATAATTATTGCTCAAAGTGATCAAGAACTGGAGCACACAAAATCAACTGTATATAACTGGTAAAAATGCAAAGGAATACTTCAATAATGACTAGGACAATAGAACTAACGTTCATCAAACGATTGGCTTGATCACTGTTTCCTATACATACACCACAACAATACAGTGGCTGATGACAGGTAAATCGCTGATCAAGCTTCGTGCAAATCCATTAAAACGTTTGTAAAAAAGTGTTCATAGATGCACAAAGAGCATTTGGCTTCTTCAAACTAAAAATTTTTGAAGAAGCCAAATATTCAATTAATGACATAAGTTTGCTTAAGCAGTATTCAACGTTTAGCTCATTCCAAACTGAAAGCTACACCAATTATGTAACATAAATTCATGTTGAACTGAGGCTCAAGTTAACGAACATGAACCGTGAAAACACTTTGCCCAAATTAGATTCTCTCCTTGAAGTTCTGGCATCCTCCCCTTCAGTGTTAATTTTTTCACGTGCTTTTAGACAGAGATTGGCAACAAGGTTATTCAATGGGAAGACCTGATCAGTCCTCATTCAAGATGCAAATGTGTATATTTAGACATACTATTATACAACATCTGTCAGGGATAGTAACCCTGGGCGATTTTTCCTTCTAGGTTGGATGTTAAAACTAATTGCCAAAGTCCAATTATGGACTCAAAACAGCTAATTCAGCAGCATCTGGCAATTTATTTCTAATCTTCCTAGTTACAATTTTGTGTGGAATGTAGTAATGTAGATTTGCACCATCACACAAGACCAGAATGGTAGGCAATAAGTTCATTTCACATCATGAGTTCTTCAACTTGGCCAGTCCATCAGTGGGAAGTAAAAAATAAAGGGGGAAGAATATAAAAGATTTGCACAGAAGGGAGATAGTCACAGTGACATTGCCTTCACTTGCAAAGATTTGACAGCGTTCTCAACTGGGGAAGGGAGAATCAATAACCCTGTTGAACCTGATTAGCATACGTAGTAACAATTAACTACGAGCAATTCATTGTATGAACCTGTTTTGATTTGTTTTTGGGAGACATAATTGCATGCATAAATAAGGGAACTTGCGCTCTTTGGAGCTGGGGAGGGTACACAGAAAGTTACAGCATGGTTGTACTGTATCACAATAGGATGCACTTTGGTCAAAGTGTACAAGTAGTGGCAAGTTCAACTGGAAAATTTCTAAACGAATACTGAGAACATCTTGAACAAATCTATCATTCAACCAATGAACACCTAGGCACTGTATATGATTTGCCTTTAGTTGATTAAATAGTTATTTTTTCCCAGTGTGGAAACAGGCCATTCGGCCTGACAAGTCCACACCGCCCTGAAGAGCATCCCAGCCAGACCCATTCCCCTCCCCCTGCATTTCCCATGTCTCACCCAAACATCCCTGAACACTAGAGGCAATTTAGCATAGCCAATCCACCTACCCTGCACATCTTTGGACTGTGGGAGGAAACCAGAGCACCTGGAGCAAACCCACGCAGATACGGGGAGAATGTGCAAACTCCACACAGACAGTCACCCGAGGCTGGAATCAAACCCGGGTCCCTGGTGCTATGAGCCTGCAGTGCTAACCACTGAGCCATGTTATTGTGCACTAAATGTAAAAGTAGTGATAAACAGTTACATTAGATATTCTTTTTTAAACAGTAATAATGCTTTCTTTCTGAACACTCTTTGCTAACAATTACGATGATCAATTATGAGTTGGCATCATGGAAATTGCTGATTCCACGAGACATCACATTGCATCTTATTCTGGCATGGGACTCAATTTAAAGCAGATGACTCAAAGCAGCACACGCCTGGGACTTACTCAACATGCACTGATTGTGGACAGTGGTAACCATGTCTAAACGTTCAGATGCCAGATTGAAAATTTTTTTGATCATATTGACTGGTGGAGTAGGCTAAAAAGGTATTATGATTTATTTCTGCTTCCATTTGGTATGTTCGTTGAGTTCAGCACTATCAATATCTCTTGAGCCTGAATATCATCTT
Organism: Ginglymostoma cirratum; assembly: GCA_024137785.1. NCBI lineage: Eukaryota > Metazoa > Chordata > Chondrichthyes > Orectolobiformes > Ginglymostomatidae > Ginglymostoma > Ginglymostoma cirratum. The sequence goes on along the minus strand of JAHRHZ010000067.1, from coordinate 7,167,424 downwards.
ACCCACTGTGCATTCCCCAGTAGCTTGGGATAATCTTAGGAATGCATACTGAAATATTTCTGCAAGGTTGGTGCACTTTCTCTGATTTTTTTTGGTAAGTTAATGGATTGATAGGAGATTTTGTTTTTACCACTTCATTTTTATTGCTATTCTTGTTGTTTTCCCCGTTTCATTAATTTTTCTGTAAGGGTGTTTATTAGGACCTTTCAGATAGGTCAACAGTGAAATTAGTTTACATTCTTCAGCAATCCATGTATGAGTTATTATTAACCAGGTTTAGCATTTAATGTGAGCATTTCTATCTAAAATCCCTCAGGGTTATGTTCCACTGTATCTTCCTTTGTTTCCAACCAGACTAAAGACAAAATCAGAATAAAAATCAAACATGTTGTTGTAAAAGGAGCAGACATAACTTTTCTTTTGAGTGTTGTAGCCCACTGCCTGAAACTTGCCATAACCATTGGCATCTGAGTGAATTTTCATTTCTGCTTTAAAAGATTCCACTAATTCCGACAACACTTGGTCTTCACAGAAAAGCTCTAAATTAAAGTTCTGACCACCAGAGGGCCACATCTCATGCTTTTATTCTTGACATCAAAGAAGGGCAAGACAAAAGATCCATTCTACCAAAAGCAGCAACCATCACTACCGTGCCTTTTATTCAAATTAACGACAGCATTTTAAAAGTTAATTGTGAAAATCTAGAATAACATTTCAAGTAATGCAAACAATGAATGGAAATACAGCAAGTCAATTCAAGTCAAGTGTTAAAAATGTAAATATTGTACTTGAATCCTGACATCTACTATTTCTTAAAGATTTACCGGCTGTGTATACAAATTGATTGGTGTAAATTAATTCTCAGCACAAAATTTTGAAGAAATAAACATCCTTCTACACTGAAGGTGTTCAGAAAAATTTAAGTTGAACTAATACAATAGAACTAATACCATGCTATTCAGTCCCTTGTGTCTGTAAAATGCTGTCCTTAAATTCATGCTTAAGTCTGAAATTGAGACATTAATCTTCTTGCGAAATGTTAACTTTCTGATGTGGGAGTGAAGCATAAGGCCATAGCGCTGCTGCTAAATGTTAAGTTACATTGATTTATTTCTCTTGTACTATCTATTTTCAGGAAATCTTTATTATGTTTTCCTTTTAGAATGCATTCATTGAGGTTACTAATGGTGTGACATCAGTGGCAGCTCAGTAAACAAAGTGATGTTGCGACCTCCAGAGACTAAGCATATCACCAAAAAGAAAATCACTATCCATGAATGATGCAAACAGGCAGAAGGATTTTCTGGGTGTTTAGGAATAAGTGGCTCATCTCATCTGCAGAAACCAGCAAAAAATGTTTTGCATTTACTAGTCTACTTATGCATTCATGAAGATTATCCCAAACTATTGGGGAATGTACAGTGGGTAAGATGGTATTCAGGCTCAAGAGATATTGATAGTGCTGAACTCAATGAACATACCAAATGGAAGCAGAAATAAATCATACTGCCCCTTTAGCCTACTCCACCATTCAATATGATCATGGTTGATCTGTTTATGTTTTGAATTTCCCATCATCCGTCTACTCCTGATACTCCTTGATTTTCCTGGCTAACAAGAATTTATCCATCTCTGACCATTATTTATAGAAGACAAGACATTATTTATAGAAGTCATGGTCAGACCACACCTGGAGAGTAGTTTAAGGCACCATACCTTGCAAAAAGCAATACAGATTTAGCAGAATGCTTAAACTCCCAAGGACAAATTATGAGGAGATTACAGAAATTAGAGTTGTATTGTATGAAATTTAAAATGTTAAGAGCTGATTTGATTCAATTAAGAGAAGCAGGTACAGAAAATAATTTCTGCTAGCTGGGGAGTTTGGGATCAAGAACTTGGTAAAGAGCCAGAGCTTTCAGAAGTGAAATTAGAAACCACTTATTCATACGACAGCATGGTAGAAAATTAGAATTCTTTTCCAGATTGCTTATTGATGTAAGATCAAATGGCAGTTTTAAAAGAGACTGACTTTATTGTCCATTAGGTATGGTTTATTACAGATCTTTCTGCCCAAAGTCAGTAGATAGGATTTGACAAATTCTGCTCATAAAGATGTTCAACTGGATTTACTCCAGATCTTCATTTGAATTTTCAGGATGTACTGAATAGATTCTACACACTCTCAAAAGTACTCAACTTGTTTACAACACTATTCTGATGCTACGGAACCTACTAAATATAAACAAAACTAGTTTCTACAGCACCTGGGATCTGTGAACAGGACAGAAATGTGTCCTGATGCAACATGAAAGTATAACATGACACTAAAAAGAAATAATGACATTTTACCAGTGAGGCCCTTTCATAATTTTCAATGCATTTACATTGACACTGCATTTGGGAGGCATGCGAATAAAGACACAGCAGCTTTACGACTAAAAAGCTCCTTTTCAAAAATACAGATTCTCCATTACTGAATATGATTTAAGTAATAAATATTATTGGTTTATTATTGTGAGGGGCCAGACATAAAAAATATTAGAACTATGCAGTATGTCAGCAGCTAAAAAATATCCTTGGTATTGGCTAGCTGCTTCTTCCTATTATATGAGACAATATGCTCGGGAACATCACCACATCTGCTGCTTTTTGCATTCTTAGGATGTGATACAATCAGCAACATTTTCAGACAACCAACATAAAAGGCTTACAGAAAACGATGAACTTGAGAGATTTGAAGAAACATTAGTTATGACAATGTGCAGGTGTGAAATAACTGTAGTACTCAATAGTGTGTTGCACAATGAATATTTTCTCAAGTGGAAACTCCATGCCCTGAAAGTTCTCTTTTCCCAGCACTACAATGTCTAGGTTGACAGAAGACAGGAGGAAAATAAGACTCGGAAAGAGAATGAACAGAACAGGTTATCATAACAATAAATAGTAAATGGGTTGTAAGAGGTGCAGGGGTCTGACTGAGGATAAAGAGCTTAGAAATGCAGGACAATGCTAGAATGCTTAACAAGCACTTTATATCAGTGCTTACTAAGAGAAAGCTAATGCTCAGTACTGCCAACCTGAACTTTCTTTTCTCCTTCCCGAACCTTTTTATCTTTGAATGTTAAGTATCTAGCCGTCACTATTTACAAGCCAACACGTGTTGTCATTTTATTGCCTTCCCACTTGGCTATTTGTGCTTATAGCTCACAAACATTTTTCACATCTTTCAGCGACAGATATTGCAAAAATGTCTTTATATTGCTTGGAGTTCTTCTATATCAACTCTTTTCTAATATGGTTCCCTTCTCTGGTACATCTCGGCACTTTCACTTCATGTACCTTATTCTTCCTTTCTACATCTAAGTGCCAACACTCATATCTTGCTAATTCTGCTTTATCCCACACTAAGACACTAAAGAAACTCCCTACAAGAATTATGATCCCTATGCTGTTGAGGTGTAACTCCTTGCTTTTTGAATAGGTACCTCCTATCCTGCAATTTGTCCCATGAGTCAAAAGCCCTTCAACATGTACCATACCTCAAGCCACACATGGGCTCTCCACATATTTATATATTTCTACAGTTACTATTGTGTGAAACTGGGAGGAATTCAGATGTTACCACCACTGAAGTCCAGTTTGTAAACATCCTCCCTAGCTACTGAACATCTGAGTATAGACTCAATACCTGCTCTCTGAATGTTACCAACTGCTAAGAATCTCTTTTTTTTTCTGTTCAATTTCTCTTCTTTCTCCTTCACACTGAAATTGGCAGTAATTTTGTTTTATAAAAAGGAAATCAAATGCAACATACTCATTTCGTACCTCAGCCGCAGGATCTCCTTTTTGTATCTAATTGGTTTTACCCACTTTTGACTACCCTTTTACTATTTATGGACTTATAAAAGTCTCTGGGTTACCCTTTTACGTTCTTATAAATCTATTTTTATACAGCCTGCTTGCCCCCCTTCCTTTTTCAGTTCTTCCCTGAAATTTTTGTGCCTAGCTAGGTTTTCTACTGAATTACGAATGAACCTAATATTCATTGTTAAGCTTCCTTTCTGTGTTTCATTTCAATTACCATAAATCTAGTCCTGCAGGGAGTTCTAGCCTTAGATGTCCTTCCTCTTTTCCCTTCATGAGAAAATGAATAGCCCGTACTCAAGCTCTCTCTTCTTTGGAGACCTCTTGCTCAATTACCAAACTTAGGTCAAATCCACTTGGGCCACATTCTTTATCAATTCACTGAAATTAGTCCTCTTCTAGCTGACTATGTTCACTTTCCAGGGCTACAGAAAAAGAGCAGGAGAGTAGGATAATTATGTAGATCTTTCAAAGATCCATTAGAGGAATGATCAGCAAAAAGGCCACCTTATGTGCTCAATGGTTAGAATTAGTACTGTTTCTCTTTCAGTGGAAACAGGAGCATTAGTACCGGTATGGTTCTTTGAATAGCCTAATTCTCTGCTGTAATTTCTATTATTTTATTAATAATAAATAAAAACATGGTTTTTAATGCATAGTTGGAACAAATATGGCTGGTGTGTGGGGTCTAAGGACGCAAGTTCAACCTTTGTGCCATCGTGATCTGTATTTTGGCTTTGTTTCTATTGGAAGGTGCTGTGTGCAGACCAGACTCTTTTTCAAAAAACAGAATCAATGGGAAGCTCGTAGATACCCAGTGTAATTGAAAATAAATTCAGACAAAAATAGACTTATTATATTGTCAAAATATCTCAAAATGTTTCACTAAGTTATTACTCTTACATTATAAGAACTATAATGGAGAATGATTAGGCCATTCTGGACCTGGAGTGCCTGAGAAAAATCAAGAAAATTGACTGGCCAATTATAAGGTCCTTTGGATTGTTTTAGATCATGTATCAAAGCTGTACAGGCAATGAAGATGCTCAAAACAGTGCCTTTTTCTAAACACTAACCTCAACGTCCAAAGGTCTGACCCAAAGCCTATGTTGATTTGGATGAACGCTGCTTGTTTGCAATTGTTATAAAATCCAGGCAGAATCAGGGCAAAAACAAGAGTATTTCTGAAACAAAAGATGAGTTAACTACAATGCTACTGCTGTTCTTTCATCACTGATGTATCTACTTTCATCTCTTAACCATCCAAAAGCAAAAGTGTCAGATTTTCGCGACTGCCTACATGAAGGAGAGGAAACAAGGCCAATTTTTCTGCTTAACTTGCTCCTTTCTTTATTTTTTCTTGGCAGACTATCCTGATTCTGGGTCTTTAGGAGGTGAGTGTGTCAAAGAGAAAAAAAAAATCCCCCTGAGAAGATTACTAATCGCTGTGCACATCAACTGCACTGCATGGAACTGTTGCTGGGTTACTGCGAATCAGAAACGACCAGCACTCTCGTAGCAGGTTAAGTGCATCTAATGGAAGGCTAGGGGAATGCATTATTAACAACATGCTGCTACCCAGACTGACAAATGTCAGCTTCTTCTCTGTTTTGATGTGTTTATTAATGATAAAAATACAATTGTGCTCAATACTCAATACCTAGAGAATGGAACAGATGGTGCATTTATTTTAAGTAAGTTAAATACACAAAATGCATTTTACATTTTTTAAATCGAATCAACAATTGCTTAATTTTTCAGTCTTCTACTTTGTGAGCACACAGACTTGGTCTTCTTAATCATACTGGAAAATCATTAGTGTTGTTCTTTCTCTCTGCTGTTAAATACTTGCTTTGATTATAAAAATACCTTCAAGACCCACTTAAGGCTTGGGTAAATTTTTCTTTACTACACTGCTTTAAAAAGAAAAGCTAAACGCGACTGTATTTATCCATGAGAAATAAAACATCCACCTAATTCACTCGAAAAGTCATGTCCTGCTTAGATATCACAGTCCAAACTAACAAGGACTTATGTCCCAAGACAACAGGTGGAGTCTCTAATTTTTAAACAATACATGCCCAAACTACTACATTAAGAGGATCTATAATCATAGGACCCTAGCAATGACAAACGTATATTATCTTTAAACATTGAGAAGTGAGAACAAGAATACCAAAAGCCTCATTAATTTGCAAAACACTTAACATGGATCATCTGGTGTGGTACTGCAGCTCCAGACTGTGTAACACAAACACTAACAAGCCTGGGAATCCCATACTGTGCCCAGGGGGAATACAGTAACAGGGAGAAATAGCACAGGAGGCTTCACTGAAAAACAGCACAAATACTGGTGCAACCCTTAATATTCTAGTAAAATCTAGGAAGAAAAATCATGTCACGACAAAAGTGTTTAAGAAATTTAACACCACTTCCCATTATCTTACATCAGGGTACAGAATACACTATAAAAAGCAAGATAATGATTAACTATCAAAACTATAACTGTCCTGAGGCAAACCTAAAAATTCTTGTTATTTTCCTCCAGCAAAACAAATGGGGTTGTGAAGCTCCCATCCTATCTGACATAGGAAAAAAATCTTCTCATCGTCTAGGATCATAACGTTGGAGCATACATTTGAACAGCTAACTGGAGGAGCCTTATCACCTTTGAAACCATATCTCAGCTTTGGATTTAGTACTTTAAAGAGGAAAGAACTGAAAAATAAAGACACAAATTTTTAGAACGTCTAACAAATGAAACCGTTTTTCAAATTTTAAGGAGGTCTATTTAAATAACTTGTTCACATGGTAAGTCAAGAGACAGCATTTCAACCACAGTTCTCTCACATTATTATATCAAACTACAATTTGACTTGTATGTTTTCCTGCAACTGTTGAGAATTGTAAAAACGATTAATCAAATAGAAGATATAACTCCAGCAAAACTAAATGCTATTGGAAACCAAGATTACCATGTAGGAGACTGAATTTCTTTCTGGGACAGAAGCCAGGAATCACGTTAACAAAATTCTATTTGGCATCCAATAATTTTTCTGTTAAACAAGAAAACCATTTCCTTCCCCTCGATTAAGCGTACACCTGCATTACTTGATAATGAACCAATCATTAAACTCTTACAAACCAGATTGGTGTTTACATAAAAGCCTTTGAAATCAGGGCTATCCATGTGACTTAAACATTCTATTTCATGCTGTTAATTGTTCAAATTTTTTAAGTGCAGTTTTAATCGTGCTAATATTCAAATAATATTATAAATGGACAGAAATAACAAGGTTAAGAGATTCTTTCACAGTATATAACTAGGTTATTAAAACAAACTATCTTTTGCTTTTTATAATCTTTCTATTTGTTCTTCCCAATAGCCTCGGGAAGTTCACATGATAATGAAATTATGTGATTGATTGGACACCAAGATACAGTCTTTCAAAAAAATGATAAGCTCACTGCAAGGAGTCTTTAATAATTTCTTACAGCAAGGTGTGGTTAGTCTTTATGTCTACATTTAAATGTGCATGATAATGAATCCAAGTTATCTTACGTCTTTGGAGAAAACTGTTCATGAAATTGGAAATGCACTTGAGACATTACTGTTTTAGTTACTGTAAATTCCCCTCCCCAGTCATCATCTAAAATCTAGGAAGGCAAGAGAAAGGTAAGCAGTATTGGGAGAGACAGATTAACAGTTAATTTTAAACACAGGAACACCAAAATAATTTGTTTTTGTTCAAAACTGGGATCAGTAGCTTTCTACAAATTAAGAAAAAAAAATCAAATGATACAGAAACAGTGCAAGAAATTGGTGCTGAAGTAAAAGATCAGCCTCAATCTTACTGCAACACAGCAGGCTTAAAGGGCTGAATGGCCTACCCTTGCTCACATTTTTATGAACTGACACCAATTCAATAACAAATGTCATTTTTTTCAATGTAGTTAACAAAACAAGTCATAAATTTTCATGTCTTGTCATGTTTTGGGATTTTAAAAAAGTGTTTCACATTAGAAGGATCTTTGTGTAATTTCTGAGCATTTTAATATAAATTAAGTTTAGGTCTCAGGGGGCTAAATGCATTGAACAGAAGTGCTGAAGACATGCATTAAGGTAAAACTAATCAATTACTGAAGTGTTACCATATCACTACAATCCTCTGATATTCTATGTTCTGCTTTTCTCTTATCAAAAAGAAATAGTTTTATTTCCGAGGATGCATAATCCTTAATTTGACACTCAAACTCAAAAGGCAGCGCAGAGTGTGTGGTTTGAACAGACAATGGCATTATTGACCGAGATTTTCTGGTGGCCTGACAGTTGTTATTCCAGTGCAGCGAGGAAGTGCACATGGGGACCTTGCAGAATCCTCATCAAAGTAGACCCCGAAGGAATTGTCCAAGAAACTGATAATTTCTTTAAGCAATTTCCTTCTGCCCAGAACCCTCTGGAAGTCTCCCATATAAATCAGACAATTTGGATTTCCCCAAAAAATTAACTAAGTAGCTACTCAGGAAAAGTTAGACTGCTAAATTCATAGTCTGACTTGAGTATCTACCCAACCATCAGATGGCTGGAAAGCTGGTTTGCGATGCAGAGTAACGCCGACATGTGGGTTCAATTCCCGCACTGACTGAGGTTACCATGAAGGTTTCTCCTTCTCAACCTCTCCCTCGCCTTAGGCATGGTGACCCTCAGGTTAAACCACCACCAATTAATTGCCTCTGTCTTCAGCCATATGGGCTGGTAAGACCACGGTGGCTACTTTTATGTACTCATACACCTCAAACTACACCTTCAGTAGATGACTTACATCCCCAGACTGTCCTATTACCCTGGGAACCCGACTTCTCCTTTCCCCACTCTGCACTTGACCACTCTTTCTGCCTGTCCAGCCCATGTCACCCCTGCCCCCTCCTTTATATCTTGCCTCTCTTCCCCTATTGCCAAAACTGACACTCTCTTCATCCACACTCTGAATAAGCTTCTGAAAATGCTCCCCATCTTACCCGGCTCTGCACCTAAACCGCTTCCCCTACATTGCTTTCCTCCCTAGCCCTGCTGTTGAACACACCGCCCCCCGACTCTGTGCCCAACCATCCCTCAAAGTCGACCCAGCAACCAGCCTCCCTGCTGAACCTGAATACTGTCACTCAGCCGTACCTACCATAAAGTGATCCTTGCCACCTACCCATCTGGCACTATACCCTCATCTTAGTTGGCAGCCTTCCCCCTTGGCACCCAACCCTCTGGACCTCTAGTCCTTACCCAGCTGGCATCCTAACATCACATTTATCTTACCTTATGCACCTAGCATTTGACAACAACTGGCAGAGTGGCTGTCTAGACCTTTAGATGTCAGCAAACAGCAGCTGACTGCTGTGAATGGTGCTGTGTTTTGCTTTCACCTGATGTAAGTGTAATTTCATCCTGATAAATGGGGGATGATACACTTTGGAAGAAGGCAAAGCACACGAGAGTTCTCAATGGTCATTAGGAAGCACAGAGGACCCTTCAGGTCCTTGTCCACTGATCCCTGAAGATGGCAGGGCAGGTTAATAAGGGAGTTAAGAAAGCATAGGGATGCATGCCTTTATTAGTTGAGACATGGATTACAAGAATAGAGAGGTTATGTTGGAGATGTACAGAACTTTGGTCAGGCCACAGCTGGAGTGCTATGTACAGTTCTGGTCTCCATACTATAGGAAGGATGTGACTGCACTGGAAAAGGTGCAGAGACATTCGTCAGGATCTTATACAGGATAAAGCATTTCAGCTATAAGACAGGCAGGATAAGCTTGGCTTATTTTCTTTGAAGCAGAGAAAGTTGAGGGGAGCCCTGAAAGAACTGTGTAAGATTATGACAGGCATGGACAGACTGATTAGAAAGGAGCTGTTTCCATTAGTTAAAAAGTCAACAGCAAGGGAGCATAATTTTGAAGTGACATGCAGGCGGTTTTGAGAGGGGTTTGAGGAGAAAGTCTTTCACCCAGAAGGTAGTGGGGGTTTGGAATATATTGCCTAGAGGATAGTTGAGGGGGGTAACCTCACAACTTTAAAAAATGCGTTGGGGAGCACTTGAAGTGAATAACATTCAAGTCTATAGGCCGCGTGGAGATAGTGGTATACTTCTGGCTATGCAGACTCGATACTGTATGATTCTATGACAGTTCTGCACTATAAAAAAACTGTCAGAATGCAAGCATGGCTCAGCTTCTGAAGAAGCCTTGATCTGAATCTACGCCTACAAATGTGGAGCATCCTCCTTTTGTAAAAAAATGAGACTACCACTCCATGGAAAATCTGGCCCATTGTTCTTGTTGGTTAAGTATTGGTATATGTACAGTTGCTGACTCTGATCCAATAGTTCAACTTTACCGTGTTTTCAAAGTTAGATGAGATTATCAACACATTATTGTTCTAAATATTCAGCCAAGTGTGTTAGCAGAGGCTGGGATTCAAATCTATTTTCATCCTCCCCACATTCAGGGAGCAAGTTAGTAAGAAATGAGTACTTGGTCTTTGTAGATTTGTGAAACACATTTTTCTACATTACTGGCACTTACATAGCACCTGTAATCATTGTATTAAGCATGTCTTGCTTAGCCTATTTGCTTGCTGCATAAAATGGTAAAATGTACAGTTTAAATAAAATGTGAAAGCAAAATTTCCCTGTTGATTACATTAAAAGGTCTAGATGAGAAATTATACAATCATCTTAAAAAACATTTCTGTAATCCTTTATAAACATAAATTTTGATGCTGAATAATTATTATCTCACATCTATTTAGTCCTAGATATTGTAATCTAGATGGATTTGATAATGGAACAATATTCAGTCTCTGACCACAAATTCCATCAGGATTCATTTGGCAGACCAAAATGAATAACCTCAATCCCGAACTAAACTCAAAGACACATTCAGAAAACCAGACTGGATAATCTTAATCCATAACCAGTCCAGAACTCATTTGGTACACACAAGGTTCAGCCACAACATGGTCATTACATTGTATAAACATTTTAATGTTTAAATATGCATTAATTTTACAGCTCAGCATCCTCAGTAAAACTGGAGTTTAGAAGAGCATGGTAATACAATATTCTGTTCTGCACTGTACATATTTAAATTCCACAAAACAAATGAAGTATGATCATTGAAATATTTTAATCTAAATTGTCATCTTGCATTGTATATTAAATTGTAATGGAAGAGCAAGGGCTGATTAAGTCTCTCTGAAAGCAATACTTACTGGCATAATTACATCCTCATAAAAACTCCATGCCAAAGCCCACCTCATGGTTCGTCCTTGACAGAATTCAGTGTGGGTGACTTTCGGGACCTGGATGACATACAGCAGGTGCTTAGACACAAAGCAAAAGCTTGACTGATTGCACATTAATTGATGCATTCAGCCTAGGGCTTTCAATTTTTGTTATGTCAATCAACGACAGATGTAGTAAGAAAATGCAACCTAGTTCCAAAGTGATGCGTTATTTAGTGCAAGATAATCAACATTTAGTTTTTTTTAAAGAATTACATTCACATGCATAAAAAGGAGCATATAATTCAAAGGAAACAACATCATCAATTTGTCAATTCAAATTATTCACAATTAAATCCTGGTTTAAAAATTAGTGATTTTGTTTATATTTCTGTAGAAAGGCTAAAAAAAGGATGGCTAGCTTTTAAAACAATAGAAATGCTACTTTTAAAAAAATTGTTCCTTTTTAAAAATGATTTATCCTCTATCTAACCCTGATTTAATTGAGAAATCAGGTACTTCTACAATCTGACAACAGTTAGAATGATGCTAATGGGCTTTCCATTTTGCAAAGTCTTGATTTCACTCCGTGCTTCCTTCTGATCACCCAAATGATATGTCAAGTTTATCATGTTGGGGGGAATGTAACAATCAGTGTGCTAGTAATAAGCTGTCAATGAGTGGTCAACTCCATCCTGCTCAAACGAAAAACAACTTGGTCATGCAAACTTTGTCCATTTAAGCAAACTGTTTTAGGAATTCAGAACTCCACAATACATCATGAATGATAACCTAACAAATGCTTAAAATGCTCAAGTCATCCTAAATATCAAAATTTGCATTCTAGATTTACTAAACTTTCCAATGCCACAGACATTTTTAAAATATAATTCAAATTACTGGACAGAATGGCAAGTGGTTTTTTTTTTAGAAAGTATAGCCTGATTTCTTGTTTTCTTTTCCTTCCGCTGCAAATCTCAACTCTTACCTCTTGGTGTCGAAGTTCTTCTTTTAAAGGAGCCAAGCTGCATTTCTTTCCCAACATGCAGCTGTACCACCTAGAAATAAAGAAATCAGTTTAGCTAGTCAATATTACTCAAGGTGTACCAGTTTGTAGAACAGAGAGTAAACTGTAAGTAAAACAGAAAATATAAACACCAGTCAATTCTAGCAACTTCCCAATATTCCTGTACCATACATACATTATCTGGCTATGCAGCAAAAGTTGTTCCACACCCCAAAATTCGTGCACATAAACGAAAAGAGAATCAAGTCATCATGGGTGACCTTAACAGTTCTATTTATAAACCTTCTTCTATTTTTGTACACTGATAATAGTGACTTTTAGTTACATGTCCTCAATCCATTGAAAACTATATATGTGTGGTTTTTTTTAACCTTCATTCATTCTTTTGAATGGAAACTACTGACATAAGCTTGTCATGTTTTAATTATAGCATACCTTTAACAATAAAGGCAATGGGGCATCACTTCTGAAGGGAAGGAACAAGTGGATTCCGTTGAAATATGTGCACAGGAACTTAAGTATAAAAACAACTTTCATACAGAATATTTAAAATTTTTTTTTAAAAGATAACACCATTATATTGTTGTCAGGTTCACCAATCAAATCTCAAAATCATACCTAATCACATCAGCAAAACTCTGATGGATTTATAATGGTCAAGTATAATTTGTGGCATGTATTTGCCATGATAGCATCATACAGCAAGAAACATTCCTCTCCGTATGATCCTAAAATATTAAATAACACGCAATAACATTGAACTCATATGAACCTCACCCACCCTATAGCTCAAGGTATAACAAAAATTGGATCTGAACAACGTCAGGATCAGAGTACACTCACATGTTGTGACTCATGCAATCTTTCTCAGAAGGTAAAAACATTTTAAAAATGCAGTTATGAAATATTACTGTTTCTGAGCTTTGCACATTTCTAAATAAAACTGACTGAACGATTAGGATTTAGACAGAGAAACCTATCTTACAGTTGATTTTGTTCTAATAACACAACATTACCATCAGCTCCAAGCAGGAAATTTCACTACACTTCTGCAGTTTCGCAGACTACTGCTAATACTTCAGAAGAGTCAATGCTTGCTGTCATAAAGGTACTTTTTATTTGAGGAATCATCTTTACGGGACCATAGTCAGTGGCTCATTTGAAGTCATAGAGATATACAGCATAGAAACAGATCCTTTGGTCCAAATTGTCCATGCCGACCAGATATCCTAAATAAATCTAGTCCCATTTGCCTTCATTTGGCCCATATCCCTTGAAACTTTTCCTATTCATATACTCATTCACATGCCTTTTAAATGGTGTAATGGTACCAACCTCTACCACTTTGTCTAGTAGCCCATTCCATACACGCACTACCCTCTGTGTGAAAATGTTGCCCCTTAGGTCCTTTTTAAATCTTTCCCCCCGTCACTTTAAACCAAGTTTTGGACTCCTCTACCCCAGGGAAAAGACCTTGTCTATTCACCCTATCCACGGCCCTCATGATTTTATAAACCCCTATATGGTCACACCTCAGTCTCCAACGCTCCAGGGAAAATAGCTCCAGTCTATTCAGCCTCTCTCTATAGCTCAAGCCCTCCAACTCTGGCAACATCCTCATAAATCTTTTCTGAACTCTTTCAAGTTTCACAACATTCTCCCTATGGCCAGAATTGCATACAGTGTTCTAATAGTGGCCTAATCAATGCCCTGTACAGCTGCAACGTGACCTTCCAACGCCTACAATCAATGCACTGACCAATAAAGGCAAGCATACCAAACATCTTCTTCACTGTCCTATCTACCTGCGACTCTACTTTCAAGGAACTATGAACCTGCACTCCAAGGTCTCTTTGTTCAGCAACTCTCCCCAGGACCTTACCAGTAAGTGTATAAGTCCTGCCCTGATTTGCCTTTCCAAAATACAGCACCTCACATTTATCTAAATTAAACTCCAGCTGCCACTCCTTGGCCCATTGGCCCATCTGATCATGATTCCGTTGCACTCCAAGGTATCTTTCTTCACTGTCCACTGCACCTCCAATTTTGGTGTCATCTGCAAACTTACTAACCATACCTCCTATGTTCACATCCAAGTCATTTACATAAATGACGAAAAGCAGTGGACCCAACACTGATCCTCACGGCACACTTCTGCTCACAGCCCTCCAGTCTAAAAAGCAACCCTCCACCACCACCTTCTGTCTTCTACCTTTGAGCCAGTTATGTATCCAAATACCTAGTTCTCCCTCTATTCTGTGTGATCTAACCATGCTTGCCAGTCCACCATGAGGAACCTTGTCGAATGTCTTACTGAAGTGCATATAGATCACGCCCACCGCTCTGTCCTCATCAATTCTCTTTGTTACTTCTTCAAATAATTCAACCAAGTTCACGAGACATGTTTTCCCATGCACTAAGGCACGTTGACTATGCCTAATCAGTCCTGGCCTTTCCAAATACATAAATTGAACGGGGACGAAGTGACCATCCTAACTTAAGCCAACCAAGAACACACATGGGAATTCCTAGAGGCCTGGTTCTTCACCCATAATGCAATCAATAAACATATAGAATTAGACCCCATATACAAACCCTTGCAAAAAAAAACTGGAAATGACACAAAATACCTCAACAGACTGGGTCATATAAATACTAAATAGAGTAGAACAATATTGCTTCATCGGAGGCCGCATTGATGATGTTACCTAGCATGGTGACGAAACGTCTGAACTATAACCAGCCAGCTCAGCGAGCAAGTCAACAACTGCATCTACAACCCGAGCTACAAATTTTTGCAAGAGCTGTAATATTGTAAAGCTATTTAACTGAACACATCAATAACTGGGTAAAACATTTAAGCTTGTAATGAAAACCATGGAGTTTTAGGTCTGGAGACAGTGCCATCCCACCACCCTCTGTCACAATATTGTACACACTAACATTCTTGAAAACCAAAATAGTACCATAACAATGAAGTCCAGAAGTGTCTCAACAGATTTATAACAATAAGAAACTAAATTGTGGAACGGTGATTCCACAGGAAACTGCATTTCAGTTACAACTCGTATTTATTTTTACTGTTGCAGTTCACCAGTTCAAAAATCCAAAACATTGACTGGTTTACCAGCATCTCTCCTTACGTCATGTTCATCTCTTATTCATGTCAAGTGAAGATCTTAGGTCTTACCTGCAAACTTCACCACTGACTGCTCAGTTGTGTAGGGGTAATGTCACAGGATAAAGCCAGAGATCCAAGCTAATGCTTTAGGCCATGGATTCAAATTCCACTTTGGCAAGTAGTAAAATTTCAATCTGATTAATAAAATCTGGAATTAAAATTCAGGCTTGGTCATGGTGACTATGAAACCATCGTCAATTTTGGTAAAATCCCATCTGGTTCACTGACATCCTTCAGGGAACGTGGTATGTGGCTAACTGTTAATTACTTCCTGAAATAGCTGAGCAAGCCACTCAGATAAAAGGCAATTAGGCTGGGGATCAAATGCAGGCCTTGATAGTGATGCCCACATTCCCATGAAAAAGTAAAGAGAAAAAGGTCTGCTGCAATTCCCACAAGCAGTGACGTAAATGCCTAAGTTCCTCTGAGCAAAATTTTTTTTGGATAAGTTTGTATTCTTCTGTTGCTGAAAGTTACTTTTGTGTGTTTCCAATGTGTGCTATTTATAGAACTGCCTTTAAAGTTTTTATCTACAACTTCTTCCATGACCTTTTGACAATTTGCGACCTCCTCCAGCCTCGTATCATTACATGATACCATGAGTCATCGTTCTCTGGTTTTCTGTGCTTCCTCCTTCCTTCATTCCACCAGTTGTGCCTTTAACTGCCTTGGTTCTACCCAATAAAATTTACTCCCAAAATGCTGGTGCTACTCCACTTTGCTGTATAGATTTTTTTTTACAGAAACAATTCTCTTCTTCAACCAACCTTTTGTTGATACCTATTTGAGCACTAAGGTTAAGCATCAATTCCGTTTTTCTTGCCTTTTTTTCCCTTCCACAAGTAAAGCACGTTGTGAGAAATGTTCATCAAATGATAATAAAGTTGTACAGATTGTTGTCTGGATGCATGTCCTTTAAGGTACAATAAACCAGGTCACTTCAATAAAAATAGTCAATTATTAATAAAGCTGAATAACTGTAATAATGAAATACCCACTTCACAAAGCAAACTTATATCTGTTATTTTGCATACCAATTAAATTAGCCAGATTGCTTAAATTAGATATTCACTACAGTACGAAGATCCTAATCTAGTGTGGAAATGCATTTCTATCTGGCAACATAATACTGCTCAAATGAGTTACTCTTTCTAAAATGTTTTATACAATTATACTATTCATTGCTGTCCATGTTGTCAAGACAGCCACCATATTTGCTACATCACACCTGAACTCTCCTTGCCACAAAAAAATCTCTCAGCCTCAAAAACACTGTGCATGTCATGATTCACGAGGTCTGTTTCCAACTTTACCAACTTCAAGATCTAATTCTAATTGTTAAACACCTTCAAGAGCTCTCACTTAGCTAAGTGAACAGTTCCAGTTATATGCTCACATCATCTTTAACAGGATTAATGTCTAGTCCTCCCTTCCTTTATTTATTGATGGCAATGATTTGTTAGTTGTTTTGCTTGTCCAGAATGTCTTTGTGACTCCACTGTTCTAACCAAAAGCTTGATTAACGTTTATAAATTCTTCCCATTTCTTACTCTCCATATCCAATAAAGGGCTCTTTAATGATCCATTATGGAATAGTTAATGCAGTGATTGGAATGAGGTTAGCCAGGCAAATGTCATAGAATGAGTTCCTTGATTGGATCAGGTTAACAGCCCCAGTCAGAGAGTCCTGGTTGACAGATATTAACAGAAGTGTTGGGGGTTCTGTTCACTCTAGGAGCTGGCACTGAATTAGCTGAGTCAGTGTCTGGTACTACGCACATATAAATAAAGGGTGATTTGGCAACAGAATGCTGGCCTTTGTGGAGTTATTTCAGTTAGAAATTTACAAACTGTTTACCAAATGAAAATGATTTCAAGGTCTTCTTGCCAGTTATGAGAGCTGTTGATAACTCTCTCACTATGTTTGCTCAATCATTTCAAATAATTTAACATAATTCTCAGAATACCTTTCTCAGTATAGGATGTTAAATTTGTTGGTACTGTCTGCAGTGTCAACAGAAAATTTTATTTTGCTCTAAAATTTGAATTAATAATGAGTTAAGCAAATTAAATAATGCATTGATATTTTAGCATTAACAATTGGTTTGTCAGAGAATATTAATTATAAATTTTAAAATTATAGGTAGACTGCAGTTCTGTCTTTATGGTATATTTCTGCTAGATTTTAGGGGAGCAACCTGATTGAAACACACCAAATCCTGAGGGGTCTTGACAGGGTAATGTGGTGAGGTCATTTCTTTTTGTGGGAGAATCGAGAAATAGGGGTCACTGTTAAAATGTAGATTAAGTGAATTATTTTTCTCTTGCAGGATCCTGAGTCTTTGGAGCTCTATTCCTGAAAGGCTGGTGGAAATAAAATATTTTAAGGCAGAGGCAGACATATTCTTGGTAAGTGAAAAAGGTTGAAAGGTTAGTGATCGGCAGGACTGTGGGTTTGAGTTTGCCATCAGATCAGCCATAATTTATAAATGGCAGAGCAGGCTCAAAGGATTGAATGGCCTCCTCCTTATTCCTAAGTCTGTAACCAAAATTATGCAGAAATTTGAAAACGTGTCTGAAATACTATAGCAGCTATTATGCATTAATACAGACTGAAAAACTTCATATTGCAAGATTAACTATGGTAATGCTTTTATTTGAACTCTCCATCTTATATCCATAACGCTTAATATTCACATTTCCCAAGGATCTGTCTATCAGAAATTAACTTTGCCTCAATGGCATTCTTGGGCAATGTGTTCTGCATTGCAATATTTGTATAAATACAAGTCTTTTTTTCCTTAGTTCTATTCCCAGAACAACAAACTAGTAAACTTGTGAATGACACATACTGGTCCCAGTTGTCTTTTACACCTCAAAATGGAGTTCCATATGAACAGTACATGCATTTTTAATATTGAACAAAAACAGAAGATGCTGGAAAAGGTCAGCTGGTCTGTGAAAGAAAAATCAGAGTTAATGTTTCGGGTCCGGTGACCCTTCCTCAGAACTAACGTTACTGTGATTTTCCTCCTCTGCACTGTACTTTTATTCTGGTTTCCCTTAATTCTTCAAACTTGTCACCTTGATGACACCATAACAACTTAATTTCCAAGGAATATAACTTCTCATAGCTCAGTTCTGCAACACAGGTACTTTCTTGTACGAGTCATTCCTGGATTAATTCCATGGCTGATATAATCTTCCTAAAATGGAATGACCAGAATGGAACCCCTGACCTCTAGTACCACACTAGTGATTCCTGCTTCAGTTGAAGGGACACTACCACTTCTAGTGCAGTGGTAGTGTCTCTATCCCTGAATCAGGAGGCCTGGGTTCAAGTTTCACCTGTACCAGAAGTATGTGATAGCAACTCTGAAGAGATTGTTAAAAAGACTTTTGGGGGCCCTCATGGCACAGTAGTAGTGTCCCTGCCTCAGACCAGTGCATCATAACATTTCTGAACAGGCTGATTAGGAAGTACCTTAAATGATTTATGCACTTAGATCTTAAAATTTCTTTATTCATTAATCACCGTACACCTTCACACTACAGCACTTCCTCATTCAGATTATATTCTTATTTGCATTTTTTGCATCTAGAATGTTCTATGGCCTATTTGCATTTATGAAACAATCTCTGATTATAATGTGGAGATGTTAGAAAAGCATTACAAAAATGTACAAAGAAACAAAGAGATGTAACTACAAAATAAAGGAAAAGGGAACATGAAAGTAAAATAAGTATCGAAATCAAAGAAAACAATGAAAGTATAGTAGGAAAGGCTAAATATCAAGAATAGAAAGACAGAAAGAAAGGTTTTGCTTTCAGATGACAAATATCCTGACAAAGCATGATGCCTGCAATCAGCCATTACCAGAAATGACATTAGTTCAATATTTTTAACTTTCCAATTTACTCATTACGTGAAATACACACTCTCAAGACAGATGATGCTACCAGACAGTTTAAGACAACCTGATTTTGTTTCCTGAAAAATCCCAGCAGTGGAGTCAACTAATTTCAACGTTTCAAATTCAAGCTGACAGGCAGCAAAACCTACATACATGTAGTCTGCTGGATTCGCCAGGGTTAGAAGTGGAAATGATGCAGCTTGAGGCATTTGAGTATTTTATCCTTAATTTTCCTTTCTAAGTCTTGAGGACAACCTTGCATTCAAATAAATTCAAAGTGAAAAGGTCAAAATCATATGACACCAGGTTATCGTCCAACAGATTTGTTTGAAAATGCAAGCTTTCGTAACTCAACTCCTTCCTCAGGCATGGTGTGCGAGAGAGGGTATAAGACACAGAATTTATAAACAGAAAGGTAACACCCTAAACTTGGCTGGCCTCTTGTTGGACTTTTAATCAGTTAGGAAGGACACTATGAATTATAATGCAAAATCCAGATTCTTCTCAAGTCATTGTCCCGAGATAATTAAAGGTTTTATCAATGTATACAAGAGGGGACATCTCAGGTCAGACAATGCATTTTAGTGTGAGATTTTGCTTAGAATTGGTCTATGTTTTAAACCAGGGTCAGGATCTTTTTTCAGCAAAACAGAGGGTATCTGCAACTACACAATTATCTTGGATGAAATAATTCATGTGTGTGTCTGTGTATGTGCAAGTGTTTGAGAGA
Source organism: Ginglymostoma cirratum (assembly GCA_024137785.1). Taxonomy (NCBI): domain Eukaryota; kingdom Metazoa; phylum Chordata; class Chondrichthyes; order Orectolobiformes; family Ginglymostomatidae; genus Ginglymostoma; species Ginglymostoma cirratum. The sequence continues at coordinate 7,147,429 of JAHRHZ010000067.1, read as the reverse complement.
AAGAGAGAGAGAAAAAGAGACAGTGTGCATGCGTGTGTGCTTGAGAGCGTAAGAGTGTGAGGAACTGTATGTGTGAGATAGTATATGTGTGTATATGTGTGTGTATGAGAGAGACAGGGTCTGTCTAAGTGCACGAGTCTGTGTGTGCGTGTTTGTGTGTACTTGAGGGAAGGAGTATATAGTGTGGTGGGGTCACCTGTAGTGCGATTCATCCGTTGTTGTAGTGTCACATGGTCTCACCAGTATACCTTGCCTCAAGGTATCCTTGCCTGCACTGGATGATATAGACAACATTGGCTGAGTCACTCATGTGATTCCATGCAGACACTATGACAAAGAATGAATGGACACCGTGCAATGATCACCGGACAGGGATGTTCCATCCCAGTGAGAGAACACTTCAGGGGTCACGGACATTCAACGTCCGATCTTCAGGCAAGTGTCCTCCAAGGTGGACTTCGAGATACATAACAACGCAAAATCACTGAAAAGAGGCTCACAACCAAGTTCCATACCCATGAGGATGGCCTCAATCATGATCCTGGGTTCACGTTGCACTACAGGTGACCCCACCATACTATATACACGCGTGCGCACACACACAAGCTATTTCATCCAAGATGTTTGTGTAGTTGCAGATACATTCTGTTTTGCTGAAAAAAAGTCTGACCTCAGTTTAAAACATAGACAGGTCCTAAGCAAGACCTCACACCTAAAATGCATGTCTGACCAGAGACGTCACCTCTTGTATACATTGCTAAAACCTTTAATTATCTCGGGACAATGACTTGAGAGGAATCGGGATTTTGCATTATAATCATTAGTCTCTTTCCTATGATTCAACAAGAGGTGGTCAGTTTTAGGGTTGTTACCTTTCTGCTTGTAAATTCTGTGTCTTAAACCCTCTCTCTCACACAATGCCGGAGGAAGGAGCTGAGCTCTGAAAGCTTGCATTTTCAAATAAACCTGTTGGACTATAACCCGGTGTTGTGTGATTTTTGATCTTGTCCACCCCAGTCCAACATCCGCATCTCCACATCATGGAATTCAAAGTATGCAGAGTACAATGGAAGATTCAATAAATGTACAACTGCATGTGAACACGAGTCGCAACCAGTGAGTGTGAAGTAACAGTGAACTGACTTAGATTTATAAAAAATTAATTTAAATCAAAAATTAATTTTCTTTTAGTTTTACATTTTATCAGTATTGTTTCATGAATCCTAAATGTCATACAAGTTACGCTTAACATAGAGCAATAGAAGCTTATAGCTCATTTGGCCAATCATCCCTGGGGCATTTTGCAAAGCAGCTCAAAAACATGCTACAATCCACTGTTCTCCACATGGTCCTGTTTTCTTCCTATGCTTCAGATATTTATTGGCTTCACATAAACTTGATGGCTCAGTGAGGTTATCCAGTGTGTACTGAGCCATGCCGATGCAGAATGCAGATAATATTTGTTCTGTGCAATTAAAATACCTCAGTTACACTTGTGTTGGGAATGGAACACTGGTTACAGTTCTCACATCCAGATCTCAAAACCTTTTCTTGATAAAGCAAGGACTGAATAGCTGCTAACACTTGGTATAAACTTACATGGGATGAGAGGGTGGTGGAGGAGGGTTGTTTATCAGACTGGAGGCCTGTGACCAGTGATGCTCCGCAGGGATTGGCGCAGGGTCCACTGTTGTTTGTCATTTATATAAACGACTTGGATGAGAATTTAGCAAGCATAGTTAGTAAGTTTGCAGATGACATCAAAATTGGTGGTATCGTCAGTAAAGATGGTTCTCTAAGGTTACAAAGGGATCTTGATCAATTGGGCTGATGGGCTGAGGAGTGGCAGACGGCATTTAATTTGGATAAATGTGAGGTATTGCATTTTAGTTAAAACGAATAAGGGCAGAACTCACAATTAATGGTCGGTCCCTGGATAGTGTTGTCGAACAGAGACCCCTAGGGATTCAGGTATATAGTTCTTTGAAGCATGCCTCACAGTAGACAGGGTGGTTAAGAAGCGTTTAGCAAGCTTGCCTTAATTGCTCAGACAATTGAGTATAGGAGCTGGGACACCATGTTGCAGTTATACAAGATGTTGGTGAGTAAAAACCAAAAGAACTGCGGATGCTGTAAATCAAGAACAAAAAACAAAGTTGCTGGAAAGCTCACCAGGTCTGGCAGCATCTTTGAAGGAAAAAAATAGTTGATGTTTTGGGTCTGGTGACCCTTAGTTCTGAGGATGGGTCTCCAGACCCGACATGTTAACTACTTTTTTCCTTCACAGATGCTGCCACACCTGCTGAGCTTTTCCAGCAACTTTGTCAGATGTTGGTGAGGCCACTTTTGGACTACCGTGTACAGTTCTGGTTGCCCTGTTATAGGAATCATAGAAGAATCATAGAATCCCTACAGTGTGGAAACAGGCCCTTTGGCCCAACAATCCACCCCGACCCTTGGACCAGAGATAATAGGTACTGCAGATGCTGGAGAATCCGAGATAACAAGGTGTGGAGCTGGATGAACACAGCAGGCCAAGCAGCATCATAAGAGCAGGAAAGCTTGACGTTTTGGGCCTACACCCTTCATCAGAAAATCATCAGCTCCACACCTTGTTATTTCGGACCCTTGGACCATCCCACCCAGACCCATCCCCCTATAACCCACACACCCCTGAACACTATGGGCAATTTAGCATGGCCAACCCACCTAGCCTACACATCTTTGGACTGTGGGAGGAAACCGGAGCACCCGGAGGAAACCTACGCAGACACGGGGAGAATGTGCAAACTCCACACACACAGTCACCCGAGGCTGGAATCGAACCTGGGTCCCTGGCGCTGTGAGGCTGTAGTGCTAAGCACTGAGCCACTGTGCCGCCCCTAAATATATTATTTAGATATTATTAAAGACACTAAAGATTACTAAAGATATTATTAAATTGGACAGGGTTCAGAAAAGCTTTATCAGGATGTTGTTGAGACTGGAGAGTTTGAGTTATAAGGAGAGGCTGGGGATTTTTTTCCACTAGAAGTTAGGAGATTGAGGGCAACCTAATACAGGTAGTCCTATGAAATCATGAAGGGAGTAGATAAGGTGAATAGTAAAAGTCTTTTTCCTAGAATGGGGTGGTTCAAAGCAAGGGGACATATTTTTAAGGTGAGAGGAGAAAGATTTAGAAAGGACCTGAGGGGCAACTTTTTCACATGAATGTGGAATGAACCACCAGAGGAAGCAGTAGATATGGGTACAGTTATAGCATTTAAAAGACATTTGGATATATGCATGGATAGGAAAAGTTTGGAAGGATTTGGACCAGACACAGGCATGTGAGACTAGTTTAACTTGGTCAGCATGGACGAATTAGACTGAAGGGTCTTTTTCCGTGCTGTATGACTCTACAAATGGTTGTTTGGGTGATTCCTTCTGTACGTCATCCAAACTAATCTAAGAAAGCAGTCCAAACCTTCAATGAATGGATCAGGGATGGGAAAAAAAATTATAAAGTGAACAAGTACAAGATCATATCAGATATAGATTTACAGCTTTCCAGAAAGAATCAATGAGTTGAAGCCATACATCTGCTGATAAAATCTATTTTCCCCAATTCCTTTCCTTATAACTCAAATCATCCAGTTCCAGCAACATCCTGGTAAATCTTTTCTGAACCCTCACCAACTTAATAATATCCTTCCAACGCAGGACAACCAGAACTCTACACAAAATCAAACTGTAGAGTTCCATGATAAAAATCACTTCTACTTGCGGTCTAAATTCACAGTAACAAATGAATGAGGCAAGTAAAGAGCTTAACGACTGATTTGTGTCACTGAACTTGATTGGAGCAGAAAGCAAAGCAAGCATGATGGAGTCTATCATCAGAGAATTCTGTCACCACTGATTGCTTTCAATGCATTCATTTGCAAACTTTAGCCAGTCATGCTCATAGTCTCAGAGTAAAGGGGTGCCAATATCAGACTGAAATGAGGAGGAATCCCTTCTCTCAAAGGGCTGAGAAATCTTTGGCACTCCTTGCCACAGAGCTGTGGATCAGGATCCTTACGTGTATTTATGGCTGAGATAGATAAATTCTTGATCAGTTGGGGAATCAATGTGGGGAAAATGCAGGACAGTGGAGATGAGGAATGCTGAATCAGCCATGACCTTGTTGAAAGGTGGAGGAGGCTTGAGGAGCCAACAGCCTATTCCTATTCCTTATGATCTTAAGTTGCTTCACTGTTGATCTCAAAATATTATTAAAGATTAGAGACAGCTCTGACACAACATTCTCTTTGCATTTCTCAGAATAGTGTTACTTCTTATGGCCTTTGAAGTTGTTTCTAAAATTTAAAATTGCCTTCAAGAACAGCCACAAACTTTGACTGAAAAGAGTTAAACTGTTCGAGCATTATAAAGTAAATGAAAACAACTGATTTTTTAATGCGATAACAAGGTGTGGAGCTGGATGAACACAGCAGGCCAAGCAGTATCATTGGAGCAGGAAAGCTTGACGTTTCGGGCCTAG
>JAHRHZ010000067.1:7076220-7139210 GCA_024137785.1 Ginglymostoma cirratum | reverse complement strand
GCAGTTGGGGGAGGGGAGATTTTGAAGCTTGTGAAATCCACATTGATGCCATTGGGCTGCAGGGTTCCCAGGCTGAATATGATTTGCTGTTCCTGCAGCCTTCGGGTGGCATTGTTGTGGCATTGCAGGAGGCTCAGGATGGACATGTTGTCTGAGGAATGGGAGGGGGAGTTGAAATGGTTCGCGACTGGGAGGTGCAGTTGTTTGTTGCGAACTGAGCGCGGGTGTTCTGCAAAGCGGTCCCCAAGCCTCCGCTTGGTTTCCCCGATGTAGAGGAAGCCACAACGGGTACAGCGGATGCAGTATACCACATTGGCAGATGTGCAGGTGAACATCTGCCTGATGTGGAAAATCTTCTTGGGGCCTGGGATTGGGGTGAAGGAGGAGGTGTGGTTTTCTTCATCAGAAATGGGGGAGGGGAAGAGGGTTCTGAAATAAATAGGGAGATTGGGAAACAGGGAAATTGAAAAGGATGACTTGCCTTAGTCTTTTTTTCAGTTGCAGGCTATCATGGATAATTCTTTTTACAAATTCCAACTCTCCACCCTCAGCCATAATCTCAGTAATTCCACCTGTGTTTACAGAACTGGGAGGCGGACGACTTGGATTCCTCGAGTTTACACCCTGTTAGTGAAAACTTCAATTAGAATCAAAGTACAATCGAACTATTCTTGCACACTTCTTGTTTTTTATAGCCATCAGCTAGAACAGAAAATGAACATTACAATGCAGCTCATTTATCATCTTACACACAACGTACATTCAAATAAATAACTGATGGTCAATGATGAGAAAACATTACTCATACCATTGAGGTATATCCTTCTGATGCTTTATAGATATTACCATCTTAGGAGTTACTGGCTGAAATCAAAAGTTTAATTTGCAGCAGTTTATGACCAAATCAGGGTAAAAGCCAAAAAAATCTAAGATCTATGATAGCGTAACCACTCTGCAGTATGTAAGAGAAAGGCTGGAGCATTTTCAAGCATTTGGTACTGTGGTGGATGGCCCTGCCTAGCCTTCTATTAAGGTTTTGACCATCAGAGATGCCAGAATCTAGACAATTCAGTTCACAAATCAATTCTGAAGAGCTGTGCAACAGAGCTAGCTGCTCCTTCAGACCACCCTGTTTCACTGCAACAGTGACACTTGCATCTACAGGAGGATGCAGAAGATTCTTCATTTGTAACCTCTTCAAAAATAAATGGTAAATCTAATACGGCTAAATATATATCAGCATTTTTTCAATCATTAGTAAACTGTCAAAAAGTGATATCAAATGATACTTACTTATCAATAACCTGTTTGCTGAATATCAGTTTGGGTTTCTACTAGAACAACAATTTCAGAGATCACAGCTCTAATCCAGACAATTCTAACTTTCTCGTTCACTACATTTTCACGATTATTATTCTGGAAGAATGTTTTTTCCAACATTCTCTATTTTCATTTCTTCTTTAATGTGGCAATAACATTTAGTTTATTCTCTTTCCTCACTACCTCCCTCATTAACAGTTCTCCTGTTGACTATTCCCAAGCAAATAAAAAACGCAGGTAAGCAAGTATCTGAGTTATATATTTCCTAATTGTTTAACATACAGAGATGCTGTACATAAGGATCATGGATTACATCATCCACAGACCAAATTTAAGATGCATTTGGTAATATGGTCGTCAGTTACCCTAAATTTTTACATTAATAACATTTTTACAATACTTCAATAAACCTGTACTGTCAATCACCCTCCTCAAATCTGCCAGTCTTAAAGATGCAATCAATGCCACCATCAGGAAATGCATTTTTTTTTAAGAGAATATAGCTAATTTTCAGTTAATTTGGGCACTAAATGGTCTAAAGTTTTAAAAAAAGAATGTTTACTTAATATTACTAAGCTGGAAACATCTGCAAGAATGCAAGAACAAGACTGCACATTCATTCATTTGCAATGATGACAACAGAATATCTGAAAAATTATTTATAAAATATAATCACCAAAATTGTTTGACTGAGGGTCAACAAACGTTCAGTAGGCATATTGCACTATTTAAGTAGTTTGGATCAAGAGATGGAGAGGAGGAAGAACAGGAAAAACAACGATTAAGAAAATATTTTTGTAAGCAATGGTTTTCAAGGGATTTACCTTGGCTTCCAATTGATTTGCAAAGAAAGGTGGGTTGCACATACAGAAATCATAAATTATCTCTGATTCTTCTTTCAGAGCATCCATCAACAATGTCTTCTGAGGGACCTTCACCACTAGAAATAAGCAAACAAATGATTCATGAGCACAAGCTGTGAGGCTTTTGTAAGGCTTGCAATCCCTCCTTTCTTTGATGACTTTTGTGTGAAAGGTCCACTTTTTTGCTCCAGGATTGGCAGGATGCAAAAGCACGAAGTTACATTAAATAAATACTTAATCAATATGTCTGTAATGAAAAATGCATACAGGAAGTGCTCTGTTCTGCTCTTAAGACATTTAAATTACTAATCACGTTCATGTTTTTTGTCGTTGTGGGAAGTGAATATATTGGATACATTACAAAACTTTAGCTAGCAATCAGCATTTGAAAATGAATTGTCAGAGCTGGAAATGTTCTTCTATTATTACAAAATAAATTACAATTAAATCTGATATTTCATCACTATTTTTGAGTTAATTTTGGTACAAATTCACATGCTGCAAAGTTCCATTTTTATGAACGACTAATTAGTAGTGAAAGCCCAAAAGCATCTATGGAAGAAATGCAATCTAGAGGGCCCTCCATATTGAGGTTTTATAGCTTCAGGGGATTGACTGATGCAAAACTTTTGATGAGGCAGTGATAATTTTGAAGAGGTAATTACAATTTCTTTGCCAGCTGTACATTGTTCCGGCTTAGATATTGCGATCCAACATCAAACTCTAATAATGTTTAAATCTTTGAAATTTCTATTCCCGCTCATTTGGCCAGTAATTGTATTTTAGTTACAACTTTACATAAAAATACTCAACTGGAAAATAGTAATTTAAAATATACAGCTCAAGTGGACAAAAATGGTAGTTCTTTAGTAATTATTTTGAATGTTTTGGGACCATAACAAAGTTGGTAATGACTAGGAAATAGTAAAGACAGTGGGCAGCATTTTCCTACAGGGGACTTGAGGCACAGACATCAGGACCAAATGAAGATCCTGAACCTACATTTGCCAGCACCAAGATGAGCGTCACAATAACCAGAAGGCAACCTTTTAATTGGCTACCTTCATACCTGCCTCCTCAAGACTCTTGAACTGCCAGCTCAATCAAGGAGCCAACATCTCCACTGCATGGGCAGCACAGTGGCTCAGTGGTTAGCACTGCTGCACTCACAGTGCCAGGGACCTGGGTTTGATTCCAACCTCAGGTGATTGCCCGTGTGGAGTTTGCACATTCGCCCCTTGTCTGTGTGGGTTTCCTTTGAGTGCTCCGGTTTCTTCCCACAGTCCAAAAACGTACAAGCTAGGGGGATTGGCCATGCTAAACTCCCTATACTACCCAGGGGTGTGTAGTTTAGGGCATTAGCAATGGGAAATGCAGGGAAGGGGATTGGGTCAGGGTGGGATTCTCTTCAGAGGGTCAGTGTGGAGTTGTTGGGCCGAATGGCCTGTTTCCACACTGTAGAGACTCTATGATTCTATGGTCTCTGGAATTAAAGCAGCCCCACAATCAGAGGTGTACTCTGCTGTAGCAAGTCAGGACCTTGAGAACACTTCAACATGGAACAACCTGCACCAGTCCGCACATCAATAATTAAATAACCAGGGTCATTGGAGGAGAAGAGAAACTATTTCACTGGTTAGGTATTCAGTTTAATTTCAGCTTTTTATTTAAAAAGTTCTACTTTATTTTATTGAGCATCTGGCTGGCTATGATGAAAATGTCTCAGAGTTGGCAGCTTTCACAAACAGTGATGCCACTGCACATAGGCAACATGTCAGACAAGAGGCAAGTTCACCCCTATTGAGGCATTAACTACGCAAATTGGTAGGCAACCTCTGTGGAGTGGGCAAATGACCTCTCATCCGACCACCACAGAACCAGGAAAATTCAGCCTAATATCATTAATTACTCTGCCTTTAAAAAAAATAAAGCAAATGAGCACGTTGCAGGGAATCTTCCACTTTAATTTTCTCAGGCAGAAAATAAGTGACATTGTACTTAAATGGTCCTCTTGCTGCATCGTACCTCAGCAATTTCCTGCAGCCTACAATTCCTTGCTTACCTCATGCTATACTGTCTATGGTGTATTGTGCCCCTTACCTTTCTATGTTCTGTTATCAGTGACGAGGATATCTGGAATTCTTATCTTAACTTATTACTACACCTGTTTCTTTATAAATAAATATGCTGAGCATACAACAGGTTAACTTTCCTGCACCTCATCATAGTCCTCTTTGGTGCCTCTCCCCATTCTGCCATGTCACATTCCACATAAATTCAAATTGTTGTTCGTGTGTTCCTTTTTTATTCCTAAGAGTTAACCTTGGAACTGAAACAGCATTTGCTCGACTTAAGTAATGGCTGATGTTCATAACATGTTTTTAAGAGTACGGCATAAGTGACAGATTGAAATAAGTTTCTAATTTCTTGATAGTTTATTTATTGGAACATCTTACAGATGTCCACTTTTATATGTCCCAAACACTGCAGATCATGGCTTGTTAACTAATCATCTTTGAATATTCCAGTAATTACAGAAAACAATTAACTGATTATTTGCATATAATAATCATTTGTAAAAACAGTACCATATTTTAATTAAATGTGCTGTCAGTACAGACTGCGACATCACATAAAATGAGTTTTAGCTCCTTCTTGTTCCATTTCTTTTTTCAGTCAAAACATCAATAACTGAGCAAATAGTGTAAATGTCAGCATTTCTTCAGCAGTTTTCTACACCTCTGAATAAATACCATGTGCATTTGGTAATGTCTGTCTTCATGCCCATTGTCATTTGCTGGATAACAGGATAGTTACACGGCTAAATTTTATCAATTAATTTTTTAAAATTTGATTATAGTCGGTTAATCAAAACACATTCAATGTACCACAACCCCTGAGTAAATTTAATTCATAAGTCATTACGTATGAATGCCCAAGAAGTAGGCAAAATAATGCAGACAGTTCTAGACATTAATATATGATGATCTTAGAACTGGAGCTAAACTGCATTTAACCAAGTTTCAAAAGTTGTATCTTTGGTGGGTCACATGGAGAGTGGGGAAGTGGGGAAGAGAGAAAGAGAAAGAGAGGGAGAGAAAAGGGAGATGATGATTTCATGAGGCGTTTTCAGAAATTAACACTTGCAACTGTGATTTTGGAATTCACATCCTCCGAAATAACTCTTTCACAATATTTATAAGCAGGGTTAGAAACAAAAATTTATTGAGGAAGGAATTAGGAGAAGAATGGACAGATAACTTCAAAAAATGTCGTCTACTTAAAACATTAATTTATTTTAATTGTTTAAAAAAATCAAGATAGTCAAAAAATGATGCAAATCAATATTATTTCTGTGAAACTGTCATGCATAGATATTTAAACTAAACCAATAGTTCATTAAGACTCATCATGAATGTAAATGTCTTCCACATGTTTCAAATGCATTTAGAATTTTAATTAAATGCTTGAAAACATAAAGCATTTGAGACAGAAGCATGCTCCCCATTGTCTCACAGCAACATTGAAGAAAAATGGATACTGATCCAAGACGCAAGAGGAGGGGTGATAATCATCTTAAAGTCATAGATATGTACAGCACAGAAACAGACACTGTCTCTACCTGACATGTGCTTCTCTCTTTTTCTTGACCAGAGTCTCAATTTCTGTAGTCATCCAACATTCCCTATACCTACCAGCCTTGCCCTTTACTCTAACAGCAACACACAGTCTCTGGACTTATGTTATCTCATTTCCGAAGGCTTCCCACTTTCCAGCCATCCCTTTACCTGCAAATATCCATGGCCCCAATCAACTTTTGAAAGTTCTTGCCTAATACTGTCAAAATTGAACAAATCTTTGAGTTTTAAAGAGGATCTTAAAGAGGAAGCTGAAGAGACAAAGGGGTTTCAGGACAGAATTCCAGAGCATGTGGTCTAGGTGGCAGATGTCACCAATAATGGGACAAAGACAGAGGATTTGCGTGAGAGGCAACAGAGTAACAAATTCTGAAGGAATAGCTGTATCGCTGTAGAAAGTTGGATTTTACAAGAGATAACAAGGTGTAGAGCTGGATGAACACAGCAGGCTAAGCAGCATCAGAGGAGCAGGAAGGCTGACGTTTCAGGCCTAGACCCTTCTTCAGAAATTTCTGAAATGTCAGCCTTCCTGCTCCTCTGATGCTGCTTGGCCTGCTGTGTTCATCCAGCTCTACACCTTGTTATCTCAGATTCTCCAGCATCTGCAGTTCCTACTATCTCTGGATTTTACAAGAGGTTAGATATTGGGAGGCAAGGACATTTTAAAATAATTCAAAGGTGGTAGATGATGTTTTAAGTTAGCGGTGTTGTAAATCAATGAGGGAAAGTGGCTATTCACGAGTGAGGTAATCGCATTTATGTGTCACATTCACAGTCAGCCACGTTTCTTTGATTAGGTGTGTATCAATGTCATTGTGAAGTGGAATGAACATATTTACAAAGGGGAGTTGAAACAAAGGTGGGCATATTTAGAAGGCAATAACACACTTAAAATGCTTCAGAGACAAGGGAGATTGCAATGGGACAGCAGTGTGCCAGGAGATATTGTTTTTTTTCCCAAAAAGGGTTGATACCATGAGATTGTTAAAGGGAATGGGAGACATTTACAAAGCCAGTTAGCACGGGGCTGAAGATGGGCAGGAGTTTGGTGGAAATGGTACAAAAAAACGCAGAATATGGATTTTATAAGCAAGATGAGATCACGGAGGCTGAGGGGATTTGGGAAAGAAATTACAAATGCATCGGTTAAAGCCGAGGGCAGAGGGCATGTGGAAAGCTTTGACTGATGGGAAAGGGGATACAGCAGATCCAGCTGAATAACTGCTAATGGCCTTCTATGTTACTTAGAACTCAGAAACTAAGTTAGGAAAACAAACTGAAGTTCAGATGATCCCTAAGCATTTCAAATGATATTTTTTTGAGACAATTCTGTCCATCAAACGTATTAAGAGTACTTTTGTTTGGTGTTCAATGTTCTTTCCATTATGCTCCATAGTGATTTCCTTCCACCTGAAAGGTGGAGGGTACACCCAGAGAGTCCATTACAGCCACAAATATAGAATGATGGCAACAGCCAAGAGTCTCCTCAAGTGCCTCCAAATATATGCAATTGGTAGAAGCTCCCCAATTCTGATTATTTCAACCTGGGTGCTTTATCTGTTTCAAGCATGATTGTTTCTCAGACTCACAAAAGTTCATTGAAGCTCACAGTGCACTGAAAGTTTTATGACCTTTAATGTCAGTTACACAGACTCTAGTCTAAATGTGCTGAGAAATAACAGTACAATTCAGTGGAAAATCCAGGTCATTATTTTTTGTTCAAGCTTTCAACAGACTCAATTTTCAGTATGGTGAACTGGGAAACCGCAGTTTAAATCCTAATCACCAATGGTATTTCCAACCTCAGAAGAAGCTCCATAAAACTGCCTTTACTCCATAATCTGTTAATATCCTTGGTTAACAAAATCTAGCAATTTCAGATTTAAACATTAGCATCAGTGATATATGGAGCAGGTGGAATGTGGTCCAACCGTCAGAAATTAGAGCGCTTGGTTGAAATTTAACAGTCGGCCTTCAAAATAGCATAACATTATGGCAATAACAGAATCCTGGCTCAAGGAAGAGCCGGTCTGGTTGATAAATATTCCTGGTTATAGGATGTTTAGAGAAGGAAGAGAGGTGGCATCAGTTAAGGACATTGCATTACTGGAGAAAGAGAATGTCTTGGAGCGTTCAAGGACAGAATTGGTTAGTGCTAAGGAACAGAAAGGGTGTAATTACTTTGCTGGGTATCGTTGACAAATCACTAAGTAGTGGGACGGAATCACAAGGACAAATGTAAAAGGAAATTACAGACAGGCACAAGCATTTTAGGGTTATAATGGGGGAATTTTAATGACCTGAATATAGACTGGGATAGCTGTAATGTTAAAGACAAAGAGGGGCAAGTTCTGAGACTGTGTTCAGAAGAACTTTCCACAACAGTATGTCTCAATTCCAACAAGAAGGCAGTACTGTTGGATCTGCTTCGGGGAATAAGGGGCCAAGTTGATCAAGTGTCAGTGGAGGAACATGAGCGTACATAGTATCATAAGGTTTGGAATGATGGTAGAAAAGGACAACAGACAATCAGGAGCAAGAGTAATTAACTTGGGACAGCCAACATAATGGTACAACCACAAAGCTGGGCTGGACAGACTGGAGCCAAAGATTGCCAAGAAAAGCCATAGCTGAACAATGAGCTATTTTCAAAGGATGGTTTGATACAAGGTGTACTCCCACAAAAGGGAAAAGCAGGGGAAACAAATTCAGAGCCCTCTGGATGAAAGACAAAAATTAAGATGAAGAAATGTGCTAATGATACATATCAGGTAAAAATAACTTTTGTAAAGCAAGCTGAATACAAAATGTTCAGAGGGGAGCTGAGAAAGGAGATAATAGAGGTTATGAAGAAATGATCTCCAGCTGACAGGGCAATCCCAAAATCTTCTGTGGGGAAAAAATATAGTTACAGTAAAAGGGTGGTTAACAGAAAGCATGGTGACTTAGAGACAAACATAAAAAGAGAGATTTACATGTGAAATCAGGGGGCGTAGCTGAGATGTTAAATTAATATTTTGTATTTATCTTTTCCAAGGAAACAGATGCTACCTAGGCCATAGTAAACAGGAGGAAACTTGGCCACTAGAAGCATTTAAAATTTAGGAGGAGGTATTCATTAAGCTGTTGGTACTTGCAGTTGACATGGCAGCAAGACCAGATGAGATGCATCCAAGGATAATGAAGAAACTGAACAGAAATTGCACAGGCATCGACCATAACCTTTCAGTCATCCTTGGACTGAGGGTGTGGTGTCACTGGACTGAAGAAGTACTAATGTTACACCCCCATCCCTTGTTCATACAAGGATATAAGGATGCGCCCATCAGTTTAACTTCACTAGTGGGGAAATATTTAAAAACAACGTGACAGAGAATCAACGGTCACCTGGACAAACATGGGACAGCCAGTATGGCTTCCTTAAGGAAAAATCACGCTGAATTAAAGTGCTAGAGTTGTCTTTATGTGGTAGTAGAGAGGATTGAAAAAGGGAGTGCTGTTGATGTGGTATACGTGTAATTTGAAAAGACTTGTGAGAAAAGTTACAGATTGTGGAACAGAAGGCACAGTAGTGCTACAGATTTAAAATTAGCCAAGTGATCGTAAACAGTAAGTTATAGTTAATAAATAATTCTCAGGTTGGAGGACAATTTATAGCTGAATTCCTCACAGGTTAGTATTGGGACCCATGCTTTTCTGATCTATAATACTTATATAGATCATGGAGAGAAGACAACTTCAAAATTTGCAATGTTACAACATTTGGAAGCTTTGTAACCTGTTGAGAGGACAGAGTAGAACTTCAAAAGGGTGTAGACAAGTTGGTGGAGTATGTGTAAGGCTGGCAGGTGAAGTTCATGGTGGAGAAATGCGAGGTGATACAGTTTGGCAAAAAGAACTTAGAGACACAGTATAAACCACAGAACTACTCTAAAGAAGCAGAGGCATCTGGGTGTATGTGTGCATTAACTTGGCAGAACAGGTGGAGAGTGGTTAATGAAGCATATAGTATCGTAAGCTTTATTAATGGTAGCATTGAGTACAAGAACAGGGATATTATGCTGAATCCATACAAGACAGTACTTATGCCTCAGTTCTAGTACTATGTACAGTTTGGATACTGCACTATCAAAAGGATGTTAATCCATTGGAGCGCAGAAGAGGTTTATGAGAATGGTTCCAAGGATGAGAAATCTGAGTTATGAAGATAGATTGGAGCAGTTAGGATGCTTCATTTGAAGAGAAGATTTGACGAAATGTTCTAAATCATGAGCAATCTAGACAGACTGGGCAGTGAAATGTTCTAAATCATGAGCAATCTAGACAGAATTGACAGTGAGAAATTGCTTCCACTTACAAAAGGACTGAGAACCTGAGGATATTGATTTATAGTGATTTGCTAGAAAAAATTGCAATAAGAAAAAAGAATGCTCAAGTGGGGAGTGGTTTGGAATGCACTACCTGGAATTGTGGTGTAGGCTGGTTCAACCATGACATTCAAGGCGGCACTGGATGATTGTTTAAAGAGAAATAATGTTCAGGGTTACAGGCAAAGGGTGGAAGAATGACATCAAGTTACATTGCTCATTTGGACAGCCAGAGCAGATATGATGGATCCATAGGTCTGGTTCTGCATTGTAACAATTCTGTGATTCTTTCAGCGATTCAAGGCATTTGGGAAAAGAAAGTAGAGTCCCTGGAATGATTAAGCAATGATAAGTCAAAAAGTCATTTCTTATGGAACCAAGAAAAGCAATTCCTTCTTTACCAACCTTTAATAAGCTCAGACAGACTATTCTGCTCCACATTTTTCTTTGCATAGTTAAAGCACATATCATCCACTTCAGTTGCAAGGAAGAACCAACCGTTCATAGTGGCTCCAAGTAAAGGGTAGATGCAGGAGGCCCCAGTTCCTGCAACATGCAAAACAGTATTAGAGATTAGATGCAAATTTATAGCCAAAGTTGTAAATATCTTGAGTTGTAAATATTCCCACTTGAGCATCTGTTATTCATATGATAGACTCTGAGGCAATAAGAAGTTAACCTCTCAGTTAGTGGCTATGAACGAGTTATAAGCTGGCAGACCAACCAAATCGATTCAAAAGGACTTGTACAATTTTTCTGATCCTGGCAAACTTTCCTAGCTTGGTCCATGGTGGTTAAGACCATGTGGATAAATTTTGAGTGTGTTTGATGAGCACATGGTTTTGCTGCATTTAGGCTTCAAATGCAATGAATGAAGTTGGCATTGGATGCATGGGCCGCTTCTTATGTTGCATAATCAATGTGATCTGAAGCAAAGCAGGAAACGACACGTCTTCACTTAGCTAACTTTTGAGATATTTCTCATCATTATATCTTCAGTCCCACCAGCCTGCGCGTCAGGGCTGAGAGGATTGGCTACCAACAGATATTAGCAAAGTGGTTACATTACTGGACTTGTAATCCAGAAGCCTGGATTAATGATCCAGACTGCGAAATTCAAATCCCACCATGGTAGCTGATACTTAAATGAGGCAAATTAATCTGGAATGAAAATCTATTTTCATTATTGGTGACCATTATTCTACCGAATTATCCTAAACACTCACCTGGTTCACTAGTGTCCTCGAAGGGAAGTCATTTGTCCTAACTCAGTCTGGCCGATATGTGACTCCAGAACCGGAGCAACTGTTCTCTAAAATGTCTTAGTTCATCACTCAGTTAAGGGCAATTATCAATGGGCAATAAATGCTGGGCTTTCTCGGACCATTCACATTTTTGCAAATTAATTTTAACAAAAACCTCAATCAATTACAATCAATTTAAAAACAGTCAATTTCAGTTTACCCTCCAAACTCCACCCCCACTACATCCCATAAGAAGGGCTCCAAAAAGCTGGTATTGCTCAGCGATTCCTAATAACTGTCAAATTAGATTCTTTTATTTTTGGAACGGTGATTAGATAGTCACTACAGACAGATTTCCCTGTAAATTACAGTGTATTTATGGTATTCCATAAAGTTGTGTAATTCATTGAAAAATAACATAATTTGCAGGGGCTTAACACTCCAGAGGAAAGTCCTGCAAAATATACTCTTTCTGCAATTGTTAAGCACAGCATCCTTCTAATTAGACTGCCAATCTCGCGCATATGTAGACCCCAAGAAGGCTACAGTGGTTTCCTGATAATTTAGATCACCACATAGCATTCTATTATTTTTCACATACATAATATCGAATATATTCGATATTCAGTACATTTCAATTAAGTATGGTATTTACATTCCTCTCGCAGAAGAGAGGGAAAACAGATAGGACATAAGTATGTTTTGGTTATTTACATCTAAACCCATTGAGGCTTAAATATGATCAAGTGTAGAAGAAACAGAGCTAGAATTTTCTCAAAGTAAAATTGTCACACTTCATTAATGTAACAGCATAATTCTTGTCAAGTAAAGCCATTTCTGAAGAAGGGTCTAGGCCCGAAACGTCAGCTTTCCTGCTCCTCAAATGGTGCTTGGCCTGCTGTGTTCATCCAGCTCTACACCTTGTTATCTCAGATTCTCCAGCATCTGCAGTTCCTACTATCTCAAGTCCAGTAACATATTCGCTTTGCTACTAATTATTGGTCGCTAGTCCTCTCAGTTTGTCGTGATGCCCTTCTGCCCTTCGGATAATAACAGCTAACTGAGCATATACCAGATGTCAAAGATGGAATTTTCTTGGCCTGTACCAATGATTAGCACAAGCATGAAATATCTTCCCATTAACCAGGCAAGGAACCATGACTTGCCTGTTTAGATGGCTGAATAGCTTAATTTGATTATTCAAAAACAAAATGAAAGCTATGCATTTAGAACATTTAGAACTCTGCACATATCTAACTTGACAGTGTTTAATTATGACAGCTAGCACACAAGGGAGACTTAACAGCACAGAAAAGAGGAGGTTATTTTAGTGTGTTGTGAATTTATGCCAGCAAATATCTGAACTGGCATGGTTTAATGGAAATTTAGAGTGGGTTTAGGATTTGGAATAAGTTGCTTGATCACTTGACAATAGCCAATGAAGATGATTTGACTTGCACTTGATTTTTTTTAACTATTGCGATGGAGTATTATTTCTCACCTATTTTTAATTGTTAATAAAAACCACTCAATTCCCACACCATCAGAGGCTGTAACTACAGCACTCTTGTTAAACAGATTGATGGTTCCTGTTCATAAATAAACATCTTGAGAGTTGTAATCAGCTGTTATGTTTGCCTTGACTAGTAGTCATGTCAAGGTTTCTATACTGAACTATAGTAAGAACCTAGATTCCCATTGTTTGGGCAAGAACTTGCTGATAGCTATCACTGGTCCCAAAAGTGATTTGTAAAAAGCAAAAATTCAGTATCCATGGGGCACAGGCAGTTTAAAAACTGCAGTTGGAATTTTACTGACAGGGCAAATTATTGTATGTGCGTCAATGTGGAACAGCATTACTGGATGATAATTTAGAGTTAATATAAGGTCTAATATAAATCTATAGAACATAAACTTCTCAGCTATTATAACATTTGGGGTTTTCCACCACTGTGAAATTTCCAAATTATTCAAACAGTTACAGCTCAAATTGAGTGCCAGCAGCACAGTGTATCAACTAATCTTTGTCAAAACAAAATCTTACATAAAATGTTTATTTCATATAATAAATGTCAGAAGAACAATGTCTTAAAGTATTAACACACTGGACCAACAGGTAAGAATACATCTATCTGATTCATCAATTGACAAGTTCTCAACCTTAAAAAAAGTCAGGCAATTCTGAGGTCAGAAGCGCTCAGCTTTCCGCAAGATAGAGAGAAACAGGAATGCACCAGTCCAATTACAACTTTGTCAAAGGTTTACCAATACATTAGTAATGAAAACCACCTGGAACCAATGCTTCAGTATAGTATCACCGAATTTCCAAAGCAATATGTTTTATCCCATCAACTTCCTTCCATTGACACTGTAAAATTTTAAATGTCGGTCTTCCAAGTGTCACATGACAAGCCAGAACCACGTTGCTTGCTGCTTTCTGATTTAAAGTTATGTACTATGAAACATTTCACGTGTCCAATACTATACTTTAATTAATTCTGGTGATACTGAACTACAGGCATGCTCATCAGTGTTCAATTGAATGAAATAATTATCTCAAAATAAATCAACAATTTTTCGTTAGACTTTTCTGAAAAAGATAAAGAAAACTGTTGCTTTATACCAATATCAATTCCTCGGATGAGTTTACTTTTAACAGTGTCGCTGCCAATCAGATCTTCAACCCAGTGTATGTAGTTCAGCCGCAAAGGGACAGTGGGAATCAATCTCTCCAATGGGATGTCTATCGTCAGTCCAAAGTCCTCCTTCAATAGTGTGCATGTAAGGGCTCTCACTGCCTCAGGATCTTTAAAATTTAAACTGAAAATGAGGAAACAAATATTAGAAGCAATTTTTCCGACAGGTACAAGTATAGCAATATTTTGGTCTGCAGCACAACAGATTGGAACTCTATGCCAGTCAGAATTAAATAGTTTGTATTCACCACCTAGGTCACCTAAGACCTGCTGTGTTCATCCAGCTCTACACCTTGTTATCTCGGATTCTCCAGCATTTGCAGTTCCTATTATCTCTGATACAATTTTAACCCCACTGCGAAGCCTCTTCTAAGGATGCCTACCCTGAAGAAGTTACCCTCCTCCCTCCGGACCAACCTCAGGGGATCTCTCTCCCACTGCAACTCTCTCATAATCTCTTCGGCCTTGAAACTGCTCGACCACGTCCTGAAGCAAACCAGGTACTACAGCCACATCACCTTTCTTAGTACCTGCCTACGGAACCAGCTCATCCCCAATGGACTACAGTACACATTCAAGCCTTCCCAATTTGGCCCCAACCATGACAATTTCTACATTCAGATCACTGAGACCCTTCAGAAGCATTTCTCCCTGTGACTCCTGAAAAACACACTTGCAGCAATGCACCAGCATCTCCAGGCACTACAATCAAGCCTACCCCAGCTCAGAGCCTCCCTCTCCCAGACCTGCAAAGGGCCTCTCCTGTTTTTTATTCTTCGTAGGATCCACAACCTAAACTCACAATTCTACTCAGCTTTATTGGACACTAAAAACCATAAGTACAGTAAACTTACTGGTGCCTACCACCCAAAATGGGCTTCCCCCACCCCCCCAAATCCCCAGCCGTACACAGGACCTCCCCCACAATGTACCCGCTGCCATTGGCCATGAGGCCACTGTTGGGGAACCCACAGATGACCTCTGATGAAGGGTCTAGGTCAAGCTTTCCTGCTCCTATGATGCTGCTTGGCCTGCTGTGTTCATCCAGCTCTACACCTTGTTATCTAGAACTCGATATTGAGTCTGGAGGGCTGCAGGGTCCCCAAGGGGAAAATGAGGTGCTGTTCTTCCAGCTTGTATTGAGCTTCATTGGAACATTGCTGCAAGCCAGAAACAGAGATATTGGCCAGGGAACAGGGTGGTGTGTTAAAGTGGCAGGCAACAGGTAGCTCAGGGTCTTTTTTGCGAGGAGAATGTAGATGTTCTGTGAAGTGGTCACCCAGTCTGCATTTCGGTTCCCCAGTGTACAGGAGACCACATTGTGAGCTCGAGTGCAGTAGACTAGATTCTGGGAAGTGCAGGTGAAGTGTTGCTTCACCTGGAAGGTATGTTTGGGCCCTTGGATAATGGGGAGGGAAGAGGTAAATGGGCAGGTGTTGCATCTTTGCTGGTTGCGGGAGGGTATTGGGGGTGAAGGAAGAGTGGACCAGGGTGTCCCGGAGGGAACAGTCTCTGCGGAATGTGGACAAGAGAGGGGAGGGGAATATGTGTCTGGTGGTGGCATCTCACTGGAGGTGGCGGATATGGTGTCTAATGGCATTTCCCAGCTGAGTTTGGTCTTCTTCCTACCTGCAAACAGATACTTTCCAGCAAATCATTGGATAGTAATCAGGAGTAGGTCAGGTACGTGTACACACAATACCAGTGCAGAATGAATCAAATTTGATTATGCTGATTCTAAAGTTCGATAGTGCTTCCAAAAGTTCACACAAAAATCTGTCACTGCATCAGATAGCAAGTATATATGGAAATGTAGACCAACAAGGAATCACCTTCAAGAGAGGGGAAAAGAAAACTTAGAAGAGAAACATTATGGATAAGGTTGCTCCAGTTTTACTTGAAGAAAAAAAAATCTAGTAATTTATCTGAGGACAAGACTTGTATATTGTTTAAAAATGAGTAACTATTTCAAAATTTAATACTTCAGTCACCAGACTTCCATTTACAACACAAGTACTTCAAGTAAGATTCAGAATTATCATTTTGAAATCAGGATAGGTTATAACTATGAAAAGGCAAGATCAGCTTTTATATCCCTAGTTATATTGTTCTTCATATTACATGTATTCTGAGGTTGCTACATCTTCTCCAACCCATGGTAATATGGTATACCAGTCTAACTGTTTAAAGAGACATTGGCTGCTGTTAAACTACTTAGTAAGCCAAGAAAGTCATGTACAGCAAATTGAACAGGAAAGTATACTTAATCACTGGTATTTTTTGTGGAAGTAGGGCTGACACTGAGTTTGTTCTAACACTTGAAAGGTACAATACTGTCAGACTCTTAAAGAAAATATACAACTCAAATGTACAACCTGCACAACTTCCATCCATAATCAGATATAGTTCACTTTTATGTTCTTTTATCAACACTCAATGAATCATCAAGAAGTCAAGTATTTGACATCACTCATTCAAATTTGTTGGAGACTCTCTTTGATATTAAGTTTGTTGACTTAGAAACAGATGAGCTTGCAACATTAATTTAAATGTAATAATTTTCCATTAAAAAACAAATTTGGATCGTTAATTACATTGTCCTTCTCTCCAAAATTCTCCTTCTTGGATTGCCACAGACCCCTTTGCTGGGAGAAACTTTCACAAATGTGGGCATCGACAACACCTTGTACAAATGGCAAGTGAATCAGTCTAATTCTGTTTCTATTACATTGAACTGCAGGATTCTCTGGAGCTTTGTGGGAGACTGCGTTGGCGATAGGGAAAAAATGGATGGTACTGCAAAATGCAATCTGTGGCTCTGGCCAGGATCTATACGAGGATGGCAACAAAATGGTGGAAATAATTCAAGCTGAGATAATCCTGCAAAACCTAATCCTGCTCTCAAACAATCATACATCCTCTCATCTATATTTCCAACCAGAGATGGAAATCAGGAAGACTGCCCAAATTTTCCCTTCACAATAATTAATTGTCTCAGCCCTAACTGAGTTGGATCACTCAGAAGCAGGTGAAGACTGAATCTAAGACACATGCATGTCCAAAGGGCCACAGGCTTTAGCCACTCTGAGAACTCATTTCCCCCCCAAGTAATGTATTCTGTATTCTCTGTTGTTGAGCTGTTATTGTTACCTGCCTTTGATACAAAATTTTAATGTACATAGTTATTGTTACATTATTGTTAATTGGCATCTAAAGCTGTAAATTTCACCACTGTCCCAGAACAACAGAAGTGTTATGGTGCAAGAGGGCATTTGGCCCATCTTGCTGTCAGTAATTTGTTAAGTGATCATTATTGCAAATCAATTGCATTCTCCTCACAGAAAGGGATACGCACCTTATTGAATATTCCTGGATGAGAACAGATGAAAATTATGGCAAACAAATCAAACCTAGGACTAATGGATCATAAACCATGCATGCTTAATTCTATCTTGTTAAATTTATCTTGTTAACTCTTCTTGTTGTAATGGTGCTCATGATCTTCTCAGAAAGAACCTTTTATTTATTCAATAAAGAAATAACCACTAGCTTTATGAGCAATAGTTTCTCATTAGATACAGGTTATATTACCCATGATCAATCTACTAAGGCTTTGCACTCTGATCTAGTTGTGCAACATGCTGCAGAAATTATTGCTCAATGCAGAAACTTCATGCGCACTTCACAAAGGTAATTTGGAAAGGTATTCATAGCACTTTATAATCAAGGTAACAATCCCAAAGACATTTTGATGATTTTTGCATGCAATTGTAACACTTCTGAAATGTTCGGGCATCTTGACCTAAGTCAAGACATGACGAGAAAAATCCTGCTTCTTCTATGTGAAAATGGCAAGGATTAATGAGCCCAAATAAATTATAGGAAGAGGAACTTGCATGGATGCATGCACAGGCTTAACAAAATCAGAAAGTGCAATCAATGCAACTTGGGTGAGTGGTGAAGCAGAATGTTGCTACACTGGATATGAAAAGAATCCTAAATCAGTGTCAATGAGAGCATAATGATCTATATCAAAGCAAGATAATAAACAATTAAGGTTTAATTATAGGCCAAAAAACACCTACCATTTCAAGACAAAACAGTAAAAAGACAGTGAGAATGATGGTAGGACTGTTCTTTGTCAGTGAATGTTTCTGAACAGTCTTCTCAATACTGTTGACAAGCTGTTTCCAAAAGAAATATTTGGACTGGGACAAAATAAAAAAAATCCAAGTCTGTTACAAATCTGGCTGGTAAAAGGCATTGGTTGAAAACATAAGATTTTGGAAAACTATCTAAACCGGAAGAGAACTTCCATCAGAATTAACAACAGCAATGTCCCATGCTTTAAAAACCACAAACACAATTTAGCAAAGTGAATAACCTGGCAAAGCTGAAACTAGATGCAATTCTCCAAATTCCGGCTTGCAAGACAGAAGATGGTGATGTTCACAGTGCGTATCTACCTCCTTTTGAAGCTCGATGTTGTCAATTTTAGTCATGATAAGTTTCTAACATCTGTATTATTGCATGCTTGTTGGAAAATATGCTACAACAGCAAAAAAAAAATCAAATGAATAACGTATTGCTACACTTGCACTCAGGAATACTAAGTTGGCATGTTCATATTAAGCAATGATACCCATGATTTTAAGGACAGCCTCAATCTTTCATTGTACAATGGGTACATCAGTTTTCTTTTCGTTATGACTTTACAACATTTCTGCCAATAAAACAACGATTAAGGTTAAAACAGAAGTGCCCAGCTGATTCAGAAGAAATTTGCTCCTCAGGAATTTGTAGCATGTCAAGTAGATATTATAATTTTGCAATCTTTAGAAGAAATACTTAATAAGAAACTTATTTTTTGAAAATTCAGCTTGAAAAATCAAACCTGTCAATCAGGTAAACCAATCAATTGGGCAATCATTTTTGATATAGTTCGAAGGTCGAGTACCGAGCTGTAATTCTTTCTTATCTGCCCCTTGCTTTCAATTTATTCTAGTTTCACTAGAAACTAGGTAAAAGATTCTGAGAATTGATGAAGCAAAATGCTGGGATAGAGATTGCTATGGGATTCATTGATTGCACAAGTTCAAAGTATACTAACTTAATAGGGGCCACCAGCTGTATCCAATCTGCACTTATTTATTTTTGCAGAGTGGAATACAAGGATCACTTTAACAATATAATTGTTTAAGACAGCAACTATTGCTAAATTTGTGCTCCCAATGGTGTAGATTTTAGGTCCCTATTTTGAATGTGTAAATTAGAGGCCCAACAGCTGTTCACTAACAATATCAAAGTTAGAAACATTAACATACAGAAGAATCTAGGTTTACTGGTCCAGAGTTCCCTGAAAACGGCAACGCAAGTGGATAAAGTGGTCAAGACAATGTGTGGCATGCATGCCTCCATCGGTCAGGGCACTGCATATAAAAATTGGCAAGTCCTGTTGGAGCTACATAGAACTTTAGTTGGGCCACATCTGGAATACTGTGTTTGGTTCTCGTTGATGGATGTGGAGGCTACGGAGAGGGTACAGAAAAGGTTTACCAGGATGCTGTCTGGTTGGGAAGTATTAAATATCAGGAGAGTCTGGACAAACTTGGTTTGTTTTAACTTGAACAACAAAGACTGAAGAGCAACCTGTCAAAGGTTTACAAAATTATGACAGGCATGGACAGAATAGATAGTCAGAATCTTTGTCCCAGGGTAGAAATGTCAATTACTAGGGGACGGAGATTTAAAGCAAAAGGGGTAAAGTTTAAAGGAGATGTCAGAAGCAAGCTCCTTTTTACAGAGGGTGGTAAGTGCCCGAAATGTGCTGCCAACGGAGGTGGTAAAAGCAGATACAATAGCAGCTTTTAAGAGGCATCTTCACAGATACATGAATAGGCAGGGAATCGAGGGATGCAGAGGCAAAAGGTTTTAGATTAGAAAAGGCGCCATGTGTCAGTGTGGGCTTGGTGGGTTGAAGGGCCAGTTCCTGTCCTGTTCTTTGTTAGTCAGTGATCAGCCCTGCTCAGGATTCTTCAGTGATCCCTGGTAGCAAGTTGTTAACTTTTTTTTTAAAAAACACCACCTTTGGAGCCAAGAAGAGCTGAAGGTTCTCCCCTGTCTCTACATTTCCCAATACCTCACACAAGTGTACAGTCCTGAATGAATCCCACCTCTCAAAATGCACCCAAGGACAGCTGCAATTCACAGCAACCTGACATGGATGCCAACTTTGCCAGTGGGCTACGTAGGTGTATGCACCAAGTTTCCTCAGCTTGCTAGTATAACTTAAATAAGGCATGAGATTCAATTTCAATCAAGATTCATGCCTAAATGCTCCAGAACAGAGATGTTTTCCTGCAACCAGTTTGCACTGACAAGTCAGCACTGTGCAATTTCTACGCCCTCATTGATTTCTGGTTACAGCCTGCGAAGACAATGGCCACACATAACAACCAACCAGATCATTTTTTTAACTTTCTAAAAAAAAATAGATGCGGTACTATTTTCATAAGAAATGAAAATCCTTAACATGCCATATCCATAAAAGCACTACTTAATTTACCAGTGATGATGAATCAAGGTGCATTAATTACAAATCTCCTCCCAGGTGTCTTGCCAGTCTGTAGAATATTGTAGTCAAACTGTAGACAACTGTTCTGGCTTAAGAAACCAGGAATTTTTAAATGAAGATTTTTCGTAACGTAAGTCATGAAAAACTACTTTAAAAATTACAGCATTGATTTGTAATTTTAAAAATTCCTCAACATTATGACAAAAATCTAAAAATTAACCATTCCTCACATTTGTTCTTAAAAATGGTTACAAAACAACATAAGATTAACCATGCTCCTCTGATGCTGCTTGGCCTGCTGTGTTCATCCAGGTCTACACCTTGTTATCTCAGATTCTCCAGCATCTGCAGTTCCTACTATCTCTAAGATTAACCATATTACTTTCAAATGTGACCCATCACCAGAACTATACTGATACATTCAACAAGAGTTAACAATTCCAAATAATCCAATAAATTCTTTAGATTTATAACTTAGATTCACTTTTCAAAAATATAATTAATTTACCTAACAGGCAGGCACACAAGTTGTTAACATGCATTAGATATGCCTCTATTCAGGAATCAATAAATACATATCAATCAGGAACAGGAGTAGGACATTCAGCTCCTCAAGCCTGCTCTGCCATTCAGGACAATCATGGCTGATCTGACTGTAACCTAAGATCAAAATTCCTGTCACCCCTACCTAATCACTTGCAACCCCTTGCTTATCAAGAATCTATTGACCTCTGTCTTAAAAATACTCAAATGTCTTTGCTCCCACCATCATTTCAGGAAGGGAGTTACAAGGAATCATGACCGTCAGTGAAAACATTTTGCCTAAACCTTATTTTAAATTGGCAATCCATGATTTTTAAACAGTAAACCCTAATTCTTGATTCTTTTGTAAGGAAAGACATCCTGCCAAGACACCTCAGAATTTTTGTATTTTAGTCCAGTTACTTCTTACTCCTTTGAAGTCCCAAAGATATCTCAAAGCATTAACAGTTCAAGATGTACTTTCGTAGTGCAGTCACTGACTGAATGTTATCTACATTACAACAATTTGCTTACAGAAAACCCCCATGATAATCTGTTCTTTTAACAGTGTGGAATAAATGTTGTCCAGGACACCTGGGACAGTTGCCCGGTTCTTATTTGAAATAGTGCAAATGGATAGACAAATGGGATCTCTATTTAATGCTTCATCTGAAATGTACTATTTCCAAAAATGCAGCACAGCTTTATTAACAGCTCTGTAGCAGTGCTACATGGACGTACTAGTCAGTACTACCTTAATTTATATGCTCAAATCTTTGAATGGGACTTGAATGAAGAATTTCGGGATTTGAAAGGTAATAGTACCATCAACTAAGCCATAGCTGACAGTGATATAGCGTCTTTAACATAAGAGACCTTCTCAGGGCACTTCACAGGAGTATGAGGAAATGAAATATGACAGACTCACTTAGAAGAAATATTAGGTCAGAAAGGAGTGTCTTAAAGGAAGAAAGTGATTTACGGGTGCAAAGAGGTGTAGTGAGGAAATTCCACAATTTTAGCTTTGACAATTAAGAAAACGAACAAGAGGTCAGAATTACATGAAAACAGATACCTTGCGTGACTGAGGGGCTAAAGAAGTTTGAGGCTATAAAAGGATTGGAAAATATGGATGAGAATTGTAAACTCAAGTAAGTGCCTGACTAGGAACTGATATAGGTCAGTCAAAACGGTGGCAATGGGTGAACAGGACTTGATGTGAGTTAAGACATGGGCAGTAGAATTTTGGGTAATTTCAAGTTTATTGAAGGTAGACTTTGAAAGACCAACTAGGATGCATTGGAATACTCGAGTTTTGATGTAACAAATGCATGAAGGAAGGTTTCAGCAGCTGGTAGCTGAGACAGCAAAGTCGTCAGCTGATGCCAGAGGTGGACACAGGTTGTCTAAGTATTGGTCTGACGATGTGGTCAGAGGCTCAAGATAGGGTCAAATGTAACATTAACGCTTGGAAGTAGACTGATTTAGTCTTAATTTATCATTGACGAGATGTTGGAGTGGTAGCTATGGGCTCGACTTTGGAGTGGAGATAGAAACTAAGAGATTCCATCTTCCAGATGTTTAACTGGAGTAAATTTCTGCTCATCCAGTATTGAATGAATTTGTACATAAGGTGGAAATAACAGTGCTAGACATGTCAAAATGTTGGGGTGATTTCAGTGATTACTCAAGCAAAAACACATTCGGAACACCCAAGATGGTGCTTTATGGCGAATGTTTCAAGCATTCATTTCCAGGTTTTTTTTTTCCTGAGCCAGAAATTTCCATCAGAGAAGCAGCTTAAGTCTTGCAAATCAGTCTGACATCTTAAATGCCAGGGAGATAAGCTGTGCACTCAGAAGATGATGTGATGGCAGATATTGTGTAAACCATTTTAATTTTCACAGTAAACCTAGCTTGCATCTGTATCAGTGCTCCTGAGGAATTCAGCACAGATGTTTCATTTTGGAGCTGTCTCAGAATCCCTCAGTGCTTTCATGACAGCTAGAGAAATGTGCTCGGTCATAAAACAGCCTGATGATCTTCCTTTCAACCCAGGAGATTTCTAACATCGATGCCAAGCTGTGCACGATAACTACTCGGCCAGAATATTCATTTGTTTCTTTAAGATTAGGCCCTAACTTCAATTTCAAAGATCAATTCCTGGTAAATGCAATGAAACAATTTGTCTCAACCAGGATAAGGGAACATAGTGAAAAATGCTGCAATGTGTAAACAAGAGACCTTTTCCACCTGGAAAAGATCAGTCTGGTGCCTATTTTGAATGTTTCCAAATGTATGAAGATAAATATTTTGCAAATAACAAGTTATGATTATTATGAAGCAAATGGCCAAATTGAAAACATGGCAACATTGATTTTAAGAACAGAAGAGGAGCTAGGAGGACTTGAGAGTTACAGTTTTTGCACAGAACCTGGAAAGACCACACAGTTCTTGATGGATTTAGAAAGCACAGCTTTTAAAAGGGCATTTTTTCTGCAATGACTGCAGCACTTGTCTAACCACTGCAATTACTGCATTTTGAAGAAATTTATAATAGATTAGATTTGTACAGCATTATTTCACTGTTGGGTAATGTTTTCCTTTACTGTTTGTCTGATGTACCATATGTGGAAAGTTAAAGAAAACAAAGTACCTTTAGGTTTTCCAAAACAAGACATTGCAGTCTATATAATTGAACATCGCTACACATCTTTTCCTGCATATTAGAAGATTCCATTTCACAGCCATGCACTTTTCCAGTTAACAAAATAACAATAAAATAAAAATGTAAAGACAATTTGTCTCATGGAAACCTGATAACAAAATTAATACCTTCCAGTGAAGAAACATATACTGATAAATATGGAATGATTCTGAATGTAAATGTAAATGCACCAAGCTACTTTAAAATACTTCCTTGAGACCACAATAAAACAATTAATTTATCCAGATTATCAAGAACAATATATAATGGAGCTTAATTTATATTTTGTACTTTATGTGTTAAGTTTTTTTGGATGTGTAGTGATGACATGATTTTGAGTCTCCTTGTGGGTTATTGATAAGAATCTGATGTTAGTTTTCTTTACGTGCATTTGCAAAGTTTCTTGTGGTGAATGTTTAGTGCATTAAAAAAGGCGGAGGAAAAACTGCTCTTACTTAGCCATAGGGGTCCAATGACATACACGGAAAGGCAGAACTATCCAGAAAGCCAGTCATCGTGTTGCAGCCAACATAACGAAGGGCTGCTGGACACTAGGTTTTCGTAACTCGTGTACTTGATCTGAAGTTAAATTCATAGTGCGTTTCGTTTGCAGTTTGTTTTAGGTGTCTTGAGGGAAAATACTAGCTGTAGTGAAAATGCATCTCATAACTGCATATCAATTAGCTGAAAAGGAAACCAGTGGCAGCTGTCCCAGTCTGACTCTGAGCAAGGAATCTTCAGGTGAAGACAATGGTAATATCTGAATGAGGTTCAGGTGCTTGTAAGGATATTGCTATGGTAAAAGGTACTGTGTGAATTGAAACCTTACCTGATGCCTCCAATTAAATCTTTTCAACCATTGATTTTGTCCGGTGAAACATAATTCCTATTTTTCTTGTTGAATAAACATTTGATTTTGTCCGTCAAAAATGCACTTGTAGTGTCTTATGACTGTGTTCATTCCTTTTTAAAAATAATAGGTGGAAGTCAAAGTTCTGATCTAACAACAGAATTCATTCTAGGATCTGACTTGTCCAGTAATAATGTTAGGTGAGATGATAAGATAATATTGTGAATCGCAAATGTGTGGTTCTATGGCTTCTCAGCTTAATTACATTTAGGTATTATGTTTGGAAATCTACAAGGAAATCTTTAAAAAGTGCATTATGCTTTGGATTTTAAAGTTTTAAAAATAGAAGGGCTTTAGAACTAAATGAAAAGGGAATCTAAATGATGCAACTTTTATTCTTAATTTGCTTCCCAAAATTTCTCACTGTGACGTTTTTCAAGCTTTTGTAATGTTCTAAGATCCCTCAGGGAGACCTGAGCGAGCAGGGGCTGAGAATTGGGAATAGACAGAGTAGGTACCCTAAGTGTAAGAAAGCAGCTGCTATAACTTGGTCAAAGCACCACAGTGGCCACCACTTGGGAGTTAATGATTTCAAAATGTGAGCTCAAACCCCATCTTGGGGTCCCAACTCCCACTTTGTGAAGACTTGTTTTGAGAACGTCTCGAGCTGTAAATGGCTCAATTAAATTCATTGTGCATCAGGTCTATGTTTTTCCCTTCCTGCGTTCTAATATCATTTTTCTTTCCAACAGACTTCTCGGAAGATGCTCTGAATTGTGCTCTGTAACTGTTTAACAGAAAGCACAATCAATTAATGGTGTGACTGACACGATCAGTTCGTCTGTCTCTTCTGTTTGGAGTGCCATCGTCATTGCACTGCTGACTAAATCTTTCATCACCATGTCCGAACTTCAGTGCATCTTTTCATTTTGGTTTTCATTAACAGGCATCACCAATACCAATGCAAAACAGAGTCTAAATTTCCACAACTTGTGGATATTTAATTAATGCTTTTTTAGGAATTAGCAAAACAAAATGGTAGATTAGACTTGATTAATGAGTCCTGTGTGGTTATATGTTTATTAATTTTCTTTTAAATTCAAAATTTTGCTTTTATTATCTAATTTATTATAGTAAACATCATCAGGTAATTGGGTTACACTGATAAATTACAGTAATTATGAATATTTTGACTAATGCTACATTAGGTTTGTAAATATTTTACTATTACTAAACCCACAAAATATCAGTTTTGTTCCTTCATTTCCACACTATCCTTACAGTTTGCAAAAGTGGGTTTAAAAAGAACACTTTTCTAAGCTGCCCTGCTCAACAGTTGGAAGCAATTTTTATTTTATCATGCCAAACGTTTTTGGCTCCTCAGCTCCATTTTGAGATATAGCTCTGTGACCAATAGTTACTCACTGACACTTTGTCTAAGTGATCACTATTTAAATAGAAGCCTTGGTAAGAATTTAAAGATGTTATCTGAAAGCTGCGAGGGGGGTAATTAGAACTGAGTCTGTTCTTCATTCTATCTCCAAACCTCAACATCAAGGTGACACATTTTTTTCTCAACTCAGGGCATTCAAGGGAATTGCAGTATCCCAGCTGAAATGAATTAACTTAGCAGCGATAAAGCAGAGGACCATGATTCAGCGACTTGCTGGAAGCAGGATATTAATACTGTTTCAATTTCCTTAGGGAGAGAAGCTAAATGCATATTCTTCAACCAGGTATTAAGATCACCTGCTCTTTAGAAGAATAAACAAAATCAAGGGCTGTTAGGAGTTGAACAACTGTTACAATATTGTACTTTCTTACAAAAACAATAGGCTAACTCAACTCACTTTAGTTGACTGCAACAGAGCAGGACAAACAATTTAGAAATCAAAAACACATCTGGTTTTCAGACACTAATTGACCAAGGCCTAAAAATACAATTAAGTATTTATTTCAATTTTACCATGGAACTGGAGTAACTAGATTAATGGATAGCATTAGGCACCTCAGTCACAAAACACTGTAATTATCAAGAATTCAATGCTAATCCTAACTACAACATATCTTTGAATTTAGGTTCTCAACTATTAGATAATATTTTCTATCTGAAGGATTAGACTTCCAACCTGCTTTCCTCCTTTCACCTAAAGTACTGGTAGAAGTCAAATCATTGCCCAGGATACTGTTCATTCTAGTTTCCTCATTTCTCTGGTGAAGTCTGCATGGAATTCACCACTTGGCAAAACACTAAACATGAATGTGGGTCGTGCTATTTTGCAATTTAAACATACTCCAATTAACAGATACAAAGCTGAGCCACTAAATCAGAAAAACAGCAAAAATAAGAAAAACTATTTCCAAAACTCATACATTTCAAATGGGCAAAGTTAGTAAATCAGTATAAAATATAACTGGTTCAGAGATAGTAGGAACTGCAGATGCTGGAGAATCTGAGATAACAAGAGTCTAGGCCCGAAACGTCAGCTTTCCTGCTCCTCTGATGCTGCTTGGCCTGCTGCGTTCATCCAGCTCTACACCTTGGTATCTAAAATATAACTGGTGTCTTGGTCGCCTTTATAGGACAGGATAACATTTAGTGGTGTTTGCAGGGACAATTATTAGTGCCATTGCTTTGTTTGATATATATTAATGCTTCAACTCAACAGCACAGGTTACAACATCAAAATTTGCTGATCACATAAGAATACAGTGAACAAGGAAGCTCACAACAGAATTCAAGAGGACACAGGCTGGTGGAACGGGCAGTCAATTGGCAGTTGAAATTTAACACAAGGTGTAAAATTTTGATAGGAAGAACAACGTGAAGCAATATAAACTACACTGTACAATTCTGAATGGCTGAGTGGGCAATGGAGGAATATGAGAGTGAATGAGTTCAAATCATTGATAGTGAATATATAAAACCATAAGACAAAGGAAGAAAGATAGATTGATGGAAGTGGTAAAAATAAACACATACGGGATATTTTGTTTTAAAAACAGATACACTGTGTACAAAAACATGGAATTACAATGAATTTTCTTAAAACAATAGTTCAGCCTCAAGTGGAGGAGCAAGTCCACACCGCTGTTTAGGAAGGGTGTCACGGCTTCAGAGGGAATGTAGTAAAGAATTGTTCTGAGGATTAGGGACTATGGACTATGGTTAGATAGATATGAAAACCTGAATTCTTTTCAGAGAAGGTTGAGAGGTGTGGAAGAAGTGTTCAAAATAATCTAGACAGAACAGATGGAGATAAACTACACCAATTGGCAGAACTTTGGATAACCAGAGGATACAGGCTACAAATTATTTGCAGAACCAAAAGTGACACGAACACCTTTTCACACAGCAAGTGGTTATAATCTGGAATGCACATCCTAAAAGAGTAAGGGAAAAAGGCAGATTCAATCATAATTTTCCAAGGTAATTGAACAAACATCTGAAGAAGAATACAGTAATACAGGGAAAGGCCAGAGGAATGGGACAAGCTAAACTGCTCCCACAAAGCGCTGATATGAGCTCAATAGGTCGAAGAGCATCATACTGTGCCATTACAATTATTACGATTCTGTGTAGCTCACCCAGTACAGGTTTGTCATCCTTATTCTGAAACATTCTTTGTGCTGGTAACAATGCAGATCAATTTGCAACTGATATTTTATAAATGGCTTGAAGCAACAATTAAAAATAAATTACTGAATGCAAATGGTGTTTTTCACTTAAAATATAAAAAAGCAATGTGTCTGGATACACTGGATGTGTACTAATTTGCTCACAAGTTTTAAATGACACAAGACCTAGATGGATAATATTCATATTTGACAAGAGATACACATTGCTGAGATTTATGTAGCTGTCTCTATATTTCTATATATTTTGTTAAATAGATTCTGGAAACCTAACATCAATTCTTGGCACTGGCACAATAATGAGAATCAAGTCATACAAATATCAGGAGGTGCATCACAGATTAATTGCTTTGCCATGGGGCAAATTGTAATGCTAAATCAATCATTTGTCGAGTCACAGAACATACACGTGCCTCTGTTCAGTACTACAACAGTGTAACAGCTCTTACAATATCATAATAAATAATGATAATGAAATAATTGCTAATTTTAATCCTGACACTGACTGGTTTTGAAATGGATTCCTGGTTAGTAGACAACATGGATGACTGTTATTAGGTCAGCAACATTTTAAATGGGCAGTATTAGTCGCAAGAACAGACAGAATTACAACTGTATGCTAGCCAAACATAGCTTTCATTTCAGTCTCTGATCAAACTGCACGTCTTTTCTCGATCTATTAGCAATAAGTAATATGGCGATCAGTGCTTTTAACAATCATCTACAGGTCATTATCCACTGGAGTGTCAACAAAATGTGATTATGTGAAATAAAACATCTTTTTCAGAAGTGAAAAATTTTGCCTATACTGTCCAACGTTAAGTCCATTGGCTGGCAAATTAAAACCACCAGTAGTAGGGAGTAAAAGCCAAGGGAATACATTTATAAATAATACGTAAACTTAACTTAAGGTGGCTAATTTGTCACCTAATTTCTATGAGAAACGTGTGTCATGAAACTGCATTTAACAAAAGTTTTCAATATATTATCAACAGATGGCAAATTCTCACCTACTTCAGGAGGTTTAAGCCTCTCTATAAGATTTGAGCATCTCGTGCCAAAATTAATCTTCCTATACTCCATCCCACCTAATATTAATTCGTTCGTTACTCTACCTCATCCTAAATGTATTAAATATAAAATTCTCATGCTCATTACCAAATTCTTCCCTGATCTTGCTCTACTCTACCCATCTAATCTCCTCCTCACTTGATTCCTTTCTTGCGCCATTCAATTTTTAAAATTTTAACCTCCTGTGCATCGCCATACTTATGTTTTATTACTGGTAGCAGAGCTTTCAGTTACCAAACCATATTCTCCAGAACACCCACCCTGGCAACAATACACGCACACCCACACCCACCCCATTCACTGCTACTGGTGCTTTTCCACTACCCCTTAATAAATTTTCTCCTTTAAAATTTTCTCAAAACCGGTCTTTCGCCCAAGCTTTTTTTAACTGTCCAAAACACTCTTCCCTGGTTTGGTGCTCCAGTTGTCTTACTGTAGCTTCACGGAAGAAGTGAAAGGAGTGCAGTGATTGAAAAAGGAACCTGGAGGCAGTCAGCAACAGTTAGCAGAGCAAATGAGAAGAACAGCAGGAGGAAGAATGCAGGCAGCTTGGATTTGGTTCTAATTCTACTGCAGGGAAGAAGCTAGCTGTATGGAGGTATTTGCGAAGTAGTTAAGGTCTTTAAAGTAGCATACAAACTGGTGGTCAGGTTAATAAGACATACAGAAGGGGGAAATAAGGAGTGGAATAAACTATTTAAGTAATGAAACAGAAAAATGCACTAAAGATGGAAGGACAGGTGCTGTGTCTCAGCTGTAGTTTGTGGGAGCTCCTAGACGCCATTGTGAACCAGAGCACACAGGTCTGCAGTAATCGCTTGCATCTCGAGCACCTTTGACTTAAAGTTTATGAGCTGGATGCCAAACTGTAGATATCAGAGCACAGCTAGCGTCATGCCCATGGCACTACAGTTGCCTCAGCTATACAGGGAAATGTGAGAAGATTGATCAACAACCTCAAATTAATGGCAGCCCTAGGTATACTGGTCCAACCATAGTATGATTGAATGTTAGATTTAGTTTGCAAGGGAGAATAACAACCAAATAAGGGCAACCATCTGGGCATGAAATCGGGAGATAGAAAGGAGAGAGCGTAACTTAGTGAAATTGTGATCACTAGGAAGGTACACTGGGCAAACTGATGAAGTGGAAGGTGAACAAGTCTCTGGGTCCAAGATAACAAGGTGTGGAGCTGGATGAACACAGCAGGCCAAGCAGCATCATAGGAGCAGGAAAGCTTGACGTTTCGGGCCTAGAGTCTCTGGGTCCAGATGGACTTCAATCTATAGCCTTGAAAAAGGTAGAAAATGAGGCAGTTGTTGTACTGGTGTTAATTTTCCAAAATTCCCTAGATTCAGGAAAGGTTTCATCAAAGACCGGAAAATAGCAAATATAATTCCTCTATTGAAAAAGAGATGGCAGAAGCAAACTATAGGCTAATTCGCTTCAAGTCTATTGTGGGAAGGTGTTAGAATCAATCATTAAGGAGTTATTAGCTGGGCACTCAGTAAACTCAAGGTAACTGGGAGGGGTTTGCGTGGTTTTGTGAAAGGGAAACTATATTAAACAAATTTATTGGTGTGTTTTGAAACAGTAACATACATTGTGGATAATGGAGAGCCTGCAGATGTACTGGACCTCGGGTTTCTAGAAGGCACTTCACATAGTGGCACATAAATGGTTACTGTTCAAAACAACAGCTCATGTTGTAGGAGGTAACGTTAGCATGGATAGAAAATTAGCTGACCACTAGAAAACACTGAATATGCATAAATAGATTTTGGCATGATGTGACGAGTGGGTCTGCAAGGGTATGTTTTATGGCTTCAGGTTTTTCCTCAATTCCTATCAGTGACTTAGATGAGGGGAGTGAAGGCATGGCAGTTAAATTTATGGATGACACAAAGGTAAGTAGGAAGATATGTTGTGAAAGAGATCACAAATCAACATTCAAAGGTTCAGCGAGTGAGCAAAAATTTGGCAGATGGAGTATAATGTGGGAAAATGTGAAGTTTTTTACTTTAGCAAGGATAAAAACAGTACATTGTTTAAACAGAGAACAACTGTAGAATTCTGCGGTGCGGTGGGATCTAGGTGTTCTAGATGGAATGAGTGGGCTGCTGTTTGAGGGCAGACTGGGCTTGTTTCCACTGGAGTTTAGAAAAATGAGGAGACTTGATTGAAGGGTAAAAGGTCCTGAAAGGTCTTGATGATGTGGATGTGAAAAGACGTTTCCTCTTGTGGGTTAGTCCAGAACTAGGGGGTACTATTTTCAAAAGCCCTTTGAAAAAGTGTCCTATAATAATCTAACAAATAAGAGCATGGAGAAGCAGGGAATAAGTGGCATTGAATTGCTGGCTGGCATCAAAACAGAAAGCAAGGAGTGGGAGTAAGTTATTTCATCAGGTTGGCGGAAGATGGTTCTACATCAATCAGTGGTGAAACGCTGTTGTTCAGAATTCACATTCATGAAGTGCATTTTGGAATTAAAAGCAACATTTCTAAATTTACACACAAAAACAAATTGGTGGTGGTGTTGAAATGGGCAAAGAGACATTAATCAATACTATGGGGCGTTGCATCAAATTATAGGAATTGGTGCTGATCCACTGTTGTTTGTCATTCGTATAAATGCTTTGGATGAGAACTTAGGAGGCATGGTTAGTAAGTTTGTGGATGACACCAAAATTGGTGGTATAGTCGATAGTGGGAAAGGTTACCTAAGATTATAAAGAGATCTTGACCAATTAAGCCAATGGATAAGGGTCCAAAGAAATTGGATCTATAGTCCTCTCAATTAAAAGATAAAATGCTGCAAAACTTTCCAAGACTTGAGAAAATAATAGAAAAAAATCAAAGAGAAAGGAAAATAGCTCCACCTAGAAAATGTCTGTGCACAGCTGAGGAAGTTAGCAATGTAATTCGACAGGCAATTTCAGAAATTAAATGTGGTGGAAAAAATTGTTGCGTCTCAAAATCTATTCCTTCAAGTTGACATTGGTGGTTGGCCAACAAATTCCCTTATGCATTTGATTTACAAAGCAGAGGAGTTGATATGGAGATAATTACTACACAAAATGATGTTAAGTTGAAAATCAGATCACGGGACAGCAATTTTTGGGACAAGAACAGAGAAAGATACTCACTCCCATCATCCTGTATGCTTAAAGTGAAAGCTTACTTCATAGAATCAGAGAAATGCTATGGTGGAGAAAGAAGTCATTCAGCTTGTGTCTGCATGACTCTTCAAATGAGTATCAGTACCTTCTGCCAATTTCTTGCATGGTATTTCTACTTAAATAATCATCCAAAATCCTCCAGATCGCTTCAGTTGAACCTGCCTCCACCACACTCGCAGGCAGAACATTCAATATCCTAACCGTTCACTGTGTGAAAAAAAAATCCTCACATCACATTTGCTCCTTTTGCAATTCACTTGAAATCTACACCATCTGGTTCTTGATCCTTTTACTAATAGGCACAGTTTCTCCCTATCTACTCAATCAAGTCTTCTTATGATTTTGAAAGCCTCTAACAGATTTTGTCTTCCCTCCAAGAAAACCTGTGCCATATGTTGTTGTCTATCCTCATCATTGAAATTCCTCATTCCAGGAACTATTCTTGTAAATTGCTTCTTCACTCTCTCCAATGCCATTATTCCCATAACGTGGCATCTAGAACTACACACAATACTCCACCTGAAGTCAAGTTCAATATCACCTTCTGGCTCTTGTATTCTGTGATCCTATTCATAATCTATGCTTTACTAATTGCTTTGTTAATCTGTCCTGCCACCTTCAGTGATCTGTGCATATATACCCAGACTCAAAGTAACTTTGAAACAATGCTCTCACATTTGAAGATAATCAAGTTCAAATATCGCACCCAACCTCATAAATACCATTTGATGGACAGTGTATGACTAGTAGAGACTTTGAGTAATGGACAAAGGTTTCAGATTTATATACTAAAAATAAACTGAATATCCAATACTTTCTTTAAGGTAGGTCCTAGGTTGCATAAATTCAAAAGTGATCTTGTGCTTAAAACTATTGGAGACCATTGTCGTAGATGTATTTAAAGGGAAAGCAAGTCCCGCTTTGAAGATGAACTGAACAGATGCTTATAATAGTATATTTAAATGTGGAAAATGAGAGTACTGTTAAGTGAGCATAAACACCAGCACGCACTGGTTGGACCAAATGACCTGGTTCTGCACTACATATCATTTATAATTCGATGGAATAAGTTAGCTACGGAAAGAAATCAAATACTAAACACTGATATTCTTCATTCAAAAATACACCTTTGACTTGACTTTTGCCGTTAGGTTACAACATTGGTATTTTAATTACTTGTCCAATAATAACGTTTTGCTCCATATCTGGGATAATTTTTGTTATTAGCTGTGGTAGAATTAACAGTCAAAACCTTTTACCAATCATGTATTATTTTAACACACAATCATGCCAAAACTGAATATATTCCAAATTCAGATAGCCCATACCTCTCACTGAAACATTATACATGCCACACTAGCATAACCAGCAGTTTGATGGTTTCAATTTTTGTTACACAGCCAAGATTAGCCATGCTGTGTTCCATAATGATTCCAGATCAGTCAGCTGAAGGCTTACTGAGTCAGCTGCAGGAGGGTGTAATGCAAAGCAGGCAGAGACTTTACTGCAAGATTAACATGTTGTGAAGTATAACTCCCAATTATTTATAAAAGTTTCAGTGATCATAGGTACTTACAAATGGATACAGCTTTTGCTGTTCAGATCATGTTTTGCTGAACAATCTAATAACACAAACAATGGCAATGATTTTGCAGTGATTTTTGTATGTAATACAACAGATTTTGTTGTTAAATAAGCATCCTTTAATAATAATAATACATGCATATGGTTGCCTATGACATTATATAAGATCTTTTAAAATCCATTAATAACTCATGAGACTGTGCAGAACCTAATTAGTTGTTTTTAAAATAAAACTACGTTGTCTGCAATTATGAGTTACCATGGATTTATGTTTAATTTTTGAAAGAAAATATTGATATCACATTTGTTGGTGTTATCCTAAAATCATCCGTAGAGGAAGGGATGTGATCAGTGGTCTGCATAAGAGGGGAATAAACTAACAGGCAGACTGTCAGAATCTCTACTGCCACAGAATTTTCACACAAGGCTTGGTAAACAAATTAAAGATGAGAACCTTGCAAGGGCGTGTATGTGCATGCGTCTGGGGCAGCAGGAGCCAACGCTAACGAAAAGCTGTTGACCCAGAACTTTTCCATCATTTTGTTATTGTCAGTAAGAGCTTAAGACAAGGAAGTTGGAACTATAAAAGTGGTTTCCTCAGCCTTTGCTTTCATATTGAACTTCAATGCAGAAAACTACATTTCATGTTTCGTATTATTATGATTATGATTATCATTATGAGATGCCCATTTCCTAACCTCCAATTTGAAAAGATGGTAGTTGATGCCTAATCGACTCTCAGAGAAAGTGCAAGACAATACTGCAGTAAAATTAAACAACTTTAGTATTCCACCTTGTTAAAATATGCCTTTTTCAGCCTTACCTACTTGGGAACATAGTTAGTGGGGTTGGTACAGAAAATTAAGGTGAAATACACCAGAAATCTTTCACATAAACTTACTGCCTGAACTGAACTTTTGTACAACATTTACCTTGTGATCAGACTCAGACCTTTCTAAGTTTTCTGCTTGAAGGCAGGTTCGACACACAGTGCCACAAACTGTGCAGGCTAGGTGGATTGGCTATGCTAAATGCCCATAGTGTTCAGGGATGCATAGAATAGGGGGATGGTTCTGGGTGGGATGCTCCGAGGGTCGGTGTGGACATGTTGGGCGAAGGGCCTGTTTCCACACTGCAGGGATACTATGTTAAACGCTGCCACTGGTAGGGCAAAGAGGTGAATCCCACTTTCACACAAATCTGAATGGGGATCAAACTCTGTATTGGTGACACCAATCTAAACTATACCAGCCCTCTGGACTCAATTTAGAGTTCAATAATTTTAGGGCCTGAACTCTCCCATGACCTAGTTCCCTACCCCACACACCAGCCTTGTTATCACAATCTGCCATTACACACAACCTATTGTTAGCCACTAACAGTCTCCATTAACAGCTATTCAAGCTCCTCGTCAGATCATTATCCACTCTTTGGGCTCGATCCTCACCTATCATTTACACCTCACCCCCTCCCCCAACCCTATCATCTGCATATAAATCAGCATTTTCCGAGCTACAAAGGTAGTAGGAACTGCAGATGCTGAAGAATCTGAGACAACAAGGTGTAGAGCTAGATGAAGGGTCTAGGCCCGAAACGTCAGCCTTCCTGCTCCTCTGATGCTGTTTGGCCTGCTGTGTTCATTCAGCTCTACACCTTGTTATCTCATTTTCCAAGCTACCATCAGTTCTGAGGAAGGGTCATCAGACTCGAAACACTAAGTCTGATTTCTCTTCACTGATGCTGCTAGACCTGCTGAGCTTTTCCAGCAACTTCTGTTTTTGTTTCTGATTTACAGCACCTGCAGATTCTTTGGTTTTAAATCCAGACCAGCTGTCCAGCCAACTGGCTCCGTGAGCAGTTAGAATTGCTGCAGCAACATACACTTTTACACGTCATGGCCTTCAGTAATGGAAAGTAATGGTAGGGGTTCTAATTTCTCTCCGTATGGCAGGCCAAGGATCTTTCCCACTCTTTCCACCCACCTTCGGCCATTATTGGAATGTTTTACAGGCTGATACGGAACTTGCTTGGCTCATTACAAATACGCTTCCCTTGGCCATCAAGCCTAGGGTGCAACATGAACCTAGACCTTCCGGTGCAGAGGCAGGGACATACCCACTGTTCCCGAAGACTTCTTTCAGACTCACTCACATGTCCCAAGTGTTATATAATTTTGTTCACTTCCTTAACTCCAAAAGACAGCCAACCTATGCATAATCAAATTGCACGACTGAGAGTTGAAATGTATGTAACAGCTGCAATAAAGACATTCTTGTTTTGATGTAGATAATGGAACACCAACAGAAATGATCACTGTTCAGAAAATGCAAATCACTTCACAACTTGCGCGCAGAAAAAGGACAAACCTGCTTCCTATTTCCATACTATTGTCAGTTCTTTTATACGTTTATCATATTTATATTCATGAGAAATGTATTCACATCTTCAGTCATCTACGAAATGTGCAGGGAATAAAATGCTCAAAACTTAAATGTCTTATTAATTACGCATAAACAGATCTGCAAGATTGGAAGATATATGCTTGCAAACAAGCAGAAATGTTCAAGAGTTGAACTGATCAGCTACATACAAAATGAAATGCTTCAAGGCAGGGCATTAAGTTGAAGCTCAAACACAGTGCATCATGGAGTTTTGAATTTATCATCCATATACTGAATTCCTGATCACGATTATGTTAACGTGGGATTCAGAGGCCTCTTTGAAAATAAGACATTCAGTCACGTTTATTCTCTATCTTCTGTAGCTGGGTTCAGCATTGTAGAGACCTACTAAATAATCTACAGCATAAGAAATACAAACTGGAAAATCCATTTGATACTCAAGCTTGCTCTGACATACTAGAAAGTTGCTGCTATAGACCATACTTCTTGCCTCATCCTCAATTCCTTAAGAGACCAAAAATCTATTACACTCAATCTAGAATATACTCAGTGACCTGAACTGTTTCTTGGGGTTCACAATTTCAAAGAACCAGAACTGTGGAGGGAAATCAAATTCTCCAGATCTCAGTTCAAAATTGCTGACTTCTTTATTCTTCAGCTTCCAGATACAGATTTTTCAGACACAAGGGAAAAGACTTTCAGCATTTATCTTTCAAAGCTCTCTAAGAATTTTCTACATTTGGATGAAATGGTCACTTATTCATGTGATGGCCAGAGAATGTTGACCATTCTAGTCATTCTCTCCTGATACGAATAACTAGTCAATCTAATGAGTCTTTATGCATCAGCTGATCGCAGAGTTGCCAAGTCAGAGTCTGTTTTGGCAACCTATCTAACAAAAATAGAGCCAAGGAGTCAAAATGCATTTTTATCATTGAATTTTATTTATAAACTAAAAATGGTTCCATGGAGAGACAATTTAAATTTTGGGTACACAATATATTCATCAAAATAAATAGCATATCCAAATGTATATAATTTCTGTCTTTATCACAGCACAGTAAAGAATGCTACTTTGTATTGAATGAGCACTAAAATCGACTGAAACAAACGCCTTTCTCATCTTCAGCATTATCACATGGATCACTAACATCTTCAATCAGCAATCATGTTGTCAATTACATCATTCCACACATAGTCATTTCCTGACCCATCAGGTGCATTGGATACTCCACATTTTTCGGAATTCGACAGCATGCCAATCAAGCAAGTTACTTTGTCATAGACGGTATCATGGCTAGTGTTGCTGCTGATCTTCTTCAGGCTTTAGGAAGTGAGTACTCTCTCTGACCGTCTTTTGTAGCCACCGTGTTTATGTGGTCATTTAATTAGGTTCCTGGTCAATGGCAACTCCCAGAATATTGATGGGTGACCATTTCATCTTGCACCAACTGGAGGTTGTTGCGGATCCCAGCTCATTGGCATGTCAGATCCCAGATTTTAAAAAAAAACTATCAAGCTAGGTTATTATTTCAGAGATAACAAGGTGTGGGGCTGGACGAACACAGCAGGCCAAGCAGCATCATAGGAGCAGGAAAGCTTGATGTTTCGGGCCTAGACCCTATTTCACCATGGTTGTCACTCACTGCAACACAAGCGCACATGGCTGTAGATCTTCTTCAACAACAAAACAGAACTTTATTACATGAAAGGGAAAACAAAGCAAGCTAAACTCAGAACACAGTTTTCACCTGTTCGCCAATGCTATCACTTTATAGCATCAAATCCAAACAAATTACTCCTCTATCTCAAATTAAGTTCATCTCAATTGATTGTTCCCAGTTCTTTCCTGTTAACACAAGTTTTTTTTACATGAATACTCAAAACTGAAACCTTATATTTTCTCAGTCTTTTAGTAATCTACCAATTTCTGAACAAACTCTGCTGGTTTGGAAGTTATGTAAACTAACTTTCTACTAAGGCAACTTAGTAGAAATACCAAGGGGCATTTGACTAAGGCAACTTATTCCCTTAACTGTTCTATACTCCTTTCTTTGAGAAAAGTTGTATTGTGTTTCCAAACCGAGTCAGGTAACTTCCAAAACCTGCTCAAAAGCTTCAAAACTTTGCGCTCCTAAACTAAAATCCAGTCCTCGACTATCCTAACCTAAAACAAGCTAATGTTCCTCAATGATTTCACTCCCAGTTGTAAAACCGGGACAGTACAAACCATCTTTAACTCTCCAGGGGTTTCCCCTTCTCTGACTGGATGAGGTCATGGTTGCAGAAAGACTGACCGATCCATTTATTTTTTAAACCCTTCAAAGAAGTAACCAAAAATCATGGGATACTTGTTTGAAATCTAAACTCTATAAAATTGCATCAATATCATCACACACTTTTCACCACAAAGTCAAAGAGAAGTGGTTTGACTCTTTCTAGTTATAGATGATCCTAATCTTGCAATTTTGTGACTTGAATGTTACTGGTCATTTATCAGCCCATACTGGATTATTGTCCAAGACTTGGTGCATGCAGAAACAGACTGATTCATTATCTCAGGAGTTGTAAATGGAACTAATTACTGTGCAACCACTAGTAAATATTCGCATTTCTGACCTCAAGGAAGAGAGACGATCTTTAATGAATCAGTTAAAGATGGTTCGCTGAATTCAATTTATAGAATAAAAACAGCACAGAAGGAGGCCATCAAAAAATGTTAACGTGTTCGCAGAACAAGACATACAAAGCTCTGAATAACTATGAACTGTTTAACAAAAGTAGTTTAGGAGGTGGCCATTTGGCCCACTATGTCTGTGATATCTCTCTACAAGACCAATTCCCCAAGTGTCATTTCCCCAACTTTAACCCTTAACCTTGCAAGGTTTTATTTTTCAGATAATGATCCAATGATAATGATTTGTTCTATGTTGTGCGGATGTGGCATTCTGGGAAAATTTACACTTTGTCAGACAGATACCAATATCCTAGCTGCAGTGCAACATCTTAGCTAGTGGCATGGCTAGTTACACAAGAATTGAGCGCCATAGCCATGACAAAACCAGGGCCCATAGCTTTTTGTGATCCACTTCACTTAGCTATTTCTTCATCG
Organism: Ginglymostoma cirratum; assembly: GCA_024137785.1. Taxonomy (NCBI): domain Eukaryota; kingdom Metazoa; phylum Chordata; class Chondrichthyes; order Orectolobiformes; family Ginglymostomatidae; genus Ginglymostoma; species Ginglymostoma cirratum. The sequence goes on along the minus strand of JAHRHZ010000067.1, from coordinate 7,099,445 downwards.
TTGTCTTTTGCAGTCATGTATTGGGCTTCAACTTCATTGAGGATGGGCATGTTCTGGAAGCTTCCTCCTCTATTAGCTGTTTAAAGAATTATTCACAAGTTGCTGTCGTAAAACTACAAAGGTTTTATCTGACGCATTGATGATGAGATCCCTTTGCTGTGTTTATTGTATATTGTATATTGTTTCCGCTAATAATGGCGTGTATAGCCCTGGATTAAACACAGCTGGTGCTGCTTGTGGCATGCTCTCCTACATTCCTCTTTGAAATAGTTGGTCCACAGGCTCATTAGTAATAGCAAAGGGATATGTCTTGCCACAAGATTTCAGGTTGTCAAAAAGTATAATTCAGCCTGCAGATAGTCCATGCTGCCTCACAGCTGCCCAGCTTTGTGTTGAATTTAGCCCAACGGCAGTGGCACATGAAACGTGATGGAACTTAATCTCTATAAAATAGTGCAACTATCACTTCTATCAGCACCGTTAAGAAGAGATGCATTTACACAAAGAAGTTGGTGATAATGAGGTCAAGTAATTTTCTTCCCTTTGTATTAATTCTCTCATGAATTACTCTAAGGCCAATCTGGCAGATATATCCTTTGAGGATAGGTCAATTCAGACAGCAGCAGTGTTGTAAGCCACTTTTGATGATGGACATGGAAGTCATATAAATATGCAAGTCTGCTTTGGTCATGGTTCAACATCATTTTCCCACGTTATACTCCCATCCCTTGATGTCACAAAAAAATTTGAAATCTATTGATCTCTGTCTTGAACATACTCAATGATTGAGACTCCACAACCTTCTAGTACAGGGAATTCCCAAGATTCACTACACTTTGAGTGAAGAAATTCCTTCTCATTTCAGTCTAAAATTGCCTACCCCTTAATCATAGATTGAATGCCTGGTACTAAAACTCTCAACCAAGGGAAACACCCTTTCTGCCTCCGCTCTGTCAAGGCCTTTCAGGATTTAAAAAGTTTCCACAGATCACCTCTCATTCTGTGAAGCGTAAGAGTACTCAGGCCATCCTTAGAATTAGTATGATGAACCTCTGTGGTACTCCCTCCATGGAAATTACATTCTTCCTTATGTAAGAGGACTAAAATTATATGCCATACTCCAAGTGCTGCCTCACCAAGACACTTTTTATTCACTCATCTCAATCCACATGGACAAGGAGAACCACGACTTCGACTGGGACAACACCAAGATCCCGGGACAGGCTAGGCAGAGACAAGCATGAGAATTCCTGGAAGCATGGCACTCCACGAAGCATGCTATTAATAAACACATTGAACTCGACCCCATATACATTCCACTACCAAGGAAAACCGGAAGTGAGGCAATCCATTTCAACGGACCCCAGATTTTAAAAACCAGGCGGGAAAACAAACCGACGCTTCGTCGGAGGCTGCACTGAGGATATTACCGAGCTTGGTAACGAAACGTCTGCAAAACAACAAACCAGCTTGGCGAGCCAACCAACCTCAACACCCACAACCCGAGCTACAGATCTACTCCAAAACCTTAAGAGACTCTTTTTACAATTGCAGCAAGACTTCTTTATGCCTGTATTCAAATCCTCTTTACATAAAGGCTAACACACCATTTGCCTTCCTAATTGTTTACTGCTCTTGCATTTTTGCATTGTTATTTATTAGCAAAGACATCTGGGTCCCTTTGGACATCAAAGCTTTCCAAACCCGAACAATTTAAGAAATAGGTTGCACCTCCATTCCTCCTACCAAAGTGGATAACTTGAGAGTTAGCCACATTATATTCCATTTGCCATATTCATGCCCACTCACTCAGACCACCTAAATTCCCTTCAAGCCTCTTTGCATCATCCTCATGACATGCACTCCCACTTAGTTCTGTGCCATCCGCAAACTTGGAAATAGTTCCACTTCAAAGTCAGTGATTATAGATTGCGAACAACTTGTGCAAAAGACCCGGGCCTTGCAGTCTGCCACTGGTCACATTATCACTCACGCTCCAATTTTGTTTACTTAGTTCTTGTATGTGACCTCATCAGAAGCCGTCTGAGAACTAAAAACACTGCATCCAATGTTTACTCTGATCGATGCTGCTAGCAACATCCTCAGGAAACTCTCATTAGGGTGGTCAACATGCCAAGGATGTGCGGGTTAGGTGGATTGGCTATGCTAAATTGTCCAGTGTCAAGGGGTGTGCAGGTTAGGTGGGTTAGCCACGGAAAATGCACAGTTACAAGGATAGGGTCGAGGGCCGAGTTTGGGTGGGATGCTTTTTGGAGAGTTGGTGTGGACTTGTTGGGCCGAATGGCATTTTTCCATGCTGTACAGATTACAAAAAAATAAAACTGCCTGTCAGATCATCATTTGAGAAGCATCGGTTGCATCCTTTATAACAGAGTCTTGTATCTTCCATCCTACTGACATCAACGAACAGGTCTGTAGTTGCCAGTTTTGTCTCTGCCACCTTTCTGAAATAATGAGTTTACATTAGCAACCTCCCAACTGGAAGCAACGCTCTTGAAACTGAAATTTTGAAAGCTGATCATCAATGCATCTACTATGCAAGGAATGGAGGGATATAGACGAAGGGCAGACGAAAGGGATTAGTTTAATTTGGTGTTATGTTCAGAACATTGTGGGCCGAATGGCCCATTCCTGTGCTGTATAGTTCTATGTTCTATCACCATAGACACCTTTGACAATCTGGGATGCAAATTATAAGGGCCAAAGAATTTAAAAACTTCCAGTCCCTTTTAATATCTCCAATACTACATCCATATTAATTCCTTTCAGTTCCTCATTCACACTTGTCCCTTTGATCTTCATTATTCCTGGGAAATTTCTTGTATCTCTCACTGAAGTCAGACGCAGACCAACCATCAGTAACATTGGACATGATGTTTTTGCTTCTCAAAAGGCTTATGGTAAGGTCACAATATAAAAGGTTAGCAAACAAAACTGGAGCATTATCAATAAGGGTTAATATTCTGGCATGGATCGAAGATTGTTTCATGGAAAGAAAACAGTAGGAGAAAAACAAGTCTTTCTCAGATTAGCAGGCTGTGACTAATGAGGTATTGCAAGGATCAGTGCTTCTTTCACATTATAGTCTCTACGTACAACAGACCAACATTTGTCTTTGCTAATATGTTCCTTTTATTTACCTATAGGTACTTTTATATCCATTGTTGTGCATTTTTGCTAGTTTACATTCATATTTCTTCCTTTCTTCATCAGGTCTTGGTCATCATTTATCAAGTTCTAAAACGTTCCCAGTTGCAGTTGTATTCAGGTGTAAAAATAAATTTTCTTCTTTATAAAAAGAACATATGAGAGAAAAACCTATGCTGGGCCCGTTCTCAAGATGTGGTCGAAAACAATTTTTTTTAAAAAAGCATGTCTGTTGCAGTCAATTAAGAAGTTTAAAAAAATGAAAATCACCCTACTATCTCAACACTGTCCAAACAAAAGTACAGATTAGAAACTGTAGACTAGCAGTATTTGATGTCGGCATGCCAAATCAACTTAAACCGAGGTATAAAACTAATCAAAAATATGCATGCCATCTTAAAGATACTGAATACAAAAGGGAGGAAATTATGTTTATGTTGTGAAGAGTTAATGGTCACACCCAAACTGGAAAACTGTTCAATTTTGTGCATTGCACCATTGGGAGGGTATAGTGGTGTTGAAGGGCACTCAGTGCAAATTCAGCAAAATGATACCGACCTCAAAAGGGCAGGTTGCACAAACTTGACATGTATCCTTTCAATTGGAAGATTAGGGTGATCTGATTGAGGTGTTTAAGATAATAAAATGATTCAACAGTGTAGATACAGACAAGTTATTTGGTGACGAAGCCTGATCAAAGGGTGACAGTTGTAATCTGTTTTCTGGAGTTAACTTGGGAAGCACATTTTCAGACAATGGTACTGAATATACAAAAGTCTATCTTCCCAAGAGCTGCGCTTGCTAAACAGGAGGTTTGAATTCAACTTTTCAAGGAAGATTAATAGAATTTTGTCAGAATAGCAAAGGTATAAGGAAGAGAGCACTTAAACTGAGATACAGATCAACCATACATCAGTGTCAAATGAACAGCAGAAAAGGGAGGGGCTAAATGGTTACCATATCCTCAAACCTGCTAAACATGGTCAAAATACCAACCATTTCTCAGGCAATACTGTACCAAAGTCAAATAGTGCTTGTGCAAACCTATTCCTGCAGGTGTAGCTGGGAAAGAGCACTTAGTCATGAGGTTTGATGCATCATGAAAGTGGGCAAGATACGCTTGATGGTCTTTTCCTGCACATCATTTTCATGTTTGTCTGCCATCTTATAAACAGAATTTGTATGAATACTTCAGTTCTGTCATGGTTGCAGCAATGATACTCTCCATCAAAGGAATACCTCGATTATCACCTTATATCATAGAATCATCGAATCCTACAGTGTGGAAACAGGTCCTTCGGCCCAACAAGTCCACACCACCCCTCACAGCATCCCACCCAGACCCATCCCCCATAACCCACCTAATCTACACATCCCTGAACACTTATGGACAATTTAGCATTGCCAACCCTCCTAACCTGCATATTTTTGGACTGTGGGAGGAAACCGGAGCACCTGGTGGAAACCCACGCAATCACGGGGAGAACGTGCAAACTCCACACAGACAGGCGCCTGAGGGCGGAATCGAACCTGGGTCCCTGGGACTGTGAGGCAGCAGTGCTAATCACTTAGTGAAGTGAAATCCTGATATTTATGGGCAGCACGGTGGCTCAGTGATTATTAATTTATATTAATAATAAGATTTCAGTGACGATTTCTTGAATTTTTTCTTTTCTGATGATGAGTTTTTAAGGCTGCATTTCTTAATCTCCATGTTGTCCTGCAAATTAATGAATACTTCTCTATAAATAGATTCCACGGAAGTTTACAATCCTGGATGTTTTACAACTTTAGCACACTACTAAGTGAAAGTAATTTCCTCCATTTATGATGGGCACTTTAAGTCTGGCCCTGAAGATTGCTCAGCCAGTCAAAGCTCCTGTGCCTACTCAAAGCCCTATGCCACAAATAATCTGTGTGGATTTTACTGGGAATTGATTGATTTATTGTTGTAGTATGTACCGAGATACAATGAAACATGTTGTTTTGTGTGCTATACAGGCAGATTGTACCATACAAAGTGCATCAGGGTAGCAGAACAGAGTGCAAAATACAGTGTTGCAGTAGCAGAGAAGGTGGGGAGAGAGATCAGAATTAACATTTGACAGGTCCGTTCAAAAGTCTGATAACAGCGAGGAAGAAGCTGCTCTTGAATCTGTTCGTACGTGTATTCAAACTCTTATATCTTCTGCCTGACGTAAGAAGGTGGAAGAGAGTATAAACGGGGCGGGAGGAGTCTTTGATTACATTAGTTGTTTTCCCAGGGCAGCAGGAATAGATGGAGTCAATGGGTGGCAGATTGGCTCATGTGATAGACTGGGCTCAAAACTCTCTGCAGTTCCTTGCAGTCTTGGGAAAAGCAGTTGCTATATCCAGACATAGGATGCTTTCTATGGTGCGTCTAAAAATTGGTGAATCCTTGTTGACATGCTGAGTTTCCCTAGCCTCCTGAGAAAGTAGAGAAATTGTTGAGCTTTCTTGACCACTGCATCGACATGGGTGGACAGGTTATTGGTGATCATCACTCGTAGGAACTTGATGTTCTCTACCATCTCCACCTCAGTACCATTGATGCAGATAGGGGTGTGCCTTCCACCCCACTTCAGGTCAACGTTTTGCTGACGTTGATGGAGAGATTGTTGTCTTTACACCATGCCCCTAAGCACTCAATCTCTTTCCCATAGTCTGTCTCAGTGTTGTTTGAGATCTGACCTAAAACGGTGGTGTTGTCAACAAACTTGTAAATGAAGTGGGGAGAAATTTAGCAACATAGTTGAGTGTATATCGAGTATGGTAACAGACTGAGTACACAGCCTTGTGGGGTGCCAGTGTTGAGGATTTTGGTGGAGCAAGTGTTGTTGCCTATTCTTACTAATTGTGGTCTATGGGTCAGGACGTTGAGGATCCAGTTACAGACAGAGGAGATGAGACCTAGGTGTTGGGGTTTAGGGATGAGATTGTTTGGAATTATGGTGTTGAAAGCGGAGCTGTAGTCACTAAGTAAGAGCCTGATACAGATATCCTTGTTATCCAGATGAGCATAGGGCCAGGGAGATGGAATCTGGTGTGGACCTGCTGCGCCAGTAGGCAAATTGCAAAGGATCAAGGCAATTTGGTAGGCTAGAGTTGATGTAAGCCATGACCAACCTCCTGAAGCACTTCATAATTTTGGAGGTCACAGCCACCAGACAATAGTCATTGAGGCATTCAGGATGACTTTTCTTGAGCAATGGGATGATGGTGATCTTCTTGAAGCAGGTGGGGACTTCAGATCATAGTAAGGAGAGGACAAAGGTGTCTGTGTATACTACCATTAGCTGGTCCACACAGGATCGGAGTGCACAGCCGGAGATGCCGCCTGCCAGGGGCTCACTCTCAAGAAGGACGATGTAATGCCTGTGGCAGTGACCACAGGTACAGGTGCATCTGAGGCTGGTGGGACAGGTGACATCAGTTCACCAACCTTCTGTCCAAAGCAAGAGAATGAATTGAGCTCACTGGGTAGGGATGTACTGTTGCTTGCGATTCTGTTCAACTTCATTTTATAGCCTGATATGTCATGTAAGCTTTGCCACAAATGATGGGTGTCTGTGTGGTTGGTCTGGTTCTCAAGTTTAGTTATGTACTGCCTCTTGGCATCGCTGATGTCCTTATAAAGGTCATACCTGGATTTCCTGTATAGGTCAGGGTTGCCTGACTTGTACACCTCAGACCTGGACTTCAGTAGGTAGCGGATCTCCTGATTCATCCATGGTTTATGGATTGGGAACATGCAGATTAACTTCTTCGGCACACCGTCCTCTACACACTTACTAATAAAGTCTGTAATGGCAGTAGCATACTCATTTAGGTTGAACATGGACTCGTCCACTGACTCGTCCTGTAGAAGGCCTTCCATTGCCTCAGACCAACATTGTACTACTTTCTGTACTGGGTTCACATGCTTCAATCTCTGCTTGTAAGCCACAAGGAGGATCAGAACACTGATCTGATTTCCCAAAAAAAAGACGAGAGCAAGATGCAGTTCTAATCGCACGTGCGGGCCACGCCCCCACCCCCTCCCATTCCCTGAAATCAAGAAATCTAAATTCAGTCATGAGGAATGGACCCTTGGGTGAGATCAGGCTGATCATTCAGCATTTGGAACTATGGTCCTTTTGTCTGCATGTTTACATCTTACTTTGAAACACTTGTATTTCCCTCAGCAACTCTAGGCTGTTCTCCACATCATGAGGGGGAAGAAAGGCAGTTGTTTACCAGGTTTTTTTTGTTGCAAGATAAAATAAATTTGATTCTCCAATTATTTGATGGAAATATAGTTACCAGTACTTATATTTTAAATGGATTTAGAAATGATTTTCAACTCCTCTTTTATAGCCGAGTACAGCATCATCTTTTGCTATTGATTTTTTAAAAGAAAGTTAATATTTAGGAAGGGAGCAATATGGAAACAAATGTCCAAATTTCAAGTAAATAGCTAAATTATTTATACAATGAACTCATTGTCATTTAGCTTTAGCAAACAGAGCCCGTTACTGAAACAAAAGCTACAGATTCATGGAGTAAACTTTCAGCCACCACTAGTGTGGGCTGAGATCTGAACTAAAACCGAGGAAATGGCCTGATCGGTCAGTATCTAAAAGAGGATCTTTCGCAAAACATGAACATGTCTTTCACTTTCGGATGGTGGCCAAATTACATTTAGTTTTTCCTGTGTTGAGGGGTGGCAGCTGATAGAAATTCTTCAAAATAATTTGACTGATTTTGTTTTTTTACAAGTGTTCGCTTTATTTTGTCTTATTATATTGTCAAAACTTTTATCCATTTCTTGAATGATATGATTTCTCAGCAATCTCACAAGGCCATGTCTAGTGAATTGATGTCAATTGATACTATTGACCCATTATGGAGGTTAGGAATAGAGGCAAGGCAAACAATAATCAATACCAGTCAGAATTGAGGGCACCCACTTAACACAGTGCAGCAAATAGATAGAAGATTAAGTAACCTGGTAAATATGTGGTGACATTGACACTAACCATGCTATTGCCAGATGACACATGGACTCACTCTGGTTATAGGCTTGAATTCCATCTACATCTAATGTAATTTAAAACTGTTAGTTGACGGGAGGGATCCAAGGTATTTATCACAGAAATCAGTAATAATAAATAAATTTTTCTCACAATATTTAAAACTAATAGGATGGGAAACCATCATAATGCAATACCAAAGACTGAGTTTTGACAAAATCAGTGCCACTGGCTAGGGATGAAGGGGGAATCAATCTTGGCTTCAATGTTTCCTCACTTCTTCAAGAGCAAGCCAGCTCTGTTCAAATATGCGCACATTGAATGTAACATTGCTTCTTTTTGCCCCTACCTTAAGAAAGAGGGAGGCATAAGACTGCATAGCTTTGAAGAGCATCGTCAACTGAGCAAATGGCACAAAGTACTTCACAGCTTTGCTGCAGTTGCAAACAAGAATATGCTGCCATTAGGCCTGAAGCCAGTGGGTATTGGCTGGAATGGGACCACTTATGAGCATGATAAATGGAGTAGCTCATGCTTTCCAGTTTACATATGGTGGAATTTGACAGGGCTTAAAATTGAAAGAAAATGTTAAGTTACAGACTTTTCAGAGATTGTCCAGTTATGTTTTTTCAATGAAGCTGGCCACTGAAACAGAGGGAAAGTATTAGTTAAGTCATCTGTTATGGCACAGTTTCTACAGACAGCTCGAAAAAGGCAAAGGCAGACAAATTGGGATTGATTGTCTGTAAATTTGCTTGTAGAGTAAAAAGTCTTTGAACGATGTAATATCTATTAATTCACACAATTCTTGAAGCACACTTGACGGTCGCTATCTTCAATGGCTTTTCCCCCAACAAATCAGAAAATACACAAATCTAAATAAGGTTTTTTAAAAAACGTTGCATTATAAGAACTATGTAAAGCACCTTGAAACTAAGAAAATTGAATCTAATTTAATGTCACAATGTGTCCAAAAATTTTGGCTTGTGTCAATTTAATGCAGAAACAAATGAGACAAGCACTAGATTGTGGAATCAGATACTGGCATCTGGATATTTTTAAAGACAAAATCACTGTTAGATCTTATTTTACAATTGTACAAAATAATCCATCTTCATTCCTTTTAAAAATATCCCAAATGGAAATGATTTTGTGACCATATAAATAGCATATGTCATCTTTAAGGCAGCTGTACCTTTATGATACAGAACGGTTCATATTGAATGCATACCAAGATTTGTTCATTTCTTTCTGCTCTTGGAAATATTGTATAACAAAAAAAGTACTTAACTGAAGTTTTTTTTGGCAGGATTAAACTCAACAAAGAAAGATTTATACTCAACTTCAAGGCCTATGTATTTACATTTTTTTAAAACGGGAAACTTTGCTACGACCTAAGGTCCATCCAATAAGAGAACATTTTACAGGCAGCAGAGGGAGAGGCGACAGCGAGGACCAGGGGGCTGCCGGGAAGGTATCTGGGCAGCGGCTGAACCCGAAACACGTGTAGTGTCTAGCACCTGCCCTCCTCCTCTAACCAAAAGAAAAAAGGACTCTGTGGTGTGTTGGTAAAGTAAGGTTTTTTTTATTTTTTCTATTTCTTCTGTATCGTGTAATTGGTTAAAAATTTACTTTTTTTTAAATTTATCTATTAATTGGTTATTTGAAAAAGACCATAGCAGAGAAGTATTAGAAATTATTTAACTCATAACTTTATATAAAGTAATAAACTAATTAACCAAGTAGAGATGGCCGAGCAGGTGATGTGCTGTAGCTGTATGATGTGGGAGCTGGCTGATCCCATTGTGAACGGCAGTGACCACATCTGCAGCAAGTGTTGGTTGCTGGAAGAACTCCGGCTCAGAGTTGAAGATCTGGAATTTGAGCTTCAAAAACTGCAGCGCATCCGGGAGGGGGAGAATTACCTGGACGCTTTGTTTCAGGAGGCAGTCACACCTGGTAGATTAAGTAATTCACATTCAGTTAGTGATCAGCGACAACAGGGTGTGACTGCAAGTGAGGCAGGTAGGGGGATCCTGAGTTCAGGAGTGGAGGAGCCTCAGCTTTTGACCTTATCCAACAGGTACGAGATACTTGCTCCCTGTGTGGATGAGGAAAAGGGTGGCGGGGAGGATGAGCGAGATCACCACGGCACCATGGTGCAGAAGGCCATTCAAGATGGGGGAGCAAAAAGACAAGTGGTAGTTATAGGGGATTCTATAGTTAGGGGGATAGATAATATCCTTTGCAAGCCGGCTCGGGAGTCCCGCATGGTGTGTTGCCTGCCCGGTGCCAGGGTGGAGGACATCTCTGACCGGCTTGAAAGGATACTGGAGCGGGAGGGGGAGGATCCAGTTGTTGTGGTCCATGTTGGGACTAACAACACAGGCAAGGCTAGGATGGAGGACCTGTTTGGGGATTATCAAGCACTAGGAACGAAATTAAGGAACGGGTCCTCGAGGGTCATAATCTCCAGATTACTACCCGAGCTATGTGCAAATTGACTTGGGGACAAGAAAATTAGGGAAGGAACACGTGGCTAAGGGAGCGGTGTGGGAAAGAGGGGTTCCATTTCATGGGGCATTGGCATCAGTTTTGGAACCGGGGGTATCTGTACCGATGGGGCTGTCTCCACCTGAACCGATCTGGAACCAGTGTTCCAGCGAAAAGGATAAATAGGGTGGTAACTAGGACTTTAAACTACTGAGTCGGGGTGGGGGGGGAAGGGAAAACGACAGGGAGTGTGATGGTAAATAAAATGGTAAGCAGCAGGTTAGCATGTGTGCAGGAGGGTTTGAGTTCAAGGCAGACTATGAAAGAAGCAAAAAGGAAGGATAACTCGGGAGATATTATTAGAGATGTTGGCAATCATGAGGGTAAGAAAGCTAACATAAAGGCACTTTATCTGAATGCTCGTAGCATTCAAAACAAGGTTGCTGAGTTAACGGCACAAATCATTGTGAATGAATATGATTTGGTAGCCATTATGGAGACACGGTTACAGGATGGTCACGACTGGGAGTTAAATATCCAGGGGTACCAGACTATTCGGAAGGACAGACAGGAAGGTAAGGGAGGTGGTGTAGCTCTGATATTCAAGGACGACATCAGGGCGGTGCTGAGAGATGATATAGGTTCTAAGGAGAATGAGGCTGAATCAATTTGGGTGGAAGTTAGAAATTCTAAGAGGAAAAAGTCACTGATAGGCATAGTCTATAGGCCACCAAATAATAACATCACATTGGGACGGGCAATAAACAAAGAAATAACTAACGCCTGTAAAAATGGTACGGCAATTATCATGGGGGATTTTAATCTACATGTACATTGGTCGAACCAGCTCAGTCAGGGTATCCTTGAGGAGTTTGTTGAGTGTATTCGTGATAGTTTTCTTGAACAATATGTAATGGAACCGACAGAGGAGCAAGCTATCCTAGATCTGGTCCTGTGTAATGAGACAGGAATAATTAATGATCTCATAGTTAAGGATCCTCTTGGAAGGAGTGATCACAGTATGGTTGAATTTAGAATAGAGATGGAGGGTGTGAAGATAATATCCAATAACAGGGTCCTGTGCTTGAACAAGGGAGGCTACAGTAGAATGAGGGAGGACTTGGCGAAAGTAGACTGGAAACAAAGATTTTATGGTGGGACAGTTGACTAGCAGTGGAGGACTTTCAAAACAATTTTTCAAAGTGCTCAGCAAAAGTATATTCCAGTGAAAAGGAAGGACTGTAAGAAAAAGGGTAATCTGCCATGGGTGTCTAAGGAAATAAGGGAGGCTATCAAATTGAAAGAGGAGGCATACATAATGGCCAAAAACAGCATGAAACTAGAAGATTGGGAAAACTTTAAAGGTCAACAGAAAGCCACAAAAAGAGCTATAAAGAAAAGTAAGATAGAACATGAGAAAAAAACTAGCACAGAATATAAAGACAGACAGCAAAAGTTTCTATAAATATATAAAACAAAAAAGAGTGGCTAAAGTAAACGTTGGCCCTTTAAAGGACGAGAAGGGGAATTTCGTTGTGGGATATGATGAAATGGCCGAGGCATCGAACAGGTATTTTGTATCGGTCTTCACAGTGGAGGACACTAATAACATGCCAGTAATTGACAAAGAGACGAAGGTAGGTGAGGACCTGGAAACAATCATTGTTACGGAAGAGGTAGTGTTGGGCAAGCTAGTGGAGCTAAGGATTGATAAGTCTCCTGGCCCTGATGGAATGCATCCCAGGGTACTAAAAGAGATGGCGGGAGAAATAGCAGGTGCACTGGTGGTAATTTTCCAAAATTCGCTGGACTCTGGGCTAGTCCCAGCAGATTGGAAAATAGCAAATGTGACGCCACTGTTTAAAAAGGGAGGTAGACAAAAGATGGGGAATTACAGACCGGTTAGCTTAACCTCTGTAGTGGGGAAGATGCTTGAGTCTATTATCAAGGAAGAAATAGCAAGGCATCTCGATAGAAATTGTCCCCTTGGGCAGATGCAGCATGGGTTCATGAAGGGCAGGTCGTGCTTGACAAATCTTTTGGAATTCTATGAAGACATTACGAGCAAAGTGGACAGTGGGAACCCAGTGGATGTGGTGTACCTGGATTTCTAAAAGGCCTTTGACAAGGTGCTGCACAAGAGGCTGCTGCATAAGATAAGGATGCATGGCATTAGGGGTAAAGTATTAGCATGGATAGAGGATTGGTTGACTAACAGGAAGCAAAGAGTGGGGATAAATGAGTGCTATTCTGGCTGGCAATCAGTGACTAGTGGTGTGTCTCAGGGATCGGTGTTGGGACCGCAATTATTTACAATTTATATAGATGATTTGGAGTTGGGGACCACGTGTAGGGTGCCAAAGTTTGCAGATGACACTAAGATGAGTGGCAGAGCAAAGTGTGCAGAGAACTGTGAAACTTTGCAGAGGAACATAGATACATTGAGTAAGTGGGCAAAGGTCTGGTAGATGGAATACAAGGTAAATAAATGTGAAGTCATACATTTTGGTAGGAGTAATAGTAAAAAGGATTATTACTTGAATGGTAAAAAGTTGCAGCATGCTGCTATGCAGAGGGACCTGGGTGTCCTTGTGCATGAATCACAGAAGGTTGGTCTGCAGGTACAACAAGTAATTAGGAAGGCAAATGGAATTTTGTCCTTCATTGCTGAAGGGATTGAGTTTAAAAGCAGAGAGGTTATGTTGGAGCTGTACAAGGTGCTGGGGAGGCCACACCTGGAGTACTGTCTGCAGTTTTGGTCTCCCTACTTGAGAAAGGATGTACTGGCACTGGAGGGGATGCAGAGGAGGTTCACTTGGTTGATTCTGGAGTTGAGGGGGTTTGCTTATGAGGAAAGACTGAGTAGATTGGGATTATATTCATTGGAATTCAGAAGATTGAGGGGGGATCTTATAGAAACATATAAAATTATGAAGGGAATAGATAAGATGGAAGTAGAGAGGATGTTTCCACTGGCAGGTGAAGCTCGGACAAGAGGGCATAGCCTCAAGATTACAGGGAGCAGATTTAGGACTGAATTGAGAAGGAACTTCTTCACCCAGAGGGCTGTTAATCGATGGAATTCCTTGCCCAGTGAAGTAATTGACGCTACTTCAGTAAATGTTTTTAAAGCTAAGGTACATTTTTTCTGAACAATAAAGGAATTAAGGGTGAGAGCACGGGTAAGTGGATCTGAGTCCATGAAAAGATCAGCTATGATCTTATTGAACGGCGAAGCAGGCTCGAGGGGCCGGATGGCCTACTCCTGCTCCTAGTTCTTATGTTCTAAGAGAACACTTTAGATTGAAAAGAAATGAGGTGAGGAAGGAAGAAGTTGACTCGAGTTTTTCCACATCTGAATTTTTAAAATTTGAAGATCCTACAAGAAGGGAAGAATGAAAGAGGACAAAAATACTGAAGCCCTGAAAAAGGGCAGAATATTACTATGATTATCCATTTCAATATGCTGACTATAGCAACTGCCAATTAACAATGTACATTTGCAGCTTAGAAGTTATAAGAAAAAGAAAATATATTAGAACCAAGGAAGAGATTTAAGAGTCTAGGACACTAGCTAAGAGACACAATTATGAATGGACTACACGAGGCTACTCTTGACTTATCCTCCAACTTGAGCCTCAATACAATTTTAATGAGGAAATTTTTACACCTGGGTTGAAATTGCCAGTTTGTGGATTGTTGCCAGTGTCTGACCAATATCATTTCTTATCCTGGTTTCTTTTAAATAACTGAGCAGCAGCCCAACCACTTTGGAGGGAGTAACAATGAATATAACTCATTTACAATTAGTAAATATATTAATTTAGTCAACAATAGACTTAATAAGTTGCTAAAATAAAGCAAGGATAGGTTAGAACTTTGACATACTGCTCTAAAATTCAATGGCAAATACCTCTTGTTTCTAGCCACTTTTTATACACAACTTCAGCCACAGTCAGTTATTGTGCTATTCCACCACAAGTATCATGAAAGTTCGATCTTCACATCAAGACATGTTAACATTAATATTTTCAGCAGGGATCACTGCATGGTGACAGGAACTGACAATATTGAACAGTTTTTCTTTCCCATGGCAAATTTAGAAACTCAATTTAAGACTAGTTAAACACAAATTGGAAACAGTACTTGTTAAAGTTCAAACAGTATTTTTTTCCTGTCTGGACCTTTAAGGAAATCTCAGATTTTGTAAAACCCAAAGTCTCCAAATACACTCAAGCCAGCCACCCTGTCCTCCAACTTCCAAAAAAAAAGTATTGACTCAGAGTGAACAAAATCAGTTACCACCGAGCGCTTTGACCAGTGCAACGAGAAGCTGACAAAATGGACAGAAATTGAAAAGGAAGAGAATTTAAAAACAGGAAAATACTGAAAGCAAGTACTTTATTGTAAGCTTATTTAACTAATGAGCACACACTGGAAGATTCAATATTAAAATCCCAACAAACTAAACTCTTGTGGGGTGTAAAAGATGTAGTACAACCAAACTCAGCTTAATAAGAGGACACATCAGCTAGGCTTCTTCCTTATAACCCTGGCTGGAAAGCAGGATGCAGACATTGCTTCAAAACTGATCTTGTTAAGAACATGATAAACAGGAGCAGGAATGACCCTTCAGGCTTGCTCTGCCATCCAATATGTTCAAGATTGAGTGAAAAGGTGGAATTAAGATCACTGATCAATCATATCCCTTAAATCCTTTGACA
The DNA here is from genome assembly GCA_024137785.1 of Ginglymostoma cirratum. Lineage (NCBI taxonomy): Eukaryota > Metazoa > Chordata > Chondrichthyes > Orectolobiformes > Ginglymostomatidae > Ginglymostoma > Ginglymostoma cirratum. The sequence continues at coordinate 7,084,027 of JAHRHZ010000067.1, read as the reverse complement.
CTCAAATTTCGATCAATTACAATCTTGAACACACTCAAAATCTAAGCACCTACAACTCTCTGCAGTAGAGATGTCAAGTTTTAAAACTCTTAAAAGAGGAAACTTCGCCCCATGTTAAGTCTTACATGGCTTAAGTTTTACTGATTCCAGGCTTTCGTGGTTTTGGGCTTCCCACCATTGGGAAACATGCTCCCACATGAAATTCTTAAGGGGCTTGAAAGGTTACATGTTTTTGATTAAATCACCTCTTATTCTTCTGAATTTGAACAGAGATTGGCCTAATTTACCTAATCTCTGCTCAAAGGATGATTGTCTCGCTTCAGGCATCAGTTCAGTGAATTTTTGTTACAGTCCATCTATCTTTGTATAAGGGGACCAAGGCTATACGTGATAGTGCAGGCATGATTTCACAGATATAAAAGGCCTTTTATAATTGCCGTATGACTTCCTTAGTCTTGCTCACCAATCTTTTAGTAACACAAGCCAACATATTACTTGCCTTTCCCACTGCTTGCTGTATCTGTCCCTTAATATACTTTATGTAGATTCATAGCCTACACTCCCTCAACCATCTACAGGTACTTCAACAGTAACCTTCTCTTCAACATAAGGTCAGAAGTGGGAGTGTTTGCTGATGATTAAAAACACATTCAGCACCAATCACAACTCCTCAGATACAAAATCAGTCCACAGCCGTATCCAGCAGGACCTGAACAACATCCAGGCCTGAGTTGATAAGTAACAAGTAACATGCAAAGACCAGACAACGAGAATCTCCAACAAGAGGGAATCTAAATGTCTCACCTTGTTGTTCAATGGCAGCCTTCTTTGAATGCATTTATTATCATGATCATTAGGGTTATCATTAACCAGAAACTGAATTGGACCAGCAATATAAATACTACGGGTCAAGTCAGCACTGGGAATTTTGTACTCTGAAATTCACCTTCTGTCTCCTCAGTCATGTTACAGTCAACCTGTTATATTGCTAGTCATCCATTTACCAAAGCAACAGTCAATCTATGTTCCACAACTGTTTTGTTGTTTCATTATTGATTCCAAATTCCAAACTATTCTCTCCCCTTTATAATCAACTCCTCTAACTGGGGAAATTATATTTCAAACAACCTTTTCAGACATGTGATGACATACCTCTCGATCAGGTGAGACTTGAACCCAGGCCTCCAGCCCACAGGACAGGATTTTGCCATTTCATACCAAGTCCCTCACCCTTACTAGGGGAAACCAGCCCCTTTTTCTTTAAAATAAACTCACACACTTGCCTAGATATTCGAACAACACACGCATTAGATATTTCCTCATCAGCCTGTTCAGAAAGATTAATACACACCTCTGGAGTAGGTGGGACCCGAGCCCACGTCTCCTGGTCCAGAGTTAAAGATACTACCATTGTACCACTCGTGCCCTTAAAACCAGCCATTTTTTGTCATAAAGGGGCACAGCTTTCGAGGATAAATATTCAGCAAAACTTATATTTGTCGATAAAATCCAAAAGAACCGCGGATGCTGTAAATCAGGAACAAAAACAGAAGTTGCTGGAAAAGCTCAGCAGGTCTGGCAGTGTCTGTGAAGAAAAAAATCAGAGTGAACATTTCAGGTCTGGGGACCCTTCCTCAGATGTAGACAGTAGTGAGCCTGAGTATTCTTCTCTTGGTTCATTCTTAAAGGGACCATCATTTTACAATATTGTTATCGTTACAAGGCATAAGTCAGGAGTGTAACGGAATACTATTCACTTAACCAGACGATACAACTTCAATAACATTTAAGAAGCTTGACACAATCCAAGACAAAGTAACCAGCTTGATTAGCACCCCACCACTACCTTGAGCATTCACAGATCCCTACAATGTGGAAGTAGGCCATTTGGCCGAGCAAGTCCACATTGACCCTCCAAAGAATATCCCACCCAGACCCACTCCCCTACCCTACCCTATCCCTGTAACCCTGAGGTTGCCATGGCTGATTCACCTAAACTATATATCCCTGGACACTCTGGGCAATATAGCATGTCTAATCCATCTAATTTGTCCATCTTTGGACCGTGGGAGGAAACTGGAGCACCCGGAGGAAACCCACACAGAAAGGGGAGAACGTGCAAACTCCACACAGGCAGTCACCAGAGGGCGGAATCGAACCCGGGTCCCTGGCACTACGAGGGAGCAGTGCTAACCACTGAGCCACCCTTGACCACTAATGTATAGTAGCAGCAGTGTGTACAAGATGCACTCCAACAACTCACCAAGGCTGTTTTGACATCACCTTCCAAACCAATAACCTCTAGCAACGAAAAGGCTAATGGTAGCAAATGCAGGAGAATGCCACCACATGCTAAATATCCTCCAAGCCATAGAGTGTCTTAACTCAGAACTATACCATGAAAAATCCTTCTGATTTCTGATTCCCAGTCTCTCACTATTTGAAAATTTTCTTTGCTGTTTGTCCTCTCCAAATGAATAACTTCATACCTTCCCATGTTATATTGAACTTGCCATGTTCTGACTCACTCACCTAATCTCCATCTTCTTTCAGACTCTTCGCTTCAGACTCACAGTCTGCTTCCTTATCTAACCTTGCATTGGGAGCAAACACAGATGCATTGCACTCACTGCCCTGATGATTTGGATTCTGACAATTCTTTAACTGGTTATGCACAGTGATCATAAGAGAAAGAAAAGAAAACCCACTCTGGTTTTGTTTCCTCTGCAGTTCAGGTGATTGTTGTGTTGTGTACACAGACAAAAGGTTTGTCTGTCAAATGATCTCTCTCCAACTGCCTGGGGATCCACTTAAGGTCATGATCAGCATATCGTAATTGTAGTTTGATCAGATGCTGCCTGGGAATCCCTTCTCAGCCAGGGTCCCCTTGTCCAAGTGGTTACATCTAATGTTCTTCCCTACCATGTGAAGTATCAAATGAATGTCTGGACTATATACTAATGGATTAGGGAATGTGGTTCATTCACAATCATGAGGTAACTATTTTTGGCTTTTGTGAACAGACAAACTTCATTTAAATAGTGTTGGCACGTGGACAGTACAGTGACATCACTGTGGATAGCCACTTTCGGCTGCAATCTCAACTTGCTGGAATACTGCTTTAATTTACTTTCAAGAAAAGCAATTGGGGTCTCCAGCTGATCGATTCAAAAATAATTGTTTGTTAGAAAGCAAGTTTTCATGGAACAAAGGTCCAATTTTTAGTCGGTTTGTTACAGCCTGCTAACTAGCAAAATTGCCTTATTAGCTCTACTTTCCATCCTATAAACAACAAATGGAAGTACCCATTACCATCGCAATATTTCTATAGAATACTCATGTTTAAACTGTAGACAATTTCCAAAGCACTTCTTTAACTGCTTTTCATCATTTATCTAAACGATATGGATGTGAACATAGGAGGTATGGTAAATAACTTTGCTGATGACACCAAAATTGGAGGTGTGGTAGACAGTGAAAGTTATCTCAGAGTACAACGGGATCTTGATCAGATGGGCGAATGGGCTGAGGAGCAGCAGATGGAGTCTAATTTAGATATATGTGAGATGCTGCAGTTTGGAAAAGATTTAAAGGACGTTGCCAGGGTTGGAGGGTTTAAGCTATAGGGAGAGGCTGAATAGGCTGGGGCTATTTTCTCTGGAGCTTCAGAGGATGAGAGGTGACCTTATAGGGGTTTATAAAATCATGAGGAGCATGGATAAGGCTTTTCCCTGGGGTGGGGGAGTCCAGAACTCGAGGGCGTAGGTTTAAAGGTGAGAGGGGAAGGATTTAGAAGGGACCTATGGGACAACTTTTCCACGCAGTGGGTGGTGTGTGTATGGAAATGAACTGCTAGAGGAGGTGGTGGAGGCTGGTACAATTACAACATTGTGAAGGTGTCTGAACGAGTAAATGAATAGGAAAGATTTAGAGGGATATGGGCCAAATGCTGACAAATGGGCCTAGATTTATCTAGTATATCTGCTTGACATGGACGAGTTGGACCGAAAGCTCCGTTTCCACGCCATACATCTCTATGACTCCGAGTTACACAGAAAAGATGAAAATCCATTTGCCAAAGACTAAAACAATTTAACAACATACTTTTCAGGTGTACAGATTGTGTCAGACAGTGAAACAAGTGCTAGTTCATTCCACTAGGGCAATTTCTCTTTTATATTAGCATACCTCACTTTCCCAGTCAAGCTTGTATGAATGTGCTGCTGGAACTCTGTATATTTTGATGCCAAGTATGTAAAATCTGGTGGCTTGTCTTTGTATCGGTTTCTTGGATGCATAGATTTGTTAAGGGCCATCCTAAAACAAGGGAAGAAAGATAGCACATTTTTTTGCAAGTATTATGAATAGATGAAGTGCTAATTTATTGTTATGAAACTAGCTGCTGCCATTATAAACACATATCATTAACTTGTAACCATTTGTCGGGATCATGAAAGACTACAATTCCTCTTGCCTCTGCTTCTGCCCAATTGCCTCTAACGTATGATAGCTCAGGGTTATTAGATACCAAGTAAACTAATGAAAAATATCACTGAAAATCATACCTTTACCTCCTAAAACCAATTAGTAGGGAAAATTCCACATTCTTTTTCTCCATATTATTTCTCAGTTACGCACATTTCCTAAATGCCTGAGACCACCTTAATAACTCTAAGTTAAAACAACATATGGGGGTGTGGGTAATAATCAGAGAGACTGGTGCATTTGGCATTAAAGCAGTGGGCTTTATAGACATATATTTTCTCTAATGCAAAACAAGTTTTCACATCACAACTGCTAAATGAACCATTTCATCACCTCCAGTTCTAATCACAGGAACTATCTCAGATAGCTTAAGTCATAACTATTCTGCGCTGATAGCTGTCAAAAGGTGCCCTCTTATCTTGAATGTGTCAATACCAATATAGGTAGAGTTTCAAGATCTGGGTAAGATGCAAGTAAATATCAATCAAGACCAACAAGTAAAAATCATTTCCCATATTAGCATTCCATTGCTGTTGAGATTTTGCAAATAGGCACTTCACCTTTCCTTCCCAATATGCTTTTCCCACGATTTTCCTTCGCTTTGTCAATTTCTCAATTACATTGCATGAATAGCAGGTATGTAGACCCTGACTTTGGATGAAAACAGAAGATGGTACTGAGAGTAAAGAATTTCTGGCAACCTTGGAGATAATTGGAATAATTTTATTGAAAGACATCAAAAATGACAGTCACAATTAAAATGATGAAAATGCAACTGAATTTGCGTAATTTCCTCGCAAACACTGCCACATAGACAATGAACATAAGTGAGAAATACAGAATATATGTTATGCTTTTATTTTCTGACGGTCTTCCAATTCCAAACTACCAATCTGAGACCAATGCAACAACTCAAAGATACAACTTCTGGTCTCTCATGTACAATATCACAAAACTTCAAGTTGAAGGTGTATTTTTTTCTATCAAACTCACATTTATGTCACAAATCGTTCACAATTCTTCCCTGCTCTTCCTTCAGTTTCAGAAAAAAAAACCTGTATTATCTGAGGATGCAAGGTTTAAGAAAATTTGGCACTATTAAAGTTTATTTCGTTTTGAAGGACAATCAAGGTGGAGAAGTAGAGAGGCTCAGAATAGGAATGCCAAAGGGTAGGGGATGGCCAGCTAACACACAGCCAACAATGCTAAATAAAGTAATCAAAATTTGAGAAAGTCAAAAGGCCAGAATTCATGGAGGACACTCATCTCTGTTGGCCTGCAGAAGATTACAGAGTAAAGGCTTAGTGGGAGTTGAAAACAAGGATGGGAATTTTAAAAATCACATTGCTTTAGTAAGGCCAGAAGGTTCATCCAGCCCCATGCTTGTTATCACAGGTCAGCAAGCACGTGCTTGATTAATGAACTGAACTTGAGGAAGCTATTTAGGAGACAACACTGCACATTATGCTTCCTATTCTCCCATAACAGTGATATAGATCCCTAAAGTAGTTGTCCCTTAATCCAGACTTTACCAAGAACTCACAACAAACCCATTGTAATATCATGTGCAATCCACAAAAAAAACGAGATCAAATTACCGTGAAGAAAGGGAACGAATTGATGCATTATAAAATGGAGGACCTAACATGGGGAAAACTTAACATCTTAAATTACATTAGATTTAAGATGAAGTATTTTAATTTAAAAACAATGGAAGTCTAAAAATATCGTGAATAATTTTGAAATACATTTGACAGGGTCGGTATTACACTTTGTGGGTTAAACTTGCTGATTTCCCAGATTTTATGATTAAAACCAACAATGATGCTTGGCTAGTGCACTAATTCTAGTACTAGTTTATAACCGGGTTTCTCACACGTTTCCTGGAGTTTTACCCTCGCACTAAACAATTACCTCCAGAGTTTCAAAACACTGAAGAAAACTCACATGCCTCGGCAAAGGAACACAAAAACCCTTCACCACGACCCGGAAGGACTTCCTTCTCCGGTCAACCAGACACGAGAACTACACATGCGTAATTTATTTGATAGCTTTACCGTGCAAAGTTTGCAAATGTTATCTATGTAGATGTTGAGCCAATGGCTATAGCAGGCAACATTAGGGAAATGTCGAGTACATTTTTGCTAAATACACAAAATTCCTCTCAATTTTTTTTTCTGATTTTATCCTTTCTGTCTTTTTTTTAAATTGTGATCTGTTTTAAGACAGGTCTCTGTTCCCTTTCACCAGTCGAACCTGAACAGGTTGGGATAAGAACAAGCTATGCTCTTAAACAACTTATCATTGTAAGTACAAAATGAGATATTTAATTTTGTATAAATGTGGACCCTCATCAATGTACACGTGATTTCCACCCCACTTACCGTGTTTGTGCATATAGCATAGCACTTTTCCTAATTTTAAACGTCTCAAGTTTAATGATTAGCTACACCAAGTTGCAAAATAATACAGAAAAACAAGCCATTCTCCACAATTAACCCATAGTTATTTTTTCAGAAGATCAGGAAGTTGAATCACCAGGGTGGCCCTTGACTGTAGTTATATACATTAGAAAGAGCATTAAGCAAGAAATATTTGGACTTTGTAACAAAAGCAAGGTAACAATTTGGGGGAATTTTGCTGTTACAGACTGGACCAATCAAAATTGGCAAAAGTGGTCCGGAAGGTGAGTTTGTAGAATACTTTTCTGGGGTTATTTTCCTAGACCAATGTCTTGTGGAACCAAATAAGGATAAACCTGTTTTAGACTTAGTACTGTGCAATGATCCAAGGTTAATTATTAACACCAACAGAAAAAGAATTGCTGGAAAAATTCATAATAAAAGTTTCATATCAAGCTTGAATGCTGACATACTCCTGTGCCAAACAAAAATCTTAAACTTAAAACCAATCACATCAGTCTGAGAAAAAACTGACTAGGTTGATTGTGTAATTAGGCAAAGACATAATAATACATAAATAGAAGAAACTTTTAATTAAACAATTCTATGTTGTCAACAAAAATGTATGTTAAGAAACAAAAACAAGAAGCATATATTCCAAGATAACAAGCATGGGGCTGGATGAACACAGCAGGTCAAGCAGCATCATAGGAGCAGGAAAACTCGACGTTTCGGGCCTAAACCCTTCATCAGAAATGGGGGAGGGGAAGAGGGTTCTGAAATAAATAGGGAGAGAGGGGGAGGCGGATAGAAGATGGATAGAGGAGAGGAGGCAGACAAGTCGAAGAGGCGGGGATGGAGCCAGTAAAGGTGAGTGTAGGTAGGGGGGTAGGGAGGAGATAGGTCAGTCCAGGGAGGAC
>JAHRHZ010000067.1:6964053-7075820 GCA_024137785.1 Ginglymostoma cirratum | reverse complement strand
GGGCGGTGCGGGGTTGGGGAACGATGAGGTTGGAGGCGGTGGGTGGGAGGTCACCTGAGGTGATGAAGTTGTGGATGGTTTGGGAAATGATGGTTTGGTGCTCGGGGGTGGGGTCATGATCCAGGGGGCGGTAGGAGGAGGCGTCAGAGAGTTGGCGCCTGGCCTCAGCAATGTAGAGGTCAGTGCGCCATACTACGACTGCGCCTCCCTTGTCCGCGGGTTTTATGGTGAGGTTGGGATTGGAGCTCCCTGGACTGACCTATCTCCTCCCTACCCCCCTACCTACACTCACCTTTACTGGCTCCATCCCCGCCTCTTCGACTTGTCTGCCTCCTCTCCACCTATCCTCTCCTCTATCCATCTTCTATCCGCCTCCCCCTCTCTCCCTATTTATTTCAGAACCCTCTTCCCCTTCCCCATTTCTGATGAAGGGTTTAGGCCCGAAACGTCGAGTTTTCCTGCTCCTATGATGCTGCTTGACCTGCTGTGTTCATCCAGCCCCATGCTTGTTATCTCGGATTCTCCAGCATCTGCAGTACCTTTTATCTCTGAAGCATATATTCCAAGCTATGAAAGAAGTTAAGGACAGTGTGAGATTGAAAGTAGTTCGTAGCATTGCACATTGTAGTCAACCTCAGAATAGAATGTCTTTTGGAAATCATGAAATGGCCACCAAAAAGTTGATAAAGAATAAAAAAACAGAATGTAAGAGTAAACAGGCCTCGAATATGAAAACAGGTTGGAATAGAGTTTTTAAGTAGACAAAAGGGAGAAGAGTAGAAGGCGGAATAAGTAAATAGAAGGCTTTGAACAATATTTTGTGACACAGTAACAGACATGGATTACGTATCAGACAATGAAGATAGCTGAGAGGCTAATAATAGGACAGCATATAAGAATTAATACTAGCAGAAAAAAAGTGTTGGGAAAAACCTAAGGGCTGAAAATCCAACAAAACCCCAGGATCTACATGCTTGGACTCCAAAAGAAGTAAAGTGGATGTCTCGTCTGAGTTTCTGAAAGTCTTTAAATTAATAGAGAATATTTACAATAGGACCTTAAACAAATAAGAATCTTTTTAACATTTGAACACAAACAATACATTTGCTTTGCAAATTAACTCACCACTAAAAGTAAGGAATGTTAATCGTGACTGCATTGTCCCATAAATACATTTTAGTTCTTTGAGATTATAAATTTGAATTAAAACAAGATAAATCCCAAGTCACCACCTCTAATATTTAAATTTATACAATTCTATTTTGTGGCATTTGAACCAAAATAAAATTCTGATACATACTTTTGTGTAATTGCTCATAATCTCATCTGAAATGTCTGACTTAGTCTTAATATATGTTTATTATTTTACGTGACATTGTCTGCAACAGTTAATTAAATATTTGTTAAAAAATTATGGATTAACCTAGGATGGTGGACTGAAATGATCAAATTAGTATCTTAGAATCATACGGCACAGAAATAGACCCTTCGGTCCAACCACCCCGTGCCAACCGTAATCCCAAACTAAACTAGTCCTACCTGCCTCTCCTGGCCCATATCCCTCCAAACCTTTCCTATTCATATATCTATCCAAATGTCTTTTAAACATGGTAACTGTGCCTGCATCTACCACTTCCTCAGGAAGCTCATTCCAGACACGAAACACCCTCTGCGTAAAAATTTTGCCCCTCATCTTTTTTAAATCTCTCTCCTCTCACCTTGAAAACATGCCCCCGGTCTTGAAATCCCCCACCCTAGGGAAGAGACACCTACCTTTAACCCTATCTGTACCCCTCATGATTTTATAAACCTCTGTAAGATCCCCTCTCAACCTCCAATGATACAGTGAAAAAAAGTCCCAGCCTTACTTTATATCTCAACCCTACCATACCCAGCAACATCCTGGTAAATCTCTTCTGAACCTTCTCCAGCTTAATAATATCCTTCCTATAACAGGGTGACCAGAACTGGACACAGTACTCCAGAAGAGGCCTCACCAATGTCCTGTACAACCTCAACATGATGTCCCAACTCCTATACTCAAACGACTGAGCAATGAAGACAAGTATGCTAAACGCCTTTTTAACCATCCTGTCTATTTATGATGCAAACTTCAAAGAACTTTGTACCTAAACTCTTGGGTCCGTCTGTTCTACAACACTGCCAAGGCCCTACTGTGAATTATATACACCCTGCCCCTGTTTGTTGTACGAAAATGCAATACCTTGCATTTATCTAAATTGAACTCCATCTGCCATTTTTCACCCCATTGACCCAATTGATAAAGATTCCTTTGTAATCTTAGAAAACCTTCATCACTGTCTATTATGCCACAAATTTTGTTGTAACTTTCTAACATTGTCATGCTCTTCTTCAAAAAGAAAATCTTGCTGTGTTACTTATAAGAAAACAGCTATTGTATGTCATGTGGTACTGTCAATGATCCAAAAGGCCTCAGATATGCTTATTGATCAGTAACGTGTTAGCTGACTGCAATCAAGTTTGTATTTGGGCAGCTAGGTCCCACAAGAGAAAAATTCTTACACAACTACCTGTGACTCATAGAAACATAAGAAAATAGGAGTAATAGGCCATTCAGCCCTTCAAGTCTGCTCCACCTTTTATTTTGATCATGGCTGATCATCCACCTCAATAGCTTTACCCCCCCACCCCGCCAACCTTTGATTCCTTTAGTCCCAAGTGCAAAATTCACCTCCTTGAAATCATACAATGTTTGGCCTCAACTGCTTTCTTTGGTAGCAAATTCCACAGGCTCACCACTCTCTGGACGAAAAAATATTCTCGTAACTGGTTTACCCACTTCCTGAGACTGTGACCCTTGGTTCTGGACACCCCATGCCACCGGTATCATCCTTTCTGCATCTACCCTGTACAGTTTGAATTTTTCAGTTTTCTGTGAGATTCCACCATCCCCACCCTCATCTCACAATTCTTTTGAACTCCAGCTAATGTAATTCCAGCTGATTCAACCTCTTCGACTAATTATCCTCATACACCAGCCCCACCAACGCTGGAATCCGTCTGATAAACATCCTCTGCACTCCCTTTATAGCAAGAATATTCTTCCTCAGATAAGGAGACCAAAACTGCACACACTTTTCCAGCTGTTGTCTCACTAAAGTCCTATATAATTGCAGCAAGACATCCCTGTTCCTGTACTCAAATCCGCTCACTACAAAGTCCAACATAACATTGCCTTCTTGACTGCCTACTGCACCTACATGTTTACCTTCAGCAACTAGTGTACAAGGATACGCAAGTCATGGTGCACATTTCCACTCTCAATTTATTGCCATTCAGATAATCATCTGCTTTCCTGTTTGCTCCCTAAATGGATAACTCACATTTATCCACATTATACTGCACTTGCCCACTCATTCAGCCTGTCCAACCCACTCTAGATTTTCCTCACAGCTCATCCTCACACCCAGCTTTGTGTCAACTGCAAATTTTGAGCTATTTCGTTTAGTTCTGTCATCTAAATCATTGATATGAATAGCTGGGTCCTAGCACTGATTCCTTTGATACCCCACTAGTCATTGCCTGCCATGTATTCTTACTCGTTGTTTCCTGTCTACCAAACAGTTATCTACCCATGTCATACACTATCTCCAGACCCATGCACTTTTGTTTTATATGCTAATCTCTTATGTAGGACTTTTGTCAAAAGCCTTCTCAAAGTCCAAGTAAACCACATCCACTGGCTCCCCCTTATCAACTCTACCAGTTCCATCCTCAAAGAATTCCAGCAGATTTGTCAAGCATGATTTTCCTTTCTTAAATCCATGCTGACTCTGTCTGACCCTGCAACTGTTTTCTCAATGATCTACTATTAAATCTTTTAGAATGGACTCTAGCAGTTTTCCCCATTGCCAACATCAGGCTGACTAGTCTATAATTCCCAGTTTTATCTTTACCTCCCTTTTAAAATACAGGGATAAATACTAACTTCTGCCCAATCTGTAGGAACCTTTCAGAGTCTATACAATATTAGAAGATGATCACCAATGCACTCACTATTTCTAGGACCATTTCCTTAAATACACTGGGAAGTTGATCATCAAGCCCTGGAGATTGATCCACCACAGTCCCAATAATATTTCCCTAATGGTACTTATTTCCTCCCTCTCATTAAAATGTGTTCTTCAACATTTCTGGTATGTTATTTGCATTCTCCTTTATGAATACAAAATTAAAACATGTATTTAGTTGGTCAGCGATAACACAGTGTGGAGCTGGAGGAACACAGCAGGCCAGGCAGCATCAGAGGAGCAGGAAAGCTGACGTTTCGGATGGGGACCCTTCTTCAGTTCTTACTATCTCTTTAGTTGGTCAGCCACTTCTTTGTTCCCCATTATATATTCACGTGTTTCTGACAGTAAGGAACTTACATTTGTCTTCACTAATCTTTTTCTGTTCACAAAACTATAGAAACTTTTACAATCAATTTTTATGTTCCCTGCAAACTTACTCCCATATTCTATTTTCCCTTTCTTAATCAATCCCTTTGTGCACCTTTGCTGAATTCTAAGCTACTCCCGCTCCTCAGGTCTGTTGTTTGTTTTTGAACAATTTTTTGACTGTTCCTTGGATTGAATGTTATCCCTAATTTCTCTTGTAAACCAACATTTGGCCATCTTTCCTGTTTACTTTTGCACTAGACAGGAATGTACAATTGTTGCAATTCACTCATGCACCCTTTGAATGTTTGCTATCATCTTTCCACTGTTATCTCTTTAAGTAACATTCCCCAATCAATCATTGCTGACTCAAGCGTCATACAATCATAATTTCCTCTACATTCAAGACACTAGTCTCAGACTCAACTACATCACTGATGATGAATTCTATAATATTATGGTTGCCCAAAGGGCCTCTCAGAACTAGATTGTCAATTATTCCTTTCTCATTACATAATAGTCTAGGACCATCAGAAGAAAGTACATTTGTCGACACCTAATCCTAGTTGGTTGCCAATGCTGAAAGGTCCCTCAGGATGAAATCACATCCCAACAAACTTAATATTTTCAAGTCGAGGTAGGGACCAGAGTGTGAGGAGAAGTGAAGATAACAAAAAATATTTGAAAATAGCTACTGGCTCTGTTGTCTATTTTCTTTACTACATTTTACAGAGAGGTCAATAATCATGGGTCAGAAGTTTAGGTAATTGACAGAACGGTTCAAGGCAGATAGAGCAGACACTTTGTTTTTAACCTAGGGAGTGTCAGGGGATCTAGAAGTCACAGCTTCAGAGGGCAGTGGAAAAAAAAACCTGCATGTGCCTTTGATGTTCTGTATGCCTCATGGCTCAGGATCCAGAGCTGGGTAGCGAGATTAAGCTGGATCTCTCATTGTATCACAGAATCCCTACAGAGTGGAAGCAGGCCATTCAGCCCTTCGAGTCCACACCAACCCTGTGCCTGTAACCGTGCATTTCCCCTGGATAATCCACCCAGCCTGCACATCCCTGGACACTAGGGGCAATTCTGGCATGGCCAATCCACCTAACTGCACATCTTGGGACCATGGAAAGAAACCTGAGTATCTGGAGGAAACCCACACAGAAAAGGGGAGAATGTGCAAATTCCACACAGACTGGAATTGAACCTGGGTCCCTGACACTGTGAAGCAGCAGTGCTAATCACTGAACAACCATACCGCCCTTCTTTTTAACTGTACAGACATAATGGACTGAATGACCTCCTTCTGTATCACAAGTTATTTCTATGTAATACCTATACTGTGTAACCACGAATCAATCATTAGTCAATACAACTCAAAACAAAATTACAAAGATCACTCACTTTCTTTTGAAGATGAGAGATTTTTATGTGAATGCATGAAATTCTTCAGTATCCAAAGAGAGTTTGCTGACCACAATAAGCAATACCTTTGATCTCTGAAGTCACTTAGATGAAATCTCACTTCTGATAACAATTCAGAATTAGCACTTTCCAGTTTTAAACCAAGCAATCTCAATTGGATGAGTTAACTAAGGAAATTTTGCTGCATTGTACAGGGCTTTGGTGAGACACACCTGGGGTATTATGAATTATTCATCTCTCAATTGTATTGACATTTTATGAATAATTTCATGCAGAAGAGTGCTTTCTGCTGATCAACATACAAGCCAGGAACTGGTCCTAGTCTGATGAACTGAATTGCAACTTTTTAGGCTTGTCCTGCTTTTTAATTAGATCATAGATGATAGGCAATAAAGTGTGCTGTGCAGAGGACACAAGGAGGTTGCTGACAGATATAGATGGGTTTAGTGACAGGCCAAAATTATGGCTGATGGTGTATATTGTGGGAAATCGTGAAGTTGTTCATTTTGGTAGGAAGGATAAAATAAAAAGAGCCCTATTTAAACACAGAACAAGTGCAGAACTTTGGGTACAGAGGGATCTCAATGTTCCAGTACATGATTCACAAAAAGATAGTACGCAGGTACAGAAAGTAATTAAGAAGGTTAATGGGACGCAATCCTTTCCTACAATTGGAACTGAAAAGTAAGGAGGTTATTTTTTGTTTATACATGGCATAGATGAAACAACGTCTCAAATATTTTATGCAGTTTCGGTCTCCTTACTCAAGGTTGAGGGGGATTGGCTAGCGGAGGTGACTGGGTGGCTGGTTTGTAATGCAGAGTAATGCCAACAGCACAGGTTCAATTTCCATTCCAGCTGAGGCCATCATGAAGGTTCCACCTTCTCGATCTCGCCCCTCACCTGAAGTGTGATAACTCTCAGGTTAAACCACCATCAGTTGTCTCTCTCTTATGAGAGCAGCCCTATGGTCTTCTGGGACTGTGGTGACATAACATCATATATTTAAGGTTGAATGTAAATGTATTGGAGGTAATTCAAAGGAGGCACTAAATTGATATCTGAGCTGGCTGTCTTATGAGGAAAGATTAGATGGGCTAGGTTTGTTTTCACTGGATTTATGAAGAGTGAGAGGTGATTTGATTAAAATTTACTGAATGGTCTTGACAAGATGTTTTCTCATGTGCGTGGGTACAGAATTTTGGTCTTTATACTGCATCCTCCATCAGGACTTCTCACTCATTACTCCTGTTACTAGAAACATACAGGCCAGCCCTCGAAAGCTTCAGGTTAAAAATTCCAATGAATTCCAACTGAAAAGTAATTCCAATGAATTTTTAAATGTATTCATGGTCCTTTTTGACCCTCCTTAGTTCCATAAGCACCTCCAGTTCATCAATGCCCATCTACAACTTAGATTTACATTCATACCTTTAATTTGTGAACATGTTACAAATACTGAAATGGTGGAATATTTTTGTTCACTCAGCATCTGGGCTGCTGTGGCAACATGCACTTTTACATGCACGTTATTGTCTGAAATATTTGACAGTGACAGTACAGACTCCCACTTATTTCCATTGCATGGTTGACTGGGAATCTCTCCCACTCTTATCATCTGACATTGTTGTTTTGGATGGATTTGCAGGATGTTACGTGAACTGTTTGCCTGCCGTATGAATAAACCTTCCTTGGCCATGAAGTCTGAAGTGAAAGGCGTAAACCTAGAACTTGAGAGTCAGTGACAGAGATGCTGTAATCTGTACACAAGACCTCAATTTCTCTCCACCTCACCCCACCAAGTACTGCTCAGAAGTGACAACAAAACTAGATATCAGAACAAATTAGAAAAGGTTGATCAGAGATACATCTTGAGCAGTCCCTTAAAAGAGTAAAGAGAAACAGGGAGATCAATTGGGTCTGTTCTCAGTCTTCTCTACTGTCAGGAAAACAAGCCCAGTCTATCTAGTCTCTCTGGATTACTGAAACTCTCAAGCTCAAGTAACTTCATGGTGAATCTCCTTTGCATCCTTACTAGTACAATCACGTTCATCCTATAATGTGGCAACTGCAGTGTCACAGAGTACTCCTAGCTGTGGCCTAATGAATGTCTTATATAGAAGGGTCACTGGACTAGATGTTTCCTGATCTGCTGAGCTTCTCCAGCAATTTCTAAATTTTAAGATCTCCAGATTGGGCAGTTCTTTGTTTTGTTCCAACATAACCTCCTTTGTCACGTATTCAGTGCCTCAATTAATAAAGGCAAGTATCCCATATGCCTTCTTAACCACCTTATCCACCTATACTGTTGCTTTCAAGTATCTGTGAACATGTACACAAATGTTCCTCTGGTCCTCAGTACTTCTTAGGGTCCTTCAATTCATTGTGTACTCCCTTGTCTTTTTTGTCATCCCAAAATGAATCACCTCACACTTTTCAGGATTAAATTCCATTAGCAAATGTTCTGCCCACCTGACTAGCCTGCCTATATTGTAGTCTAAGACTCCTTGCTATTTAGCAGGTGAATTTTCAAGTCACCTGTGAACTCATCAAACCTCCTGCATTTTCATCTAGATCATAAACATACATTACAAGCAGCGAGGAACCCAGCATTGAACACTTCAGTGTGCCACTGGACACAGGCTACCAGACACAAAAACATTCGACCATTATCCTCTATATCCTGCCACGAAGCCAATTTTAGATCCAAATTTGCCAAATTTTTCTGGATCCCATGAACTCTTACCTTTTGACCTGTCTTCCACGGGAGGTCTTCTCAAAAGCCTTACCAAAGTCCAAGTAGAATACATCCACACATTCTGGTCACCTCCTCGAAAAACCTCAATCAAACCTATCAGCTACAAACTTCCCCTGATAAACCCATGCTTATTGTCCTTGACTAACCCTTGCCTGTAGAAATGGAGATTAATTCTGTCCCTCAGAATGATTTTGAATACTTTCCTTACCACTTTATCCTGGCCACTCTTCTTGAATTATGGTACTATATTAGCTGGCCTCCAGTCTTCTGGCACCTCTCATGTTCATTAGTTCCAACCCACTCAACCTTTCCTGCGAAGACCACCTCTTTCACCCAGGAATCCACCCAGTGAACCTTCTTTGAACTACTTCCAATGTAGTTATGTCTCCGTTTACGCAAGGTACTAAAATTAAACACTGGTCTGTGTACAATCTCACCAATGGCATTTACAGTTGTAAGAAGAAACTTCTTTTTTTAAACTCCATCCTGCTTGCTATAAAGGTGGAGATGGCCAAGGGTAATGGACAGATTTGAAAACAGAAAATAAAGGTGTTGTTTGGCTGGGAGCAGCAACAGGAAGAATAGGTTTTGGTATCAACTGGGATCATCAGTTACCTAGTGGTTGTAAGGATATATGGGTTGTCCTGAGCAAGTGAAAGTCAGCATCTAAACAGCAAAACCAAAGACTATCCAGAACTGTCCTACCAACAATTGAAATTAGCCACAGTGCAGGTTAGAAATCAAACAGGAAACCTTTTCTATTTCTCCACTGAATTGGCCAATCAACAGACTCCAATGATTTCATTTGTTTTAATGATTAATCCTAAGCTGTTTTACCAATTTGCTGATACTGGTAAATTTGATTCATCTGTTCTATAACCCATACCACCTTTGGTCAAGGTGATGTTTTCAGTTTAGTCATAATTTTGACCACATTCCACACAGCCTCATCAAAGACAAACAATCTTTAAGACATATAAAAACACCAAGAACTGCAGTTCTGAAACAAATGAAAATAGAAACTGCTGGAGAAACTCAGCAGGTCTGATAACATCTGTGGACAGAAAACAGAGTTCATGTTTTGACTCCAGTGAACCTTCACCAGAACTGAAAGCAGTGAGGAAATATTGATACTTATGATCATGATGGTGATAGGGGTGGGGTAGAGAGGGACAGAGATGGCCCAGCAAGAGGAAAAACAGGAAGCAGACAAAGGAATTGTTGGTAGTAAGCCAGGGAAGAAGAGATGAAAACAGGGATTGGGTGGGCTATGTGGACAGCAACGCATACAGGACAGGGCCTGGGAGTATGGGGTGAATAAGACACATTGGGGAGGTGTTCATATTCTAAAATCTTGAAACTCAGCATTGAGTCGGGAAGGCTGTAAAGTGCATAAGTGAAAAATGTGGTGGTGTTTGTCCAGCTTGCATTGAGTTTCACTGGAGTACTGCAATAGAACTGAGACAGAAATGTGAGGATGGGAATGTGGTGGTGTGTTGAAGTAGGCATGTAGAAGCTCAAGGTCATTTTTAATGGACGGAGAATAGGTGTTCCGCAAAGTGGCTGCTCAATCTGCATTTTATCTCCCCATTGTAGAGGGAACCATATTATGAGCAGTGAATACAGAGTACCAGATTGAGTGAAATGCACTGCTTCATCTGGAAATTGTCTGGGGTTATAGATGGTGAGAAGGGAGGAGGAAAACAGGTGAGTCACACACATTCTGCAATTGCACAGGAAGGTGCCATGGGCATGTGGAGAGTGTTGGAAGTGAAAAAGGAGTAGACCAGAGTGTCCCAGAGGGAGCAGTCCCTGTGGAATGCTGACGAGGGGCATGGGTGTCTGGCAGTCACATCCTGCTCAAAATGAACAGAAATAGCAGCTTGTGATCTATGGGATGCAGAGGCTGGTGGGGTGTAAAGTGAGCACAAGAGGGCACCCTATCTTTGTTGTGGGACAGGAGAGAAGGGAGGGGGTGAAGGGAGAAGAGCAGAAAATATGTTAGATATGACTGAGGTCACTGTCGACCACAGATTGGGAGAAGTTGGATGTCTTAGGCCACCCCAGCACTGTCAGGAGATGGCATCATCAGGACAGATGCAAGGACAAACTGAGAGAGTAGAATGGAGTCCTTTTAGCAGGCAATGTCTGAGGGTATAGTGAAGGCAACTGTGGGAGTCAGTGGGTTTGTGATGGATTTCTGTGATCAGCTTATCCACAGAAATGAAAACAGCTGTCATGGAAGCCAGAAGTTGGAGATAGGCAAGTGATGGAAATTGGAAGCAAAATTCATTTTTTTCAATTCCAGACATCAGAAGGACGCAGCATCAATGATGTACCTGAGAGAGTTGTGGGCAGGAACTGCAGCAAGGACCTTTTAAGACATTTTCATCCCTTCAGTTGCAAAACTATCAAGTAATACTCGAAAATAAATTTGACATAACGTTTAGTAGACTTTTTTTTAAAAGACGTATCTTTCCCAGCTGGACGACTCACATTCAAATTAGCTCAAGCGCGCGCGCTCCCCAACCGCTGTCAAACTGGGCACCGCCCTACTGCGCAGCCTCACTCGTATCCCGCCTGCCTGGACTGACGCTATCGTTAGTGGATAGCGCATGCTCGCCAACAGTCGGGTGGCGTCACTCCAGTTTTTTACCCTTTTGAGTCAAGCTCCGGTTTCCTCGCTCCCTCCGCTACGCAGGCGCGGTGAGGCGAGGGAGCGGGCGAATCCCGGACGCCTGTGTGAAAGGCTGGTGCAGTGCGCAGGCGTCAAGGCGAAAGCAGCGTGCCGTGCCCGGTCACTTCTTCGGAAGGGGAGGAGTAGGAAAGAGGAAAGAGGGGTGGTGGAGGACGCGACAGAGAGAAACAGACGGATTGATGTGCGCAGCCTGTTCTGCGCAGACTCCGCACGGCAGCGTAGAGAGACAGAGACGGACCCGGGCGAGAGAGGGAAAAAAACAGTTTGAGCGAAGAAGCGGGGGGAGGCTGCAATTCTGTTTGACAGCCGTAAAAAGAAACCTCTGGATTCTCGTCTGAATGGTCGCTATTAGCCCACCGTGTCGAAGGCGACTCTTTTCAGGGTGAGTTGGTGTAGGTTTGTAATCGCTGAGGTTGATTAAATTCGGCGTTCGGTGGAGAAAAGGCTGAGGCGAGGAAAGCTTTTCAGATTATGTGGCCGCTGCCTTGCTGTGTGGTAATAAAATGGCGCCCGGCCGTTGGTAAAACATTAAAACGGGGGACCTTCAAATGATCCGGCTCTGTCGCTGCCTTTTTCTCTACGACCTTTGGGTATGTTTCAGACGCAGTTCCTCAAACATCATAAAGTCGGCGACGTGGCCTCTTAAGAAATGGACATCCATTTTCTTTTTTGTGTATTTGGTTGGAGTTTGACCCAATTCCTTTCTATGTCGAAAAATGCAGGTTGGTATTTTTCTCCCTTTATTGCTGTGGCCGACGCCCGGATACATCGTACCCTAATCCCTTAATTTTCGTTTTTTAAAAAAAACTGTGCGTAATAGAATGGATGAGTGTGCTTGCAGGTTAGGAACAGTACTGATGAGTTTGGGTGGAGTGAGGAGAAACAGGATTTTTTTTACCGCAGGGTGGATCTTGACTTGAGACGCCCAAACAGGGTGTTATTCAATTACTATCAATATGTATATTAAAATAAATGTATATAATCGCAGATTTTCTATATTTTACTTTTAATTTGGGATTTCATGATTTTTAAAAGAAACAATGCAGTGTTTATCACCTTTTTTTGGCATTAGTTTAATTTTTTTTGATCGGTGCAGTGCCATGAGCCACATGCATCCTGTTTTCTGGTGATGCAGGATTAACATTACGACATTTTTTAAACCTGCTTTTTCTTTGTCAGCCCTAGTTTTCAGAATACCCATCACGTTACGGATGCCCACAGATTTATAACGCGTGGACTTTTTGGATCATTTTAATTTGGAAACTGATCTTGAATTGTTTGACAATAGTGCATAGCCTTGCTTTTCAAATTAATATTTGGTGATATCAACATAACTGTTATGTTTTTAATATGCAAATAACAGCTAACCAGGAACAGTAGAGGCATTATTTCATGTTTGTGCAAATATTTGGTCGCATTTACTCAATCAGTTTGGTAAGAAGCAAGGAAGTTTCAGTTAAACAGATACATTCCAAACAGTTTGAAATCTCGGGTCAAGATCTAATTTAGTGTTTTTTGTAACTGACTGTAGAAACTTGCTTGTGATCATGCTTTGCTAGAAATTATCTTTGTCAAACTGAGAAATGTGGTACAGTAATGCAAGGTGTAAATTAGTGTTTACAGCCAACGAAAGAACAGTAATCCAGGAATAAGTTTACACATTGAATTTGAAAATTAAGATTGGATTATGAACTATTCAAACTCTTCTTTGTACTTAAAAGATAGTTTGATTGATTTCTCATTTAAATGCAGAAGCTCATTGGTAATTCTTCCATCAATTAGTGAATGAGTATGTCTGGGGTTTGAACAGAGTCTCAACCAAGTGGTTCTTTGAAATAATAGAAAATGTATAGTGAGTTTGTTGACATCTCAAATGGTGAGAAACGTGTACAAGGTAACGACCACCAGAGCCCACCTATTTTCAGATTTTGGTTCTAATGGGTTTCCAAAATTTTATATTAATGTCTTCAAATGTTCCTTTGCTTTTGGTAAGTTTGCACAAAATATGATCAGGTCATCCAGACAGTTTTTTATTCTAAATCTTAGTGTGAAAGTGTAGAAATTAGAGCTGGTAAATAATTTTAAGTAGTTAAGGGAACCATTCACAACAAAACAAACAGTTCTCTGGACCTTGACAATCTGAAATAAAGGT
Organism: Ginglymostoma cirratum; assembly: GCA_024137785.1. Lineage (NCBI taxonomy): Eukaryota > Metazoa > Chordata > Chondrichthyes > Orectolobiformes > Ginglymostomatidae > Ginglymostoma > Ginglymostoma cirratum. Next base: position 7,062,366 of record JAHRHZ010000067.1, on the reverse strand, counting down.
AGAAAAATGACAAATACTCAGCAAGTCTGGCAAGCTATGTGGAGAGAAAAGCAGAGTTAATGTTTCAGCTGTGCAACCTTTCATTACAACTTTTAATCAAAGGTCACAGATCTCTGCAGAAGGTGCTGGAACTCTGTTGTTTTTATTCAAGGTGACCATTCACACTTTTTAGTTTTCTGTTAAATCAGTGTAAGCAGTTCACAAGGATTTGCAATTAACTGTTGGCTTTCCATGGTTTGCAGTAGCTTTTTATTTTAATCTATTCTTGAACATCGGCATTGCTGAGTCTCTGTGTGGAAAATTTAGTGGTTCAAAGTGAAGTAGACAATTGAGCAGAAGGCAAGAAGATTGTGAAATTCCTAATTCTATTTATGTTCTCAGCTCTGATGTTCAACCATAAAAATCTCAATTTGGAATACAAATTGTATTTTTTTTTTTAAAGTATACATTTTCCCTGAGTTATTTCAGTCACCTTGTTCAGACATGTTATGTCACAGCTGTGGTGCAGGTGTTGCTCAGACCTGGAGCTTTTGGCCCAGAGGTAAGGTAATGGGTACTGCACCACAGGGATGTTAAGCATAGCCTGGGATTCTGGGTGGCTAGTCGAGTGACACGACCACCTCTCTGCCTTGGCGGGATTTGAACCCACATCTCCCACATATTAGCCTAGAGTTCTGGATTACTTATCCAGTGACCTGGAAGGGACACCCGTATTTTCCTTTCTATTGATTCTGTGAAGGTTTTTTAGCCGTTAGTTTTAAATGGATGATGCTGAGCTAATGGACCTAATATTAGCATGGAGAGCCTGGCCGTTGTCTTTCTGAAAGGCTGCCAAAATATCAGTACTGTCAACATTCTAAATATTGTCTTTCTAAACACTTATTAGAAAATATATCAGAAATATTTTTATGCTTCATTCATGTTTCCAAAATGCAATCCATAACTTTGTTACTAGGGGAGTTAATGGCCTGGTGGTATTATTGCTGGACGACTAATCCAGAGACCGAGATAATGTTCTGGGGACCTGGGTTCGAATCCTACCATGGCAGATGGCAGAATTTAAATTCAATAACAAACTGGAAGTAAGAGTCTGCTGATGACTTTGAATCCATTACTGATTGTCAGAAAAGCCTATCTGGTTCACTCATTTCATTAGTCAAGGAAACTGCCATCCTTACTTTGTATGGCCTACATGTGATTCCAGACTCTCAGCAATGTGATTGACCAGAGGGCAGTTGAGAGTCAATTAGGGATGGCCAATAAATGCTGGCCTAGCCAGCAAGGTGTATGTCCTGTGAATGAATATATTTTTAAAAAAAACTTCTGACCTTGGATTTACCTGTGATATGTAATACTGTATTAATTTATAACTAATTTCTCAGCGGCTGAAAATGAACTGATAGTGCCCTATTTATGAATACAATGTCATTAGAAATTACATTGCATATGAAGAATTCCAATATACTGGTAGTATTTCAGTGGACTTCATTTTGAACAGTTTCTAGCCCCTATGTTTCGTGTGATTTCTTCAGTTACCTTGAACAAACATCAGCTTAAATTGTAAGATGGGACCAGTTTCAATGCTACTGGTTAACCTCCAGGAGCTGCTCCTGCTCTTCATGTTTTTGCAAGGTACTTCCTGATGTGACTTGAATTCAGTGTTTTCATGTGATGAGGCGTACAAAACTAAATTGTGTTCTGACGTTTCACTTACCAGCTATGCCACCATGGTTGGTTCTATTTTAAGATTATGTAAACTTGAGCTTTCTGGAATGCTTGTTGAGATTTTGTTTCTCATATGTAGTTCACTGTCCTTGATGAAAACCAACCTAAATGTCCACATTTATTTTGAGTTTGACTGAAGTGGTTCTTTTGGTGCTTAACATTTTACCAGAATTGAAAAAGCATATTAATTTGATAATTGCAAACTTGCAACTGATTTGAAAATTAACTGACTTTCTGACTGAAAGGTATTTTGCTTGCTCTTCAGTGATTTGTTGTTATGTATAGTGTGACCATAGCTTTGAGAGAACCATATGTGAAAACCGTCCGAACTTAGTTGAATGAAATTAAATTGCTGATCTTGCAAGTACACCCAGTTAGGCTATTGAGAGCTTGGATTTCAGTGGCTTTGATTTTGTTTGTATGTAAATAAGCTCCAGTTGATTACAGGCTTGAGTAACTTCAGGAAATTGTTTCTGTCCTCTGCAGAATCTTGAGTATTTGATAAAATTGGTATTCTTCACTTGTGACACTGTTTTCACAACTGGAATCCAAGAAATTCAAGTTTATGTTGTAATTTTCTGATCACAGTGCATGTTATTGTCTTAACCTGTATCACTTGCTTAGAAGTCGGGCAATGACGGTACTGAAAGACTGCATTTCAAGATATTGAATGTAAATGTTGAGTTTACACAATAAATCTAACACTCTACAAGTGAGCCTTATTTGCAGGCTTTTTTATTTCTAAATCATATTTTGATTCAGAATGTGTTTAGGGACTGGTGATTGGCAAAAGAAAAATTAGTGTCAAATTCATGAGCTTGCAAGTTCAAGAATCATAATTCTAAGTTGCGCATCATTCTTTCTGTAGTATGTCAGTCTGAGAGAAACTAGACACTTGGTTGAGAAATTTTTCAGGAACATTATTTTTGATTTTCTGTTGTGGAGCATGGATAGTTAGTCAGTCATACAGCGCAGAAACAGACCCTTCAGTCCAAACTAAACTAGTCCCACTTGCCTGCACTTGGCCCAATATCCTTCCAGATATTTAATATTCATGTACTTACTGAAATGTCTTTTAAATGTTGTAACTTCCGGCATCCACCACTTCCTCTGGAAGTTCATTCCACACATGAACCACTGAGAAAAGATGCCTCTCATGTTTTTTCAAAATCTTTCTCCTCTCAGCTTAGAAGTATGCTTCCTAGTCTTGAAAACCCCCTTCCTAGGGAAAAGACCCTTTGATTCACCTTATCTATACACCTTATGATTTTATAAACCTGTGTAAGGTCACCCCTCAACCTCCTTTGCTCCAGTGGGGAAAAAAAAAATCCCAATCTATCCAGCATCTCTTTATAATTCAAACCCTCCATTCCTGGCAACATCCTGGTAAATCTTTTCTGAACCCTGTTCAGCTTCCTGAACAGAACCCTGTTCTTTGCTACAATAAGATGACAGAAATGCACACGGTACTCCAGAAGAGGCCTCACTAACGTCCTGTACGATCTCAACATGATTTCCCAATTCCTGTACTCAAAGGTCTCAGCAATGAAGGCAAGCATGCTAAATGCCACCTTAGCCACCCTGTCTACATGTGACGTACCTTTGAAAGAACTATGTACCTGAACCCCGAGGTGTCTCTGTTCTACAGCACCAATGTCCTAATTTTAATTGTCTACTTTCTGCCCTTGCTTGTTTTACCAAAATGCAATATCTCATTCTTCCAAATGAAACTCCACCTGCCACTCCTCAGTGCATTGACCCAATTGATCAAGATCTCTTTGTAATCTCAGATAACCTTCTTCACTGTCCACTATACCATCAGTTTTGGTGTCATCCACAAACTTAATAACCATGCCTCCTATATTCTCACCTAAAGCATTTCTATCAATGTCAAACAAAAGTGGACCCAGCACCAATACCAGTGGAGCACTGCTGGTAACAGGCTTCCAGTCTGTAAAAGAATCCACCATCACCACCCTCTATCTCAGGCTAATTCTGTATTCATTTGGCAAGTTCACCCTGAATCCTAGATGATGTACTTTACTAATTAGTCTACCATGTGGGGCCTTGTCAAAAGCTATAAAGCCCAAGAAGACACTGGCTACCTCTCTACGTTTATAAGTTGTCTTGGTTACTTCCTCAAAAAACTCAAGCAAGAATGTGAGACACTGTTTCCCTCGCACACAACCACTCTGACTATCCCTAATCGTTTGTTGCCTTTCTAAATGCATATAAATTCCATCTTTTAGAATCACCTCCAACAACGTACCCCCCGACAAAGTTAGACTCGCAGGTCTGTAGTTCCCAGGCTTCCCCTTACAGCCTTTATTAAACAAAGGCTCAATATTAGCCACTTTCCAGTCATCTGGCACCTCAACCACAGTTAAATGATGCCCATATTTTTGCAAGAGGCACCACAATTTCCACCCTAATTTCTCACAATGTCCAGAGATGCACGAGATCAGGTCCTGGAGATTTATCCATGCTTATATTTCATAAAACCTCCAGCTCTTCTGTAATGTGAACTGTTTTCAAAACATCAGTATTTATTTCCTTGTGTTCTCCAGCTTCTATTTCTTTGACCACCGTAAAAACCGATGCAGAATATTCATTTAATATATCTCCCATCTCCTGAAGTTCATCATGAGGACAACTTCTTCCATCTTGAATGGGCCCATCGCTCTGCTCGTGCTCATGCTTTGTTCATGCTCTCTGCTCTCTCACTCTTAATGTTGTTATTGTCAAATCTCTTTGGATTATCCTTAACCTTATCTGCCAAGGCAAAGGCGGGATGAGACAGCCTTCCTCATCTCCCTCTTGAGAATGCCCCTACGCTCTTGCTACTGTTGAGATTTATTTAAACCCAGTTGTCTAAATCTATGATTCTTTTTGATTCTTGATTAAAACCTCAATATTTTTATTCATCCATTGTTCGCTAATCTTACTTTACCCTTCACTTAAACAGGAACATAATGATTCTGAACTCGCATTATCACATTTTTTGAAAGCATCTTGGTTTGCATCTTGAGTTTTCTGTTCGTCTGTAGTATGTATGGTGGACAGATTGTGCATTTTTTTGCTAAGGGTTTCAAGGGATATGAAACAGTGCTGGATAATTGGGGTTTAAATACAAATGGGACGTAATCTAATTGAATGATGAAATAGGTATGAGGGTCTGAATGACTGCAGTTGCCAGGTTTTGTAGTAAAGCATTCGGCTATGAATGGATAGTTGAATTCAGTTTAGTGCTAGAAGAAAGGTTAATTTATTCCAAGTGGACAATCTGTAATTGTAGCAGATCTGAATGTCACTAATATTAAAATCAGTTTTGGATACACTTAGCATTAGCTGAATATGTACAGTGTATTAAGTACTGCCAGAAAAATATCAAAGCTTGAAATTAACACCCATCTGTTAACTATTGAAGATACTGTATGCTTAAACAGGCAGGAAACGTGACTAATTTGATAGGCTGGTAAATGCATTCCAGTGTGGCTCATGCTTTATCCATGACACTCATCATCGTGAAGCTTGTGCATGGTTTCGCAAACCACATTTGTTTGTAAATACATTTGAATCTCTTCCTCTGTATGTAACCCATTGCAGCTTTGCAATTCTCCAAGATAAGTCTCCTTCTCCCAAGTCTGGCCTCTTGCACACCCCTGATTTCTGTTGCTGCACAATTTGATAGCTAGACTTTCCACTTCCTTGGGCATAAATTCTTCATTTCCTTCCTCATCTGCTCTGTCTTTAAGATCCTCGTTAAGTCTTTGCTCATGATCTTTCTTCGTGACTTTGTGTCGTTCTTTTATTTTCAGCAGGGACTAGTTGGACTGAAGGGTCTGTTTCCATGCTGTATGACTCTCTGACTCTTTAAGTTTTCCATTGTTGAAGCAGGTAGTTGATGGACCAGAGATGATAGGAACTGCTGATGCTGGAGAATCTGAGATAACAAGGCGTAGAGCTGGATGAACACAGCAGGCCAAGCAGCTTTCTGAAGAAAGGTCTAGACTCGAAAGGTCAGCTTTCCTGCTCCTCTGCTGCTTAGACTGCTGTGTTCAGCCAGCTCTACACCTTGTTACCTATAATTGATGGACCAGCTTGCTTTCTTAGTCCACATGGGATTATTGTGTTTTGCGCACCCTGTTTCAATTTGGTGTCTTAACTGTGAATTTTGCCAGTTGATACTCCTTGCGTTTACTGTGTCCACTTCCTTTGAATCCTAAGTTGAACACGAGAACATGACTGCGGTATTCTTTGAAAGCCCTCTTGTCCCTCAACCTCCTAAAGGATAGTAGCTGGATAGGTTTTCTTCAATATAACCTTTCTTGTGGAAGTTGCAGTATTATCAGGATTTATGTGCAGGGAGTGTGACTAAGCAATGACCTTTCCTTTTCTATTTTGTGTTCAATTCGAACGATGTTGAAATATTCATCTCAGAAGCATGGGCATAAAGATAGTCTTTGATTCAATTTACATGAATGTTGCTGCTTTGAAGTGGCTAAGTAGATTTTTAGTGATGATATTATGGGACACATTGTGTTTTGATGTTTCAAAATTAGTGAACAATTTGGTTAAAATTCCCACTCAAGATAGCAAGTGCATGATTTAATCTTGTAGCTTTTAATGAATGATAGAACAGTAAAGCTGTTTTCAGATATTAAATAATTGTAAAAGATTGTAGGTGTAGGTCTTAGAGAATCTACTCGGTCACAACCCAGTGTTTGGCAAGCCATGATGTGTGTTCATTTTGTCTTTTATATCTTTTGATAGAGATAATTGAATGATATTTGAAAGTTCAGAGAATATCTTTGAAAATATAGGTGTTGTGAACATGTATCAATTTTTGTTTAACAAATATGGATTCAGTGATTGGAGATGTTCTTGGTGAACCATTTGCAGAAACGAGTTTAACTTGGATAGATGAATTTAAAATGTACCGTGCAGCACCATCAACTTTTTGTAACACATTTACTGGTACCATATTTTAAAAAAAAATGTATGTTTTCTTCTCTCTCCAAAGGTGTTGGTTTGCTGTGGTGTATAGCTTCAATGGGATACTTCGTATTAATGATTCTTCCTGTTTGAACATAGACGAAGATGATGAATGACAAAAAGTGCACAATAATTAATGATATTGCCTTCATCTGATACTTTCAAATGTGTATCTGACAGCAGTAGTAATAATTAAAAATCATTATGTAAAACCACTTGGAACGTGTCTGCCAGCTGAAGTGGAGGAGTACAAGTTCAAGCTTTCAGGGGAACTGTTGGTAACTATGGCTGCAACTAAATTGGTATAATAGGCATACATTTGGTAATCTTGACTGCTTAAATATCACTCAAAAACAGCAAATTTAGTAACAAATCTTCCTGTGAAGCGTAAAGTTGTAGAATTTCAGTTCTGTAATTCCTTACAGTTTATCTGATAGCTTTATCAAATTATATAAAATTTATTGCTTTCGCTTTTTCTTTGCCTTAATAAGAAATAAATCCCCAACTCCCCTTATTACAATGTACTGTCTGCAGAGACGCTCAATATTTTTATGTTAGCTATGGTCATGCTTCAAGGGGACCAAGTGAGCTGAATATCAAGGGTAAAATGTTACTAAGATTGAAGCTGTGGTTCCTTCTGCTTAATAAAATCCCCTCTGATGAGTTTTTTTTTAGATTATGTTACAACAGCCTGATATTTGACAGTACTTAGGTGGCATGAATGCTCGTACAAGCAGAGTGTACTGTCTTGAACTTTTTGCTCCTTTTGGGATACCTTTGAAAGCAAGAGCTCTTGCAGATTTTGTTGAGCATTTAGTCTTTGTGCCAGGAATATGATGATTCAAATTTGCATGTTGATATGGATCACGCTTGTGTATTGTGGAAAGTAAATGAGACACTAGCAAGCCCTGTTTAAGTGAGCACAGCTGTTCTGCAAATGTGAAGATGAGTGTAAATGGAACAGATTCTACTGTAGTTACAACAAGCTGTCTAAAATGGAAACTGCAATGTAAAGCGGTAGTAATCATCTTTGTGATGTGAGTATTTCTAAAAGGTGAATTTATTGCATGTTAGTATGCCAAACTTAGTTGTACAGATCACTTTTTTTGAAAGTAGTTAGCATTTTATATCCGAGCTTACAAAAATTTCCTTTTCTTTAATAGTAAGTGCTACAATATTACCAGGCTATAAAAACCTATAAATAACAACAGATCAAGTCTGCCATTGGTGGGAGGAAAAAACAACTGGGAATGCATTTCAGAGGTATTGTTGTCCTGCAGAAATGTGGTAACTTCTTAATTAACACAATTATGTTCAATCAAATTTTCTGTGACTTGAAATTTGTGTTCAATGAATTACCCTTATCACACTTCATGACAATATGTACCTCAGAGTGCATAACTAATTGCATTGTGTAAAGTATAACTTTGTGCAGTTTGTGTCTGTTATGTTGATGCTGTAGTCCCTATGTCCTCGCTAATGGATTCGAATTGTTGGTATTTTTGTGCCTTAAAACTAAAAAAAAAAATTAAATGCTTTTGTTAGATAATGCTTCAAGGAGTTTGTTCAAAAAGCTGGTAGCATTTGAAAATGTCAAGTGTATCGACTATGACAATGTCCTAAAATGGAAAACGAAGGTGAAGCTAACTGTGTATGAGCAAAGATATGAACACGATCAGGCAGAGTGAAAGAGTAATAAGAATTGTACCAGATATTCAGATGTGATTTTTCTCCCATAATTCCTCAACTTATCCAGCCCTTGAAACTTACCTTTGCGCTGCTGTTCCAGTTATCTGGAAGTTGTGTTAATTGCCAGAATTTGGCCCTGCAACACCTACTAGTTAACTTGCCATTAGTCACGTTGTCTGGATTAAAACTCTTACTTTGCAGCCCTCTATAATTCACCAGATCCTAATAGTCGTGGTACCTTTCTGCCCCTCATTTGTTTTTTTATATCATAACTTGAGGCCTTCAGATCCTTTATCACTTCCTTTCAACTTGAAAGGATTTCTTTGCCATCTGAAATCTTATTTATTCCTCCTGGCTTGTCTTGATACTGAAGCAAGATTATTTCTGTGCCACCCTACATCAGTACCTTGATTACCAGTTTCCTCTTTTCAGTCAGTCAGCAATTCAGTTCAACCAGTTAATACTTTAAACTGAGTGTTTTTTTTATTGTCCATTATTGCATTCTTCTGTAGGAATTCTATAGTTCCTGTAACATACTTATTATTTCGATCAATAAAGACAATTTGGACAAGTCATCCATCATGTGGGAAGTTTGTCCTATTTAAGATAGGCAATTTTTTTTTCGCCAGTCCTTTATTATATGACCTGTATAGTAACAATTTTGTATTAGTTAGTCGCGACCAGGGTACACCTTAAGATAACAAGGTGTAGAGCTGGATGAACACAGCAGGCCAAGCAGCATCAGAGGAGCAGGAAAGCTAAATACCCCTTAAGATACTTTACTACAAATAAAGTAAATTTTCAGGTGTTTGCAGTGTTGCAGCCAGGCCCCTCAACCAGAATTACGATAGATGTCCCAATATTCATGTTTTTAACAGTTTAGCTCAGAGATGAATATTGACTAGATCGTCAAAAGTTCACCAGTCGACCTTGAATGTCATGGTATCTGTTATGTTCATCTGAAAGACCAGATGAAGTCTTAATTTAATTTAATTTTTTTGCATTTTCCAAAAGATGATTGCTCTACCTCTAATGTATTGAAGTTGGCAGGCAGATTATGTTGAAGCTTCTGGAGTATTACTTTAACAGATGATAATCTGTCTCGAGCAAACCAAGACTAACACCTAATAATGATTGCTAGTACTCAAAGGACTGTCTGTCTTTAAGGATTCAGTCTATCCTCATGACACTTTTGTGGTGCAGTGGTAGTGTCCCTACCCTGGACAGAGAGGCCAGGGTTCAAATCCCACCTGCTTCAGAGTTGTGTAAGAATATCGCTGAACAGGTTAATCAGAAAAATACTCTCATACTCAAACAAATACTTTTTGTTTTGCTCCTTGTTTGTATTTTGACTAACTATTATCAAGTACAAAAACAGAAGTTGTTGGAAAAACTCAGCAGGTCTGATAGCATCTGTGAAGAAGAAAAATCAATTAACGTTTCAGGTCTGGTGACCCTTTCCCAGAACTGATGGTAGCTGGGAAATTGTCAGTTTATATGCAGAAAATAGGGAGGGTGGATTGGTAGGAAGTAAATGATAGGATAGAGCCCTAAGAGAGGGAAGAGCAGTTGGACAGACAAAGGAGTTGTTAATGATCTGGCTGAGTGTGAATAGTTATTAATGGGGACAGCTAGTGACAATATGTAATGTGTCATGGCAGGCAATGTGATAAGGCCTGGTGTGTGAGGTAGAGGGCTAGGACATGGGAGAGTTTAGGCCCTAAAATTATTGAACTCGATATTGAGTTCTGACCGTTGCACGGTTCCCAAGTGTAAAATGAGGTGCTGTTCTTCCAGCTTGCATTTGTATTAACTGGAATACTGCAGCAAGCCAGAGACACACATGTTGGCCAGGGAACGGGGTGGTGTGCTAAAGTGGCAGGTAACAGGTAGCTCAGGGACTATTTTGCAAGCAGAGCATTGATGTTCTGCGAAGTGGTCACCCAGTTTAGTTTCGTTTCTCCAATGTAGAGATCACATTGTGAGCAGTGAATGCAGCAGACTAGATTCTGGGAAGTGCAGGTGAAGTGTTGCTTCACCTGGAAGGTATATTTGGCCCTTTGGATAGTGGGGAGGGAGGAGGTAAATGGGCAGGTGTTGCACCTTCGTCGGTTGCAGGACAAGGTGTTGGAGATGAAGGAAGAGTGGCCCATGGTGCCCTGAAGAGAACGGTCCCTGTGGAAGGTGGACAAAGGAGGGGAGGAGAATATGTGCCCAGTGGCATCTCGCTGGAGGCGGGGAAATGGTGTTGGATGATCTTCTGGATGTTGATACTTGTGGGATGGTAGGTAACTACAAGGGAAGCCCTGTCGCTGTTGCGGGAAGGAAGAAAAGGGTGATGGCGGAAGTGCAAGAGATGGGTCGGATCAGGTATCTTAATTGATGAACTTGTGCTTGGAATCTCAAACCAGTGGCTAAGTTTGCAAGTGATACAAAGGGGAAAGCGATAAAATTATTTGGATGTACTTGAAATATGAAATTCAGCACAGAAAAGTGCAATTTTTCTATGACCCAAAAAAATCCAAGAAGGCAGTGACATGTAACCGGGAGGAAAATTACACTGAAAATGAGAGAAACCTAGAAATGGGAGTTCTAATTGTCAACAGATAGAAACTATCTGAACAGTACAGTGTGGAATAGCCATGGGTAAGCTAAATCAGCTGTATTAAAGGTTAGCAGTGAAGATAAATAATGAAGCAGTTCTGTCATTTTGTACATCATTGTGACTATATAGAAAAAATTGCAAGTAATTTGGGTCATCACAATACAGAATGAATGTTAGGTCTATTTAAAAGATGCAGAAGACACCAATCATCATGGTGGATAGATGGAACAGTGATGAGCAGTTCCATAAATCGGCCGAGGCCTCACTGGAAGAGGGATTGTTGAGAGCGATGTTCCCTCTTAAATTTTGTGTAGCTGGTTTTAATTGCTGTACAGTTGATTAAGGCTAGAGCAAGTGGGTTTCCGTCTTAAGGAAATTTTACTTGTGCCTGATTGTTGCTAAACTGCAGAGCTCCGAGTGGAGATAGGTAATATTCTTTCTTTAGAATTCTAAAAGGGGAAAAAATGATGTAGACCATGATCAATTGATTATCTTTTTCAGTGGAACCAGAGGATGGGGATTGCGCTTCAAAGGTAATTAACCATGTTTCACAAAGGACATTGGGCATGTCTGTCTGTTAGACAAATGCTTACACAAATTGAAGAGCACCACACCATATCAAGCATGGGGTGAGGTATGCAGGCACCGTCCATTTGGAGTATTGTTTGTACAGTATTGGTCTCCTTAAGTAAAAAACGTAAAATGGTAGTATTTGAAACAATGAACATTTTGGTGGCAAAACTGATTATCAGAATAGTATAAGTAAAAGCTATTGAAATGTTTGACAGCCATAATCTTATTAAATGGTGCAGCAGGTTCCACAGTCAGAAGGGGCCTACTCTTGTTCCTCAGAACTAGAATGTATGTGTTATCTTTTGGAAAAGGTTAGGCAAGCTTAGCTTAATCTGCTGAGTAAGAGGTGACTTAATTGTTATTGGATCTTGACAGGTTGGATGTGGAAATGATATTTCCTCTTGGTGGAAAATCCAGCACCAGGGAATTGCCTTTTTATGATGGAGATGACCGCTTTGTCAGTGTCAGACGTCATTTTCTGCTTCAAAAATCAGTGGAACTAGAGTTCTGATTATGTGAATATTAAGGGATACATAGATTCTTAATAAGCAAGAATGTAAAATGATATCACTGGAATAATTTGATCCGCCATGAGCAGGGTCAATGGGCTGAGTGTCCTACTCTTGCTGTTAATTTGCGGGTTTGTATGAACTATCACAAAATTTAATTATGAGTCATCAATTTGAGATGAGAGGATAGTATTTGTTCAGTTGCAAAGTGATTTTTTTAACAATTTGTTGGGATACAAGAGATAAGGAATTTGAAACATTACATGTGCTAAATGACGTGATGATTTTGGACTTGTGGATCTCAAAGCTTTCCACAACTGGGGATTTTCTTTTGTGTAATGCCCAGGTCTGGTATTCATGAATTTAAAAACTTATGCAACTTCATTATTGTTGTTCTGCAGTTGACAATGTAGTTGAAGGCAAATTGGGCAGACCGTAGCACATTGTTGAAAAAAAGACTGTTCTAAATGAATGAAAATACCCTTGTAACTATCAATTAGTGAAGCTGCCTCTTCAAATGTTGACAAGATTCAGTACTACTCCCACAAATCTTGTAAGCTAACTGTTGAGCACTTGCTAAGCTGCCACATTGTGCTTTGAGAATTTTGGTAGCTGTTTGACCTACTGAGGTGTTGAAATGTATAAATGTAATAAGCCATTGATTGTAGTTGACCATGAAATGTGCATAATAGAACTTGGCAGGAACATAGATCATAAACTCTTCAAGTTTCTCGTTTGTTGGTTGGATTTTATCAAAACCCACATTTTCTGTCCATTCCAAGACTCTGCAGGAATGTATCAATTGAAGTCTGAAATGCATTTATGATATCTCTTGATTTCAAAATGGCAAATTGATTTCATTGTCACAGTGCATAGACAATGGAGAAGAGTCCTGCTGACCAAATGCTGAAGTGTACCTAACTACTATCTGTCTTGTCTAGATGCCTTCTAAATGGAAATATTTTCACTTAGCAATTAGTATTGGCAATGCTAATTTTAAAAAAAATGAAGCACTGGAAATAGAGTAGATCATATGGCATCTAATGAGGAAGAAATGGTTAACATTTCAAGTCATGTTAGAAGTGATATTTCACTCGGTTAATTTTGTCTGTCTCAACTCAGATGCTGTAGGACCTGAGTGTTTTCTGCAAGTTTGGACCAAGTGTTCTTTTTCTTTTGTAGATGCAAGTGCACTGGCTCATTTTTGCTGGGCTCTTAAAATAAGTACAGCATCTAAGAAGAGGCTCTGCGTGGGAAGGCTGGATAGGAATTTGTTTTGTAAATTTTGCTTTTCTCGATTTCGGGTGCCCAACCTATTGCCAGAACACTTTTCATATGGTCTGATGGCTGCTTTAATTTACAGCTTAGTCATATATTTGCAATGAGCTGCTCCTGCAAGCAGATCCCCTTTCTACCCTTTGTGTGTGCTGCTGTAGACTCATGAGTGAGCCTAGCAACAGAATCCTAGAATAGAATCATATAATCCCTACAGTGTGGAAGCAGGCCCTTTGGCCCAACAAGTCCACACCGAACCTCGTAGCATCCCACCCAGACCCACCCCACCCCCCCCAACAACCCACCTAACCTGCACTTCCCTGAACACTACGGGCAATTTAGCATGGCCAATCCACCTGACCTGCACATCTTTGGACTGTGGGAGGAAACCGGAGCACCCGGAGGAAACCCACGCAGACACTGGGAAAATGTGCAAACTCCACACAGACAGACGCCCGAGGCTGGAATCGAACCCGGGTCCCTGGCGCTGTGAGGCAGCAGTGCTAACCACTGAGCTGCCCCAAAATGTAGGAAACCACCCATCTGATTGGAGGAGCAGCCTGAGGCCTGGAGCCATAACAGTGAGCGTTTCGCCTGCCCGAGGCTTTGTTTTGTTTGCCTGTCTCTGGCATCTGCAGTATCCTCCAAAAAGAATGGAGCACGCTTCTAGCCTGGTGAGGGGGCTTGTTAACTGGTTCACTCTCGTCCCTGGACGTGAAAGTAAGAATTCCTGGGATATGTGCAATTTGGCAAACTGAATCCAAAATTGGCTTAACCGAATGTAAAGGGTGATGGTTGAAGGTTGTTTTTGTGACTGAAAGCCCATCTCCAATGGCATACTGGAGAGTCCAGTGCTGGCTCCTCTTTTTTTGTCATTGTGTGCACTAATGATTTAAATACCAATGTGGCCTGTGTGATCAGTAGGTTTGTAGATGACACAAATTGTTGTGGAAAGTTGTGTGGAGGAAAGGCTTAATCTATCGAATGAAGTATGTGGGCTGGGCAGATTGGCAGAACATTAACAAATGGTGTTGGGTCCTGAGAAGTGACGGGAAGTATTTTGGGAGGACTAAGAAGGTAAAGAAATGCATGATGAATACTAGCATCCTAGAAAGTACTGAGGGTCACAGATCTTGGTGTGCATATTTACAGATTCTTCAAGACAACAGGACAGGTGAATAATGTGGTTAAGAAGGATTGCTTGCCTTTATTCATTGAGGCATTGAATACAAGAACATGGCGATTATGTTGGAACTGTGGAGCCATTGATTCGACCATATCTGAAGCGTTGAACTCTTTGTCACTGCAATAGGAAAAGTCTCGAGGTATAGTGAAGATTGATGAGGAAGTTGCCTGGTCTGAAACATTTCAGCAGTGAAGACAGACTAGACAAGCTAATGTTGTCCGTAGAGTAGAGAGGCTGAGAAGCGGACGTGATCGGGAGGTGTAGATAGGAAGAAACTTTTTTTCTCTTTAGAGGGATCAATAAGCAGAGTACATGGATTTCATGCAAGAGATAGGATATTTGGAATGGGTTTGAGAATAATGACTTCAACCCCGAAGATGCTGGGTATTTTGAACTCACTGCTTGAAAGGCTGGTAGAGGCAGGACCATCACAAGATATTCAGACAGACACTTGTAATACCATAACATACAAGGCTATGGGCCAAGTGCTAAAAAATGAGATTAGAGAAGCAATCTGCTTGATGACTAGGGTGGACGTGAAGGGCCTCTTTCCATGGTGTGAAATACTGAATCACTGTCATACAAATAACATACAATACCTACGCTGTGACAATGCTGAAATGTTTTGAGGATAGCAAGAGTTGTTGTATAAGATTTTGGAAGTTAGGACTTTAAATCAGATTTAATTGAAGGATTCAAGGTGTTGAATGAAATGTGCGGATAGAATATCTGAGCTGGATAGGTAATTTGAGAGACTTAGTGTGCTCGTCAACTGTTTGAGCGCAGGGGCAGGCTTTTAATTTGGACCAAAGTTTGTCCATGTTGAAAACAAACGGCCACGCTGGGCATGGAAAGTGTAATAATTCAGAATGTCTGGCAGGAAAGGAGCATAATTTATTGTTGAACACACACAGAGCCACTACTTGTGGCATACGTAGGCTAGTCCCAGCCTGGGACAGAGTTCTGCAGACCTAGGGATGCTCTTTTTACATTTTCCAATCAAAATGTTCAGAAATATTATTGCAAACCTCTGGAGCAGCTGCACATTGAACCCAGGCCTCTTGGCCCAGGGTTGGGGGCTCTACCACTGCACCACAACAGGGCCTTAAAAGCTGCTGCTGGGATTTGAACTCAGGATCTTCTGTTTACTAAACAGGTGCTTTAACCCACTTGGCCACAGCCACGGCCACACCTGGGTGACAAGTTCCAGTTGGACAGGCCACCGCCTGTTAACAAGCAAACTTGAACTCGGTGTGTTCCATAAGGAGATTAATTTGTGATTCCCCATTGGCCTTTAAAGAGAATATCACAGTAAGAGAAGGTGGTGAGAGTTTGCCCCCAACAGGCTGGTTTACCTTATGCAGCAGTGCTTAGGTTTGCTTAATAGAAGAACCCTGGACGTGGATATCATGATAATACAACTAATATTCGCACACTGCATTCTTAAGGCATATAAATGTCTGGGTTAATTTTAAGCTATTGGTTCACAACAGATGAGCATATTTCGAGTGATCTGAAATGAGCTGAAGTGTGAGATCTTTATACGCTCTGTTCACATGCTATGAAAAATGGATGTTATCATGAGCATGTCCTTGAAAATCATACTGGCTATGAGTCATGACACAACAAAAGGTTGACAGATCTTGTGTCTGAACTTCATGACTAACCTAACTTGCAGATTGTTTTTGATTACTTTTAGTTGAATAGAAAAATACCTCTTCCCCGCACAGGTTTAAGGATTATAACATTTTTGCCCTCAGGAGATTGAACAATAATGACTTGGAGGGAACACCAAAGATCTGGATGTGTTGTGTATTGATTATAGCAGAACAGTGGCCCAGCACCTCTCCTGTCTTGTGATGCCTTTGCTTAAAAGCGATAAGTACTTGTGACCAAACAGGGTATTGATCGGATCTTATTTGGGAGCTATTAAATTCTCACTGACACATCTTTAAAAAGTTGTTTTGACCTTGGAAGAATCCAGTTACAATTTACTGAAGTTTTAGCTAAAGCGAAGGATCTCAATTGTTACCTAATGTGATTTTAGGAATAATATGATGGAATCATTTAAAAATAACAAGCTGACGGCATGGCTTTTTTGGTATGGAAATCCAGAGCTAGCAAGTGTACAATTGTTCAGGCAGGGCTGAGTAGTAAAACTGAGTACAGAAAACATGTCGAATTTAACTCGAAGGTAGGATCTACTCCTGTAGATGGTGAAAGACGCATGATGTGCTGATGAATCTTAAAAAGGAAACACTTAATTTGTCTGTAAACATGTCTACAGTGGCTGAGTTTTGGCACCGAGACCGAAGATTGTGTTTAAACCATGTCCTAGTGACGTTAGCATATGATCACTAGGCTGATACTTCAATGCACTTTTGACAGTGTTGTCTTTTAAGTCAGGCTGTTGAGTCAAGTCTGTTATCCAGCTGGATGTAAAAGATACATTGTTATTTACCTCTTACCAAATGATAGATTGATTGGTCATTATTTTGTTTCTGGGATCTTGCTGTGTATATGTTAGCTGTAGAACAGTAACATTTCAAGAGGTCATAATTGGCTGTAAAATGTTTTCGTATCTGGGGTAGTGGGATTGCATAAATGTAATTTCCTTGAATGTGAATCAGAGTCTACAGTAATTGGGCCTTCATACATGGTGCTTTTGTTGTAAAGAAAGTAGCTAGGGAACAGACTTCATGTCTGATTTGGCCTACTGCTTTTCCTATGTCATTTATTGATTGTATTCCTATTTTGTCACTGCCGTGAAAGTGTAAGGTTGATTGGGATCTACTTGTCCGATCAGTTTGTGATGCTGTGTATACCACTTAGAGAGTCAAAGTAATCTAGCATGAAAACAGGCCCTTGGCCCAAACTGGTCCGTGCTGACCATGGTGCCCACTCGGCTCGTTCCAGTTGCCTGCATTTGGTCCATGTACCTATCCAGATATCTTTTAAATATTGCTATTGTGCCTACCTCAACTTCTTTCTCTGGCAGCCCATTCCATAAAAACACAACTTTGTGAAGAGGTTGCTGCTCAAGTCCTTCTTAAATCTTTGTCCTCTCACCTTAAACCTATGCCCTCTAGTTTTCTATTCCTCATCCCTGGGGAAAAAGACAGTATGCATTCATCCTTTCCATACCCCTCATGTTTGTGGACTCCTCAATAGTGTTACCCCTCATTCTCCTATGTTCCAAGGAATAAAGTCCTATCCTGGCCAACCTCTCCCTATAGCACAGGCCTACTCGTCCTGGCAACATCCACGTAAATCTTTTTTGCACGCTTTCCAGTTTAACTATGTCTTTCCGATAACAGGGTGACCAAAACTGTGCATAATACTCAGTGTGGCCTCACCAATGACCTATACAACTGTAACTTAATGTCCCAACTCCTACACTCAGTGCCTCGACCGATGAAGGCCAGCTGCTAAATGCCTTCGTCACCACCCTGTTTACCTGTGATGCTGCTTTCAATGAACTATGTACTTGTACTCCTAGGTCCACCAGTTCCACAACACTCCTCAGGACCTTAACATTTATTGTATATGTCTTACCATGGTTTGACTTTCCAACGTGCAGCATCTCACACTTATCTGTATTGAATTGCATTTGCCAATCGTCAGCCCACTTCCCCTTCTGATCAAGATCCCTCTGTAATTTTTAATAACCTTCCTTGCTGTTAACAATATCGCCTAATTTTGTATCATCCACAAACTTACTCTTCACGCCTTGCACATGCATGTTCAGATCACTTATGTAAATAACAAAGGTCCCAGCACTAACCCCTGTGGCACACCACTAGTTACAGGCCTCTCTCTGAGAAACAACCTTGAACTGTCAGCCTCTGATTCCTGCTATTGAGCCAATTTTGAATCCAATTAGCTAGCTTTCCCTGGATCCGATGTGACTTAACCTTGATGTCTAGCCTGCTGTGCAGGCCTTTGTCAAATGCCTAACTAAAGTAACTTTAGACAACTTCCACTGCCCTACCCTCATCTGTCCTCTTGGTTACTACTTCAAAAAACTAAGATTTGTCAGACCTGATTTCCCACTCTCAAATCCATGCTGACTCTCCCTAATCAGACCTTAACTATCCAAATGTTGGTTGATCCTGTCCCTCTGTATTCTCTCCAATAACTTGCCTACCAGTGATGTCAGACTCACTGGCCTGTAGTTCCCTGGCTTATCTTTGCTATCTTTCTTAAACAATGGAACAACATTAGTCACCCTCCAGTCTTCTGGAATTTCACCAGTGAGTGAAGGTGAAGCAAAGATCTCTGCAAGCGCCTCTGCAATTTCTTTTTCCTAGCCTCCCACGCCATCCCAGAATGGACTTGATCAGGCTCAGGGGATTTATCCACCTTAATGAGCTTCGAGGCTGCAAACACCGCCTCTCTGGTAATATGTATGTGGTCCAAAACATTCCCAACTATACACAATCTACAGCAAGAAAGTGCACTTAAGAACAACTTGCAAGTGTAGTTTGCAATCTTGGAAGTAGAATGAATGCAGTCATAAGGCTATGATGTGTGCCTAATTGACTTGACATAAGACTGCATGATTTTAAGTTCCTTGTCATATGTAGCCCATAGACCTTAACAGAATCAGTTAGGGAAATCTATTCAAGTATAACCTGGTTGCTCATACTGATATTCTCATTGATGAACATAGTCATTTCACATATTGAGGAAAACTAGTTGGCCATTCAGTTACCATTTATGTGAAAAGGTTTTTGGTGACTTCACCTCTGACCACGTTCTAACTTGAAGATTATATATCATTAGCCTTTTGCCGTCAGGAAATATTTCTCCATCTAATTGATTAAATGCTTAAATAATCTTAAAACCACATTAGGTCACTTTCTTTTATTCATCTATATTTGAGGGAACTTGTATCTCGCCAATGCAACCTATCCCTTCAAATCAGCACTTAACGGCTCTGAAGCATTCTGGTGATTTGTGCTGCACCTTCTCCATGGTCACTTTTTTTTCTAAGGTATCATGCCAAGACCCAAAAACAAGTACAGTTGGCAATAGTAAGGATGTAAACCTCTGTTTGTAAGTAAAGCAAAAGTCAGCCAGTGTTCTGCTTTTAAAAATTGATTAGAGATGTTGGTGTGTCACCTGGTGTGCTAACATTTCCTATCATGTATTGCCTGTTTATCTGTCAATAATTGCTCCAGTGATGTTGTGGTGAGTTGCTTCCTTTGACTGCAGTGGTTCATGTGGTGATTGTGCTTCCTCATTTTCAAATAGAAATGTCTGGGGTTTTGAGCCAACAGAAGGAACAGTGATGTTTTTTTCAACTTACAAAAGAAGTAACTGCAGGAATTTTAGATGTACTAGTTATGGTTTTCCCTAGTTCTCTCTGCAACGTAGGAGAGCCCCAGCAGATATAGCTTTTAAGAGCAGTGCTAAGTTTCTTAAGTAAGGAGGCAGCAACAACATAAACTATGCACCACTTAGGCCTCAGATGTCAGGAATATCGTGAAATATATTAATAAGGGAGCCTTAAAAATGTACTCTGAAAATTACAATCAACATTTATTTTAAAGAAGGAATATTGTTTGACAAATATTGGAGCATGAAGGAAAAATGGTAGCTTGACCGAAAGGCGGAATGACAGTTGTGGGAGATTTTAATGTACCTATTGACTGGAAAAGTTAAGGCAATGGTAGCCAACACACATTCATAAAATGTTTTCATGTTAGTTTCTTAGAACTGTAGGTTCTGGAGCTGTTGATGGAGGAGGCTGTACTAGACCTAGTGTGCAATGAGAGAGGATTAATTAACAAGCTCTGTGAAGCCATCCCGAGGTAGCAGCGACCACAAGACTATTTGAATGATGCATTCAGTTTGAGGAATAGGAGCGAGACTTGAGTGTATTTGTTAAAATTGCAATAAGGGCATGAAAGCAGAGTTGCCTCAAGCACATTGGCAAATTAGGTACAAGGGTAAGATGGTCGAGATGTAGTGGCTGACGTTTAAGGGGATATTTTAGAATGAATACATGGTGAATAGTAAGAAAAATTCAAAGCGATGAAACAACTATATGCAGTTAACGGTGACGGTTAGCAAGAGTATCAGACTCTAAGAAAAAGCATATGACTGTACAAAGGCAGGTGGCAAGTCAGAAAGTTTTATGTCTGCCTTGATAATGATGGTTGTGAAGGCAAGATGGAGTGGTGTCGTGAGGCTACAGATTGTTGGCCGCCATCAGAAGTGTATTTATATACAGTGATTCGTGATATCCAATTTTGAACTCTTGGATCGGTTCAGAATCTTTCCACTTTGGAACGTGTCTTCAGTTTGGATTGATCTGTATCTTCTGGGCTGGGCCTGTGCTGTGATTGCTCCTCCCAATGTTGTCACAAGTAGATGCATCTATACCAGGTAGGTTGATGAGAATGAAGTTTCGTTTCCTGATTGGTATGTGGAAACTGAAATTAGAAATTCTTACACGGGACTTGCCTGTAGTGGCCACTGATTAAATGAGTTGATGCAGTTCAGGCTAACTAAAACGCTGGTTTCTAGGGTGAGGTACCGGAAATTGCCTCAGTAAGCATATATCCCTGCAAAACTTCCAGGCTTTCGGACAAGAAAGATGCTGAATGTAGAAGAAAAACTAATTTTATATGTAAGTTGTGTTCTGTTATAAGCCCTAGAAATGGCTAAAATATAGTGAGGCATGTGAAAATGCAATTGCTTTGATAATACTTGCTGTGTTTCTTGCACTCTTTCTCTCATGTACTCATTTTTCTTCTGACGTTCTCTGCTTTGAATATCTCTGGATTTGATTCCTATTTGACAGGCTGCTGGCTGCCTTTTACAAAATTGGTAGCTTACCACATTATTTGTCGCTCGTTTGATCGATTACCTAACTTGTTGAAATGAAAAATTCTTTGACTTAAACATCCTCATAAACTGAATCCTATCTTTCTCTTTCTCCTTTCCCTGTCAATCTAATGCACTGTGTAAATTATTCAACTTGCACCACTGCTCAGTCTTTTGCAATCGATTGTGAAAATCATTTGCTCCCTACTTCTGGCGTCTGGGAGGACATTGTAAATGCCTATCTCTGACCATGCTTTGATCTAGCTCTCACTCCAATTTCCTACACTTGTGCTCTGAAGCCCCTTCTCTTGTCCTCTGTGGAGCATTCTGAAATATTGTTTTATGGAATTAATTGAATTATGTTCTATCACTCTCCTACTGCCAAATAGCTGTGCGTATCCTATTAGAATTACTGAATCCTTTTTTGTCGAGCTAGACTGGTTGTGTTTTCTAATTTACCCTGTTTTCCTAATCAACTTGTTCACCTCCGGAGCAGTTGGGACTTGAACCTGGGTCTCTTGGTCCAGGGGTAGGGATGTTACCGCTGTGCACCAAAGCTAAACTTATTATGAAGTGGATGATTTTCTTCAGCTTTTGAGAAGCAACTTGAAATGAGCAGATATGGTATTGAATATGCTTATGTTTTTAGTTTAGTTAAGACCAAGTCTTAACATAGCACTTCAATATATTTCAGGGATGGAAGAACATTTTTGTGCTTAAATGTTGCTACATCCTAACTTTGATGGCCTACAGAAAAACATTGTTTTACAGATGTGTTGAAATTATCTGCATATTCCAACCAGTGCAATTGAGACAATTTCTACACATCTGCTTTTGATCTGCCAATTCAGGACTACCCACCCCAACTGTTGCCAGTACCGAAAAAAATCTACAGCTGAAGTATACTTCATGCTGTTTACGCACCCAAAATAAACTGCAACCTCCTTACTGTTGCAACCTAAAGGTCATCACAAACCCGGCTAAACGTCTTCATAAAGAAAGGATTTCTTTAGTGGTTTATTTACAACTTGGGCAACTAAATGTTTTTAAAATGGTTGATGTTTTGTTTGTATAGTATGTGCTTATTCTGACTGATCCTTTCCTGATCTAATTTTACAGGTGAAATGAGTATTGTTTGTTGAATGTCACCGAGTCCCCATTTTGAATCTTGGATTTGGCCTCTGCAAAGGTGTTTTGTGTTGGCGTAGGGCCACTGCGTGGCAGTACTCGTACTAAATTAGGAGTTTGCAAGGAATTTGGATCTCCTGTGGAGGAGGCAGCAGCTGCTGTACATATCAGACCTGATTTCTCACAATCAAAATGGTGTTGTCACAGAGACAAAGAGATGAACTGTAAGTACTTCATGAAAAATATTAGTGTGCTTAAGCAAATTGCTCATGAACTTTGTGCCTTTGTGTCTGTTACCTATTAGATGTGAATTATTTTAAAATTGCATTCCATTCTTCAGCTTCCAACATCAGTTGTCTTAATTCTAAAATATATGAAGTGCAGCGCAAGGGTTCTAGAACTTAAATTTTTTTTGTTCAGAAAGGTTAGGAGTCTTTACAAGATGCAATTGAAATTAGTCTAATAAATGATGAACTTGGTAGCTTTAAATGCACCAGGATACATGCATGTGTTTGTAATAAATTATTTCTCATTAAATGTAAGGTTGGTTGTTTAGTCTTCAAAATCACACTTCCTTCTTTTTCGGTTAGAGTTACATTTTGAGCTTTCTTGCACAAAAAGCTTTTAAATTTCATACTTGGATTCATATTTGTGCTGTTGATTTTGGGGTGGAGAAGGTGTAGTCATAAGAGCATAAAGCAATTTTTAATTAGCTGGTGTAGATTATGGACCTTGTTGGATGTATGTCAGTTATTTATCCAACATGGTATGGTTGTAATTTACATGATTAAATATTTAAGATGTTATCCACTCTATTAGAATATTCAAATTCATTCCTATGTTTGTTTAATTCAGTATTGACTTGAGAATGAGGACCGTATTCGCTGCAGATCTGAAAGCATCATCTTCAATTTGTGAAGTTTGATTTTAAATTTATCGTTAGCCCACCAGCTTTTCAGGAAGCATGGAGTCCAGGAATAAACTGGTCTTTCTACAATTATACAGGGATTTGGTGACACCACACCTGAAATACTGGGTGCAGTTTATGAAAGAAAGTATTTGCATTGGATGCAGTCATGATGGTCCAAGAGATTGGTCTCGGCGATTAGAGGATCATCCTATGATATGTGGTTTTCGTACATTGGGCTTGCACTCTGGAGTATACAAGAATGAGAAATGATCTCATTGAAGCACACACAGTTCTAAAGGAGCTTGGCAGGGTTAACACATCTTTCTGCTGTTTAGGGAATCTCGACTACAGATATAAAGGGTCAAATATTTAGGACCAAAATGAGGAACTTCTTCATTCAAAGGGTTGTGAAACTTTGGCATTCTGTATCCCGGTGGAATCAGGATGCTCCATCATTTGAAAATATCTGATGGGACAAGGATTTTATTTTGCTGTTTGGAAGATATGGTGAGCAGGAAGGAAAGTAGAGCAGAGACCCACTATCAGTAGTGGTCACACTGAATGTTTTGCCTGACGGTACAGCTTTTATTTCTTCTCTTTGTGTGTAAATGTTAGATTGCATTTCCAGGTTAGTTTGCCAGAAAGAAACAAGTGTACTTTTGAATTGCTGTCAATGTGGATTACAAGGTTAAATAAGAAATGTATGACATTGTTTCAGCCTTTACTTATTTTATGGTTTGAAACTACCTCTTTATTTCATGGAAACTAAAAGCCTCATAATATGTCAAGTTGAAATCATGCACATATTGACTCTAAAGTGAAAGATTCAAACCAGATTATCTGTAGGAGATAGTGCCTGTTGTTTTCTCATGTCCCCTTGCAGTTTATCTTCAATAACCACATTGTTCAGTGATTTCTAGGTCAACATCACAATAGTAGTTCTCTCCACAGATGCTGCCAGACCTGCTGTGTTTATCCAGCAATTGATGCTTCGTTTCAGATTTTTGGCATCTGCAGTTCTTTTGTTTTATATTAGAACTGTAGATTTAGGTGGTTTATTCTGGTATTTCTGAATCTTGACTTTTTGCAACAAGACTTTTCTAATATATCTACAAAATTGGGAAGATACTTTTTATCTTTAAACATGTTTTACATTTCACAATTATAATAACAAAGGAATCTGACTAAAATAATTTTTGAAATTTAATTCTTGAAGTTAACATATTAGCTTTGTAGTATGAAGTTTCCTTTAATATAGCAAAGTAATTGCACGTTATTTTGAAGTTTGGTTGGTTTTTCAACAAAGCTTGAAAGTGCATTATGA
This sequence comes from Ginglymostoma cirratum, assembly GCA_024137785.1. NCBI lineage: Eukaryota > Metazoa > Chordata > Chondrichthyes > Orectolobiformes > Ginglymostomatidae > Ginglymostoma > Ginglymostoma cirratum. Next base: position 7,037,613 of record JAHRHZ010000067.1, on the reverse strand, counting down.
TGGAGAAAATAGAGGGCTTCTGAGTTTCCTCTTTGTTTCTTGAATATACTGGTGGCTGGTGACTGTCATTGCATGGCTGCCTTTCACTGAAGAATTTGTCTATATGGTTAGTAATAACTGGAACATAGATGGCAGAAGTCTGCCTGTTTTGGGGAGGGGAAACTAGTTTCTGTTATCACTTCCAAAGTGACTCTGAAAATAACTGTCCTGGCATAGTCCCAAGGATACAGGATAAACTATTCGTACTGAGATGAGAAATTTCTTCACCCAGAGAGTGGTGAGCTTGTGGAATTTGCTACCATAGGAAGCAGTCAAGGCCAAAATATGTATGATTTCAAGAAGGAGTTGGAAAAAGCACATGGGGCTAAAAGGATCAAATAATAAGAGGAAGAAACAGGAACAGGTTTTTTTTTTTTAATTATTCATGTGATGAGGATGTTGCTTATTGCCAGTCTCTAATTTGGGTAGTTGATTCAACCACATTGCCATGGGTGTGGAATCAAATGTAGACCAGACTGGGTAAGGATCTCTCAGGTTTTGGAGTAGATTTGTAGGTCAGGTTGTGGATGTTGTGGTTAGTTGGGTTGCCCAGCTGGTTCATTGTTATTCCGTAGACATTTTATTACCCTGCTGGGTAACAACATCGATGTTTGTGTACCCTTGTTGTTAATTTCCTTCCTGTTTGTCCGATGTAGTATTTGTCACAGTCTCTACACCACACTACAACGGACAAACAGGAAGGAAATTAACAACAAGGGTACACCAACACCAGTTGGCTACAAAAAGACAGGACCGATACTCACTCATCTCTATACGCATGGATAAGGAGAACCACCAATATCCTGGGACAGACAAAGCCGAGACGAGCACGGGAGTTCCTAGAAACTTGGTACTCCATGTAGAAAGCCATCAACAAACGCACAGAACTTGACCCCATATACACTCCATTACGAAGGAAAACCAGAAGTGGGGTAATCAGCTCAATGGACTCCAGAGTTTGAAAACCAGGCGGGAAAACACAACAGCGCTTCGTCGGAGGCTGCACTGATGATGTTACCCAGCTGGGTAAGGATGGCAGTTTCCTTTCTTAAAGGACATTAGTTGAACCAGTTGAGTGTTTCTGACAATTGGCAATGGATTCATGGTCACCATTGTGTTCCGATTTCCATGTTCTTTTCATTGAATTCCAGTTCCACTATCTGCTGTGAGGGGTTTTAAACCTGGGCCCTCAGGACATTATCCTAGGTCTTTGGATTAACAGTTTAGCCATAATATCAGTAGGCCTTTGCCTCCCAATTGAGTTGGATGACCAGCCATGATCCATGAATGGTGGAGCAGGCTTGAATGGCCTAATCCTGTTTTGTACTACTTTGATTTGGAATCAAACATTCTGGCCAACCTTTTCACTTCCTGTCACAGGAGCATAGTTCAGATCCATGAAGCTTATTGCCATCTGGCTAAGGTCAGCCTGTCTTGAATCCATCATTTGTAACAAGCTGTTTTAACTAATAGCTATCTTGAACTTTTGAGTTTTCTGAGCAGTCATAAATTCACAAGTTGGTGTGTCTTGGAAATGTAGGTTATGAATCCATGACTTTAAATAATTTCTTCAGTCCATTTGTAAGATTTGGTGTTATGTTGTCACATACAGTTTTGGTCATCAGTGCATTTGATAGCATTGAAGCAAATTTGAGAGCAACAAGGCAAGCATGATGCTAAATCTGAGCTGTATGCAAAAGTATTTAATGGCATTCCTCCCCATGGAAATCATGTATTGCTGAGTTCACGATGCAATCATAAGTATAATGAATCACTGGAGAAATGATTGAGTAATGGAATTGCCAATTTGTGTTGTAAACAGTTTATTTTGTTCAAAAAGGGCAGTGGTTTGGCAGTTTGGTTGAAAAAGTGGCATCAAAACCATAATAAACTTGCTCATTGTCAATGAGGTTGAATTGATAACTGGTGGTGCAAGACAAATCCACTCATCTGACTTGGCTTGATGCGCTATCAGTAGCATAGTTGCAAATCATCGGCTTCGCTGCTTGGGATTTTGGAGCAAGAGGGAAAGAACTTGTATTCACATTTGCTTCAGATGCCTTCAATTAATTTGTCTTCTTTCTAAGCCTTTGAATTTTTAATTGCTGCGGTCTTGACAACCATAACTAATTTTCTTCTATACACAGTTAATTGTGAAACCCATTTTATGTTGAGGCACACTCATCAAGTTCCTGATTATTGAATTACCTTTCTTTGGCACATTGTTCACATTGGAAATGTTCCCTCTGCTCAGACAATGCACATTTTTGCCTTATTAAATGTCGGCATTGCTGTTCATTTCTTTACCCTTGTAGAATAGAATTCTATCTCCAACCTGTCCATGTCAAAACTGTTATGCTCCTCCTGTAGTTTAATTTGAATCCTTTGTCTGGTTTCTCCTTGAATGGATGGCTGTGGCAAACATAATCACTGAAAATTTCCTTTTGTGATTCTGACATTATCCCTATTAACTTTTGTGACTCTGCAATAGCCCTTTCTGGTTTCAGTCAGCAATTGTATCAAATTGGGTTCTCCTCCCACTGCGTGGTTAACTTGTGTAACCCTTGCCTTTTGTAAATCCCTTGCTTTTCTTCATTTGGACCTTGTCCCTCTTGCCTGTTCGTTAGTTCACAATGATATGCTGATGACACTTATTGCTGCCCATTTCACACAATGCCACAATTCTATTCCTTGCTGTCAAACTGCCTGTTCAATCTCAAGTCATGTTCCTCTAATTGAGTGTTGGGACTGCAAAGGTATTATTTTTGTCCTTGTATATACTTGATTTGCTGCTGTTAATTCAGACTTCCTTCCAAACTGTTGACGTAGCTACATAATAGTACTGTATAAACTGAGTATCCTGCTGAACAAATTGAACTACTATCAAAAACCACTGAATTTGCCTTAACCACATTTGTTGCTTGAGCAGTCTCTCCTTCCACTGTAGTCAGATTTTAGCTGTGTTATACCCATTTCAAGGATTAATTTCTTAAATGCTGTGTTCCACATTCTCTTCAACTCTGTGCTCGTGGCCTTTTGCAGGTGGCAATAATTTAAAATGAAAATCCTAGAAATATTCAGGTCCAACTGCAGCAGTGGAAAATAACAAAACATAGTTAACAACTCAGGCCAAGTGTTCAAAGATTGAAGTATTTATCATCATTTCTAACTATCTTTACAATTTCCATGTCCTTTGTGTTCTACTCTGATCTTCATTTTTCAGCCGCAGTTTATTCTGCTGCTGCTTTCTGGGATACCAGTTTTTGATAAAACTCCTAGCTGTCTTAGTCCTGCCTTCTGAAATTCCTACCTATCAATTATTCTTTCTTCACCTTGTGATCTGACAAAAATCACTTGTGATGTACCAGCTTGATCTTTTTCCTTCGTTGAGCACTTCTCAATTTTTAAGTTGCATTATAAATGTATGCTTGTGTACTGGAATATATTGTACTTTTTATGCTTTCCAAGAGAAGCTTGATAAATGGTGAACCTTCAAACGTTTTGAAAGGAGAAATCAACATGATTATTTTTGACATTAAAGCAATATGAAAGTTGAATTGTAAATAGGCATTAGCAAATTCAAGTTCTTGAGAGTCATATGGAAGTATAGATCTTGTATTGAAACTAAAATATTAGTTCTACCTGGACCTTGACCAACTGTCAACATTCTGTTGAATTTGTGATCCATTGCAGTTAGGTGCATCGTCTGTTAATGTGTTCGTACACAGTTTCTACGTGTTAGTGTTTGGGAGAAAGAGCCAGTGGTGGTCTTGAATAGGGATCAGAAACTGGAAACCATCCTTCTCGCCAAGTTCACATCATAATCTAGTTTATGGAAGTTAATGAAGATGGCCATTCAACCCATTGAGTCCACGATGACCTTCTGAAGAGTATCACACCCCTCTGCCCTATAATCCTGCATTTCCCATGGTGAACCCACCTAGCCTGCATATCCCTGGGCACTGTGGAACAACTTAGCATGGCCCATTCACCTAACCTGCACATCTTTGGACTGTGGGAGGAAACCGATGAAACAGGGGGAGAATGTGCAAAGTGTGCACGGACAGTTGCCCGAGGGTGAGGTTGAATCCTGGTGCTGTGAGACGGCAGTGCTAACCACTCATCCACCGTGCTGCCCAATCTGGGTGGCATCAACTAAAACAACACCCTGAAGAGCAAACCTGACACCAGTCATTATTTCTGTGTTACAACAACTGACCTCTTGAGAGAACTGCTTCTATCTTGCTGCACCACATGTGAAATGTGGTGCTATCTGTTCAAGGATGGCTGAAAAAAATTTTAGAAGCTGAAAAATAGTGATAATGGTTAGGGCTTCCCAAATTGGAACCCCAAGGGGTTTGACAGCTGACATTTTGGAGTTGGCACCTCTGCGGCAGCAATAGCCGCTGTGGAGCCCTGGAGTTACAACCAGCTATCTAGCAGTGTCTCCCTCACCCTCCAAAAAAAGTTCTCAGTGAGGGCTTGTGACAATTTCTGTTTCAAAACAGAATGACAGTGGAGGAAAATGTTTGGGAGCTTGCTGTCTGCCAGGATTTTGATACGTCCGATTATTATTCCTTAAACCCCTCTGCATTTGCCTGCGATTTGGAAAAGAATATCTGTTATTGTCTTTTGTACTATAATACAGGAGTATAGGAATATACTGAAAAGTTTGTACAATGGCGGCCTTTTTAATGGCACCACCTTAGGTACATTTGCCTGGGTACAAATCTTAGAGTTTAAAAAAAAACTGTTTACACAGAGGATTAAAGGAAAATATAAGCGTTACTTCGAGGTAGTTACAACATAGTGAAAAGGTTTAAAATTACAGTCCGATAACAGCAGCTCAGCATGAGGCGTCAGGCCCAAGTCCTCCAACTATCCCACGTCGCTCCAGCTTCCTGTCCACTCCTCATTGGCACTCGGCAGCAACTAGGTAAGTCAAGCTGTACCAGGATTTGTACCTCTGCTTTTCTATCACTCCAGGGACATGGCCTACTCCTGCTTGCCTTGGACTGCCTGCTCCCGCTAACACCGCCAGCTCGAGGTTGCTGCCTGCGTGATGCTGTAGGGCTCTTCCCTGCACTGCTCTGGGGTTTGCAGCCTATGAACTGCTGCAGGCTCGCTGCACGCCATGTTCTGGGGCACAAGGGCTCGCTGCTCTGGACATACTGCTGGCTCTAGTGTCGAGGGGAGAGAAAGAAGTGGAGGAAAGCAGCGAAAGGAAAAAAAACAGTTGGAGCAGAGGAGCTCCGGCGGGAGCGTCCTATTCTGCTGCCTAAAGGCTCTCTCTCACTTGAGATTGAAACAAGTGTTACAACACGTCATGTCTGTTATTCAAACCTTTATTTGTGCCTTCGTTACCTTTTGAAATTTTGTTCGTCCAGTGCATTTTCGGCTGGTCTCTGTTATAGTTGTCAACCTACACTAAATTGTGTTTGCCCTGTGCATGCTGGCCAGTGTTGATTCCCGACCTAGCTCAATTTTGAATTCTCATCTTGGTGTTTGAATCCTTCCTTGGCCTCCTTCCGAGAACCCTGCATTTCTTTCTCTAATTCTGGACTTGCCCTATCATCCACTACTGTATTATGAGATACGTTGGCCCAATTTCTGGAGTTCTTTCCTTGCATCTGTCTCTTTCTCTACTGTGTTAAATCTACCATGAAACCAACCTCATGGAGTACATTTTAGCTACCTGTCCTACTATAGTTTGTTTTGGACCAATGTCCGTATTTCTCTTTAAAAGTATCTCTTTCTTTTATAAGCAGCCTCACTGGCTATAAAGCACTTGGGGATGTCCTACAACATACCATATAGCTGCTGCTGTCTTCTGTGAAACGTAATTTGAATGAACGAAACACTTAAAGATAGTGTACAAATTGAAGTGTTGCTTCAGTTGTTGTCTAGTATAAACTAGAATATCTAGAATTTGAAATGACAGTTTTATAATTTTTACTACTTGTTAAATGACCTAGTTAAACACTGAAACTACTATATAGACTCCATGTTTAAAGCAGTAGTGTTGTTAAAGGATTTTATTCATAGTGCTTAAAACATCAGTGTAGAATCTCGAATTATTTCATCGAACAAGTGTTCCAAAGGTTTCATGTTCTTCATTCTCCAATTAAATGTGCATGACTAAATAACTACTTTGCTTAACTCGAAGGGAGTAAATACAGAGAGACTGGTGAAAAAAGAAAGGGCAACATAGAATAGAATAGAGAACCAGTGATAAATTGAATGTATTTTTAACAAGGCCAACCTGATTTGGCTAGCTTTAGAGTTCACCTGGGATTTTATTGAAACCCAGCGCTTCATTAAGCTGCTGCTGTGTTGACAGTTGTGTAATGTAAGTCTATGAAATTCTTCTGGTTTTGAACATTCCACTTGTTTATTATAAACTAAGTTTTTGAACTGTAAACAAATTTATTTGTTTGAACCTGACATGTTCACTACTTCACTATAGTAAGATCAAATGAAAAGATTCCTTTGCTTTTTAATAAACAAGACAAAAACACCTGAAGAAGCCAGTTGTAAATTAATTGAAAGATAATTGATATGGAATTTTATCAAAGCATTAAAACCTTTACAAAGAAGCTTCAGAGATCTCTTTTTCCTTAGCTAAGGTTCTCCACCACAATGGTTTGTGCCCTTGACTATAGGCCATATTTCCTGGACTGTTTAGCTCATCCATTCTCCTCCGTCCCAGAATTAGAAGGTTCTACTTGTTGTCACTTTCCACCCCACCAGCCTCTGCATTCCACCATTTCCAGCCATGTTTAGCATGATGCAACCACCAAAAACATGTTGCCTGCCAATCTCCTTTCAGTATTATGAAAACAGTGTCTTTCCATGATAGCCTGGTCCACTCTTGAGAAATGTCTCAACACTCCACGCTTTCTCTCAACAACATATCATCCATCCACAACAGTTGTAACACATGCACATTTTACTTGCTTTCTCCTCACTGTCTAGTGCCACACAATTTGAATGGAGAATGCAATCCATTATACTGCATTTGTTCAATGTGGTCTCCTCCACGTGGAGAGACCAAACATGGTTGGGTAATAGCTTTGGGGAGCTTCTCCTTTGTGTGCAAACGTCATCCTGAGCCAGTCCCTTTTAATTTTTCACCTTTCTCTGACATTAATATTTCTATTTTTGGTATACTGCACTGTGTTCCATTAAGGCTTAATGTAATCTTCAGAACCGACACCTCACCTTTCAACTCTGTGTACACTACAGCATTCTGGCCTCATTGCTGATTTTGGCAATTTCAGATGGTAAATTCTTGTCCACGTTTTGCTTTTAGTATCCCTTCCAGTTTGCATCACATCTGCTATTGCAGACCTTCTGTTTGTTTTTCATTTTTTATTTTAGCCTTATCTCCATCATCTTAGTCCCTGGAGGACTGACATTTTCTCATTCAGTCTTTCCTGCCTTCCTTCCTACTATACATTCCGTTTTGTTGTCACATGTGCCCATCGCTCAAACCTATTGAACTTATCCTGGTTCTGATAAAAGGTCACAGATCTGAAATGTAAATTCACTTAGTCTTTACACAAAAGCTGCCTAACACGTAGTGATTTTCCAACACTTTCTGTTTTTATTTCAGATTTCCAGCATCCACAGTCTTCTGTTCTTCAGTTATCAAACATGTATCATGGTTTTGTTGCATCCCAGATTGAAATTGAGGTCAATAATTCCACTTTACCTTTTGGAAATTTAAACCCTTGCCTTATTAATGTGGCATTTTGAAAATATATGGTTAGATTTTTGAACTGTGATAAAATTAATTGAGTAAAAATGCTCCCAAAATGAATTTCAAATGATTGAAAGAATTTTAGACAGTATGATGCATTTTCTATGTGGAAAATGCTAACTCAGAAACATTTTACTAAATTTAAATTTTTGACATTGCTGTTGATGTCTTAATTTAAATACTAAACTTTATGGATTAGGATCTGATTGGTATAGTAACTTTTACTTTCCTTCCCATTTTATGTTCCTATGTTGTAGCAGTGCTTGAGGTTTTCCAAGAAATTGTAAAGTTACAATAATCTAATATGTAGTGATTGGGTGTGCAGACTTTTTTTGTTGGATAGTTTACGTTATTTTGTTGATTTGATCCAACTTTTTGGGTCTTTTGGGACTCTGAGTATATCATATCTTGAAGAGAAGGTATGTGACTAACTTTTGGGCTATCTGGGTTTCTTAGGTCATCTGGTGGATTCTGGATGTGCATTGTCTGGAGTAGGAATTGATTTCCTTCTTTCTAAGGAATGATGGCCAAGCACTTTGCATGCATTTTCAAAGACTAAAATTCAAAGTGTTCACTGCTCTTAAACTAGAATTTAATTAATACCACTGGGCCACATCCACATTAATTTTACCAGCGTATTCAGACATGTTACATGTACCTCCTGGACAGGTGGGACTTGAACCTGGACCGTCTGGCCCATAGAGAGACATGACTGCTCTGCCACAAGCCTCATAAATACGTGTAAAACTGGCACAACTCTTCAAATTCTTCAGTGAAAAATTGCCTCCATTTTAACTACCTTGCTTTTGGAAATGTGAATTTAATTGTCTCATTGCTTACTTTGGTGTACAGTTGCAAATGATTTGTCTCTGCTTTCTGCAACGGCTGTTGTTATGGGCTCCTACTAGTATAATCTATTTCCAAGGAATTAAAACTAAGACAACTTAATGGTTTTGTTTTTGGAAAACTCCCTGGACATATCAAAGAAGGGCTTTTGCATTATGGAATATTTGTCAAGTATAAATTTTCATCCTTGTAAGTCTTGTATTCCTACATTGTATTCTCAGCATTTTGATTCCAGGGATGGTTGTTTTATTTGACTTTGGATAAAAATGCAGTTTTAATATAGACAATTTGAGTTGTAATTTTATTTAATGCTTATCATATGTTTTGAATTGCTTCAGCCTGTCAAAGTCTATAAGATGAGATACTAGTATCTACTTGGACAAGGTTTTTGTGTATTTCCATTTTTCTAGCTTTATTTGAATATTATACATACCTGGAATGTTCATTTTTTTTTGATCCACACATTTGGTGAATTGGGTGAACCAGAAGACCACCTCAAAAGCAATTTGAGTCAAAATAATGCATTTGAAAATAGAGCTAGACATTGAAAGGTATATTTTGTCATCATTGTAAAATAGGTGTTGGCTATTGTCTGAGACACCACAAAATAAACTCAAATAATAATAACTTTGCTCTTTCTCCTAATTGTTTTATCCATCCTGTGTTCTGATGACACCAAGTGACCAGAAGCTCTTGGTTTAATTTGGCCATGTCCCAGCAAACAAGCAAACATTTCCTCTTCCATCTCCCAAACTAAGGTCTGTAGATAGTCGTATGACACAGAACAATGGAGTCTATGTTGATGTATCTACACTAATCACACTTTCCAGCACTTGGCCCACAGCCTTCAATGTTAGGATATTTCAAGTACTCATCGACATACTTTTCAAATGTTGAGGCTTCCTGCCTCTACTGCCCTCCTGGCAGTGCATTCCAGATTTCCACCACTCTCTGAAAAGATTTGCCTCCATTTCCCTCTGAACCTTCTGGCATCACCCTCGTTATTGATTTTTCGATGAAGAGACTTTTGTTAAACTGCTGTTTATTCACCCTGTCCATTTCCCCCGGTGTAATTTATCCATTTAAATCAGGTTTCTCCCTTAGGTTGTTCTTTTTTGATCAGGGAAGGCTAAGTATATCCACTCTTTTTCTTGTTAGTAAAATGCTGCATCCCAGGCAGTATCATGGTGAATCTCGTCTTCACCCCGTCCAGTGCAATCACATCCTTCCTATAGTATTGTGGCCAGAACTGCTCACAGTACTCCAGCTGTGGCCTAACCAAAGTTTTGTACTGCTCTAACATTACCTCTCTGCTGTTATAATCTATGCCTCACCAATGAAGGCAAGCATTTTGTATACTGCCTTATCTACTCTCTTAACCTGCCTTCAGGGATCTGTGGACAAGCACCCAAAGTTTCCTCTTTTTTACTGAGCTTCCTGGTATCCTGTCATTCGTGGAGTCATAGAATTTTGTGGTGCAGAAGGAGGCTGTTTGGCTTATGTCTGTTGGGCTCCTGAAAGAGCAACCCAGTTAGTCCCATTCTCCAACCTTATCTCCATAGTCGATTCAAATCTTCACTTTCAAATAAATATCCTGTCCTGGTTTAAACCCACCTCCTCCACTCTCCCAGGTATTGCATTCCAAATCCTAACAACTGAGTTAAGATATTTCTCCTCATGAAATTGTGAATCCTTCATTAAGTACTCCCTTATATTGTTACTACTTCCCAAGTGCATCATGTCTCACTTTTCAGAATTAAATTCCATCTGTGATCAATCTGACCAGCCAGTATCTTTGTGTAGCTTAAGACTACCTTCCTCACTAACTACCCAGCCAATCTTAGTGTCATCAGCAAACTTGCTTATCATTGCCACATTTTTGTCTATACCACTGGTACGACACTAGCAGTTATCTTTAGTATGCCACTGGACGTTGGCTCTGGTCACACAAACAGCCTTCTATCATCACCCTCTATTTAATACCATTTATTTGAATCCAATACCAGTAACTTGGATCCAATTTGCCAAGTTACTAGGATCCCATGTGCTTTTGCCACCTTCAGTTGCCCATGTGAGACCTTGTCAAAAGCTTTTCTGAAATCAGTATAAACTACTACAATTGCACTGCACTCACCTACACACCTGATGGCATCTAAAGTTCAATCAAACTTGTTAAGTGTGTTCCTTCTTTGACAAGCCATGCTGACTGATCAAACTTTGCTTCGCCAAGTGGTGACTAATTTGTTCCTTCAGAATGTTCTCCAATGGTTGGTAATTCCCTGTTCTATCTCTATCACATTTCTTTAAAAGTAGAACAAACTCAGCTGTTGTTCAGTCCTCCGGCATCTCTGTGGCCAGAGAGGGATTATAAAAACCCTCTAGTTTCCTCCCTCACCTCCCACAGCAGCCTGGGATACAAGTAACCTGAATCTGGGGATTTGACCACATTTAAACTTATCAATACCACCTCAATCCCTTTGCCAGTCTGCTCAAGATTTAGGACTCAATCATAGGTGTGAAGTGTAGCACTATAGCTCATAGAATTGTGGCATTCCAAATTACGTTCCCATATATTTTTCTCTAAATAAACATTTGGAATCCAGAACTTGTCCTTTTAGCAATGTTTAAGAAGTTCATACGTTGATCAGGACGAGATTGCTAGAAATAGGATATCATTTTATATGACATGAAAAAGGAATGCGTATTGGTTGATCCATAATTTGCATGGTGATGCTATTAATTTTAATTATCAGACCAGGCACACACCATGATTGGCAGGGTGTTGCTGTGGGGATACAGCAAGAGTTTGCCTTGTGTGCATGAACCCTTTTTTTTTTTGGAAAAAGGGCCTGTGTGTGTACTAATTGTCTTGCCTACATGAAACAAGGTACTTGTAGCTTCTAGCTGTAATCCTTCCATGTAATGATGGCAAGACTTTAAAATATATCTACTATTACATGCGAATCTACTATTGAAAATCACTTATTAAATAATGACACTGTGACCCTAGAATGAAAAGTTTGGAGTATTAGAGTGTTGTGTGATGGTGGCAACAACAGGAGTTGAATATGAGAGATGAGGAATGGGGAATGTTTGTCCAAAAAAAGAAACACCTACCCAGTTTGCACACCATTTGGGCTCTAATCTGTGGATTAGCCTGCACCGACTGGTTGAAAGGGCATTAGCATTTAAAGGAACCCCTCACCTGTCTGAAATGAGCCCAATTAGATTATTCATTGTTTCGCAACAGGGTTCTCTTAATCTGCCTCTGTTACCAGTGATCTAAGTGTGTTCTCTCTAGTATTTTAATCCCCCTTTGCATTAAAAGTAGATTTGTTCCTCGCCTAAAATTTGTATAATATACTGAAGATAAGCACTGGTGCAAATATTGGTATATAGGTTGTATTTGAACTTTTGTTCTCAATTTCAGATTCATTACTTGGATTGGGTACCTTTTTTGAGTTGGTTCCAGAAATCAGTTTTGAAGCGCTTCTGGATATCATCCAAAAATTGTACTAATATCAGTTTATTGTGCATATTGCTGTGAACCCTTTTTTTAAAGGAGGACCACAATAATGAGTAGTGGAGTTGAGGTTGCTAGAGTGTGCTAGAAATTGTATTGGGGAATGACATGACGGTGGAGAGCAGAGGGGAAAGATGGAGAATATTAATCTCCCAATATGTAGATTAGCACGCAGCTTCAAAGTGACCAATTCTAAGGGTTTATAAGTTTGAACTGTTTTATATCTAAGAGTGTTTGGGGGACTTGAATTTTGAAGGTTTCTGGATAATGGAGTTATTTCAAGGTTTGAGGGAATACCTTAAGTTGTTACTTGAAATGAGGCTGTTAAAAGCTCCTTCCCTTTAATGGGGATATGTTTTTATCAAGGCTTTCCTGTAACTCTCATGTCTGGTAATAACTGTTTGCCTTATTGTAGATCTCCGGGGCTAATTTATGTAGTGATTGGCTTGTTTTATCTGATTTGGTTGGAGGGCAGCCTCTAAGAGAAAGTTGAGGCAGAAGAAAGCTTGCTAAGAACATGTTGCCCAGCTAATCTCATCCTTAAAAAGAAAACTAGCTTGCATCATTTCAGTGTGAAACAAATTTATCTTTTTGAAAGACTGATTGAAGAAACATCTCAAAATTGTACTTCCTGATGAAGCGATCGCTTAGTGATAACTTGACCATACATGCCAAAACATAAGAGCAACAGACTCCCAGACATTCTCTGCTCTCTTTGCCTTCAGAAGTAACCCATTGGCCAAAGTATTTTGTTTCTGAAAGCAGATTTTGCAGAGAATTTTTCTGTTTTCCTGAAGTGTATGTCTGTTCTAGGAATCCTTAGAATCCCTACAGTGTGGAAACAGGCCCTTCGGCCCAACAAGTCCACACCAATCCTTGGAGCATCACCCCCATCCCCATCCCCATCCCCATCCCCATCCCCATCCCCCTATGGGCAATTTAGCATGGCCAATCCACCTAGCCTGCACATCTTTGGACTGTGGGAGGAAACCCACGCCATCACGGGGAGAATGTCTGTGCGGAGTTTGCACAGTCACCTGGGTCCGGAATCGAACCCGGGTCCCTGGCGCTGTGAAGCTGCAGTGCTAACCACTAAGCCACCGTGCCGTCCAAGTAGAGATAAGCATTAATAATCTGTGCCAATCAATTAGAGAATAATGGCAATAGCAAGAACTGCAGATGCTGGAGTCAGAGTCAATACAATGTGGAGCTGGAGGAACACGGGTCAGGCAGCATCAGAGGAGCAGGAAAGTTGACATTTTGGGTTTACACCCTTCAGTGGCAATTAGGGAATAACCTTAAATAATTTTAGTTTTGATTATACATGTAGTTGTATTGATTGAGAAACTTGGTTGATAGATTTTTTTTAAAAAACACAATACAGTTAAGGTATTTAATTGACATCAAGAATCCTGAGCAGTGTTTTCCATCTACAAGATGGAGGACAAATTTGCCAACAATTCTTAGACACCACTAGCACTGAGAAGGACGAGGGCTGCAGAAAAATGGGAACAACACCACTTGCAAGTTTGCCATAAGCCACTCACCATTTCTTCAATGTTACTGGGCCAAAATCCTGGAGTTCCTCCCACCCCGCCACCCCCACCCCCTTTCCATGGAACATGGAATTATGGGTCTGCCAGCAGCATAGACTGCAGTGTTCAAAGTGGCAGCTCACATGACTACCTTCTCGAGGATAACTAGGGATGAGCAGTAAAAGCTGCTGCAGCCAGTAACACCCATGTCCCATGAGTAAATAATAAAAAAAATCTGGTAACTTTAAAAAGGATTTTGTTTTATTGTTGTGAATCATGGAGTAGGAGGGCTAGAATGACAATGCCAGAAACACAGCTGGACAAACTCAGCACGTCTGGCTGCATTTGTAGGGAAAGTTTGTTTTGAGTCTGATACGACTCCCCTTCAGAAATGAAAGGTCTTGGAAATTTTTTTAATAGTTTTAACCTTTTCATTTCCAAAGAGTCATGCTGAATTCAAAATAGTAAGTTGGTTTCTCTATCCAGTTGTTGATCACATTTGCCTGCCAGCAACTATGATTGGCTCTGGGTAGCTGTGGGTGTGTGATGCTCCCAGAATCCTTGGGAATTTTGAATGAGGAAGTGACATCTATCTGATGTCTTTCTCTCTGACACTCTGTCGCAAGTCTGTCTGCTTTTCTGTCTTGCCACCACCCTCCCACCTAAATCCAGTTTATTTTGATCGCAAGGTGCTGTATTCTTTTGGCTTTTAATTAGTAGCTAAGAGAATTGGCAATTCATAAAGCAGTTGCTCTGTGCCACCTGCAAGGAAGTGAAATTCCCTGAAGAAGAGAGATTGGCACACAGCAAATTCCGACATGGAAACTTCATCTCAGCAAACTACCACTGAAGGGCAAGGGCCACTGAAACTGCCTTCCTAGTTTTTCTTCCCAATAACACCATTTTTCTCTATCTGCATGCTTATGTACGATGTATTTTGTAAGGGCTTTAAAGTTTTAACAAACAAAATTAAATGTTTACCTGTAGCTAGCATCTATTAACTTGTGATAAATATTAATTCTTGTTTGTGCAGAAATGTGTTTTGCGTTAGCTTGTGTCTAAAAATTAGGTAAATTGGGGGAATTCTACACTTTGAATCTTTTGTGACGATTCTGGTAATGGTGGCACTCAACTTCCAGCACACTACTCCATTGGGGTATGACACTATGATCGTGCGTACTATTCCAAACAGTTGAAAGATTTAGGCCAATATGAAGTTGGGTGTGAGAAGTTGCAGGTTGGATTGCTTGTTCTGAGTCCTTTGTGTAGGTTGAGGCATGTTCTCTGCTCTGAACTGGCTGTCATTTGTCTAGGCTTATTGGCATGGTTTTAGGTATGTGAACACCCTTCCATTTGAGTGTATTTCCTGCTATTAATGACAGTTAGTGGGGAATGCCAACATGACTTTCGTTTAACCTATTTGCTGATCAAGAAGTCTAAATAGAATGTAATTATCCTTAAAAGCTATTTAGCATTTTTGTTTTGAGATGTTTTTGAAATAGGAGAACTGTTTCTAATTTAGCTGATGTATATTTAAAATCAGTTGGGCGCACAACTGAAATTACTGTTTTTGTGTTCCTGAAATATTGTTAGTCAGTTTACTGTAACAGCATTTCACCAAGCCTAATGAATAAAAGGTTGTATTTTTCACAGAACTAAACCTATATTAATCTGCATTAGGAATCCCTGATCTACTGTATTAGACAAAGGAAATTATACTTGCCCTCTAAAGTTCTGTTAATTTTTCAAATTTGCCAGCTGTTATAGTACTGCATGAAAAACAGTTCAATTGTTTTACAAGTTTCGATGTCCGCCACTGGTTTACAGCTGCAGAAAAGCTTTGTGCGTGTGAAATGCAAGCATTAAAAAGCAGTTACTGATGTTGCAGTGGTTTTGCGGATGGTTGAAGGTTGGAGCTCATTTGGTAGCAAGAATTTAAACTTGCACTGTTCTGGGGCTGATGTAATGCCACAAGGAGCACCATACTTCCTTTTAGTCATGCTGTATGATGACAATAGCTGCCCTTGTTTTATTGACTCTGTGTGCTGAAATGCTGCCATTTCTTAAAACTGTGGCAGATTTTTGTTCTGGCAGACTAAAGATTTGGTAATGTGTTTAGAATTAAGAACAAATTTAGAATTGAGGAAGAAACTTCAGTTTTTCCTTCCTATTTGTCATTTATTAATTCCATGTACCATTATTTAATTGTTTGATGGAGTGCTATACTTGGTTACCTTTAGTCAATGTTCACAAATTGTTCTGCCTCAACTTTGTTACTGTAAAAACTGCTGGGTATTTTCACATGCTGAGTACAATGTATGGAAGAATAAGTTGCATATTTTTATTCATTCGTAGCATGTGGACATCACTGGCTGTGTTGGTATTTATTCATCCCAAATTGCCTGCCAATTGACTGTATTTTAAGACAGTTTCAAAGGGCAGATAGTGATGGGTCATGAGTTACATGTGATCTCACCAGGCAGATCAGTGTGTTTATGACTACTGAGCCTAGAAAATGCTATGCAGCCACTAAAGTACTTTTGAAATATCGTTCCAGTGTTTGAGAAACCTGGCAGTTAATTTCCGTTCAAGAAACTCCAGCAAACAACAATGTGGTAATGCCCGGATAACCTGAATATTGTGGTGGGGCTGGAGGGATAATATTGGTAGAATACTGGGGATTGATCCATTGCTGTTGGAAAAACTGTTCAATTGGTTCTTCAACAACCAACCAAACAGGTAGCTGGGGCCTCAGTTTAAGGTCTGAAATAAAAGGTGGCACTTCTGACAAGGCAATGGCATGTCAGTCTTGGATTTTTGTGCTACACCCTGGAGTGGGGCTTGAACCTGGAACCATGTGACTTGGAATAGTTTGAAAGGAAAACAGTTACCAAAACATGAAGTGGTACGATGCAGAGCGGGCCCAAAATACTGGCCCACAACTAATTCCTAATGTACAATCTATTCAGTCATCAGATGTGTTTGCCTTGCTGTGAATTTGAAATGTGCTAGATGCAAACTAATCTTGAGAATGGATTTTGCTGGACTTCTAGTGACTTGAGAGATTATGTCCTCAATTACTTAACCACGCACCAATTGTTCAGACTTGATAGTGGCATTGAGAAAGATGTAGTGAATAGGTTGGTAGGTACCTTGAGCCAGCTACACAAAATGAGATGAAGTGTGGGTATCGGTTTAGATTTCAATATGCAGGGAAATGCCTGACTCCCATCAGGTTGATTCCATGTTCAGATTATATCAGGAACCTTTTTCTGAAATACTACATGGTTTATGCTCAAGTTATAGCTTGTGTACTTTGGAGTAGAGTGTATCAGTTCGTTAAGTGATGATGGCATGATTATTTTCTGATTATAAATCCCCTTAATTCCGAAAAGGGAAACAAATACTTACACTTGCACTCACTTTTGTTGCATTGGGAATATTCTTCTGTTATTTGTTGTGCAGTTCAATAGAATACTGTAGTTTTGCTTATGTGACGACAGCTTTTTTGTATCTCCGTTAAATTTTTTGCTATTCCTTTGAAAGCTGAAGCATTAGCACAATTTAATTTACCTTCTAAAATTAAAATGTGGATAGAGTTTTTCTCCGTTTTACGACTTGAGTGGTATCTGAACACTTTAGCGCAGATGAATATCTTGAGGTATTTTTTAATCTTTGCTGTACTCCTGGAAAAGCAGTAGGTTATAAATTACAAGTTTAGGTAAATCCAAAGATGATGTTTAATCAGTTCACAAGTTAAACTTCCTGGAGGTCAGTATTCGGCAATAGTATCCTTCTTTGCTGGGCTCAGTAGTTGCCTTCTTGCAGGCAGAAGTGTCAGCTTCTTTCCATCCAGCTTGGAACTTGGAGACAGAAATGCAGTTCCAAAGCTGCTGTTGGCTAAGTCTGTAGTCTTGTTTTCCTCCTCTGGAGCATTGTTCCCTCTTAAGCTGTGAGGCTCTGCATGTCTGACAATCAGCCTGCCAGTGTCATTTGCAACATTGATTCCTCATTCCAAAAGGGACTGCTGTGCACAAGAATGAAATCAGTGGGAGCACTGCTCCGGGGGTCCAACAGCAACTGACGTAGAATCTCAGAATTGAGTACCTGAGCAATTTAACAAGCTCTGAATTTGGATCAGATGACCAGGACGGGCATTTTGGTATTTGGGGGTGCGGGTCCCTATCTGGGTTCTATTTGCAAGGTCATGAAGGGAAGATCTTCTCCTAATGTTTGAGCGCAAACACACTGAAGTTTCCATTTGTAGTTGTTGGGGTAAGTGTATAAAACATAAACTCACTTTGGCATTATAACTCTTGATGCTTTCCTTTGTCCAAAGCTGACTGGAAACAGCTGGTCTTCAATTCTCGTCAAATTTAGCTGAAATATTTATATATACAGAATCTTCTAAAAGTTTGATCAATCATGACCATTTCTGAGTCAACCAAGATTACCCATATTTAAAACAGACGCGAATTTAAAACAAAGAATGCAAAAGAAAATACTGCAAAATGGGCTTTCTCTTCTTACCCTCTGACCATGACAGCATGATAGATCAACCAGAAGTGATCGGAGCCTTCATATGCTTGTATACAAGTACTAGGGAAATTGTTGGTTTAATTGACATTTTTGCAGTTCAACTGACATTTACCTCCAATCCCAGCTTCTGCACATCCTCCAGCCAGAAAGGCAGTGTGATTTCATGGGAATCACAATATAAGATGGTAAGCATGAATGTGTTTTTCTCTTTTCAAAATGACAACCCCTCCATTTGCTGTCCAGTCCCTCAGCTTTCATTTTCTTTTGTCAACAAATTCTGATATTCATTGAGTTGGGTTTTCCATTAGATCATGCACCACCATGTATTGACAGTATTGATTTTGTGAAATAATTTGGAATACACACTTGACTAACTTGAAACCGTATCCAAATATAGTTTTGAAAATTGAGATGTATGAATAATGTACTGGCATATTTTACAACAGTCAAATATCATTATTTTAAAACATGATATTTTAATTTGTAAAATGAGGGAGTTAGGTTAATTTGAGTAACATTGAGAAGGTAATTGAAAGTGTCGATTCAAATATTGAACATTCTCTGCTACAAAGATTCTCTGGTTGCCTGATTTTTGGGTCTTTTCTTGATCGTTTTTCTCCCCTGACGCTGTTTGTTTGGAATGAAGTCCATTTAAGTTAAGTCTTGACCAGTTTGCTGCTGTTTTGAACTAGTTTGTATGCCTGTATCTTTCTGTTTCTGATTGACCATGGAAAAATGCCCAATGCTCAATGTCCTGAGGAGCGTGTGCATTTCGATGGAGACGTATTTTTTATGTTGCACTTTCGGTGATTTAAAGTGGGCTTTGATTTGCAGTAAAGGCTTTTCAGAAGATGAGTTACAAAGTTACAGAACGTATTATGAGATGTTATTTTCAGAAAGCAAGGAAGTGGGACAAATAATTCTTTCCAAGAGTTGCCTAGAATGATGGACCAAATGCTAATTTTTGTGATGTGTGATTCTCTTAAAATGTGTCCTGAAAACCAAAATAACCGCAGAATGTGATGTTTATGTTTGCTTTGGAAGCAGAAGATCCTTTCAAAATATTTAGGTCATATTAAAGGTAAAAGGCGTAGTGGTTGAATTTGTTTCCTTTTGTTACTCTCTCAAGATGTTGCTGGAGTAGGTTTTTTAGGCTGGAAGTAAATTGGAATAGATTTGGGTTGTGAGAAACCATTTTAGTTGATCCTGAATCAGTTTGTATCTGACATCTGTACTGAAGCACTTGTCAAATAGGATAACGAAATACGAATGAAACTCTTCAACTGCTCCCCATAAAACCACTCCATCCAAATCTGAAAGTAACAAATATCATAACACAAACCAAAAGCATTCATAAACTCATGATTTTGGCTCAGTGCTGTATTAGACAGTGTCTTCTTCCTGCACTGTCGAGGGCTTAATTTTTTAAATGAACATTTTTGTATAGAAGCACCAACAATTTAACACAATTGCTCTTTAAAGGCGGTATACTGACAAAAATAGCACATTCTTTGGCAGATTAAAAACTTTTCTGCTGCAGGCAACAGTGCTTATTCACAAAAATTGTTTGATTCCACATAGAACCATATACTAAGAGAAATTCACACTGATCAACCCATGGAACGATACCCCAGGATTTTAGACTTTATTGTATATGGGAGAAAAATCAAAGCCAATCAAATAACTTAACATTATAGTTTGTGGAGACTTGGGTTCTAAACTTGAATCCTCTTTCTTATTTCCACCCAAGCATTGCAATTTTTAGTATATTAACTTGAGTATCACTTCTCCTTCTAGGACCTAGCCAACATATGCTGCAGTTCCTCAGAATTCACCACTATCTCCTGTGTTATAGCTATTCTTTTGAGGTATAAGATTCCTGAAGATCCTCCAATTACTAATTTGGCTAAGCAACTCTGCAGTATTCAAGCATTAGTCATCTATTTATCGAAGTAGAAAATCGGTGTTCTTCTGTCTTCCGCAAAAGTTTATTTGCGTTCATAGTCCAATACAACCTCCAGCCGCCTGTCTCCCTTTACTGTGGAAAGTCTGCCCTTAAAATCGATCCGTTAAGATGTGTTATAATGCACTTCTGAAGCAGGTGGGACTTGATCTGGGCCTTCATGCTCAAAGGTAGAGATGCTATCGCTTTGCTGCAAGACGCCACTTGAAAATTAGACCTTCCCATCTTTCACACTGTTTGATTTACTCCATTTATGATCACTCTCAGCACCAGCAGATAATAATTACACATGTGCTGCAGAACAGAGTTAGTTATTTTATTCAATCTGTGCAGGTGCATAAGGGTCTGGAACTTGTGGACCAGAGGTAGGGGCACTGCCAGTGCCCCTGTAAAACTTTGACAGCCTCTAGGACTTTTCTTTAGACTTAACAAATTAATAGAGGAGCTAGTCACAAAACCTGAGAGCTCATCTGGCATGTGAATCCAGGACCTTTGGTATTCCTTCTCTCCCCCACCCCGAGCGTGAATCGCACCCAGAGAGCCGTGAGCCAGGGCAAAATGTCAAAAGGTGAACAGAACTTGTTTGTACAAAGATTCTGACAGACTACTAGCACACATGCTAGTTGATGGGATTTAACTTGTCACTTTTGACTAACGTTTAAACATTTTACTAAGATTTACCATGTAATTTCTAATCACTCTTAAGATGTTTTATGACACACCTCTGAAGTAGGCTTTCTGGCTCAAAGGTAGGGACACTACAGTTCTCCTACAAGAGGCTTCTCAAAAACCAGGCTTTTGTACTAATGACCATCAGCTGCTGTCTCTGGAGTATCTCAATTTAAGAGGACCATAAATCACAAGATTCTGATTCTTTTGTCTGTCTTTACTTAGATTTTCACACATTTTCAAAGTTCACATTCCCCAGATTTATATTGAAACTTTTCTTGTTTGCCAATAAACTTTACTGTAAATGTATAATATGAACACACAACATTGCACTAGAGGCATTCCTTTTGGTGAAACAGTTCAATATTTGTTTATCAGTCTCATTTGGGATCTTGTCTCCAACATTTGCTTTAGACTATATCTATTCTTCACCTTTTCTCATTCTAACTCTTGTTAGAAAGCACAGTACCCCAAAGAGATGGATTACGTATTCTGGGATAAAAGGTAATGCAGATGCTGGAGAATCTGAGATAACAAGGCGTGGGGCTGGATGAACACAGCAGGCCAAGCAGCATCACAGGAGCAGGAAAACTTGATGTTTCGAGCCTAGACCCTTCATCAGAAATGGGGGAGGGGAAGAGGGTCCCTGCCAATGTGGTATACTGCATCCGCTGTACCCGTTGTGGTTGCCTCTACATCGGGGAAACCAAGCGGAGGCTTGGGGACCGCTTTGCAGAACACCTGCGCTCAGTTCGCAACAAAC
Source organism: Ginglymostoma cirratum (assembly GCA_024137785.1). Classification (NCBI taxonomy): domain Eukaryota; kingdom Metazoa; phylum Chordata; class Chondrichthyes; order Orectolobiformes; family Ginglymostomatidae; genus Ginglymostoma; species Ginglymostoma cirratum. Next base: position 7,015,974 of record JAHRHZ010000067.1, on the reverse strand, counting down.
AACTGCACCTCCCAGTCGCGAACTATTTCAACTCCCCGTCCCATTCCTCAGACGACATGTCCATCCTGGGCCTCCTGCAATGCCACAGTGATGCCACCCGAAGGCTGCAGGAACAGCAAATCATATTCAGCCTGGGAACCCTGCAGCCCAATGGTATCAATGTGGATTTCACAAGCTTCAAAATCTCCCCTCCCCCAACCGCATCCCAAAACCAGCCCAGCTCATCTCCATCTCCCTAATCTGTCCTTCCTCTCACCTATCCCCTCCTCCCACCTCAAGCCCCACCCCCATCTCCTATCTACTAACATCATCCCGCCCCCTTGACCTGTCCCTGGACTGACCTATCTCCTCCCTACCCCCCCACCTACACTCACCTTTACTGGCTCCATCCCCGCCTCTTTGACTTGTCTGCCTCCTCTCCACCTGTCCTCTCCTCTATCCACCTCCCCTCTCTCCCTATTTATTTCAGAACCCTCTTCCCCTCCCCCATTTCTGAAGAAGGGTCTAGGCCCGAAATGTCAAGTTTTCCTGCTCCTGTGATGCTGCTTGGCCTGCTGTGTTCATCCAGCCCCACGCCTTGTTATCTCGGATTACATATTCTGTTGTTTTTGGTCCTTTCGCTTCCCTTTTTATACTAAATTTATTGCAAAATGTTGGATGAGCAGAATGTTAACTGCATCTGTGATTGCAAGAGTTCCAGCAGCCAGTGTGTTCTTAATGAATGTCTTTTATTCAATTTTTTTGAAGCTTTCCAAGCCAAAGCAGAATTCTGTTAATACTATTGTCAGACAGATTTGGTCACCAGAACTCAATGTATTAACTTCTTAACAAGACACATCTGGCTTCCTCAATGGAATATAATAATGTCCCGATCCAGGGATTGGTAAATCTACAGTTTTATCAAAGAAAATGATTTTCCTTCTCTCTAACCAATCTAATCTTTGCTTTTCGTTTGTCGAAGACTTAATTAGCAATAACAATATTACTCAGAACCACGCTGGTTTTGATAAGATGACGCATTAAAGACGTTAATGTATTATCTCTGAGCATAAAACAGGTAGTGCTTTCATATTCTTTAAACATGCATTTATCTGCCTTAATTTAAAATAGTGGTGGAAAAGGATAGACCAGATCTAAAAGTTGAAGTTTTAAATTGGAGGAAGGCCAATTTTGATGGTATTAGGCAGGAACTTTGAAAAGTTGATTCGGGGTGGGGGTGATGGGGTGGATGTTCGCAGGTGAAGGGACGGCTGGAAAATGGGAAGCATTCAAAAATGAGAAAACGCGAGTCCAGAGACCATATGTTCTCGTTAGGGCAAGGCTGGTAGCTGTAGCGAATGCTGGACAACGTGAGAAATTGAGATTTTGGTCAAAAATAAGGAGGAAGCATATGTGAGGTGTAGACAGCAAAGATCAAATGAATCCCTAGAAGAGTATAAAGGCAGTAGGAGTATACTTGAGGGAAATCAGGAGGGCAAAAAGGGCACATGAGGTAGCTTTGGCAGATAGGGTTAAGGAGAATTTAGAGGGATTCTACAAATACATTAGGGACAAAAGGGTAACTACGGAGAGAATAGGTGCCCGTAAAGATCAAGTGTGGAACGGCAGGAGATGGTGGAGACACTAAATAAGTATTTTACATCAGTGTTTACGTGGAGGAGGATATTGGAAGACAGAGAATGTAGGAAAATAGTGACCTCTTGAAAAATCTCTATATTAGAGAAGTAGTGGTGCCGGCTGTCTTAAAATACGAAACACATCAAGGTAGATAAATCCCCTGGAACTAATCAGGTGTATCCTAGAAGTCTTTGGGAAGCTAGGGAAGTGATCTCTGGGCCCCTTGCTGAGATACTTGTATCATCAATAACCACAGGTGAGATGCCAGAAGACTGGAGGTTGGCTAATGTGGTGCCACTATTTAAGAAAGGTGGTAAGGAGAAGCCAGGGAACTATAGACCGGTGAGCCTGACATTGGTGGTGCGCAAGTTGTTGGAGAGAATCCTGAAGGACAGACAGGGTTTACATGTATTACGAAAGGCATTGACTGATTTAGGGATAGGCAGCATAGCTTTGTGCATAAGAAATTGTGTCTTACTTGAATTTTTTTTCGAATTAATGAAGAGGATTGATGGGGGAAAAGTGGTGGATGTGATCTATATGGACTTCAGTTAGGCATTTGACAAGGTTCCTCAGACTAGTTAGTAAGGTTAGGGCACATGGAATACATGGAGAACTAGCCATTTGGATACAGAACTGGCTCGAAGGTAGGAGACAGAGGGTGGTGATGGAGGGTTGCTTCTCAGACTGGAGGCCTGTGACCAGTGGTGTGCCAAAAGGATTGATGCTCGATCCACTGCTTTTTGTCCTTTATACAAATTATTTGGATTTGAACATATGAGACATGGTTAGTAAGTTTGCAAATGGCGCCAACATTGGAGGCGTAGTCGCCAGTGAACCAGCACAATGAGATCTTGATCAGATGGGCCAATTGGCTGAGGAGTGGCAGATGCAGTTTAATTTAGCTAAGTGTGAGGCGTTGCATTTTGGAAAGGCAAGACTTACACATTTCATGATAAGGTCCTGGGGAGTGCTGATGAACAAAGAGATGTGGGAGTGCAAGTTCATAGTTCCTTGAAAGTGGAGTCACAGGTAGAAAGGATAGTGAAGAAGGCATTTGGTATGTTTGCCTTTAATGGTCATTGCATTGAGTACAGGAGTTGGGAGGTCATGTTGCGGCTGTATAGGACATTGGTTAGGCCGCTTTTGGAATACTGTGTTAAATTCTGGTGTTCCTGATATGTGAAAGATGTTGTGAAACTTGCAAGGGTTTAGAAAAGATTTACAAGGATGTTGCCAGGGTTGGAGGATTTGAGCTATAGGGAGAGGCTCAATAGGCTTGGGGCGAGTTTCACTGGATTGCTAGAGGCTGCAGGGTGACCTTAGAGGTTTATAAAATCATGAGGGGCTTGGATAGGGTAAACAGACAAGGTCTTTTCTCCAGGGTCGGGGAGTCCAAAACTAGAGGGCATAGGTTTAAGGGGAGAGTGCAGAGATTTAAAAGGGACCTAAGGGGTAACTTTTTCATGCAGAGGGTCGTGCATGTATGGAATGAACAGCCAGAGGAAGTGGTGGAGGCTTGTACAATTACAACATTTAAAAGGCCTCTGGATGGGTATATGAATAGGAAGAGTTTAGAGGGATAAGGGCCAAATGCAGGTAAATGGCATGATATTTATTTAGGATATGTGGTTGGCATGGACGAGTTGGACTAAAGGGTCTGTTTTCCATGCTGTACAACCGACACTATTTACTATTTCCAAGTTTAGCCAATCACACTCTCATACTGTCGGGTGCAGCCATTATCCAATAATGCACAGTTTAATGAATCGCCAAATGAGATCTTGTGATCTGATTTATGGTTGTGCCATTCATTTTCATTATACTCATCATCTGAACTGACTGCAACAAGAGTTGCTTTAAATGTACAATTCCTAACTTTCTGATAATTCTTTGTGTAATGATAGTTTGACTGTATTCAGAAAGCTGCCTAATTACGCCGTAAGCATTTGTAACATTTTGTTTTATCAGGAAATTTGCTTTGAGGCGCTATCCAAATCTAGTGCTTTGCCCTGATCCAATGAGCTCCCTCCAGTGCAAGGTGGGATACTTTAGAGATAAAAGGTACTGATGAAGGGTTTAGGCCCGAAACGTCAAGTTTTCCTGCTCTTGTGATGCTGCTTGACCTGCTGTGTTCATCCAGCCCCATGCTTGTTATCTGGGATACTTTAGGATGCTCCAAACAGAAACTTTAACTAATTATCTTTTGCATTCAGAATAACACTTTGATTATGGGAGTTACATTGATTTTTCTGTAATGATTCTAATGATCCTTTTTCCAAACTTTGTTTTTACTAAAAAAACCCTCCTTTCTTACAAGAGATAACAAGGTGTAGAGCTGGATGAATACAACAGGCCAAGCAGCATCAGAGGAGCCGGAAAGCTGATTTTTCGGGTCTGAACCCTTCATTCTCCTACACGAATAATTTAAGTCCTTTTATTGAGTTGACTGCAAACATTGTGGATCTACAAGAGGTCCAGGATGAATTATCCATTGTTCAAGTTTTCTCACAAGACCCCTGACTTTGTAAAATAACTTTGCAACTATAGTTATTCCATCTTAGTTTAAGTTTAGGTGAGAGGGCTGAACTGTATCATTTACCTTGTGTTGGTGTTGAAATGATGCATTTCCAGGTTTTTAAAAGAAAGCTAATCAAGACATCAACTTTATTGCTGTTTTAAACTAGACTACTCAAGGTATCCAGCTGCAGGAGTAAGAATATCCCATCTAATTGACCATAACCACTTGATTTCAATTTGGAATTTAAAATATTTTGCATACGTTATTTAACGGAAACAATATGACCTCCTTCACACCATTTTGTAAAACTGATTGATTTGCTTTGTGTTGTAATTGTAGCATTCAACACATTAGCTGCCTTGTTGGCTGATGACACCTACATTGCTGTAGACAATTGTAGTATTCAGTGAAATTGCTGACTAACTGCAGATGTGCTTTGCATTAGAAAGCAAAAAGTGAAAATATTTTCTGCACGACCAGAGAACTGAGAAAATCTGTAAGCTTTTTGTGAGAATGGAACATGGAAATACTGACTGGACAGTTGAATGATTTAATTTGTTCAGACTTCAAGACTTGAGTGCAAATATCGACCGGTATGGGCATGATAAATTTGTTCAGAGTTGCCTATCAAGAGAGCAGTGGGTGTAGATGAAAATGGAAGGAGGGGGAAATACCAACCTGTATGGATGAGGAAGTGTTGATATAAAATCTGCATCAGAATGTCAGTGGGACCATTTACTAAGTTACCTTTAGGTTCAGGGAGAGAAAACTGATTTGGTTTTCTATTTCCGATTGCTGATCAGTGATTCTGAATGTGTGCTGCTTTGTGATGTTTCTTCAACAATTGTGTAGCTTGTATTGATCACACACTCCCTCTCTCACTCTGTCTGTTTCTGTCCCCCACACACAGCTCATTTAGCTATGTGACCAGAAGGCAGCCTGGTTCTATGCAGCTATCTTAATGATGAATGTTTTGAACGGCTCCAAGCACTGAGCGGGGAGAGGAAACAAACAGTGTTAACTGACATTAGATTGTGTATAAGTAAAATTGTTAATTTTGTAAATTCACCTAATTTTCTGGGAAATTGTAAACCATGATTCTGACACTTTCTGACTTTGCCAAGTGTTGCTTGACTCATTCGAGACAGCGCTTTCAATTTTGATACAACCTGGTCCCTTTGCAAGGTTAATGGCTGTTTTTGGCATTTCCATTTCCAGTGCCTAGGTTGATGCCAGGTAGTCGGTCTGTTATAAAGGAAAAGATCTATGAAAACCGTTCATACAGCTGAATGGTTTGCTCAGTCATTTGAGGGCAGTTAAGAGTCAACCACGTTGCTGTAGCTCTGAAGGTAAAGACAGCAGTTTCCTTTCCTGATGGGCATTAGTAAACCAGATGAGTTTTTTCCAACAATTAACAATGCCTTCATGATCGTCATTAGCCTCTTAATTCCAGATTTCTTTATTGATTTCAGATTCCACCCTCTGCCATTGCAGGATTCAAACTGGAGTCTCTCAATTAATAGTGTGGTGACAAAATTAGCAACATGATAATCTAGCAATATGCTTTCAAATTGCTGAGCTGTGCATGATCTTGTCACGTTGCACAGTTGTCTTTTAAATTCTATTCCTGTCCATTTAGTTGTTGCCCAGGAGGCACATCAGAGTGGAACACACAAGTATGGACCTGGAGTCACGTGTAGACCAGGTCAGGTAAGAATGGTAGATATCCTTCCCTAAACGACATCAGTGACATTTCTATGACAGTTGACAATGGTTACATGGTCACCTTTAAGCCAGCTAAATACTGAATTCACATTTCCCCAACTACCATGATGGAGTATGAATACCCAGAAAATTAACTTGGGGTTCTGGATTGCTAGTCCAGTGATATTACCGCTACATCATCACCTTGCCTTTAAGATTGTTACAGGCCCCGTGTCACTACAAAATCAACATCACAATAGAATAGATTATCTGCTCACTTTTTGCATTTTTAGTGATTGAAGCTTGCTGTACATTAGCTGTTGTTTTTCCTATCTTACGACAGTGACCATGCTTCATAAGTACTTGGCTATAGAGTGCATGATTAGACATCTGATTGTGGAAGCACTTATAACACAAGTCTTTTTTAAACCCTGCTAAATCAAAGATGGTTTATTTGTTGTTTTCAAAAATTTCAACTTTATTTTTCAGAAATCGAGCTATAGCTGACTATCTTCGCTCTAATGGATATGAGGAGGCTTATTCAGTTTTCAAAAAGGAGGCAGAATTAGATATGGTGAGTCAAATTAGTTTGCTATTCATGTTTTCGTAACCAAACTTACATGATTGTAGGAACTTTTCCCCATCAACTAAGTGTTGAGAAGTGTGAATGTTGTCAAATACCAGAAAAATGACACTTTAGCAACAAGCTAGCTGTTAGGGTGACTCTTTATATAGAGTTATCCAGAAAGATACAATTGGTTTAATTTGAGAGGAAGAAATAAAGGTGGCACGTATACTTGCATGGTTGTCTTTTAAAGTTGCTGCAGGATTCAGACAACTAAGTACTGTGAAGTCCTATTCCATATCTTGCCTCACATCTGCTTCATTATTATAGCTGCTTTTTACTGCCGGTGTGCCTGCAACTGTCCCAAAAACTTCTCCCTTTCTCTCCTTCATCTTTTATGCAGCCATTGAGAATTTTCCTTAGTTTGTGACCAAGCAAAAGTTAGCCTTTCATTGTCCATCTGGAATATACTAGTTAAATTTGTTTGATTAGAACAGAACTGCACGTCCTCTCAGCATTGCGCTAGCTGAACGCATTGACCTTAGCTGAAACCCCCTATAAAGGTACAAAGGAAATAAACACCATTTCAGATAATGCTACCTTTGCAAATATCACGTTCAAGATTCTTGTACTTTACATCAAAAAATTAATGTTTTAGGCATACATGTGCCAAAATCTTAGTGGCTTTTCAATTCTCTAACTACTTGGAGTTTAAATTTTGAATCAAACCTTAAAATGATCCCCATTAAAAATATTAATATGGTTAAATGAGCAATGAAAAAATGTGCTGAGGCTCTGATACCAATATTGCTATAAACACCGTGTACAGGGAACTTCAATCTGGATGTTCTGTGCACATTGATCTCCTGCAGCCTTATTAACTGACATGCTCTGTTTTGTGAACTTTAGACCTGCCTGTCCTCAACCTTGACGTCTGTTACATCTGCAAGAATCTTTGAAGAAAGAGTGATTTTATTTTTATTTTCCATGTGTCTGAAGATAATCAGCACATTAAAAATACACACGAAGTCCTCTGTTTGTATCTTGGTGCCAACTCAAGTGCCAAACCAGTAAAATAAACAATTGTCAATCCTTTCCAATGGAATCAGGAAATGGGGGTTGAGGAAGAGCGACAAAATGAGTTGAGGGTTTTAGGATAAATTATGTTCAGTTTCCATTCTTTGCTCTTATTACCATCTGAAGGTGGCAGAAGGGTCTAGGCCCGAAACGTCAAGCTTTCCTGCTCCTATGATGCTGCTTGGCCTGCTGTGTTCATCTAGCTGTACACCTTGTTATCTCTAGTATACTTTTCTGTTCTTTTTCCTTCTAGAATGAAGAATTAGATAAGAAATATGCTGGACTGCTGGAGAAAAAATGGACCTCTGTGATAAGATTACAGAAGAAGGTAACTTCGTGCAATTTATTGGGCAGTTGTCAGGAGAAATCACCATAAGGTCCATGTGTATTTGCCTCATTTTGCTGGCCTCAACTCCATGTATGTATCCTTCTTCTGACTCATGGGATGCTGTAAAGAAAAGCAAAACATCAATACAGGATTCCAAAGTTTTCTCTAACCTTCATAAGGAAGCAAAGGAGGACCAAATAGAATTTTTTTGAAGATTAATGTTGCCATTACTGGAATCAGATTTCAAATGTCCATTACCTTCTGAAAAAGTCTAAACATTCATGTAAACAGCAAATGAAAATTCACTTCCAGAAATGGCATCTAATTGATTGAGGACTTGCTTGATGAGGTTTTCAATTCCATGTACTTTGTTCACTGAACAATTTCATTTCTATTTATGAATATTTTAAAAATCAAAGCCTATGATTTATATATCTGACTCATGAAATTGTTTCAAGAGTTTCTAAATGCCTGCGGTTGGCTTTGTTGACTTGCTGCCCTCTTTATAGATCAGGCATTTTTTTTCACAATTCAGAAATAAAGCAAATACTTAGTTAAGTGTAGTGTTTGGTTTCATTTGGAGGGTAAACAGTAGATAGAGACCAACTTTGTTTGATTAATGTCCACTTTGCGTGACTGTGGAGCATCTTGGAAATTTTTTGGTTCAGTCATGGGAAGTGAGTGTCACTGCCTGGGCGAGCCTTTATGTCCTATCCCTAGTTGCCTTTGAGAAGGTGGCAGTGTGAAGCTTTCTTAAACTTCGGCAGCTAATTTGGTATAGGTAGAGACACAATGCTGTTCGGGAGGAAATTTAAGGATTTTTACCCAGAAACAGTCCAGGACCAGTGATTTATTTTCAAACCATGATGTTGTATGGCTTGAAAAGCAACTTGCAGGTTAAGACTTCTCACGTGTACGCCCTGCTATCCTTTCAGATAGTAATGGTTGCAAGGAAGTTCTGTAGTGGTGGATTAAATATTTCTGTTAAGCTTCTTTGCATTCAGGAATACGATAGGCAACTTTGTTTCTTCCTTCCCATATAGAAATATTTAAATAGCTTGTAAACACCCTACTCTTTTTGAAAGTGCAAGGAAATTCTCCCTTTTAAAATGACTTCAAAAAGAGACTCACATTGGTTTATCTCCCAGCTGCAAAAATTTCTTTGTGTAATCAGTCAAATAGTCCGTTATTCAGACATTTACCCATGCTCAGTACTGACATTTAAGTGCTTGCATTTAAGTATTTGTTGCCATGTGTTCCCAAAATGCCCTTTCAAACTTCCATCCATTTAAACTTGACAAATGGTAATGATTTCCCAACTGCTCTTGCAGGACAGCCCTTGGACTGTCGTCTCGTTTCTCCCAATTACTCTACCAGTTTCATGGGCCTGTGGCCCGTTAGATTTCATCCTAAAGTTTTAAAGTTGGTGGCAAGTGTAGTTGATGCATTGGTTTCACTTTGCCAAAATTCCTGATATTTGGATATGGTCCTATTCAATTGAAAATGGCAAATATAACTCTTATCGAAAAGAGGAATGAAACAGAAAACAAACTGTAGTCCTGTAAGCTTAAAATCTCTCGTGGGGACAACTTTAGAAACTATTATCAAAAAAACTATAGCAGGGCTCTTGGCTACGTTTGAAGTTATCACACAGAGTCACCGTGGTTTTGTGAAAATGAAATCCTGTTTAGCCAATCTGTTGGACTTTGGGAAAGTAACATATACTGGCCATAAAGGGTGACTTGTCGGTGTACTGTACTTTGTCATTGTCATTATCAAATGCCTTCTGGAAATCTCTGCTTATTGTGAAATGGAAAGTTGTTTTTGACGGTAGCATATTGGCATGGATAGAAGATAAGCTAGCTAATGGGAGGCAGAGTGTAGGCATAAATCTGTTGTTTTCTGGTTGGCAGGGTGTAACAAGTGGTGTTACGCCAAGATGGTGCTGGGAACTAAACTGTTGACAATTTCATGTATATGACTTGTATGAAGGGACAAAAGTAATAATTGTGAAATGTGCTAATAATGTAAAGTAGGACTTGCGGCTGCAAAAGAAATGGATAAATGGATTAGGCCAAGATCTGGTAAATGAAGTACAGTTTGAAATTTTCCATTCTGGCAGGAGAAGATGAAGAAAATACAAGCTAAATGGTGAGAGATTGCAGAATTGAGATGCAGGAGAATCTGGTTGTTCTGATGCATGAATCATGAAAATCTTGTATGCAAGTACAGCAAGTAATGAAGTAGAATCCCAGCAGCGCAGAAGGAGGTCATTCAGCCCAGTTGAGTCTGCTCTGACCATCAGAGCATCCCATCAAGACCCACCCCCATAACTCCACACTTACTTTGGGTGACCTACCTAACCTGCACATCGCTACTCACTGTGGGCAGTTGAGCGTGGCCAATCTGCTTAACTGCACATCTTAGGACTGTGGGAGCAAAGAGGACTACCCAGAGGAAATGTGTACAGACACGTGAAGAATGTGCAAACTCCACACAGTTGCCTGAGGCCGCAATTGAATCTGGGTCCCTGGTACTGTGATACTGCAGTACTAACCACTGAGCTACTGTGCTTACCTGAATCTAATAGAATGCAGTAGCTTCTAAGAAGGGAAATTGAATACAAAAATAGAGCGGTTATGCTTCAGTTGTACAGGGCACTGGTGAAAACATAGCTGGAGTACCATGTACAGTATTGGTTACTTAAGGAGAAAGGATGTGAATGTGTTGGAGACAGTTAACAGTAGGTTTATTGGATTAATACCTAGAATGGGCAGATTGCCTTGTGAGGAAAGGTTGGACAAGATGAGCTATTATCCACTGGAATTCAGAAGAGTAAAGGGTGACTTGATCAAAATATCTAAGATCCTGAGGAGCACTGGCAAGGTAGTTGTAGAGAGAATGTTCTTTAATAGGAGAATCACGAACTCTGGATTGATGTTTTTAAGATGAATGGCTCGTTTGGAACAGACGGATAGAATATTTCTCAGGGTCGTGACTCTTTGGAACTGTCGTGTGGAAAAGACGGTGGAAGTAGAGTCTTTGAATATTTTTGACTGAGGTGGATAAATTATTGGTAAGCTAGATTTGGTGGGGTTTCTTTTGATAGGTGGGAGATCATCTTGAAAAGACGGGTATGCTTGAGGGACTGAATGGCTTACTTGTGCTGCTTGATCATGCATCATTGTATGACCCCAATGGATTTAGTCAATTGTACAGTATGGAAACAGCCCCTTCGGTTCAACTCGCCCAAGCCAACTGGATATCTTAAATTAATCTAGTCCCATTTGCTGACATTTGGCCCATATCCCTCTCAACTCTTCCTAAATCGTATACCCGTCCAGATGCCTTTTTTAAATGTTGTAATTGTACCAGCCTCCACCACCCTCTGTGAAAAAGTTGCCCCTTAGGTCCCTTGTAAAACTTGCCCCTCTCACCTCAAACTTATACACTGTAGTGTTGGACTCGCCCAGCTGGGGAAAAGACCTTGTCTATTTGCCCTATCCATGCCCCTTGTGGTTTTTACAAACCTCTATACGGTCATCCTTCAACATCTGATATCCAGGGAGAATAGCCCCAGTCTATTCAACCTCTCCTATAGCTCAAACCTGCCAACCCTAGCAATGCCCTTGTAAATCTTTTCTGACCCGTTGCAAGTTTCACAACATCCTTCCTATTGCAAGGAGATCAGAATTGCTCACAACATTCCAAAAATGGCTTAACCAATGTCCTGTACAGCCACAACATATCCTCCTAATTCCTAAACTCAATGCACTGACCAGTAAAGGCTCGCATACCAAACATCGTCTTCACTACCGTGTCTACCTGTGACTCCACTTTCAAGGTACTATGAACCTGCACCTCGAGGTCTCTTTGTTCATTTGCGTTTACTAACTTTAACTTTGTAAAACAAAATTCCAAAGAGTTTTATTTAATTCTGTTCAACAGGTTATGGAATTAGAATCCAAACTGAATGAGGCAAAAGAGGAGTTCACTTCAGCCGGCCCTCTGGGTCAAAAACGTGACCCAAAAGAATGGATCCCTCGTCCTCCAGAGAGATACTCTCTGAGTGGACACAGAAGTCCAGTCACACGGGTTATTTTCCATCCAGTCTTCAGTGTTATGGTATCAGCCTCTGAAGATGCCACAATAAAGGTAAAGAATTCTTTGAATAAACATATGTTTTGTTTTTAAAGAGGCTAAACAAAATAAGTTTATCCACGGGGCTAGTAGATGATCTTTGCCTTATTCTAAAACCAGGTAAAACCTGTTTCCAAATTGTGGACTTGGATCCATTGCTTAACTGGCCACACCCGTGATACGCAAATAGCTGGCTGTCTTTGAGTGGGAAATGGGACATGTGTTTGAGAAAATATTATCCTGCAGTACAGTTTTTAAATTTGTTACGGCATCTTTTATACAATCTCCTTTTTTTAAGGAAAGACGTTTGACATTTGTATTTCTTTAATTGTATGCAGCCGTGGTAGACTTGCTGTGAAGCATTGACTTCAGATAATATACTGTTAGGCTTTATTACAGAAGTGTATGGAAGACTTATTTATCCCGTTTAAATTAAACAATTCTAACTAAACAATAAGTGAGACTTAACTTTTAATAGGTGATTCAAGTTAGACAGCATTTGTGATGAAAAAAACAACGTTGCTGGAAAAGCTCAGAAGGTCTGGCAGCATCCGTGAAGGAAAAAAACAGTTAACGTTTTGGATCCGGTGGTCAGACCTGCTGAGCTTTTCTAACGACTTTTGTTCCTGATTTACAGCATCTGCAGTTCTTTCGGTTTTTAGTTAGCATTTGCAATGAGTCATTTTACTGGAATAGACTTTGCCAGCGATAAGAACACCTTCAGTAGTTTAGTCTTTGGAATGGTTAGGTAAAGTTTAATTGAGTTTTAAATTAATTAAGTTTTACACCTGGCTATTTTGTGCTTTCAAGAAAAAATAATACGTTGTATTGACTGTCTACTGTTCAAGTTCCACCCGTGACTAGAGTTAAATTTCTATTTGATAAATAATGAAAGTCTGTTTGAGAAACTTGGCTTTGTATCATTTGTGAGAACTGTAAATCCTTTTTGTGCATTAAAGGTGGTAAAAGTTTTACTGATCCCCAAGCGTGGTAATGAAATTAGCAGCTACTGTGAATACAGCCATTTCGTGCTGATACAAGACAGACCAGATAAACTGAATAGCTGTATAAAATTTGAAAACTTTCATGCTTGGAAATGAATGCATGAATTATGGATGTTGTTCACCGACAAGTTCAGATGCTTAAACTCAGGCATCCTGGCCCAGAGGTAGGGACGCTATCTCACCAGAAGCCCCAGTGCATGAATTATAACCCTGCAGCCTAATTGACCACTACACCTGGTCAGGCTTATTATTTGGTGTCATATGAAGGAGTTTGTTAGCTGCATTATAGCTCCCAGTTGTCTCCTACTCCGGAAAAGCCATTTTTGGCTGTGAAGCTTTTGCGGTTTAATATTGTATGTCTGATTATTGTTATCCCTGGTTAATTTTATACTTATCACTCCATAAGGCATTAGTTGGTATTTGATAAACCAGCTACCACTTATTATTGTCCTCACATATCCAAAAGAGCTGGAAAAATGTTTGTTTTGGACCCAGGTTTTGTCAAAAGTAGGTTTTGATCTTGCACAGAATTTCCTAAACAGCATCCTGACGTTAAGTCAAATATTTGTACGTTGTTGTGGCATGAAATTTCACTTTGGCTTCAATTCAAATTGCTTTTATTTTCCTGAACATTTGCTCAATGATTTTGTTTTCTGCATGAGTGCATGCTGCCACACAGCCACTAAACTGCTGTGTGCAGTGTTACCTGGTTTCTGTGAAGACCTAGAAGTGAAATGGACATTGCTGTCACAATGCCTCCATTCTTACACTTGCGTAATGGAAAACACATTGTTCTAGGAAGACAGGTCTTCTGCCAGATTGGTGATTTCTGGCATTTCCACATGTTTTATTTATAGTTTTGATTATTGAGAATAGAATTCTTAAGGGAGTCCTATTTTGGAGAACACCATATGGTTTGTTTGTTGAATGACATCTAGTAAGAAAGTAATAAATGCATTTGAAGCCTTTCTAGTTGTATAGTTCCAAAATACAGTATAAAATGGCCTTTTATGGCTGTTTGTTATGGTACTGGCTTTTCAAAAGGAGAGAATTATCTTTTGAGTGTTTGTCCTACTGATATGCCCACCCCTTCCCCTTTAATCGTTTACAATGTTAAATTAAGTGAGAAGCAAAAGGGTGAAATTACTTTATTCAGTTCACAATCTCCATAGATCATGTTCGCGTAGCTAAGTATTTTTTAAGAAGGGTTGACACGGAGACGGCAGTCGATGTGTTTTGTAACCTGTGCAGCAGGATAAATTAGCTAACCATTTCAACCAAAATGTTTCCCAGATGAGCAATGTTCGTGAATGTGGCTGCCACACTGGCACAGAATTGTCTGTTTATTGTGGTGAATTTTATCAGGACTCTAATAAATGTGTCCCAAGATAATAACTGGCATGGCAGTTCAGTTTAGTGTGATCTGTAAATGCCTGTGGATGCTGTGGCAAGGTGTCTTTGAATGACTTATTTAAAATTTCAGATGCAAGGACTTCATAGGCTGCATTTAAAAACAAACTAATTCACAGAATTATCATAAGGTGTGAATCCTGCACCAAAAGTAACTTGAAGTATCCTGGTTTTGTTAATCAAGATTTTACCTTTTAACTGTTTCTCGCTAGACTTTCTGTGCTGTCCTGCTGTGAAAGATGCTAAAATCTGGAGTGCAGATCCCTGGCCTCCCAAGCTGGCTGTTAGTCTGTTGGCTGTCAGAAACCTTTCTGTCTAAGAACTCGGTCCAAAGCTCTCGTTGCTTTAAGTATCGACTTAAACCAACTTCAGAGCAGGAATTGGCAACCAATTTAGCAGAGTGGATACTTGTCACAGAATAAACCTTTGGTACCTTTGTCCCCCAAATTTTAGGATAGAGCTCCTGTGTTTTTACAATTTCCAACAAAGCCCTACCAATTTACTGCTATCTAAATTGAGTAGTGCCATCTTGTTTCTTTGCTTTCAGTATTTAAAACTGACAAATGTTGCACTGGTGGGTGTATCTGAGATTGTGCAGCTGTGGAGGAATAATTAAATTTGCTTCAAAAAAATGACTGCGTGAGAACGCAAAGACGACTTGGTTTGACAAGGCCGGATGCATTTGTCTTTCAACGTTATGGCTTTAACTTGTTCTTTTGTTTTTGCCATATAAGCGCTATAGTTCACTCATGGAAATTTTCAGATTTGATGTAAAGAAATACTTTTATTCCTTAACTACATGTACCAGTCACTGTTTCCAATAAAATAACTTCCGTAATCTAGAATGGGATCCAGCAATGTTCTGAAACTCGTTAAATTGTGCACTGATTATTCTAATTTCCACTTTGGATTTGCATACCATTAGTCCTGGACATAAATTATATTCAAAAGAATAGTTACCTGCAAGGTCATTTTGAATAAGTGAAAAACCTGATTTGCTGTTATTTGGATCCCAGCATAACAATTTTAGGTAACACTTCAGTTATTACTTTCTCAGTGATGGCACGGAGTAAACATCGAACAGTGCTCAAGAGAATCAATCGTTCAGAAAGATGGTGGATTATCCTGGGTGTAAATGAGAGAATGCTATTTTGGAAAATAACCCTGCAATTTGTTGACACCTGTTTTGTATTCTCCTGATAGGTCTGGGACTATGAGACTGGAGATTTTGAGCGTACCCTAAAAGGTCACACAGACTCTGTACAAGATATCTCCTTTGATCAGAATGGCAAACTGCTGGCATCCTGCTCTGCTGATATGACCATCAAGCTTTGGGATTTTCAGAGCTTTGAATGCATTCGGACCATGCATGGTAAGTGTCAGTTTCTTTATTAGGGTGTGGGGATTACAGATGGCAGTGCTAGAAGCAGAAATGTCCTTTTTATCTAGCAGGTGAAAATAATTTTCTCCCATAAATTGCAATTTTCTCCCATAAATTCTGTTCTTATAACTTAAGCCTTTATTAGGTTACTGCTTCAAACCACATTTCCAGTGATGTGATATTGTACAGTATTGTTCATTTACTGTTGTTTAACGTTTTCAGATGACAAGCCACTGAAGATGTGAGAAAGTAGTTCTGGTGCCCTGTACTAAATCATTTTTTCTTGATCCGTGGCTCACCCCTTTCTCCGTAAGATAGTTGTCTGACCATAAAGTTTCAGCAAGACTTTTCCCTATTTTTATTCTCAATTCCCTTTGCAATAGAGGCTAATTTTCCATTTGCCCTCCCTGTTATCCAAGTACCACAGGTGCCTGGATGCTATCTTTTTGTAATTTGTGCGTGAGGACTCCCACTCCCTCTGTGCTGTAGCTTTGTGCAGTTTTGCTCCATTAAAGTAATATTCAGCTGCTCTGTTCATCCTGCCAAAATGCACAGTCTCTCTTTTTCTCACCATTTTCTACGCACTCTGTTAGTGTCTGTACTTCTGTGCAGCCTCACCACTTCCCTTCCCACCTATTTTTGTCAGCCACGAGCTTGGCTCTAGTGCTTTCTTCATCCATTGATATATGTATTGCAAATAATTGTGTTCCTACTTCTGATCCTGTGGCGCTCCACTAGTTATAGCTGGCTAGCCTGAAAATACACTCCCTGTTCCAACTCTTATCTATTAGTTAGCCAGTCCTCTGTCCCTGAACTGTATGTGGTCTTAAATATACTTTCATGCCAGTTTCTGGAGCGCTTAACTCCCTTGTCTATCAAAAATCTAACTCAGTCTTGAAAAAATTAAGTGATTGAGCCTCTACGGTGTTCTGGGCACAAGAATTGCACAGACTACACACACTCAAAATGATTTCTCATCTATCTTAAAGCCCTCTTTGCTCTTGAATGAGTCCCTACGTTTTATTGCCTGCTACAAGAAGAAACATATGTCATATCAAAACATAACATCATGAGGGTATTATGTTTTGAAATGATCATCTCTTATTCTTTTAAAGAATAATAGGTAAGACTGTATTCGACCTATTTCTTTGCACAATACCCATCTCATTGTGGGAATGAATCAGGCTATCTTTTCTGAAATGTTTCTACACCTGTATCCTTTTCAGATAAGGTGACCAGAATTAGCCGTGACACTCCTGATGTGTTTTTTGAACGGTCTTGTATAGTTGCAATTAATTTTTACTACTGTTGTATTCATAAGACGGTAATATATCAGAGCAGAAGTAGGCCGTTCGGCCCATTGAGTCTGCCCATTGTTCAATGAGATCGTGGCTAATCTGAACTTTACCTCCCTACTTTTCTCCATGCCGTGATTCCATTACTGGTCAAAAACGCCTAACTCAGCCTTGAATGTACTTCATACGCGAGCTTTGGCAGCCCTCCAACAATTTCACAGATTCATGAGAAGAAATTCTTCCATAGTTCTATTTTAAATGGGGCACTCTTGACTATGAGATCATGCCGTCTGGACTAAAACAATCCTGCAAGTTGTCAACGAGTGCAAGCCAACCTACTTGACGTGTCCTCATGAGGACACACCCAGGATCAACCTTGTGAAGATTGAGGGTAGAGCGGTACACGTTCACTTGGGCTTTTGGAAAGTCTTTATGGTTCCACGTTGTAGACTACTTAGTAAAGTTAGATCACATGGGATTCAGGATGTGCTAGCCAATTAGGTACAAAAATGGTTTTTTGGTAGGAGACAGGGTGGTGGAGGGTTGGTTTTCAAACTAGAGACCTGTGACCAGTAGTGTTCCACAGGGATCGATACTGGATCCGTTTTTGTGTTTTTTATATAAATGATTTGGATGAGAATGTAGGAGGCATGGTTGGTAAGTTTGTGGATGACCTCATATTTGGTGGTATAGTGGACAGTGAAGAAACTTATCTAAGATGAGAGGTCTTGATCGAGTGGGTCAGTGGGCCGAGGAGTCGCATGTGGAGTTTAGTTTGGATAAATGTGAGGTATTGCATTTTGGTAAAACAAACAAGGGCAGGACTTATACAATTAATGGTAGGGCCCTGGGTAGTGTTGTAGAACAGACACATTGGGTTCAGGTAAGTAATTCTTTGAAATTTTGCGTCACATGCATACAGGGCGGTGGAGGAGACATTAGGCATGCTTGCCTTCATTGCTCAGACCATTTGAGTGTAGGATTTGGAACATCATTTTGAGGCTCTGCAGGCTATTGGTGAGGCTTTGCCTGAAGTGCTGTGTGTAGTTCTGGTCACCCTGCTATAGCAAAGATATGTGGAGATGCTGATGTTGGACTGGGGTCAACAAGGTCGAAAATCACGCGACACCACGTTTATAGTCCAACAGGTTTACTCAAACGCAAGCTTTCCGAGCTCAGCCCCTTCCTCGGGCATAGTGAGAGAGGGTATAAGACCCATATAAATTCGGTGTCTTATACAGCCTCTCTCTACGCCTTAGGAAGGGGCTGAAAGCTTACTTTTTCGAATAAACCTCTTGGACTATAACCTGGTGTCATGTGAGTTTTGACCTCGCAAATATATTAAATTGGGGAGAGTTCAGGAAAGATTTATTGGAATGCTGCCAGGAATGGGGGGTTTTGAGTTATAAAAATAGGCTAGGACTTTGCTGGTACGTAGGAGTTTGTGGGATAACCTAATAGAGGACTCTGGTGATTTTGAATGTACCTATTAAACTAAAAATACAGGCAAACTATTTTGGGATATATCTGAAATTGCAAAGACACAATGAGAAGATTTCTCAAAAATCACTTGAATTTATCTTACTGAGCATGGTAATGCTAAGAATGTTCTGAAGGAAAGGCATGCTCTAGTTTTTGCATTTTCTTTTAAGGTAAAATACTTTTTGCACAGCAGTTAGAAGTGATGTAACTACACAGAAGATGAAAGAAAATGGTAAATAATACTTAGAGGGCATCATTTACCAGGGTTCATAATGAATCCAGTTCAAATTGTTCTTCTTCAAATAGTGTCTGTATTGTTGCATGATTCTGGCATTTTGCATATTTGTCATCCTACTCCAATTCTCTTTTGCTTTCAGGCCATGATCATAATATTTCATCGGTAGCTATCATGCCTAATGGAGATCACATAGTGTCTGCTTCAAGGGATAAAACCATGAAAATGTGGGAGGTGCAAACAGGGTGAGTATCTGAAGAGCATAGATTCACAAATTAATTTCAGGTTTAAATTTAAGGAATGTATTTTGGGTGCAATTGTAGATTAACTGCCACTTTGAAGACTATGTAAAATTTGTCACGTGTGCAATTTCTACTCTGGTTAGTATTTCTTCTGAAATGTACTCAGTGGGATTTAGTCGTTTTTGCCTTGGAAAGAACTTGATGACATTACCATTGAGTAAAGTTGCTAAAGGAATATAAATTGTACAGCAATTTTCTGTACATTAAACCTTGTTATGTGAATGAAGCTAATCTTCACACCGCATTCAAATCACTTGATTTAACTGATGAAGCTGTCTATCTTGAGAATTCCAGCTTCTCAAATATTCTTGGAAAACCAGGCAATATTTTGTCATAATGAAAGACTTATTTTGCAGTTATTCCTTGGTGTGCACCTTTAAATGGAGCTTCAATAAGTGGCCATGAACCACTTTTATAGTTTGACAACTAAATCCACTTCATGCTTTAGTGCTCTGTGAATTTATGTGGGATATTTGATTGTTTTTCAGATACTGGTTATACTGTTTTTGGTTCACTTTAGGGAAATGAATGATCATTCTGGGTTTGGTTGAGTTAGTCACTTGACTAACTTTAACGTTATCTTTTTAATGGAGACAAATCATTTTGGCTGCACTTGCAAAAAATGATTCTGTTACCAAAAATACAGTAAATGATATTTTGGGTATTATAAATAACTTGATAAATACTTGCACAGAAAAATATAATTACGGGCACCATGTATCATCAGTGATTTGCGTTGTGTAGTTAAGATATGTTGAAACCAAAGGGCTTGAACAGTGTTCAGTGTTTAGGTTAATGTCCATAATGGGACACTGTAGCTCAGACCAGGAACTGCAGGGATTTTCTAGGCTCATCTCCACCGAGCAATAAGGGACAGGGAGATTTTTAAAATCCAAAAATGTTGTGTTGGAGTAAATCGTTTTCTGTGATGTAGAGTCAGTGATGAGACATTATCAGTATAGAATTACAGGAGTGAGGAGATGGTTTAGAGGACGTTTTCTTGTGGAAACACAGATTGCTTTGCTGATGGGTGTGATTGAGGTAGAGATCTTTGAATGAAAAGTTTGAGCATTTGAAGTAAGTTAAATTTATAAGCCTTCTATGGTGGAGAGAGCATGTTTATTTATTTTTCTAATGATTGGAGTGCTTATTTTATCAGTGCCACATTGAGTGAATTTTAAAATCCCTATTAGTGACTTGTATTTTCTGGCTTCTGTTGCTGCACAAAATATATTATTTTCAGTATTTGAACTTCTAGGAACTGTGATATCTTTACAAAATGTCTTTTAGAATATTGAGAGCTCTGCTGCTCCCACTTAACTAGTTCCAGCTATATGGAAGCTGAAGGTTTTTGTTTCAAAGGGGATTCAAATTGGAAGCTTTCTTACGAACCACAGATTTGATTAGATATTTACAATGCTGTGGCTACGGTTTAAAGGTTTTGATAGAGTGCATTGGGAGCTCATTCGATTGATAACTTGCTGAACATGAAACCTGAATGTCAAAGACTTGAAAGTATTCATTGCTTACCCCCTTGGCTCAATCAGGGCACTTGATGAAACCCCAGAAGAATAAAGATCAGAATGCAAATATTAAAGACTATTTCTAAACATATTAGCAGAGTTGAAGAACTGATAATTTAAAAATTAGTATGAAGAAAAATACGTTATACATGTAACTTCTTGCTCACAGTTATTGTGTGAAGACTTTCACGGGACATAGAGAATGGGTGCGCATGGTCCGACCCAATCAGGATGGTACTCTTCTGGCCAGCTGTTCCAATGATCAGACTGTCCGTGTATGGGTAGTAGCTACAAAAGAATGCAAAGCTGAACTTCGAGAGCATGAACATGTCGTAGAATGTATTTCCTGGGCACCAGAGAGTTCCTACCCAACCATTTTGGAAGCAACTGGATCTGAGGTAAGATCCCAAGAGTTGGAATGGTTTCGTTAAAATTTGAAGCCACAATTCAGAACCAAAACATAAGTCATCCTAATTGGAAAGAAAACTGTGTTAAGATTTTGATAGCTCGGCACCAATCTTTGAATAACTTCGATTAACTTCAAAAGCTACTGCATTACGTGGAAATGTTGAGTTTAAACTTGGCCCAGAGTATTTTAAATTCTGCTAAAAGGTGGGATCCGGGAAAGCATCTGGTGACTTCATTACGATTTTGCCAAGTGATATGCAAGGCCGATGTAGATCAAAACTTCATTTGAATTGTTGTGATATACTTCTCTGTAATATTTCATATTTGGTTTGCTTCATACTGTAATAATGCCTGGTGTCTGACAAATTGCAAGTTTATCTTTGTGTTTGTCCTCAGAGAATTGGATTGAGAGTTCCCAAATTAATTGAGATTGAAATCAGTACAATTGATTGCATTTGCAGTTAAGAGATTTCATTGTGGGATTGATCTGTTTTAAGGACACTTTTTAATGGAATCTGTCTAAAGTCAATGAAGTTCTTGTTTCTGAGGGTTAAAGGCTTAATAATTGAGTTTCTTCTGTTTTCTCTTGGTGCATCAAACATATTTTGTGCAATAATGTAATCAGTCACACAAGGGCCTGCACCCATTTTCATTTGAAGGCAATCTTAAGATCACTTTGTCAGATATGATTGGCAGCCAGTGACCTCTGACTGTGGAGTAATCTGTATCTGTAATTGAGCTTGGAACAAGATGCACCAATAAAGCCACCGTCCCAAAGGCTTTCTTATGGCTGTTGAACCACAGCTGTGACTGTCGCTAGTTTTGTTTTGTTTATCCAATCTAGTCCTTTTTAAAGAAAGATGAAAATTGTATGTTTTCAGTTATTTTGTTCTTGGATGTGCTGACTTTTACAATTGAGTTTTGTTAGTAGTGAGGATGCTAAGCTGAATGAGAGACCTTTGTAAGCGCAACATTGCTTTCCAAGCGATAAACCCTTTTACTTCCTTCGGTTATTCCCAGTACGCTCAAATGGGTATGGGATTGGCAATATTCTGTTAACTTAAGCCTGCTTTTCTGGTAGAGGTTTTTATTGGTTGAATGAAAAAAGAGCATAAATTTTTCAGTCATTTTGCAATTGGCTTCCATAACTTTAGACTTCAAAATAGCTCTCGGAAATGGAGATTCAGAGTTATAGTAGTCTTATCTGGGTGAGAGATAACTCATAATGTGAACAATTTTCTGCCACAATTCTGTAAGAATAAAATCATGTATTTTTAATGTGCTGCCAGGACTTGGTGTGCAGGAGAATTCTGTTAGCTTTGAAGCTTGCATCAATTAGCACAAAATAAATTTGTGGCTAAAGTAATGTTGTGAGTGGGAATATGTCCCCAAAGGTTGGCTAGAAGACAAATTTAGTCAAATACAGTCATTAGCTATTTTAATTTTGACAATTTGGTTAATTAGTGTTGAATATGCACGTACCACTTCAAAAGCTACTTAGCATAATGCCTCTCCGATCTTTTGCAGTACACTTTAAATAGCAAATCAGAAAAGTAGCTCCAGTTCTGTTTGGAAGCAAACCACCAATGGGACATGACAAAGTAAAAGTCTGTTTGAATGTTCTCGAGTTGGCTTTTTGAGCCTCATACAAATGACATTGTGAACAATCCTCTGTCTGTCTTGTACCTTCTGCAAAAAAAAAATGTACTGGCCACATGTCAAATTATCCCACTCAAACCATTTTACTGTAGAAAATAAACTAGGATGATTTGTTTTAAAATGATGGCTGGTGGACCTTGAGCTATAATTCACTTCCACCCAAGTGATCATACTTCATTGTTTACTAGTTGCACCGCAGTGCAGATATCAATAAACTCATGGTGCCTTAGAAATATAAAGGACCTGTTAGTGCTGATGATGAGCTATTACCTTCAGTAGTACCTAAGGTATCAGTCAAGTTTTTGAAAGTAACAACCTCAAAATGTCAATATTTGAGAATTACACCACATTAATCAATTTAGTGTACTTTCTGATGCGTCATCCAAGTAGTCAGTTATCAATACAGACCTCCTCGAATGGAAAAGGAATTACCCACCCTATCTGAGTGCAAAACGTTGTTGAAAGATTTTAAAGTTTTGACTTTTGAGCAATGCTTTGATGTTGGTTCAAATGTTTGTTGCCTATGCTACACATTGATCTGTGAGGCTTATGTTCTTTGATACAGCTAAGTACTTTTTCTAAAGACTCTTCTTTTGTTTCTTTGAAACACCAGATGAGAAAACTGAGTTTAACACATGTGGATTTTTACGCAACTATCAGTATCTACTGTTTTTACTCCTTTGAAATCAGCAGCACTTTCTCGATTCTGCACATGCAGAAAAATGTTGAATCGCAGAGCTGTCTTCAATGGTTGTACACTTCCTGTGGGTTCATTGTTGAAATGCCCTGAATCAAGTAGAACTAATGAAAATTTGCCCTTCTATGCTATTAGAGTTAATATAAAAAAGCTTGAAAAGTGCAACTTGTTGACAGATGTAAAGATGTATCTGTTTCTGATAAGCTGATACATTTATTTGTGGAATGCCAGTTTCCTTCATTACAATATTATGATCCAGCTCATATTAATACTGGTCAAGTCAGGACACAAATTAAAACCTGGCTTGGCAGCAGTTTTTCCGCCGCCTCCGCCTCCACGCTTACTTCTCCAACCGCGAATCTAACCCTCCCTCTACTGACCCCTTCTCCCGCCTCCAACACAAGCCCTCCTCCTGGACACCACCCCAAGGCTTCCTACCCTCCCTCGACCCCTTCATCTCCAACTGCCGTCAAGACGTCAATCGCCTCAACCTCTCTACCCCTCTCAAACACTCCAACCTCTCCCCCGCAGAACGTGCAGCCCTCCATTCCTTCCGCTCCAATCCCAACCTCACCATAAAACCCGCGGAAAAGGGAGGGGCAGTCGTAGTATGGCGCACTGACCTCTACATTGCTGAGGCCAGGCGCCAACTCTCTGACACCTCCTCCTACCGCCCCCGAGATCATGACCCCACCCCCGAGCACCAAACCATCATCTCCCAAACCATCCACAACCTCATCACCTCAGGTGACCTCCCACCCACCGCCTCCAACCTCATCGTTTCCCAACCCCGCACCGCCCGCTTCTATCTCCTCCCCAAAATCCACAAACCTGAATGCCCTGGTCGACCCATTGTCTCCGCCTGCGCCAGCTCCTGCCCCACCGAACTCATCTCCACCTACCTAGACTCCATTTTCACCCCCTTGGTCCAGGAACTCCCTACCTACGTCCGTGACACTACCCACACCCTCCACCTCCTCCAGAACTTCCAATTCCCCTGTCCCCAACACCTCATTTTTGCTGTGGACGTCCAGTCCCTGTACACCTGTATTCCCCATGCTGATGGCCTAAAGGCCCTCCGCTTCTTCCTGTCCCGCAGAACGGACCAATCCCCCTCCACCGACACCCTCATCCGCCTAGCCGAACTCGTCCTCACCCTCAACAACTTTTCTTTCAATTCCTCCCACTTCCTACAGACAAAGGGGGTGGCCATGGGTACCCGCATGGGCCCAAGCTATGCCTGCCTCTTTGTAGGTTATGTGGAACAATCCCTCTTCCGTACCTACACTGGCCCTAAACCCCACCTCTTCCTCCGTTACATTGATGACTGCGTCGGCGCCGCCTCGTGCTCCCACGAGGAGCTCGAACAGTTCATCCACTTCACCAACACCTTCCACCCCAACCTGAAGTTCACCTGGACCATCTCCAACACTTCTGTCTCCTTCCTGGACCCCTCTGTCTCCATCTCGGGCAACCACCGAGAAAAAGATGTCCATTTCAAGCCCACTGACTCCCACAGCTACCTGGAATACACCTCCTCCCACCCACCCTCCTGCAAAAATGCCATCCCCTATTCCCAATTCCTTCGCCTCCGCCGCATCTGCTCCCAAGATGAGACATTCCACTCCCGCACATCTCAAATGTCCTCATTATTCAAGGACCGCAACTTCCCCCCTCTCAGTGGTAGAGAACGCCCTCGACCGTGTCTCCCGCATTTCCCGGAACACATCCCTCACACCCCGTCCCCGCAACAATAACCAAAAAAGAATCCCCCTCGTCCTCTCATACCACCCCACCAACCTCCGGATCCAACGCATCATCCTCCGACACTTCCGCCATCTGCAATCAGACCCCACCACCAAAGACATCTTTCCCTCCCCACCCTTATCTGCCTTCCGGAGGGACCACTCCCTCCGCGACTCCCTTGTCCGCACCACACTCCCCTCCAGCCCCACCGCACCCGGCACTTTTCCCTGTAACTGCAGGAAGTGCTACACCTGCCCCCACACCACCTCTCTCACCCCAATCCCAGGCCCCAAGACGACTTTCCACATCAGGCAGATGTTCACCTGCACATCTGCCAATGTGGTATACTGCATCCGCTGTACCCGTTGTGGCTTCCTCTACATCGGGGAAACCAAGCGGAGGCTTGGGGACCGCTTTGCAGAACACCTGCGCTCAGTTCGCAACAAACAACTGCACCTCCCAGTCGCGAACCATTTCAACTCCCCCTCCCATTCCTCAGATGACATGTCCATCCTGGGCCTCCTGCAATGCCACAGTGATTCCACCCGAAGGCTGCAGGAACAGCAAATCATATTCAGCCTGGGAACCCTGCAGCCCAATGGCATCAATGTGGATTTCACAAGCTTCAAAATCTCCCCTCCCCCAACCGCATCCCAAAACCAGCCCAGCTCATCTCCACCTCCCTAACCTGTTTTTCCTCTCACCCCAAGCCACACCCCCATCTCCTGTCTACTAACATCATCCCGCCCCCTTGACCTGTCCGTCCTCCCTGGACTGACCTATCTCCTCCCTACCCCCCCACCTACACTCACCTTTACTGGCTCCATCCCCGCCTCTTCAACTTGTCTGCCTCCTCTCCACCTATCCTCTCCTCTATCCATCCTCTATCCGCCTCCCCCTCTCTCCCTATTTATTTCAGAACCCTCTTCCCCTCCCCCATTTCTGATGAAGGGTCTAGGCCCGAAACGTCAAGTTTTCCTGCTCCTATGATGCTGCTTGACCTGCTGTGTTCATCCAGCCCCATGCTTGTTCTCTCAGATTCTCTAGCATCTGCAGTACCTTTTATCTCTTGACAGACT
This sequence comes from Ginglymostoma cirratum, assembly GCA_024137785.1. Taxonomy (NCBI): domain Eukaryota; kingdom Metazoa; phylum Chordata; class Chondrichthyes; order Orectolobiformes; family Ginglymostomatidae; genus Ginglymostoma; species Ginglymostoma cirratum. Next base: position 6,989,801 of record JAHRHZ010000067.1, on the reverse strand, counting down.
GCAAGGTTTTTAGTTATTTGTTAACTATGGCGGTCAGCCACTGAACATATACCCAAGAGGCTGCCAATCCACTTCAATCACCGAAAGCACAAACTGTTTTCGAATATACAAGTATTATTCAAAACTGTCCTAATACAAACATCAAATGAGGATTCCACCTTTTTACCCTTAACCTCTCAGATGCTCAAATCTCAGAAGGGTCACTTTGTTTCCACTTTAAAACTCCTATTAAGTTGGCATGTCTGTAATTGATTTTTGAACCTACCACCTTACGAACTTCTAAACATTTTCAGAGCAAGCATGTGGGTTTTCCATACCCCCTCCTGGCAGTTTTCTGCTTCAGAGTTTTCTTCTCTGCCATTCAGGGCATTACTCCCCAGCCCTCGTGCTGTTTTTGGAGGAATGCTAAATGAACAATTTTTTTTTTTTGTCTGATGGACCCTGTCCACTGCCTTTGTACTGTTAGGTTCGTTTTTGGAGGCCCTCACGGACTTGATGCAATAACAAGACACTGACCTGTTTAGAAAAACACAAATCCTTTATTACAAAGCAAGTACAAGCTGTGGAGGATCACTACTCAACCCGGCACAGGGTGCAGAGTCTCGTAAGTGATTCTCCCTGAGCAGCAGACAGTCCCCGTTTTTTATACCTTATCGAGTGCATGATACATAAAGCAATTTTACATCTCACAATGGCATGTTACATGAAACAATCACTACATTGGACAATGACATGATAACACAAATAATTACTACATTGAAAACAAAGAAAGCAGGATACGGTATCGATCGTTCTCAGTGACTGCTAACAGCTGGAGGCAACTTCAAGTTGCTGAAGTGACAGAATGAAATTTCAAGCTGCCGAAGTGTCTGGCTTGAACAAAGGTCAGTGTCCTGGCCCCTTTAGCAGAAACAGAAGTTACATTCTTCACAGGATTTCAGAAGCCTCACACCTTTACAAACGTTGCCACCTAATCTTATTTGAGACAGCTTCCACATACATACCCCTGTGCAGGAAAATAAAGATTTACAAAGTACCTAATTCTATTCAGGCAGGAAGCTTAAGGCAATGTCTTTTCTACTTACGTATAGGAAGGTAAGGATTTACAAAGTTTTACACCTAATTCTAGTTGGGCAGGAAGTTTTAAGGCAGTGCCTGCATGCCTCTGTGTAAACAGATAAAGAGCATTAATTTATAGAGAATATAGAAATCAATGGGATGTTATCCCAATAACATCTCCGTACAAGGAGCTTGAATCCATCTCTGTTGTCTTACCACATGCAATATGGAAGTACAAATCAAACTTGATCATTTTTCCACTTGAGAATCTAAGTTCCAAAATGAAAATCCACCAGTTGCTTGCTCGTGAAGGTGGATTTTCATTTTGGAACCAAGTGTTCAACCCTCAGATGTTTTGAAATCCCACCTTTTTCAGCAGGAGTCAGGCCTCAAAGGTTGCTAAATTGGGTCATGCGCACTAGTTAATTTAAAAAAGGATTTAAGGGGTCTTGTAACTATTAGTACACTGCCATTGCTGTCTCGGGGCTCTTAAACCCAGAATCTTGTCTGGGTCATGGTCCACAGTTTCAGAATCTCTGCTCAAGTAGTTTTATGTGGCGTGTGACATTACACAATGTTTGGGTCACGATTTCCTGTATTACAAGGCTATGAACTTTGTCATTGTACCAGGATTATAAAAGCATTGTTCCTAATTGTAACTAACTTCCTCACACGCAAATGTTTATCTTGTGCAAAGAAGTTTCTTACTGTAACCCTAGCTGGTTGATACCTTTAGGAGAAGCATGTCTTAGTCCTAAATTCAGTTGACTGTACCTCTAGTCTTATGAAGTTGCTTTACATTGAATTTTCTTGAGACTTTGGTTCAGAATGATTGGAGGAAAAAAGAATTTATTTGAAGTTTTTTGTGACATACTTGGTTACTTTAAAAGAGGCTATTGAAAATTCACTGGAAACATTAGATTTTTATTTAAACCAGACTGGTAATAGCTGCTTGCCTTGTTGGAGATCTTTGAGACTGTTTTTGAACATTGGCTGGGGACAGTTCTCATTTTATCTGCTTCATTTGGAGAGAATGCTGCTTGAAGGTGACTGAGTGGGCAAGAGGGATGTTTAGCGGCAGCAATCCTATTGATCTTGCTAGCATGAACACGAAAAGATTGTACGAAGCCGCAATGTCTTGAGTACCTCTCTGTCCTAGCTCCCATTGATATTTATGGGTTCATCAAAATAAAATCCATTTTAGCACTCTTACCAAGCTTGCAATTATTTATTTTAAAATGCCGCCCTTGTCAGATGATTAATATCCAGATAACTGATTAATTACACAGACATTGTACAGTTTTAACGTACTTCAGTCCTGACGAGTGCAAGGTGAAAAGTTTCAACCTGATGTCTCTTATTAGCAATGTTCAGTTAAACTTGATTTGCGGTTGTTTTCATTTTAATGGACTTTCTTTTGTCACAAATATCAGTGACTCCTGAACCACCTCTACCCACCATTTTTGACCCCTCTTTTGTGCTATCATGCTGTTTGCCTCACATTAGCCATATGAGCTGTAACTTTATCCACCTAAGCGCTGTGGAGACTAAAGGCTCATTGTCTTTTGACTGCTGCCAGCAACTGCACTCAAATCCTAGGCCACTGTTTCAGTTTGAAGCAAACCCCTCTCAACTTTTCTTGAGCTGATCTTCCAACCCTATGTCCTGTTCGTCACAATGGACTCCCAGCAACTTGAATGCCACAGATAGTGGAGATGTGAAATATAAAATGCCAGATGTACGCCAGTCAACATTTGTAGAAGGAGATGCTACTTGACTTGCTGGGTATTTCCAGCATTTCTGTTTTTATTCCAAAGACTCTGTCTCCTTTATCACAAACATAGCATAAGTGAAGTTCCTATTCATTACTTTGTTCCTCCAGATTTTATTTCGTCAATGTTTGACTAGCCAGCCTGCATACTCCAGTTTCAACTCAACCAAAGCTTTACGCATCCACCACTCCAATTCTTCCTTACCCATGCCTGTCCATGCAGACCCAAATTAAGTTTATCCATGTAACCCATGTATCATATTTATTCATGTGGCTAGATGTCCGAGACCATGATCCTATCACCAATGCCACATGCATCCCTGTGGCATCCCTTCCCACTCTTGACTACAGATGCTGTCGTATGCCACATTATCAGAGGCATACATTCATCTACCCTAGATTTCATCCTCTGAAGTTGGTCAGTGAATTTCTCTGGCTCCCTTTTAAGACCCTATTGTTAGACCAAGCTTTGAAATACTTTTCAATGCTGAAGGCAAAATCAAAACACAATCATGTTCATGTCCTGGGCCTAGAACTAGAAATGGAAAAGGTAGCTTTTCTATAGTACTTTGAACAACCATTTAGTGACTAAATATGCATCACAGTCAAAGGTATTGTTGAAGTGTAATTAACAAGAAATGAGGCAGTAACAGTAAACTCGCACAAACAACAACGATTGTCAGGATAAGCAAATTTAGTAATGTCAATTTGAAGGATAAGTATTGGCCAGAACTCGAGGAATAACTCCCATTCTGTCTTTTGAAATAGCACCATGGAATCATTTGTGTACCCAAAAGCAAGAAGGTGAGACACCAGTTAAATGTCTTGTTCTCCAGGAGTGCAGCTTGCTTTCAGTATTGACTGAAGTGCCACCACAACTTGATTTAATTCTTAGTATTCCAGAATTGAAATAAGTTGCATTCTTTTGGTTGTGATGCAACTAGGATTAGGCAGTTTAATCACTTTTTTGTGACTGAACTTATAGTTAACCTTCTGGATCCATAAATTGATCCGTGTAGGTACTTAGAGCAATTTATGGCTTCAACTGTGGCCGTTATCCCTCTTACGTTACCTGCGTTTTTCTTTCATCCAGACTGTGTATTAGAAATTCGCCTTTTTTTAAAGTTGCTAATTACCTTCCTCCTTCATGTCAGCTGTTCTTTGTCTTGATCTTTGACTGGAGTTAATATTATGATAGTATTAGTTACTGTTACATATTCTGCATAGCTTACAAGAAGGAAATGTTTAGGACAACATTTAAACAAGATGTTTGACTGAATAGCTTCCATTTCAAAATATTAGTTAATTAAAACGGGCGAACTGTTTGCTTGAATATCCAGTTGATGTTTTGGCGATGCAATGAAGGTTTTCTCTGCAGTACTTCTCAATTATTTCAAGAATGTTTTTACTGGCATATCTTCTATTTTAAAAAACATAGTATATATAAAATTGGCTTCTGTGTTTTAAGGGAACTATTTTCAAGTTGATTTTATGTTTATTATTCAAGTCATTTTGCAGTGTTCGTTTTGCAAAATGTTCACATTTACGTAATAAGGATGGGGAGAACCTGGTTGTATTATGACCAATATCTCCAGGTATCGTACAGTCTGAAATTTTTGTAGCTGGTCTCACTAACCACCTGTGTCCAATTAACAGCCCTCTGTGATACATTACTGTAATTTCGAAAATTAATCCAAATGCAAAAAGTCAGTAATAGAATTCTACAAAATCCTTGAAGTTTTGAAATTGTAGAAGATTATAGTTCTTTGCTCTTGATATTTTATTTTAGCCCCTTCAATTTCCATGCCTTTCAGACTAAAAAGAGTGGCAAGCCTGGACCTTTCCTGCTGTCAGGATCCAGAGACAAGACTATTAAGATGTGGGATATTAGCATTGGAATGTGCCTTATGACACTGGTAAGTGCTTGTCCCAGGAACAAGTTGTATTGGAGTTGTAGAGTTGTAATCGGTTTATAGTATTTAAGCTTGGTTGGTTCCTTCTTCAATGCCTAAGTTGGTCAATGTGCTGAGGCATATGGACTGCAACGATGTAGATTTGATCCCAGTTGAAATGCAATGAATGACCATTTGGTTGTAGTGTTGCTGAGCTAGGCTAAGGGAGCAGTCAGTCATTATTTGCTTCCTGTTGATTTCTTTAATGATGAGTATTCATCATCCAGTGAGTTTACCTTCCTTTTTTGCCTTTTTTTCTTCTTGCTTCCATGTTAAAATAGCCCACCAGCACTCATCCAGTTTAACAGCATTCGGTTGCCAAGTTAAGGAGTAACCAGTTTTTAGAAAAGTGAGCTACCAAGTTCTGAATTTGTTACTTAACCTCATTGCCAGTAAATTGAATCAGTGCCATTTCCCTTGATCATGATGGTCCAAAAATGCTCTATATTAATTGTTTGAGGCCTTATCAAAATGTTGCAATTGTATTTTTGATTCAGTCTTCTAAGAGCACACTGTCATTTGAGAAAAATGATTTCTTGAAACAACTGCTAATATTGAACCTCGGAATCTCAAAGTTCAAGCAACTTTTCAGTTGTTCTAAAGTACAGCACTTCAGAAACTTAAGTTTGAATTGCTGTGGGAGGAAGAGAAGAGAGTTGGAAACACTTTCTAAAGCCAGATCCTTTGCCATCTAGAAGGACAAGGACAGCAGATGTATGGAGGGGAGCACCGCCTGCAGATGCCCCTCCAAGTGGCTTGGAACTATATCACTGCATCTTCAATGAACTGGGTGTAAACCCTGAAGCCACTTCCTTAACAGCTCTATCTCTACACCACAAGGACTTCAGAAGTTTTAAGAACGCAGCTTGCCACCACGGTGACTAGAGATGAACAATAAATGTTAACCAGTGAATTTAGCAAACAGTTTGAATGGGATTCTAAACCACGCGTCTAAATTCTGCAGTAAAAGCAAAATACTGCGGATGCTGAAAATCTGAAACGAGTAGTGTTGGAGAAACCAGAGTCTGGCGGCACCTGTGGAGACTGAAACAATTAACATTTCAAGTAAATATGAATTTGAAAAGAGTTCTGAAATAGTCATACTGAACTCCACAGATGCTGCCAGTCCAGAGTTTCTCTAGCTTTCTGTGTTTGTTACTGAAATCTGTATATCTGTTGAATGTGACATGCTTGCTGTGAATACCATGTCCACACTGCAGATGTAATGATTTCTTGTTTTCAGGGCTTACAATTGTTTTCATTGAAAATTGAAACTGTAAGTAGTCGCCTTAATATCACATTGTGAGCATCAACAAAACTTCATTTAAATATAGTATTCTAATAAAATTTTGTGTTTTCATTATTTTGGTTCATAATACATGGTCTACATTTTTTTGAAGTAGATACTTAGAGTTCAAAGCAGAACTTGAGGTAAGGAAGGAACAGGATGGTTACTTTGAGCAGTTACTGCTTCATGAAATTAAACATATTTGAAATGAAATTACACCTGACGTAAGACTAATTTTCAAGGTTGTATAATGTGCATGATGATATGCTGTGATTGTGATATGATTGTGACAATGAAAGTTAATTGCCCATATTACCCAAGATGCAAAGAAAAAAAAGTCATTTGCAAAAAAAAGTAGAAAAGCAAGCTTAGTATGCAGAACACAATATTTGATCCTTTTTCTATTTTTAACGAAAATGGTACAAGTAGAGTTTTAGCTGTCCTCCATGTGATGTACCATCTCATGGTGTATTCTATTAAATTTAGGTTGGCCATGATAACTGGGTACGTGGTACCTTGTTTCATCCTGGAGGCAAGTTTATTGTGAGCTGTGCTGATGACAAAACCATTAGAGTATGGGACTACAAGAACAAACGGTGCATGAAGACCCTGAATGCACATGAACACTTTGTTACCTCTCTTGGTATGTATGCCTACCATAATTTGACAATAACAGGAACGAAAATATTCTTAACGTAACTTGTACATAATTTGTCATTCAAGGTAAAAGTTACTTTGTGAAGAGAGTTCTCACAATTGACAGTATACAGATGTATTCTTTGGCTTACTGCTCCCCTTTTGGCTTACTGCCCACGGAAGCTTCTAAGTAGATGCATGGTGCTATCAATAAATTTACTAAACACTTCATTTTACTTGTACTGTAGAAAGTATCTCGCAAGCAGTGCAGGTTAACTCTATATCTGTGATATTTCTTCATTCATGCTTTCAATAGTTATACATTGTAACGACAAGCCTTCATCTTGGTGTTAAGAACAGTAAATAGTGTGCAGTATCTATATATGGGGCACTCTTGGATCTGGAAGTAACGAGAAGGAATTGTTATGGACCAGACCAAATCACCTCAAAATATCAAAGAGGTAGCCTAGTCCCTAACTTTTCTCTTGTTAATAGGTAAGCAGAAGGCTCGGTGTTCCAGATGTGAGTTGATCGGTCCCACTGCTAGACTTTAAGCAAAACACAATTTATTCTTACACTACAGTTAAAATACAAAAAAATTGGCATAACGTTAACTCTATTAAAACAAATAGTAAAATAATAAATTATTTAACTACTGCTATCAACTGTTGCAATACAGCAGCATCCCATAAATACACTCTTGGCAAAGGCAAATTCAGCAAAACAGATTTCCTTCATTTGCTATCTCCTCCAGTCCAGGAGAAAGAAGAAACTGCAAGAATGAAACTAGCAGCAGAGAGCGCTGTATCTAGCAGCTTCAACTCCAAAAACCCCAACTTCAACAACTAAAAGCAAAACTAAAACCCTGGGACCGAGAGCCTGTCTCTGCGCACTCGTGATTCTTTTATCTAATTTTAGAAAACCCGAAACTCTTTGCTCTGCTTTCTGTGGAGCAGACATATCAACATCAGATTAATAACACCACTTTTCAAGAGAACAGGACAGAACAAATCCCTCTTGAAGGTGCATATTGTCACAGAATGTATCTGATCATGCATTATAAGTGTCAAAGAAACTGTGTTCTGCAATCTCTTAGTGAATAGTGGTTGTATGGGATCCTTGAAGTATGATGAGAAGTCACTTGTTCTAGCTCTGAAACTCCTGAATACATTGGTGCCTTTCACACTCTTGGGTAAGAAAAATCGTTGGAAGAAGTTCCAATGTAATGAATGACAAGCTTCAAAACTGTGGTGCATGGATTTGAGGATGGTCATCTGTACATAGGCTGTCCCACCAGAAACAAGTTAGATAAGTCACTATGTAGCTACGTCGTTAGGTTGGTAAGGATTATAATTACATCATAACAGTTTGTCTGTTGTTGAGAGATTAAATAGAAAATTTCAATAAGTTGATGACTGGCTGGGGGAAGAAAGGACAAGGTGTGAGGACCACGTGAATGCTTTACAAATAATTAGCAAAATCTGCACCCCTGTTATTATCTGAATGCAATTATCAGATAGTGAAGTCTGTGAGGTACAAAATTAGAGAGCAGTAAGACAGACTTTGGAGTGGCCATAGACTTGAAACACTACCTCCATAATTTTAGTTTCATGTAAGGCTTCCTGATCAAGAGGTCAGTGAAATACTTAGATGTGGTTTGGTAAGTGGAAATGAGCAAAGATTTGAGGGGCCACGTCTTACTCCACAAAATGATTGCTTTTGTTGATATTCTTAGGATGCAAGAGTTTTCAGTTTCAGTAACGATTTTGATACTGTACTACAAAAGTAATTTATCCGCAAGATAGAATTACATGGAATAGAATTTATGCTTTTGAGCTGGACTGAAAATTAACCAAATCAGAGAAAGTAAAAGACTGTTGATCTGGTAAGGACTTAAAATTGGAGAGCCATGAATGTTGATGTCACCATAATTTTTCTGAATTAGGTTTCTATTCAGCATCCCTAATGTAAGTGTTTTCTTTTTAGTACAGTTTCATAACCATCACTTGTTTTCCATTACATTGGCTAAGTGGTTATTGTTCATACCAGTCTCTGGCTATTTAAATATAGGATGTATTATTCGCATGATCTTTATGCATTCGTGTAGAGGTCACTGGATTGTCATAAATTCTGGAACTCTGCCAGATGTCCCCTTGGCCTTTTTTTGTGAATTACTCTTTCAAGATGTTAAGATTTGATGTGTATTTAATATTCTCATGTAGACTTATGAACTCGTATCTTAATTTTTCACTTTATTCACAGTATAGGCTTGATGAGTAGTTTTGATAGTATTGTTGTATGTGCTAACCTGTTTAAATTTACTTTCCTGAATATTTCCTCAGCAGGCCTGTCTCTCATTCTTTGCGTTAATTAGACATTGAGCTCTGCTGCTTTGTAATTTAGGTTTGAGTTTATTACAATAAGCCATTTAATTTCTGCATCTGACAAACTAGAACATTGAATTTGGATTTTTTTTTCCAGCTTTATGGAGAAGTGGTAAATTCAACATTCATATTTTCATCTTCATTTTAAACACTGCTGGTATCCAAGTTACACCACCTGCAATTAATGATTTGTGATTTCCAAACAACTGATAATCATTCAAACAATGCGGTGTAATGAGTTGTTTTCTCATGATTCCAGATGACACTTTAAGATAACATGTTTTCAGATTTTGCCAATGTGCACTTTAACTGCAAGCATTATGAATCAATTGTTCAAAATCTGTCAGCATTTATAAATAAGAGATTTCCTTTCCTTTCCAGGACAGAACTATTTGCTAAAAAGCAGTAATAAAAATGTCTTAATGATTTCCTCCTAGGCTTTTGCAACACATTTTGGGTGAAGTTAGATATGTTGTGGGGGGAAAGAAATGAGATTTGAGTAATGTTGTCCAAGGATTTGTTCTTCAGTCTGAACATTTGACCATCTTCTATTGATGTAACAGAAGGTTCTGTGTTCAAGTTTGTGCTGACACCAAGAGGGGTAGTAAATACTAAAAATGGGGAATAGGAAGTTAGAAGTCTTTGGGAAAAATTGGAGAAGATAGAGGCCACTCAATTTGGACCCAAAAAAAAACTTAATTTCTTGTCTAAATGACAAGTGATTGTTGAGGAGCCAAGAGATTTGGCATGTACTACTGAAGGGGGTTTATCTCAGATTCACTAGTGATACTGGACCTTCAGGAGTTGAATTATGAAAAGACTCATTCGGCCCTGTAGCCCCCCAAGAGCTCTGCAGTATTCTAGATTTGATTTCAGAGTGTGTCCCTGGCTTTCTTGGTCTCACCAAATCTGCTACCTCGGCTCAGTGCTTTGCAGTTTCCTTCCTTTGAGTTAGGCCTTTGACTAAGATTTTGGTCACTTGTCCAGATATCTCCTTACCTAGCGTGTAATTCAAAATTGAAGGTGCTGTAAGTGCAAGTTGTTAGAGGAACTTTGTAATATAAATATGGAGAGATCATTCCTTTTTGTAGAAATGAATAACAAGGAGATAACTTAAAATTGGAAATCAGACATGAACAAAGTCAGAAAGCAATTTTTTTTAAATAGTACTGAAAACTAGGACGCATGCTAAGATAACTGGAAAGCTTTGAGGACTGGGATCGTAAGTTGTTCAAGGGATATGGAACAAAAGTGGGGTCAGATTAGTTGAGGCATTGCCAGCTGTCATCTAATATATGGACGAAGTAGATCTGTAGGGGCTGAGTGGCTTTTAATGTTCATGTGTCACATTTAACTGTCCAAAAGAGAGACCTCATGAACTCACTGCATCCAAAGGTGATAGAAACTGAGATTTTCCAAGACTTGAAAAGGAAGTAGGAGGAAGTTAACAAGGCTACAGGAATAAAGCACAGCAATGAGTTTGACTGATTGTCTTGGTAAAGGCCCTGCATGGACCTTGCCATAAATGAGCCACTGACTCTTAGGAGAATATGAAAAAATCTTTGCTGAATCAATGTCTATGTCCAGCACCTCTAATTATGTTTATTGCTTAGTTATGTCTCAAGGTGTTTGATGTTAGTCAATTGTTTTAAACTGCAGATGAACCTTGCAAGTGACCTTGATGATCTCTAACATACTGTCATTTAGCAACATTTAATTTACCCTGAAATTGATAGTCTAGGAGCTGAGAGTGACTGCTAACGTTTATATCTTGCTGCCCTCTGCCGAAAAATGAAATTATCTAATTTGCCTCGGGCACCTGTAATCTGCAAATACTCAAAGTTATTCATTATATTCTTTTTACGGCATTAATGGAATCATTATTGTGACTCTAATTGGTCACGCAGTATAATTACATTATTTGCTCAAACATTTTTATTTTGAACATGGGTGAGGATGTATGCTGTCAGATTTTTGTTCTACGGCCATGTTTGTGTTTCGGAGCACTGATTTGTAGTTTTGAGGTGAGTTTTGGATGTGAGATTACCATACCAGTGGTTTGCAGAGACAACTTTAGTGTTTAATTCATCACTCTGGGCATGATTTGATCTTACCTGGTGGAATTAGATGTGATTCCAACCAACTTCCAGTTCTTGCAGCCATGATAAATTAACATTCATAGCAGGTTACCTGATGCCTCTGCCATGATGATAATGTGAGTGAAATCTTGACTCTTGTGTTCAAAAGCTGTTTTTTTTAGAAAGAAGTAAGTCAGTTGAACAACATCTCCAATCTTTTACTTTTGGTTGAATCCTTAATTTTCCTTCTGTTATCACTGGGCTCACTGTTACCCCCACACACATCCGTATTTCCATTTCTACAGCTGTTTTTAAGAAAATCAGCTTTTGTTGTGGTGCTTCCCTTACTTTATGAAACTATAAAGCCTAGAACTGTCCTAAAACATGAAATCTATTTTCATACCTGGAAGTGTTCTAGTAATTTGTGCATTCTTGGATGAGGAGCATGTTTCTTGTCTGGGTAATGTTTCTTCTGCCATTTGTCTTGTAAGCCATCTACATCTTTTATTTTCATTGATTAGAATTATTGTTGTTACTGTGACTCTTGGTCTTTGTATTTTCCTTCCCGTTTGCCACATCTGCTATGCTGTACCTGCATTCCCCACTGCACTGAACCTGAGGCTGGATTGCACCTTTATTATTGCTTTAGTTTTGAAAATAACGGAAATCATTGGCATCTGTTCCAGCTTGCCTAACTTAATCACTGTCTCTCGTTTTATATCTGTTGTATTCTTTAACTCATGTATCACTCTTTGCAGTAGTCAGAGTCATATAGCATGGAAACAGATTCTTCTATCCAACTTGTCCATGCTGATTAAGTTTCCCTAACTAAACTTGTCCCATTTGCCTGTAATTGGCCTATAATTCTTCCAAGCCTTTCTTATTCAAGTACTTACCCAAATGTCTTTTAAATGTTATAACTGTACCTGCATCCTCCACTTCTTCATCTAGAAGTTCATTCCACACACGAACCACCCTCGTTTTAAAAAAAGTTGCCCCTCGCACCCTTTTTAAAACTTCCTCTCATCTTAAAAATATGTTCCTTAGTTTTGAACTTAGTAACCTTTGCTATGACTCCATGCCTTTGATGGCCTCACAGCCTGCTGCAGGGAGACTGCTCTGGTGGTGGCAAAATTGTGCAGAGGCCACAAAATTGTTTCTTATCGATGCCTTAATAACACAAATTGGTTGCCTGCATCCTTGGAACAGGCAGATAATCGGCTTCTCATCCCCATTCCCTGGAAAGCTTCCCAAGGTCTTGAGTCATCCTGTTATAGCTCCCCTCCTATTTTCCCTGCATCTGAGACCAACACCAAACAACAAAATCTAAGAACTGCGGATGCTGAAAATTGGAAGCGAAAAGAGAAATTACTGGAAAAACTCAGCAGGTCTTACATCTTTGGAGAGAAAGTAGAGATGATATTTCAGGTCCAGTAATCCTATATCAGAACCTGCTGAGTTTTCCAGCAATTTTGGTTTTTGTTTCTAAGACCAACACCATGGGGCTGGGAAAATTTGTCACAATGTTTCAAGTCAAACTGTGGAAAGCAGCAAAGCAGAATCCCTGATATAAAATGTTGTGGAGCTGGATGAACACAGCAGGCCAAGCAGCATCAGAGGAGCAGGAAAGTTGATGTTTCGGGTCGGGACCCTTCTTCAGAAAGCAGAATCCCTCCTGAGTTTCTAAACCTCTCCAAGGTGACCCCTCAATCTCGTATGCTGCGGTGAAAAAAGTCCCGACCTGTCTATATTCTATGTTCTGCCTTATAACTTAAACCCTCCATTCCTGGCATCCTGATTAAATCTTTTCTGAACCCTTTCCAATTCAGTAATATCCTTCCTATAGCAGAGTGACCAGAACTGCACACGGTACTCCAGAAGAGGCCTCACCGAAGTACTGTATAACCTCAACATGTTATTCCAACTCCTATACATAAAGGCCTGAGCAGTGAAGATAAGCGTGCTAAATGCAGCCTTAATCATCCTGTGTCCCTGTGATGCAAGTTTTGAAGAATTAGGCTTAAAAATTAAGCTGGACCCCTAGGTCTTTCTGTTCTGCAACACCACATGGGGCCTCAGCGTTAATTGTATGAGTCCTGCCCTTGTTTGACCAAAATGCAATACCTCGCATTTATCCAAATTAAACTCCATCTGCCATTTCTGAGCCCATTGAGCCAAATGATCAAGATCTCGTTGTAATCTTAGGTAACCTTCACTATCCACTATGCCACCAATTTTGGTGTCATCCACAAACTTGCTAACAGTGCATCCCTTCGCTCTTAGACTTTCAACTGTATTTCATGAATTGAGAAACACGCATTTGATAACTACTTTGTTTGGAAGATGTCTTCTGGTTGGTGTTGATCTCAGTGACGCAATGAATGACATTTTTGGCCTTTTTTAACCCCTGGTTTTCTTCCACAGATTTCCACAAGACGGGTCCATTTGTCGTTACTGGAAGCGTAGATCAAACGGTAAAGGTCTGGGAGTGCCGCTGATAGAGATGATCTTCTGTTTTTTTTTCTCCTTCCCCTTCTTTCCCTTTCCAAATAACCCAAACCCACGTTGCCACTCTTCTCTCCCCTCCCCTCTTTTCCCCACCCCCCCCACCCCAAAAAAACCCCGGATGCACTCAGTTACCATGGTTACCCATCGAGCTCTGTTTAATAACTATTGTCCTTTCATGTAAATTATTCTGGATGTAGATTGAGCTATTAAATGTTACACAAAAGTATTCATGCATGGTGAATCCGAATTGTATACTGTAAATTACATACGTTGTCTAGAAGTACCATAGGTAAAAGAACAAGGGCTAGCATTGGTCATATTAGACCTGGAAAGCAGAAGTTGATTGGATAATTAGGGCACTAACTATGACTGAAATTAAATCAACAGTTATTGGAAATGGTTTTTATTTTCTTCATCGTTGTAATATAAAGCACAAACAGTGTGCAGATTCTGTAAACCTTGAATCACTTTGTGTGGTGCTAGGGTTCATTTGAGGAGTGTGTAGCTGTTGTCCGTAAATTATCTACCAACCTGTTAGCCCGTATAAATGATTAGAACCACGAATCCAGTGAATATGATTACATTGGATGAATTCTGAAGATAACTGTTAGATCTCCCATTTAGGCTGGGATTAACATTCATAGATAATTATATTTAAAGTTGGCTCACAAAATATGTAATAAATGAGACTATTTAACTTTTTAAGCCTACCTGTCACTCTTTCCCAATCTTGAAATGCAGTAACAATAATCAAATGCGGGGCATATTGGTGACTGCAAAAGAAAACGTGCTTCACCCATTCAGACCCTGCAATGATAACTGCAGGTGGTTATGTTGTAACGTACTGAGAATCAAAAAGTATTTTCTGGGGTGTGTACCATCCAAGAATTATATTAACTGCAAAACACTTCAAATAGTACTACATATGAGCACTGCTAAGTCTGTTTTAGTGCACATTGTTACTAGTTACATTTGGTTGGATAGTACATTAGCCTTAAATCTGAAAATTCAAGTGGATACTTAGTTTACTTTAAGAGCAAAATTGATGTTGGTAATGATGAGCTTTGTAACACCATTTCCCATAATAGACGCATTGTGTTCATATGTTTTAGAAAGATATTTTAGTGACAATAATTCATTCCATGAAAAAGCCACTAAATATGCAGCACTTTTAATTCAGATACCCAGTCATTTTAAACTGAACATAATTTGTAGATGTCTAGAAAAAAAACATGCTGAAAGCTTTTGTAGCAACTAGTGCCATTTATTTTAATAGTTCTTTTATTTAAAACATATGAAAACCTTGTGCCTAATCTGGTCAACACACCTTGCTTGAAGCAGGGGCCACTTATTTTATGAAGGATGTACTTTACAACTTGAAATATTAAAAAGAATTTCTAGGATAGAATAGTGTCAGTGTTTTGAAGGCTACTCTGAGCATCTCTCAATTCAGATGGTACTTTAGAGTAATGAATAATTAAAAAGTCCCTCTGCTTTCTTTTGTAGTAAAATGTGCAACATACTTTTTTAAAATAAAAGATTTGACTTTAAGCCAGGAGTCCTACTTACAGACTGTCCTTGAAATTATTTTGAAAATTCTTTTTATTTGGTTTTTTTTTTGCACAAAGTCAACAGCAACCCCCATCCCACTTTCTTGGTACATTTATAGAATGCCTTTGATAGAAAACTTTTCGCCTGGAAGAAAAATAATGTATAGCTTAACGGAACCAATGTTGAAAGAGAAATAAAGTGCAACTGAAAATTTTACGTCAGCACTGGGAATTGCATCAAGTTCTGCTTTGTCGTGTCCAATCAATGCAATTTCTTGTTCATTCTGGAGAGTGTGCAGTAATGTTTTGTGAATTCTGTGGCCGCCTGCCATTGTAACTTGTGCAGTTCAATAGCAGTAACAGTAGAACAGCCAGATAATTCGAGCATGACAGATCTGTAAACACAGCATCGATTCTGGAAAGAATAATATGCTCATTAGTGGGTAATTCACAGTTGCTGTAAATTGCTTGCAGTACATGAAATAATATTTTAAACTGAGTAACAAATGCAGAATAATTTATAGCTCATAGGGTTAAATTCCCAGTTGCCAATCAAATGTCTAATGAAGTTGGCCTTGACAAATGAGCTGCACTGTACGTTTTGTACATTTATGCTTTTATTCAGAATGTATACTTGTAACTTGCTCTTTCGTAAAATCCACAATACACTGGTACCGCAAAGAAATCACACCTTCACAGCAGTTCAAATACAAAACCTTTATCAGAATCTAAATGTAAGTGTATCATAACTAGAATTTCGTAAGCTAATGGTTTCGTGTTTCCATATTTGTTGCAAATTGTGCTGTCTGGTTTCAAAGAAAATCTGAAACCTGGTGATTTGGACTGTACCATCTATTATCTACAAAAGATACTGTAATTCTACAAAGGGTGACATGCCAAAAATGTATTTTCTCAACACTTCCATGTCTTCTGTTGCAGCTCAGGTTATTCTACATATTCCATTTTAAGCTTCACCATAAATTAGCAATTTGACATGTAACATTTTCATGTCTAAAGGTCATATGACATCAGCCTACTGTTATTTGTTCTGGCAGATAGATTTCAATTCTAGCAATTGTAGTTGACGCAGTTGAATTCCAGATTAAACATTGCGACAAAGGTGCCCTTAACTGTTGTAGGAAAACCCATTTCTTTTCTTCCCTTTCTTATCCCATTGTAAAATACTCATCTCAATTTGCATAACTCTTCAGTGACTTCAAACTTCGTTCAGAAGCAATTTTGCTGCTTTCAGGATTCAAAATACACCATTGCATGGACCTGTAATAGGCAGTAAATGCTTATTATGGTCAGTCTCATGTGAAGCCTTACAATGAAAGTCCAATCAACCAAGTAAAGTACAGGCAGCTTAATGGGCTGTGGCTCTGTTAGTCAGAAATATCCAGTCACATTTCAGTTGCTTTTGCTGGTAACATTTTTTTCAAAGCACTTTTCTGTCAAAGTTAGCGTACTTGACTGACGGTGGCATTCCTGTTAGATACTGTGCAACTGGAGAATGCTGGCACATATATCAATAGTTATGATTTAGTGGTACGGTATTGAAGTTGTGGTGCTGTAAGGAAGTTGAGACAGTAGCTGTGGTAGCTCAGTTTAGTGTGTTTGTAACTATTTTAGCTTATTTAAAGTGTTAAAAAATATTCTGAATTAGTGATATATCTTGAGGCTGAAAGAGCTACATTCATATGTTTTTTACACCAATCTAACATCTTTATAGCCTGCTTACATGTGGAATACAGTTTGCTCCTTTTAGGAGCAGATAGAAGTTTTCAGTAATAGAATCCACTGTCTTGACCAAAATTACTTTTGCCTTTCCATTTTATAATCCAAAAATATGTACATAGGAAGCAATCGTTTTAATGAGGAAATTGCTCTTAAATGGAGTAACCTGTACGTTCACGTGCTAACTAAAAGCATAAACAAAATCATTTTTAAACACATTACACATTCTCAAAATGAGCCCTTAAATACCTGTGTGCCCCGTTCCGAATCATGGGTGACTTTAATATAACCACTTCAATAAATATTGGTTGAAAACATCTAGTATGATTTGGCCTTTGTTGAAGTTGAAAAGAAAACTTGTATAGCATCTTGCACTTTAAAACAAGAAAAACCGTCCTGCTTTCTTCAGTGCGTGTATAGTGTGACCAATGCTATGTCCAAGGCACTAAACAAACCTAGTAGCTAGCAAGTGTAAGGGGCTATGGAGCACTGTAGTTTTGAAAGCTTGGTTATAGACTCACCAAGCCAAGTCTCTACTGTCAGTATCCTGCTTCTCCTATTTGCCTCTTCCTCCTTTTGTGAATTGCCTGGTTCAGACTCTTAAATGGCCATTCCCACTGCAGCCATTTTTAACCCTTCAGACTCTGTTTTGTCAGCTATTTTACTGGCTGTTAATTGACCTTTGCCATTCCCACTGTATCATGTGATTGGCTGCTTTCTAGTCCTGCCTTTACCCTCCGTGTTCCCAAGGTGTTCCAGACGACCAGTAGTGAACCTCCAAGTAGACGTTGTACTCATCACTGACACTATGGCAAGAAGTAATTTTACAAGCAGAAGCAGTGGGTGCAATTATACGTACCAGGACTGTGAGAAGATAATTGAGCTATTGACACAGTACAAGCAATCAGTTAAGGAATGTATATACTGCTGTGTGTTTTACAGTAAGATTTGTTGCTATCAAACTGTGTAAAACAAGATTTATTCATGTTTTCTGCATATTAAAATCTTAATGTACCAATTGGTAAAGACTATTAAAATGCATACAAAACTGCTGTGTTTTTTCCTTCCTCGTTTGATGGATTTTTCCAAATTAATTGTTTAAACATTGATACTGACACTTTTACATCACTGGCCAACTTGCCAAATCTGGAAACATGGCACTTTTTAACAAGGTGGTGTTTGTGGAATTAAAAATTGAGACTCCAGTAGGATTCCAGTCTTGTAAGAAAATTGCTGTTCAGGTTGCTAGGCTCTGCAGCATGTTCTTCACTGTGAGGGATGTTTGGAATTGGGAGGTCAGTGATTATGAATTTATCTATACCTGTGTGTGTGTGGATTGCCTCAAAAATTACAGCACTGCAGGTATATGGGAAAAGTGGATGCAAAATACTGATAATGTAAGTCATTGCTAGAATAAAATTAAGTTTTCATGAAGTTACGATTTAAAATGAATATGTAAATGATGAATATTTCTATCTCTGCCTTGTCTTTAGTCTAATTCTTGGGTAAAGTTACTTGATAACTAATGAAAATCTCATTTGTTCTAGAAAAGCTAAACATCAGTTGGTCAGATGTAGAGGTACTCCATGCTCTGTGAAAGTTGGTTGTCTTTAAATGCTGTGTTCAGAATTTTTAAAAAAAACAGTACTGCTATTTTTCACATCTTTTGAATAAATCAAAGAATGAGGTCCGTTGTGAACGATCCAAATAAAGTCTGACTTGAAGTTCCAAGACACTTCTAATGAAAGGACTGCTGCCATGTAAAACATACCTTTTTTGTCCCCTAATATAAGTGCATCATTGAAAGGAGAGGCTCGATTGGCAGCACTCTGGAATTATATCAGCTTGCAATATAACTTAATTTTAAAGAGTGCCATCTGAAACAACAACCTGCTGCATTCATCTGACAGATGCTGTGATTTCCTATCTTGTCAATTTTTATTTCCATCTGTTGCAGGTATCAGTTGTGGAAGATGTATTAATTTTAGGTATTGACCATTGCTTGTAACTTCACTGGTTAAATTATAGCTACCGCTATATGCGGCAACCATTGATGATGATTTTAAGTAGTTTCGAATCTGAATCGTATTGAAGTCGTCTTTGGTCAGTGTTGTTCCAACCACAAAAGATAAATGGTTCTGAAAATTGTTCTTGCAAAGCTCACTTATTTTCCTGTTGGAAGTAGAATTAACTTTATTTTGTTGTTTCTCAGGTATTTCAATGATGCATGCTTTGATCCAAGTAGCAGAAAGTATTTTTCTTTCAAACAAATCAGTGAAAATGTTAATCTTTGGGTGGGGATTCAATAAGAATGATTTAATGTAAGTGGTTAACTAAGTTTTCGTGTCTCCAAATTCAACCATGCTGTTCTGGAGAAACCCATTTTAGTGGTAGTCATTTACAAAATGATATTGGTTGACATTGTTTACTAATGTGCTGTCAGCTGGCACTGTGTATGCGACATAGGAATAACAACAAAAAAATGACCAATTGTCAGTTTAACTTGATAACAGTACTGAGTCCAAGTTGCAGTTGTAAGACCTAATTTACGACTAGCATGTATTGGTTGTTTTTCTACGTGGAGGTACTGCATTTTGGAATGATCATGGGGTCAGTGATTTGTCTAGGAAGCTGTACAGGGAAGAGGGAGGCGTTCAATCAGTGTTTTTACCAGCAATTATCCATCTACTTATCACATTTGATACTTGTTCAGCCAACTTCTTCCTATATTTAACTAATTGGTGAATATACCAGAAATTAATAAACTCCTGAATACGAAGGACTTTGAATACTTGCAAGATGTTGTACTAATTCAACATTAAATCTTAATTTGTTGTCCTTTGTTGGCATAGCAACCTTAAGGTTAAAAACGTCTTGACTGAGGATAGGAGAAGTGACCAAAAACTTGCTCAAAAGTGCTTTATACAAAGAGGAAAGTTCTAAAAGGGTTTAGAAAACAATGTGGAAAGAAGCCACATGGCTGTACATTCTGTTGCTCATGAGGTTTGGAAAGATTTGAACAAGAGCAGTCGAATTTTGGAGGGATATCGGTAAGTAGATAAAATTCCTGGGATGGGGTGAACCACACTTTTATAGACCATGAGGAATTTAAAAGCTTCCAAGTACTCAATGTGTTCAACAGCTTTAAACTCT
Organism: Ginglymostoma cirratum; assembly: GCA_024137785.1. Lineage (NCBI taxonomy): Eukaryota > Metazoa > Chordata > Chondrichthyes > Orectolobiformes > Ginglymostomatidae > Ginglymostoma > Ginglymostoma cirratum. The sequence goes on along the minus strand of JAHRHZ010000067.1, from coordinate 6,969,685 downwards.
GAACTCTGCATGTAGCACAAGCCTGTGGATTTTCCCAATACCAGTCATCACTAAATTTGAGCGGTCAGACAGTGGGTGCTAAAATTAGAGGTATTTGTAGTTATTTATTTCCTTTTCTCCCCACCCCCAAGCCTTTTCAAATCTTCATTCATGAACATTTCAAACACTTTTTTGCTAGCATGCTGCAAGTCATTATTAAAGGTTATAAGAACATCAGTACAAGTCGTTTTCTCTGTAGGATATCGCTCATAACCAATCCCCTGTGGAACCATTAAATGAATAACAGCCATCTGTCAGAGTGTATAATTAGTCCTTAATTCAAACCTAAGTCTGTGTGCCAATATTACAGGATTCACAATTTGAGTCACTTATTGCACGATACTTAAGCTTTTTGAAAATTTGTCCCTTTGTCAGTTTGGTTGTTCGTGATAACAAATTTAGTAATTCCTTCAGAAAACAATTCAGCCAGGTTAACAAACGTGGTCACTTTTCCAGAGACCAGTCAATCCAACTGAAGTCTACTCCATCTTTGAATCTAGGTCTCTTGAAATCAACTTTAATTTTTATGGTCCCCTTGGTTTGGCTGAAAAAGTTGAACATAATAATGTTGTTCCAAACTGCGCACTTCAATTTGAAAACCTGGTTCTGCAGCAAGGTCAGTATTAAAATTGAATGGAATAATTGTGCCTTCCCTCACTTGCATATTGTGTTGTGAACAATAATTTGTAATAGTTTCAAACCCTTCAGTTGCTCAATCTTGAATGTGAGATTCCTTTTCCTTGAATTAATGAATGCCTAGGAAATTAAAATCTCCCACTATAGAATTGTGCCCAAAATGTTGTATAATGGTCTCCTTGAGTTCGAGATCTTTAAGCTTTGAAGTAGTTGCATCTTAAGATGAGCAAGGCAAGTCAGAATTTCAGCTTCACGGGAGCCATAGTTGAAATATGCAGAGAAGTAATGTGAAATAAAGTTAACAATCTTTGAGGAGGCTGAGAGTTCTGCAGCTTAACTGAGTTAAGCAGTATGTCAAGGTTGCAAAGCTCTGGTTCTATCTTTACAAAACAAAAGTGAAAAAATCCAAGCTAAGACTTTTATTGGAATCCACATGGGGTGAGTTTGAGCTGGAGGCAGTCACTAGGAATGTGATATGGCTGGGGAAATGTGTTTTGGCAAATACTTAGTCAAACACCAGAACTGACACTGAAATTTAATTTTGGTGGATAAGAAAGATTGGAACCAAAATCCCCTCAGAGAGGAGCAGAACTTCAAGGTGGGCATGCCTAGAAGAGATGTGGCAGTGAGTTAAATACTGAATAAAAACTGAAAGAACTGTGGATGCTGTAAATCAGGAGCAAAAACAAGTCGCTGAAAAAACTCAGCATGTCGGCAGCTTCTGTGAAGAAAAAAAATCAGTTAATATTTCTAGTCCGGTGACCCCTTCCTTGGAACAATTCTGAGGAAGGGGTCACCGGACCCGAAACGTTAACTCTGATTTTCTTTCTTCACAGATGCTGCCAGACCTGTTGAGCTTTTCCAGCAACTTCTGTTTTTGTTCCTGATTTACAGCACCAGCAGTTCTTCTTTTGGTTTTGATCTAAGACTTTTATTTATTGATCATCTTTGAATTCCAATGACTCCCGAAGCTTACAAGGAAGCAAGTGTACGTGCCATTCTTATGCTAGTGGCAAGCTCATTTTAGTGTTGGCTGAGGCACCAAGAACACTTTTAAAATTTTATCAGAGGGTTAACAATAATTCTTAGATATTAGTAGTACAGATCTTCCACTAGTTGTATATTGTCTAAATGTATGGTTGCAGGCAGTGACTCGTCTAAAATCTTTTTTCACTGTTCGGGTTTAATGAAGTAAGATAGAAGGTGGTTAATAAACGCTGGTATAGACCAGTTAGGTTGAATGCTCTGTTTCTGTTGTAAATTCTGTCACATCTCATTGCTATTGATGGAACTTTGCAATGTGCAAATTCCACAGTTCATTTCCTACACTGTAACTGTGATTTTATTTCAAAAGTATTTCCATTTGTGTATGTGTCCTGAAATCAGGAAAGGTGCTAATAATGGCAGTCTGTTGGCTTTCCTTAGATTAACATTCTGTCCTTGTGTTGTGAATTGTATGGAATTCCTACACACTTGACTCTTGTCTGTGCTCATTTGCTGGTCAAGCATGAGTAATAGTCAATTCTTTGTTCTCACCAGAACTCATGAATTACTTGAAACTGTTTGCATTTAATTGAGGCTGTTACTCTTGTGATAGGAACATGCTTTGCTACAAAGTTTGACCATTTCATATGACTTTATAACTATGCCAGCCTCCTATCCCAGTAAGTTTTAATTGCTGACATTTGTGCTTTATATTCCATGTTTTAAACATTCTTGTGTTTACATTTTTTTTAAAAAATAAATACTTCAGTTTGGGTTGATTTAAAATATTCTCATTTGACATGATCCTCCACTACTTTTAAAATTCTCAATCTTAAGACTCATCTAAAACTCTGTCCTTGCTTCCAACTACATCTCTTTTCTGCCATTGTGGATATGCTTTGATCCAAGTCCCATTGCTCTGGAATTGTTTCTCAAGTTTTTTTTTTGTTTCCTCCACCTCCTCCAAATGTCTTTTTTTAAAATCTTTTCATCACCTCACCTTACCTTTTGACCCTGTCCAGTTTTCTTTTCACTTGTACTTAAAGTGCTTTTATAATTGTTTCTGTATTCAAGCCATATAAATGAAAGTTATTCATAAACGTTCTTTAGAATTAGAAAACATTCAATTTTGGATCTCAGTTATGGAATACTAAGGACAGTAAATTTAATGTTGCATTTTTTTCTGTACATTGCTCCATTTATATTGACTGAGACCTACAGTGCTGTTTCCAGTTTTACTGCAATGCTTTGCCCTAAATAAAACCTTGATCCCTTATTTTGAACAATTTTAATATGCAAGATCATACCATTCATCTTACAACAGTCTCTCTTTACAATACATTTCCATCCTAACCTTTCTGCCCAGGTCACTGCTTCATTTGAAGCAGTCAGTATACAAAGTATTGACCTCAGATGAAAATGGCTTTTAAATCATTTTTCATCTCACTGCAAATTTTAGCTGATCATTTCTGTCCAAATGATCTGACAACCCCTTCCCTACTGTATTGCTTGGGGCAGTTACTTTCGTTTAAATATTAAGTGCTGTACCTGATATGTTGGTTTTGATGGATGGGTTATCCTCTTCCATTTGTCTATTTGAGTTTAATTTTTAATAGCATCAAACTAATAGCTAACAAGAAATTATGGACAAATATATTGTAGTGTTGACATTTAGAAAAAAATATTTAGATGTATTCACATCTCTTTCAAAGGGTGAATAGCAAGAAGAATAGTGCCCTGCTGTGTAAGGAAAGTGATTTAATATCTCATTATTAATCCAACACTCTTTGAGGAGTATCATAGGAGCAGGAAAACTTGACGTTTCGGGCCTAAACCCTTCATCAGATGAAGATGATTTCTGATGAAGGGTTTAGGCCCGGAACGTCAAGTTTTCCTGCTCCTATGATGCTGCTTGACCTGCTGTGTTCATCCAGCCCCATGCTTGTTATCTCGGATTCTCCAGCATCTGCAGTACCTTTTATCTCTTTGAGGAGTGAATGGTTGTTAACTGCACCCCTAAGGAGGAGAGAAGCAGCTAAGCAATCTTCCTTCGGCTGACATTGCTTCCCAAATGCAAGCCTAGCGATTAGAAGTGAACCAATTTTGAAAGTGTAGAAAGTGCCAGTGTTTTGTCTCACCTGGGTAGAGTGAAGCCCTGGAAATGAAGCCCTGTTAGACCCAGAGTTACCACAAATGTTAAATCCCCAATTTCCATCATGCAAGCCAACCTTTCATCTATTGACTCCATTTCTACTTCTCATCGCCTCAGAAAGGCAGCCAACATAATCAAAGACCCTTCCCATCACGGTTATAATCTTTTCCAGCCTCTTCCCCACTTATTAGACTTCTGAATGGACCCCTCAAACTTCAAATTTGATGTTGACCTCGTTTGTTGTGCACCTTCTCTGCAGCTGCAACATAGTATTCTTCACGGTGTTCTGTTGCCCTTACATACTTTGTAGGATATGATCTGCCCGCACTAGATGCGAGACAAAACTTTTCACTGTACCTAGGTACATATGACCATAATAAATCAAATCAAAAATTTACTTGTCTTACTGACCGGTCAACAGGAAGTAGGACCAGGTTGGAAATGATCCATTTTCTTGCCATGATTTTCAGTCTGCCAGTCTCTCATCAGGTTCTTTTCATTTCACAAGGTATAGGTGTTTAGCACAGCATTGGAAAATCTCTTAACTTACTTGTTAAAGGTCATAGCCCACATTAACCAGTGAGGGGAAATCAACTGGCTTTCTTCGGGCTTTGCGTACTTCACTGCAGAGAAAGAGACAGCTGCTCCAGAGCCAATCAAATAGTTATCAAGTTTTTTGATTGCCTTTGTCACCCACACGTAACACAAACTAATCAGTAACTTGTTGCTAGCCCAGTCTCTCATCATCCAACCTATCAGCAAGCAGCCTCCCTCATTGCTTAAATGAAGCAATAGTATATAAACACAACTTTCAATGAGTTTCAATAACTTGCTTTTTTTCCCCTAAAGTGCACACTTCCTTTCTTAGTCTTTTGCTGTAAAACAATGCATTTGTCACTTGCTCCACATCGAAAAGACTGAAGAGTAAAATAGTATCAACTTTACACTTGCAATGCATAGTCTTGCCGGGCATCACCAGAATAACACAAAATATTAATTTATCAAAGATCCTGTTGCAGCACTTTCCAAACCCATTATCATTTCCATCAAGAAGGACAAGGGCAGCAGATATGCAGGAACACCACCACCACCTGCAAGTTAACCTCCAAGCCACTCCTATCCTGACTTGAAAATATATTGCTGTGCTTCAGTGTCACTGGGTCAAAATCCTAGCGTTTCCAACTTAATGACACTGTGGCTCTACCTCCAGCCCATGGACTGCAGTAGTTCAAGAAGGCAGTTTACCACTGCTTTCTCATAGGCAACTAGTGACAGGTGATAAATGCTGATTCAACCAGCAATACTCGTATCCTTTAAGTGAATTTAAAAAAGACATTAAAATTATTCCACTACATGCCTAATTAACATTCTTCCCTGCAGATACTGACTGACCTACCCAGTGATTAGATTTTTCCATTTCTAAACATTTTTAAATTTGAATGTAATAATGGCAGATGATATTTGAATGAAAATGACATCTAGAATTGAGTCTAAAGTTAACGATGAAACAATGACTCAACCCTAGCCGTTACTCCTTTGGGGAGGAAACTGCTGTCCTGGGTTGATTAGACCTTGTGATTGCAGCCTCCAGCATTATAGTTGACTGAACTGCCTTCTGAAGTGGCATTACAGCCTCTCACTTGTATCAAGCTTCTACACGACCTTAAACAAAATATTGAAATTGGGAGGAATTACCTACCATTGACCTACACACTAGACGCAGCAATGGCAAACTTGGCCTTGTTGATTCTGCAGACTATTCATTAACATCTGGAAGTTAGTGCCAAAACGAGAGCTGACAAGAGTTTGAGATAACAAGGC